>CM048750.1:7075796-7675796 GCA_026315105.1 Locusta migratoria | reverse complement strand
TCCATCTGTTTGCTAGATTACAAAAAGGCTTTTGATTGTGTCACGTGGGGCAAGTTGTGGCAAATGCTCACCCAGTATGGGTTCCAAAACACCTGGTATCCTTACTAATAGGTTGTTACAATAGCCATACCGTAACAGTAATAGTAGATGGTGAATACTTGGTGTTTTCCGATGTGGCAAATGGCATTAGACGAGGCTGCATAGTGTCACCTCAGTTCTACAACATCTATGCAGAGTACTTAATCGTGGAAGTGCTGGATGGCTGGAACGGTGGGATTTCAATTGGCGGCAGGAAAATCAACAATTTACGCTTGGCAGATCATACTACACTCGTAGCATGAAGTGAGGAAGAACTTGGTGACCTGCTCTGAAGAGTGAAATTTATTAGTGTAAATTTTGGTCTAGAGATAAACACGAGGAAAACTAAACTGATGATTATAAATCGCAATGGCATGGATCAACACCAACTTAAAGGATGTTTAAACGATCTTGAAATAGTGAGATGTATATCTAGGCTCTCTGATAAATCGCACAGGGAAGTGTGACAAAGAGATAAGATGAAGGATCAATCTTGAACAAGCCGCAAAGGCAGAATCGGGCAATATCCAAGACAATAAAGAAGCGTTGGTGTTTCCCTTATTCTTTTACGGATGAGTAACCTGGACCGTGAAAGGTAGTGATGAGAGCCGCATTGATGCCTTCGAGATGAGGTGTTGGAGGAAGATGCTGCGTGTACATGGACTCAAAGGAGAACAAATGCTTCATATCACCAGAAGGTTATATTCCCTTATTAGCCAAAAGTAACTTCAGTTCCTTGGGCATGTCTTGAGAAGGAAAAGGTATACTTTAGAGAAGACCATCTTGCAGCGAAGAATTGAAGGCAGAAGACCACCTCTTCGCGTCATATTAAGAAAGGCTGAAGATCGCTGTGGATAGAGACATCTGACTGAAGTTTTAACTATGTAAGAACTGAACGAGGAAATGAGGTCACGACACTCAGCAATGATTAAAACGACTAATGAAATGAATGTTAACCATTCCTGAATGGTTGATTTCTTTCTTAAATATATTGGGTCTGTTTGTACGTTTTATTCGTACAACTGTTGATTGGGTAGAGATTATAATTATACTCTTCAGAGAAATAGTACTCTACCAGTAATTTTCATCTGTGCATTGATTACAGGAAGTTGTTTCTAAACCGACATACATCCTATTCTCATTCTGTTTCTTCGGCTCGCAGCCATTCTGCTGGATTACGGTGTAAGCTTAGGTGACTGCTTGACGTGATTGTTTCCTCTCCACAGATGTTCCGGAAGCTTTTCGCGTGTTTTTGCCTCAGGAAGAGGAGTGAGGCAGACAAGTCCTCTTTTCAGGAGGATTTTGTCGATGAAGACCTAATTGGGAAACCCGAGGTAAGAGACACCGGATGTAACGGAAAATAGAACAGTAGTAAGGCTTATAGACACCATTTTCTACATAATGAAACTGCTACCTATACAAGACATCACATAATACTGTACAGTCTTCCGAAACCAGAAAAACCAACTTAGTTACTCGTGGTTGTAAGGAAGGTTACATGGAATTACAACTTTTTTTATACCTTTACGATAGAAGCGCCATTAGAGGTAAATATCCACCAAATGCCTACACATTCGAATAGTGGGCTCTCTCCAACTCCCGGTTCGATCAAAATTGCTCCTCATACAGGAATATATTAACATCAATAGCAGGAGACTTTGAAATTTTCGATCAAACAGAAGATATGCTCTCTCGGTTTCTAAGTCTTCTAGTTCTCTATGGAATACTTGTCATAATGTATACAATGTGGATAAACGTTCCTGTGAAGTGGTCTTCATTGGTCCAAAATCGTGAGCCATGCAGTTAAAACACCTACAGTTCCTGATAAGTCATCTTTTAATCATTGTGAAAGTTCCCCCGTCACAAAAATAAAAAATAAATAAAAAATGTATTAATTAAATTTAAAAAATCCCAGTCTCCCTGAGGTACAAAGGGACTAAGAAAATAACCATCGATCTTGTTCTTCACACAGATGATGTCACGTGGGAGTCATGGAACACGTCTTCTGCTGAATGGAATTGTTTAATCCATTTTCCTTGTGGAGAGTTTCTGCATCAAGACTACGTAGAAAAGAGAGACGGGGATTCGCGCATTGGTTCACACAATGGAACCACATGAGATTCACATCGTTGTCGTGCAAAGCCAGAGATAGTATATCGGTGGTTTCCTCAAACTGCGACACACGCTTGACCACAATGTTCACCTGCGAAGGACAGGGGTAATACCATCGCTTCTCCTTCCCAAATCGGAGCATGACATCTGTATTACGACCACGTAATAACGTAAAATTATTTTCCAAACTTTACCTCAGTCCTTCCTACTAATGAATACGACACGTTGCATAATTTTGCTACTGTATGGCAAAAGCAACACAAATTTTTTCAGCCATCAGCTCCTGGCCACGTGGAGTACCGCGGAATTCGCGACAGAGTACATTGTTTCACTGCTTCAGAGGGAAGTGACAGCACCGTGTAGAGAACACTAAGTGACGTAGCCCTATCCTGCATGTTCGTGTTAGTTCTTCTTTTCGAGAATAGACTAGCATACATTCTTTTTGCGGACGAGAATACAGCAGGAGTGGTCTGATATATGTTGGAAGCTGTGTAGTGAGGTTTATATATATATATATATATATATATATATATATATATACCTCTTTTAGGTTTCAATCAAGTAGTCGAATCTGAGTCTTTTGAAAGTAGCTGGATTACTTCAGCTCATTTGTGAGTGGCGTAGGCTTCGTCATATTAAAAATCTTGTTCCGTAAGGGGTCCTCAACAACGACTTAAACTAGAACTGTATCTCAATATGTCATAGACACATGGCACTATGTCGCTCTAACCAGACAAACTGATTTAGGCACTACTTACTTTAATCGCACTAATAACAACAGTTGGAATTGTACTGTAGATCCATAAGCAAGATCAAATACTACTGAAAACTTCACCTCAGGGTGGTCAGAGTAACTCTCCAACGATGTAGCTGCCATTCAAATTTATGTTTTCCATTATTAAGGTACTGCAGGAAAATTCTGAAATTGTTTCTTTCAAAGGGCACGGCCGATTTCCTACCCCATCCTTAACAAACATAATTTCGAGAGATACAATTTTTAGAATACGTTCAATTCTTGAAGTGCGATAGCTCCTAGAGCCCATGTATATAAGTAACACGATGAGAACCAGTTATCCCTTCAGTGCAGATAAGCACCACGCTCGATCTCTTTACGGAAATCGGCGAAATACCTTCAATAAAAGAGGATAAAGGGCAGAGGCACTGGGTCAGTCGTGTGTGGGTAAGTCAGAAACGGGGACCGACCTGTTGTGGTGGCTGCTGTGTCCGAGGCCGTAGCGGTCACTGCCACTACCTTCAAAGCTAGAGATCCCGATTAAAAGTTCGGTGTGGCATAAATTTATGCCTTTGTTACCTTTTCCCATTCAATTAATTCAATGCCCATTGACAACTAATGTATTCCTTTGTGTCTAGAAACCATTGTGTTTTAAATGAACTGTAAAAAAGCTACAAACGTACGGAATTGTGACGTGAGAAAAATTGTTCCGCAGAGGATGACCGCGGCGCACTGGCGGGCTCGCTTTGGCGAGGACGAGTTCGTGTTGCTGGCGGAGCAGGTGGAGAAGACGCCACCACCACCACCGCCTCCTGCCGACGACGACTACCGCGTGGTCGTCCACAAGGTGAGGCGCTATCTCCATCATCTCATACTGCACACGTTACCGATAGACCACTAGCTGGTGGTCGATCATGTAGCCTACATGTTTCTAAAAAAATACTTTGTTGGAAGTGAAACCTCCGCTGTCTCCAATACGAAAGTACAAATTTTCTTGAGTTAGTTTACGTCTTAGGAGGCGATCCACTTATAATATTGTAAAAAAAATATATAAAATAGCCAAGATAGCTTATCATCAATTTTTATCAACGACGACCGGTTTCGCTGAACTATGTCAGCATCATCAGGTCAAATAAAATATTTTACAAGGCCATAATCCTGTAATGTCAAACAGTTGTTATATAACAATTTACAGTGCATAGGTGCACTATGTCAATATAATAAAACATAATTATCACAGTGAGTGAATTGTTATATAACAACTTGACATTACAAAATTATGGCCTTGTAAAATATTTTATTTGACCTGATGATGCTGACATAGTTCAGCGAAGCCGGTCGTCGTTAATAAAAATTGATGATAAGCGATCTTGGCTATTTTATATTTTTTTTTTTACAAATTTTCTTACCATACATAATTTTATTCCGTAGTTTCAAAAATTAAAATACAATTTTCTGCGATGTTACTACAAAAATTTCGTGCAAGGATTTGTTTAAGCGGTTCTCAAAGTTTGATTCTCTAGTCCACATACATATACACGTTCATCGGATATGAAGTTAATACGACAGTACATTCAAAAGGGACTGACAAATTCTAGCAGCAACAATAGGAGGTCAAATTATTTTGACATGTTGTTATCTTCAATATGAAGACTTGTTTTATGCAGTTCTGGGCGATACTTCATCCTGTGCAAGCATCATCATTTCCGAATAACAAGATCAACTCTCGTCTATTTGAAGCTGCTTACTAGAACTAGTTTTGTGATCTACATTTGAGATATGACCGTTACCCACAATACATATCCACCATCCTCTAAGATGACTTTCTTGCTGTCTCAAAACGTGTCCTATCAATCGTCCAATCTGTTAGTCATGTTGTGCTACTAATTTGTTTTCTCCGAAATTCTGTTTAGTACCTCCTCATTAGTTAAGTGATTTACTCATCAAATCTTGATAATTTTCTGTGGCACTACTTCTCAAAAAATCTTGCATCCTACTGTGTCTACTGCTTATATCTAGTTACTAGATTAAAGTGTAGACAATTGCTTTGAAAAAAGAAATACTAACGGTTTAATTGATATATGAAGGTACAAGATTTCTCTCCTTCAAAAGTTCGTTTTGTCCCACAGACATTTTCAATTTTATATCTTCATTACTCCTGATATCATAACAAAATTCGTCTTACACCTTTATTGACTCTTTTCATGACATAATTTCCTTTGGTTCGCCTTTGCTTAAAAGCTCATCAGTGCATTGTAGAAATCATATCGCTTCGTATGGAACTTTTTTTTTCCAGGGGAGATAACAAGACCACTATCGTCGTATCTGTCTCCTAGTCGGCCTTCTCTCAAGTGCTGAAATTGTGATATCTTAGTTTGAAGAGAAATTACTTTTCATTTTAGTGCCACATTTTTTCAACTACTTAATCAGCGCTCTTTCCTTTGTTTCCACACTCCTGCTAATTACGGGTAATATTGCCTTTGTAAGATACACCAGCACGGAACCCTTTATTTTCTTGACACCTCTCGTTGATGCGTTATTTCTTGAAGAGCCTTGGGAGCACTTATGGAACCAGAGAGGAAGTTTGTTGCCTTACCAAAATTTCTGTTCTCCACCAGCTCAACCACGTTTCACCTCACTGGTTTAAACTTCGCATGTCCCTAGATGGAGAAACTAGATAGATGTGAGAAATCCTTTGAGATGCCGAGTCCTCACACTCCTCCTCCTAAAATTGTGGGGGTCTTCTAATTTATAGAACCACAGAGAATAAATCCTCAGGTTATTTGTAGCATTGTTGCGTTTACCATGCCCTACCCTTACATAAACATGACAGCGATACAGAAATAGTTTGACAGATAGTGTATGAAGTCACTTACTTCTTGAGAGGACCTCGCTATTACTGCGATAGTTTGCAGACTGACAAACGTACCTGAGACTTCAGAGGATAATACACCGGGTGATCAAAAAGTCAGTATAAATTTGAAGCCTTAATAAATCACGGAATAATGTAGATAGATAGGTAAAAATTGGGGTTTTATTGGAACGAAACATCTACCGTTATTGGGGCTTTTTTCCTCGAGGAACTGCGTGATTCTGGGTTTTTAACTGCTACCGTGACGGATGACAGGTGCGCCTATATGTTACAGAATCGCATCATCTCCAGCCTGGCTGATAAACACCTGCTGGAACGTACGATTTTTATGCAGGTTGGTGCTCCACCCCATATTGCTAGACGCGTGAAAGATCTCCTGCGCGCGTCGTTTGGTGGTGATAGTGTGCTCAGCCACCACTTTCGTCGTGCTTGGCCTCCTAGGTCCCGAGACCCCAGTCCGTGCGATTATTGGCTTTGGGGTTACCTGAAGTCGCAAGTGTATCGTGATCGGCCGGCATCTCTAGGGATGCTGAAAGACAACATCCGACGCCAATGCCTTACCGTGCCATACTTTACAGTGCTGTTCACAACATTATTCGTGGACTACAGCTATTGTTGAGGAATGATGGTGTACATATTGAGCATATCCTGTAAAGAACATGATCTTTGCTTTGTCTTAATTTGTTATGCCAATTATTGCTTTTCTGATCAGATGAAACGCCATCTGTGGGCAATTTTTTGAACTTTCTTATTTATTTATTCATTTGGTTCTAATACCTCCATGTCACTCCAAGTAGGTGTGTTAATCTTTACCTCCCTATGTACATTCTTCCGTGATTTATTAAGTTTTCAAATTTGTACTGACTTTTTGAACACTCGGTTAGTTAAGATGAGTTATCTATACTGAAAATTTTAAACTTTTATCTGAGGACAAAATTGTCTTTTCTTTCTCTCTCTCTTTTTTATTTATTTTTTATTTTATTTTTTAATTTTCTAGTAGATATGAAATTGAATCGTCATGTACTGTAGATCACGTACAATTACAGAGAAACAAAACGTTAATTGGTGTTATAAGATAAAATGAATGACTCTAGTCACCATAAATGGACATATTTTCGAAGGCTTCTTTCTATTTTTAAGAATCGAGTTGTTTACTGCTTATGTATGCTTTTTCCATCAGAATCGCTGTAAAGAATCTTGTCTAGTGGTGATAAATAATGTAACCCTGGGCCTCACTCTTGTGTGCAGGTGAACGACGGCTGGCTGGTGCTGACCTGGGCAGAGGTTCATGACCCGCCGGCGACCGCTGCTCAGGAGGAGGAGGAAGATATTCCGCCTACCAGCAGACGCCGCAGGGTGTGTCGCCGCCGCTGGGCGGAGAGGATGGCCGCCAGGGCCGTGGTGCGGCCGAGGGTGGGGCGCCAGCACCGGCTCACCTGCCGCTGAGCAGAACTGCCGGCCACAACTTCACTGTCAACTGAGTTCTCCAGGAGTGCAAAATTGAACAGTAGAAGCCATCTGGCATATGTTTGGCAGTTAGTTGATGAAATTCCAGAGTATCACCATACTTGTGCAACTGCTGGTCCGTCTTGAGGAGCATTGGGAGAAAATTTGTTGTGTTGGATACATGGGCAGATATGGTGGAGTTCATAGATTTCACAACTCTGCGTCTGGGGAGTGGTTGGTGCATGAAGATGTCTTGAAAGACATTGGCCTGCGTGGAAAATGCAGTGGTAGAATGTGTTGGAATCCAGAAAGCTATGTATGCCTCCTCAAAATGGCGAGGTTTCATGCCGTTGACATACGAAATGATGCCTGAAGTTGGTGTTGTGTGTTGGGCACAAACTTTACTTGAAGCACAGTGTCCTCCTGCTTGGGAATGCCTTGAAACAGTATGTTGTATTCCAGTTACTTATAGTGCCCCTAATAATAAATTGCATGGATTTGCTATTGATTGACGAAATAGGCCCTGAGGTTGTTGTTGAGTCTGCTTGACAAATCAAAAGTTAATAAAGTGAAGCTGACTGAATGTTATGAAGAAACGCTGCATGAACTACTGTGGCCTGCAATAGAATGCCTTGGTACGAACTGTTGGAGTCCAGACAACTATGTATACCTGCATATACTGAATGAAGAAATAGCCAAGATTTTGCCGCTGATACACGAAATGGACCCTGACACCGGTGTATCGTCTGTTTGATGAATAAAATGTTAAGAGAGTGAAACTGACTGTGTATTATGAAGTAAAACTACATGGACTACAGCGACCTGCTTGAGGAAGCCTTGGAATAAGTTGCTCTACGCCTTCTGCAAATACTGAATATATAAATCGCTCGGGTTGTTGGGGCTGACAAAAAAAAAAAAAAAAAAAAAAAAAAAAAAAAGTGGAGCATCAAGTTGGTTCATTGTCTGCGTCATAAAGAGCAGTGAAGCGGTCTGTTGTGAAGATGATTACTTGAAACACAGTGGCCTGCATGTAGAGTCCATCGGAAGAAAATGTTGGAATGGATACCTTGTCCAATACCAAATGTAAAAATCACGAGGGCTGTAGCTTGGAGTTGGTGTAACGCCTGCTTGTAAAATAAAAAATTATTAAAGTGAAACTTGATCGTGTTTATTCTTCATATTGTTTGTTTGCTGATTGCACCCCTACAGCCAAACAATTTATAATGTTGGATATAAGTGTGTATGATCCATATGACCTCTTAACTACTGGTTATGACAGAACTTACCACATGCAACAATTTTGCACATACTTGAAAACGTTTTAAAAGTTATCAAAGATTTTTATTGATCACTACTCTTTTGTCCATTGTTCATGGAGTAAAACTACTGCATTCTTAATGATGTTACAATTTGTTACACGTACGCTTGAAATTATATAAAAAGCATTTATGTATATCAGTGATTTACATCACTACATGACACAAAATTCATGCTATATATCATAAAAAGAGAGTTAATGAAAAACCGTCCAAAACACACGAAGATTTGATTTACTACTTATTTACAATAAAAATCTATTGGCGCCAGATTTCTCAGTCGTGTGCACATCTACTAATGTATCTAATTCCTCATTTGTATCATAGTGCAATACATACTGCAGGATGGAGAACAACATAAAAAATGCAATGCCAGAAAAACTGTCTGAGCCTGTAATATCTGTTACTTCCTTGCTACTGAGTTATTTCGTAACATACCTCGCAAATTGTTTCTTCATGTTCCTCTTTACCTACCTGGAACATTGCATTACACACAATGCAGGAGAATTTCTCCTGCGGGCCTTACGGGACTAGGACGCCCGGAAGATAGAATATTGTGGAGACATGGCTTACCCTAGTCTAGAGGATGTTTGCAGATAGATATTTTCACCCTGCAGCGGAGTGTGGGCTGATATGAGACTTCCTGGCAGATTACAACTGTGATTTAGTGGAATAAGTGTTATACAGTAAAATTTGTTCGTGGTTAGACGTGGCCAGATGAATTATTAATCATAAGTAGAATAAAATGTTTGAACAGTTGCATTGTCTCCGATTAGATATTCGTAGCAATTTTCCCCCAACTAAACAATAATAACATTAAGAAACAAAGAAACTCAGTATATTTAGAGAGCTCTCAACATGAAGTTGTCAAGAGTTCAGACTAGTTTTAAGTTTCCTGAATACCATTTCTACACTCGTAAGGTCTCGCGTAAAAACATGGCGTACACTTATTCTTGACAGAGACCCAAGAAGCGACTGTTTCCTGTGAAAAATCTTATCACTCTTCCCGATCGAATCACTACTGTCACCCAGGAGGCCCCTTCTTCTGCCAAGACTGGACATGGAGTTTGCTCTTCCGCGCACCCATCGCTCACCTGTTCCCTCCCAAAACACACTGCCCACAAGTACTGTCTCTTGGCCTCTTCCTAACTGGCCGATCGTATAATCAAAATCGTATAATCAAAACATGCAATACATTTTAATAGAAAACTGATCACCTGAAGCCACTTCCTTAATAACAAAACAATATTTAAATACACAAGAAGGCTGTTAATTAGTATTAAATCAAGCCTAAAATCAGTAAATACACTAACCAGCTTTCATGTGCTTGGCCGCTCGTGCCACACAATATTTACATAAATTACTGGCAAATTGTACAAAAAATACACACTAAATTAAATATAGGAGAGGTAAACGATGCTGCTTGCACTTTCAGCGTTCCTGTGGAGAATATGATGATATGTTTAAATTTACATTATACATTGTGGTGTCGCACAAGTACAAAGTGCGCGCCACCTACTTTCGCCGCGCGCCGCCATGCACGCACGGCGCGGCGTTCTTACGACGTCAGCCACGAGCGCCCTCTGCTACAACTCCGCTCGTGGCCACCACTGAACGAGATCGTTCACTTGGGACTGAGGTAGGAACCAGTTAAGACCTTCGGAATCAGATAGGCACCAGCGAAGACTTGGCTATCGTACAGGCACTAGGCAGACCTCTAGCTCAACTATGTATCAGCATTCTGCAGTACTGATCTATGTAAAAGTTAAGTATTGTATAAATTCCGTGCAATATATATATCGATCTAATTTACTCTAGTGTTTCTAGTTTCTGGCTGCTCCCCTCCGTACCTGCACCAGCGTGCTATCTTTATTCCTGTGTCGGTCTCATTCCACTCGGCCACCGACACCTACGACGGAAACGAGACACAAAAGCGGCGACGAGGCTGGGACGCAAAATACATTTACGTCTGTTTCAACCATTCTTTAAATAAATCTATACAAATGTGACGCTCTCAAGATAATAGCTAGAGATTATAAGCAATCATCTAAACCAGAGTTTGTCGAAAATGCATGACGATTTCAAAAGTTGGTCATTTTCGAGTACATTTTTCTGTATTTTGATATAGTAGTCATAAACGTTTGTAATTTTTTAGATATTGAAATTAATTTTAGACTCATGTGACGTTCTTCATTATTCCGACAGCGTAGATGTCTTAAATCTTGACGGTAACCGGCAGTAAAAATTGTTTTATTCTTAATAGAGTTATGATGCTACTGCCTGTTCACATTACGAATTTTTTTGCGAAAAAATATAGAAAAAATACATTTAACTGTAAATAAGGCCTAAAACTGATGCCTGATTACAATTTGGTATATAATTTGAACATGAAGGTCGTAATAAGTCGGCTAGTACCACTATAAAAATTAGGAATAAAGTTACGTCATGTTGTTGTAAATGCTGCTAGTGCAACATTCTGTCGTCGATTTTGCTGCAAATTTAAAATCTTTGTGTTGGTAAGTTATTCTTAAAGTGACCCGGATCAGTTATTAGTATGGTATCATGTACAACAAGACTGAGTGGAATGACGGATATACGTTAAACGCTTAGGCGTGAATTCAGGTGAAGAGATACGTTGGTAATATTACCCTCAGAAAATGTTCAAATGTTTGTAGAGCTTATGGGACTTAACTACGGGGTCATCAGTCCCTAAACTTACAATCTACTTATGAACTTGCTAACACTAAGGATGGCACAAATATCCATGCCCGAGGGGGGATTCGAACCCCCGACCGTAGTGGCCGTGCAGACCGTGACTGGAGCGCCTCAGTCCCCTCGGCCACCGCGGCCGGCCCCTCAGAAAAACGTAGGAACAAACACAACGCGGTAAAATAGAATGAAAAGTCAGGTGATCACTTTCAGGTGATCTGAGAGTAACCAGAGAAAGAACAAGTAATGAGGTGGAGAGGAAATGAATTTCTTCAATCAATGTAGAAGTTGGCGTTGGATAGCAAGGAGAAGACATAAATTTAGGAAATTCCATAGCAAAAGAAGCCCGTAAAGATGAAATAAAACGCTTAATTTTAAAAGATTTCTCAGAGGTCTGAACACAACTTGCAAGGAAGTGAGTCAATGGGAAATCGGGTGATTTTCTTGTAACATGATGAATGAAGAGAACTTAAAAGACACGTAATGAGAAATTCTTACGGAAATTCGACAAGTGAATGAATACATGAATGACAACTGAATTTGTCAAGAAAAGAGGCGATTTTTAAAATAGCTACACAAACCACCGTAAGGTGCATGACGGAGGGTACACTATACAACTTCTAGGCGTTTCCTTTCCTATTTCATTCCCAAATAGAACGAGGAAAAATACAATGGCTACATGCCTCAGTACGAGCCCTGATTTCTCTTATCTTGTCTTTTTGATCATTACGCGCAATGTAAGTAAGCGGCAGTAAGATTTTTCTACACACAGCTTCCAATTCCGGCCCTCTAAATTTCCACAACATAATTTCTCGAAAAGAAGAAGCGTTTTATACGCGGTCTCCTTTACAGATGAAGTACATCTTCCCAAAATTCTCCCAATAAACCGAAGTTGGCTGTCCGCCTTACTCACAACTGTCCTTACACGTTCGTTCCATTTCACATAGCTCTGCAGTGTTACGCCTAGATATTTGAACGACACGACTGCATCAAGAAGTTCACTACTAATACTGTGTTCGAACATCATGGGATTGTTTTTCCTAATCATACGCATCACTTTACATTTTGCTACATTAAGAGCTAGCTGCCATTCTTCGCACGAAATGTTCAAAAAATTGTAATAATTTGCCGATATGGGACATTAAATTTGATATGAAAATGGGAAAACTTGTTTTGGTTGTTCATACAATCATCTTTAATGACTCGTGGAAATATGAAATCTTTTCGTAAGAGAGTGTAAAAAATTTAACAGGACATAAAGGATTCTCCACTGAACAAATTGATATAGTGAACCTGGGGTAGTAGAAAAGGCGATAATAAGAATAAAAATCAGATTTGCGAGTGGTTGTCGACATACCCTTCGTTTCTTCTTTTAATGAACTAGTATTCCACATTTGTCGAAAGATGGATGATGTCTGTTAGGAAATCGTTTCCTGTATAGGCATTCAGTAGCGGGAGCGCAGCAACATACTTTCCTCATACACAAAGTGCATGTCAGTGACTTCTGCGAAAATAAGCTGGTGCCTGTATATCGTACGGTACTCTACTCCACTGCGTATCAATGAGTAAAGAATGTGTTTGCTGTTGAGTCATTGAATGCTCTTTTATGGGATTATGTAAATACAACAGAGCCACGACAAATAATACAAAGACATGTTCATCATTTAGGATAACAGCTCTTATGATTTCCATGTTTGGAGTAAAAAGTAATTGGTATGAGTTCCATCTGGTATGCAAAACACTATTTTCACGTTGCACCCAAAGATGTTTCAGCACCTCTGTGATATTATCAGTGGGTTTTGCCATTTATCTATGGCTGGCTTTCACATTTCGTGATCATGTAGGACCCTTTTTACAAAGACAATCGTAGCGTTGTCATGCTTTGTTTTGAATCACGCGTTCTCCCTTTCATTGCTGTGGACAACACAAAAGCAATACACATATTTCGCAAGTTTTTTTTCTTTCACCATGGCATCACACTTTGGCAAAATCGACAACCGATTATGGGATCAAATTTTGCAGACGTATTTGTTGGTCGCCAGCGACCACAACCTCCATCTAATGGCATTACCGGACGCCGATGGAGGGATCTCTATGCCATTCTTGGCTGTTATACGTTGTATTGAAAAAAGCTGTTCGGAATTTAATATCAGGTAAATTTTGTTTGAATTTTTCCGATAGTTTGACTCTGAACGTTGGTACACACGACTGTATAATTCTTCATATCGCCTTACCCCCATATTCTTCTGCTGATATTTCGTGTAGGGATGAATATATAGCAGAAAAATACAGTTCTATAAGTAAATGAAATTACAGAAAAAAATCAATAATCATATATTATTTATATATATCGGAACTAACGAAACAAATCCCAAAAATAACGATTCATGATTATTAATTATCATGATTCGTGATTATTAATTATTAGTGATTAACAGAATTTGTTTCGTTGTGTTGGAAATATATGAATTTTTGCCATAGTTGAAATTCTTTGAAAACGTCTTCCGAAAAGACGAAAAGTAATAAAAAATTGTTAAAATATAAATTGCACTGCCCCTCCTTTCGGCTCACTTTTGCAAGTATTTTGGAGTAATAACTGATAAAAATATAAAGAACATTAAATCAAATATGTAGGTCGATTCAGAAGGAAAGGTACATACGTTGAGGGGTGATACGACTGGTGATTATGCACAGAAAACTCATAAACATATACCCTTTTCTCAACCGTTTCCAGGTAAACCAACGAAAACAACTAGGAACGGGAAAAAGTGCATGTGGCAGTAAAGTAAAATACTGTTATGTTAGGGTTTGTTTAATTGCGTATGTTTTCTCACAGAAGATGTGAACTTCAATGCTTTTTTCTGCTTTTATAGACGAGTGTTCTGTTGCCAATCAGAGAAAAAAATCAACTTATTCTTTTCATTCCCCACTCTGAGGAGTGGAGCGGGTTGTTTGAGATCCAGCCCATAAAGAGCCGCGGTTCTATTCAGCCAATTATCAGACAAACTGATAGTGGGGTAAAGGGGGGATGCCAATTGGGAATAAGTGGGAGGGGCTTATGAGTTCCAGCATACGCCTTACAACCAAGGAAAACCTCCCAAAAACCTTGGTCGTAACCGGGGGATTGGGACCAATTTACTTTATCTCTGGGACGTTGCCCCAAACTACAAATGGATTATCGGGAGAGAACGAGTGCACTCAAGACAATCAAGGATCGGACGCCCGAGTTACACTCGTAAACTCCTACAGATCAGCTCGACCAAGGGTGGAAAGCATCTCCCTAGAGTAACAGCACCCGCGCAATATCCTTTGCGTCGCGATCGAATCGGAGCTCAGTTCTGCAAAGCATGTAAAATACGAGCGAGAAGTTGTGTCTATTCTGCGTTTGTACACTTATTTCTTCAGACATTTCACAAACAGCAATCCTATGAAGAAACGATGCTATTGCGACCGTTCCAACGACTAGAATACTTTGTGTTGAGATACTGTGGCACTGGCCTTAAGGAATGTGTAGGAGCTCCGTCATGATGAAAGTACATACCAGATCCTATTGCCAAAGGGATATCCTACATGTACTCTGGTATCACCTTTTGAAGATAAACAAGATACCGTGGCCCATTCAGACTGTTATCTAAACAACTGGATCGATGAGTTGGTCATGTATAATACCACATCACACAATGACCGCTAATCGTCGTCGAAAATTCGTTTCTAAAGTAACGTGCAAGTTTTCATCTGCCCATATGTAAGAGTTGCGCGTGTTGTAGATTTCAGTGCCTACAAATATTGACTCATCAGTGGACGGAATACGTGGATTTAACCGCTCATTTGCAATGTCCCATTAACAAAATTCTTGGCGGGCGGTAACTTCTCCTTCACGCAGATGTTCTGCACTCTGCAGATGAAATGGATTCAGACGTTGCTCGTCTTCCTTGCGTATCATTCGGGTTTGTGGAACACCAAATTGGGCAGCAATTCTTCTAGAACTAGTAGTTGGGCTGCGTTCCACTAATTGAACAATGATCTCAACCTCATTATCAGTTTGTTGTACGGTACGTTGAGAGACAACATTTACGCTGTGAAGGTACCACGCTTCCGCATCCCGTGAAACGCCCTGGTGCACACCCTGCTATCCGGCATTCTGCGATTCGGAAATCGTTGTTGGTGTTACCGCACTGTAACTCTGGAAGTCCCATTGGACAAACTGCAGACAAACACCTTTTCAGCATACTCTGCATGTGTGAAGATCCGTGGCATTTTTACTTCAGTAAACTGTATTATTTGTTCATATAGAACACTATAGTACCTATACTAAGAAAACCACTATCGTACTGAGACGTGAGGTAAACAACTGCGCCATGAGCACGCGAACTGCCTACTGACACGGTTAGTATAGACAACGCTGCACTTTTCCCGTTCTTAGTTGTTTATATTTGTTTACCCGTGAACGATTAGGAAATTGGCATATTTTTATAGGATTTTTTTTTTTCTTTTTCTTTTTTTTTCAGAATCACCAAGAGTACTACTCCTTAAATCGTGTACCTTTCCTCCTGACTCACGATGTATAACAATTTTATACATTCTATTATTATTATTTTCGAATAAATATTTAGTTATTATTTACAAATTTTATCTTTGACATTAGCAGAAATCACAAATCCACAGGAAAACTGAAAGTGATCTCGGTAATACGCGCCATATAATTTTTAATATAGAGAGCGAAATCAGTAAATCCGATTATACTAGTATAGTAAATTAATGTCACTTTGTATTGGTAAAGCTAAGAGTGTGTCGCTTATATCTGTCGCTGTCATATGCTTTCAAAAATATTACTGAAAGCTATTGGTTCATTTGTGTTCTAGGAAATTAACGGCAGTTCCAATTCCTACTTTGCTATGTTATGTTACACTACTATGTTGCCTATTAAAATATTAAAATGCCATGTGTTTCTTCCGTAATTTGATGTTGGTGAAATAAAGCCTATCGGTTACTCCATTCTATTTTAAAGTTACACGATGGAGACCTATGCAGATTCACATAACAGTTACTGAAATTAACGTCATCGAACAGAAAATGACACGACATCTAGTTTTAAAACATTAAATTGCGGTATATTAAATTCCACAATGACATTTCAATGAAACAAAGGCTAGATGCTAATGCACATATGCACACATACATAGCACATGGAATTTCGTTTAGTACTATCAACTATAAGGGTATTCAAATAGACAGACAGATATGACTGTTAGCGATAAATCTTTAAAGTATGACCTTTTGTTATTTTTATACGAATGCGATGAAATAAGACCCAATTGTGTCACAATATTTCCTCAGAGTGTCAGTGAAAACCCCATGAAAATTCATGTAGTAGTTCTGCTCATTAACGTCTTGAAACTGAGTACAAGATTGTCACAAAGGTGTTAGATAAAATAATTTTTGATGATTTTTCTTTCCGTAATACGATTTTTATTAAATAAAGGCTTTATGTTACGCCAAGAAACATTCAACGCTTTCAAATCGTCTAGCCGTTTCGGGGATTAGCTTGTTCAGTTTAGTCAACTGACAGACGCGACGGTTTCAGGTAGAATTGTTAAAGGTACGACCTAAACAGTGGAAGCACGTTACAGACAGACATATACAGAGTGTCAAATCGCCATTATTTTTACAAATATCTTTGAATCGGTTACAGAAGTGGACAAAAATAAATTATATGTTGTAGAGCATTCCCTCCTCTCACAATCCACTTATTTAGTTCTCGTCTCAGATGACTGGTTAACATGATAATTTCAATTAAATTTCCAACTGTAAAAACGCCATTGCAAACGGTCGACTTTTATAGTTACTAACGTATAGAGATTAAGTTTTGTTTCATGTTTAAATTTGCTAACTTGGGTTCAAATTATAAACAAGAATATTAGTTGAGATAGCTAATTTTTATTTGATAAGTGAAGAGTGGTTTCGGTAGGGTTGCCCTTTGATGTTATTTACATCATCTAACATTATGTTTGGAGCTGTAATAGTACAATGTGCCATGAGGGCAAAATTAAAGTGAATTTAATATCAAGTGATCTCGTAAGGATTGCGTTTTAACCAATTGAGGTACTGCACTTCAAAAGGTAATGGTACCGTGCGGTCTCACGCCCTGAAAAACAGTATTGAGAGTGACAATGACCACGGCATCTTAATGATTACATAAATTTAATACTGTTTTTCAACACGTTTTGCTAAGTTGTGATGGATGAATCAAGTGGTGCCATTAAGTACAGTGATAAAAGGAACTCAATAAAATAATAGGGAAAACGTCAGTGACAGTATTCATCAGTGATTTCCGAATTTTCAGTTTGTAAGAGGCGAATTAGGTCAACAACTATTGAGAATATTGGAGAAGTAGTTGGGTTGAGCCATAAATTGTCCATGATCAAATAATCCGCTTACGTGAATGGAGATGTGTCCGAAAGTAGTCATGGTAAAATAATAAAGAATACTTGCAATGCATCTCTCTGCAGAGTCACATACATTTTTTACAATAAATCCGCGTCAGGTGGGTGCCGCAATATTCGATAACATCCTTGTGTGATCAAAGTTCTCCCTCACAAACTGGTTATTTGTACGTTTTTGTTTTATAACACTGCGTGCAGCATTTGATATTGTCACAGAGGAAACGATTCCCAAAACAGCCTGCTGGCAACAGCTGACATAAAAAAAGGCTTCCTTTTGGGCAGCGACGTATGCGGTCCATTGAAGGCTTTCCGGCAGTGTGAGAGTATTTTGCGTTGAGATAATCGGATTCCGGCTTCTACTCTCACAAAGAATGAAATAATTACAGACAGTGGAGAGCGGGAAAAGGAGGGCAGTGTTGTACGCCTAAAATATCGCATTTCACACGCTTTCTTCTCTCTCGTGTATCAAACAGCTGTCCATTCATTTGTGGAGTGGACATATTTCTGTACGGGCGTTTTTGTGGGTGCTGTTACATATTGCGTTTCAGAAAAGCAAATCGTTTGATGAAAGGTTGTAGTAAGTAATTTAATCGTTCGAATTTCTGTAATGAAAGATTTTCTAACGTGGGCGGTGCAAAATGCATTCGCTGAAATGATTAAATATGAACTGCCTACTACTTTTTGAAAGATCTATTTAACCCAGTACGTACATTAGTACCTAACTGAAGTTTTGGGATATAGATACCTGTCGCACCACATCATTCAACACACGCTGTTTTCCCCGTGTGTTTAGAGACAAATCGTTGTTTAAATTATTGGAAAGTTATTAACCGATTTGCCACAGATTTTTACAAAATATTCCAATAAATGTGAGACTGACATTGGCTTTATGACATAAAGAGTGCAAACGTATAATATTTCAAAGTGAAAAGCCAAGATCGTGAAACACTTACTTATTTTATGGCGACCAGTTTCGGTGGGCTATGCCACCATCATCTGGTCATATCAGAGTTTACAAGTTGGTCATCTTTTTAAAAAAATGGGGATTAATAGTACCTGAAACATTGGACTTAGTCTAAATATAAAATTATGTAAGTTAAAGCATCAACAGCTTCTCCCTTTCTAACAAGCTGATGATGTTTCCGCTTACCGAATATTTGACCCTCTCGCAGGCAAACGGCAAAACACTGTCGCAAACGCCACGCCGAATGATCGTGTTGTCGAAAGCGACTTGCTACGGACTGCGCGGATCTATCACCCTTTATATAGGGTGTCTCTTTTGACCACCCAAAATTACGGTTTGTAGAGATGCAAATTACAAAATTTTTCAAGCACGTGTACTTTAGCCGTTAGGGTGACATTAATCAGCATGATTTCGATATTTCTAGCACTGCTTCTTACAAAGATATGAACAGCGGTATGACTTTTTTTAAATGGCACTCATTATTTTTATTCGGTAATTCATTTTCTCTCCTAAAGACCAGACATATATCACATTGCACCATTCACTGAAACAGAGCGTTATTAATTACATAACACAACGCAAACTTTGAGCCCAGGATCACACACTCATCCACTTATTGAAGTTGTCAGAAAACAAATGTAAGCCAAGTAAAAACATACACAAAATTTACATCGACACTCCTGTACCATTACCCAGTAGAAGAACATTCAAAGGTGCTGAAAGTGGTGGCCCTGGACACCGATCTACTGGTGCACTAGTTGAATGAAAGAATTATTACTGCTTCCACTGTAGCCTGCTGAAGAGAATTACACCAAACACGGTACGTTCCTGCATGCCCTCTGGAGTTGTTGGTATATCGCGATAGACAACGTCTTCAAGGGGACCGCACGGTGGTTCAGGTCGAAAAAAATCGATTTCCGGTTTTCTTCATATTTCGATAGATTAAGGCTTCAGTTAACTACTCTGAAAAGGATTTTGCTGAAAATTCGAGCATGTAAAGAGCATTTTCCTATCATGTGTGTTTTGTGTCACGCCCACTTTTCTGTCACCCCCGTTTCTGCATATTTTTTAGATATTTGTATCCCCTACATTGCGTACATTGCACGTTAGGTATTTGTTTTACTCCCGAGTGTGTTGGCTATCCTTGCAACGGTCGGTATTCATTTGTTTCTGTTGTTCGTAAACAACACGCTTTCAAATGAGTGGTTAGTTTTGTTCAAGTGTGATTGCGAGTACTTGTATACTTGTTTGCAGTGCTTGTTTACGTGAGTTTTGTTGTAAGGAATGAAGATGGCAAAACATAAAGGCGTTTTCAAGAAACGACAATTTAAAGGAAACACATTTAGAAAGCTTTCTGTACAAGAGGTTATGTCGCCTGGCAACCATGTTTCTAATTGTAATTCTTCAGCAAGTGCATCATCAAAGAAGCTCTGACCATTTCAATAGAGTTACAACGAATTTTCTGTAAGTGACAAGGGATGCAGTAACATTACTATAAATTTGGCAATGTTATCAGCTCTAATTTCTAAATTTGTACTATGTAGATACTATGGTGAGTCACAGAGAGTGAAAATTTGTGAGAGTTCCAGTGGGAGAAAGGGCCTAGCAATGGCTTTGGGTTTAATTTGCACTAAACGCTCAGCTGTGATTTCATGTATACGTTCTTCAAAAACAGATGCAAGTTGCTGGGAATTAATCCTGGTGAAAATATGATCACTGGGTTGCAACATTGCGATAAAATAAGGATAGCCGAGGCAGACAGGTGTGCATCTAATGTGGCCAAGAAAGCAAGACAAACATTCAGTAAGGTGAAAAAGAAGCTGGAAGACCTGCTAGATGACAAAGAAAGGTCATCATATGCAGCAGGGTACTTTTAATTAACTGCTAGTAACTAAATGAAAAAGTTTTATCTTTCCCGCAGACTAACATTTTCAGTACATATGCCCCATTATATCAGAAACTATCATAGATAAATGAATGAATTTTTCAGATACTCAGCATCACATGAAAAGCCACTATGGTACTACATTCACATTAGGAAGTTCACAAAAGTATTTTCTGCAGAAAAAAAATATTAAAATATTATTTTTTGTTATAAATTGACACAAGTGATTCTTAAAAATAAAAAAAATGGATAAAGTATATTTTATTACATTTGACTCTATTAGCATCATGTAACATACAGTAAAAATATAAGGTCCTGCATCAAATAGTATTTTCAGAAATGGGTCAAATACTTGCCAAAATTAACATGGGTTAGATAGGCAGGGTGTTGGCCCCTTGATACATCCCAAAAGAAGAAAGTCCATAGTATTTAAAGCGTGAGACGTACCAGGCCATGTAACTGTTCCTCCTAAACCAATCCATCTGGCAGGACACCTTCGGTTCAGAACACGACGTGCACGCAAGGCATCCATCGTGTTTATACCACATAAGGATTCTGGTTGTTAGTGGCACTTCATCCTGAAGAGGAGGAAGAATTCGTCTGAGGATACACTGTGCCGTTCAGACTACGATTGATGAAATAAGGGCCAAGAATTTTAGTACCAGGCATTCCACGCCAGACGTTAATTCACCACTGACGCTGATGTTCCACCTGTCTAAGCCATCGTGGTTGTTGCTGGACCAATAATGCATGTTCCTTGTATTTAGCTTGAGAAAGAACATTCATCGGTAAATAGAGCATTGGAGAAGAATTTCGAGTTTGCGAGGATTTCTGCTGCACCCACTAACAGAATTGTACACAACTCTGGAAATCGTTCCCATGCAATTCTCGATGTAGGTGTAGATGGCACCGATAAAACCGTTGACGTGTAAGAATGCGATGTACACTGGTTTTACGAACGCCAATCTCGTATTCAAGCTGTCGTGTGCT
Source organism: Locusta migratoria (assembly GCA_026315105.1). Taxonomy (NCBI): domain Eukaryota; kingdom Metazoa; phylum Arthropoda; class Insecta; order Orthoptera; family Acrididae; genus Locusta; species Locusta migratoria. The sequence continues at coordinate 7,654,248 of CM048750.1, read as the reverse complement.
CACATGTGGATTCATAGCAACGGAAGCGAGAATAGTAACTTCGGGGCAGCTACGTCTGTGCGAGTGCTACGATGATTGCGTTGTTGTGGGTTGAAACTTTGTGCTTCCTTAGGCGTCGCAACAGACGAGAAAACATCTAACTGGAAGGTGGGTTCTTGTTAGGATATCGGTCTTTGTACAGTTTCTCTGACTGCTTCGCTTTTCCCCTACAATAAAAGAAACGTTATATCGCTGCAGTTTGTACGAAGGACAACCTTTACTGTATACCTACTCTACACAACAGTATTTACAAGTACAAACTACTGTACTAAAAGTACCCGTATTTTACATAAGCAAACAGTTATTCCCCATAGATCAGCAGCATTTCTACCTTATCGTCGTTGGTGTACATTGTACCCACACAACTCTTCAACTGACAATCGTTGACGGAATGACGGGTGTGTAGTCTACTTATGTTTTCATTTGTCCTCTGTCATCGTCAGCACGTGGATTTGTTCCATTACCCCGAGTACCTGCACTATAGGTATATTGTTTCCTTTAATAAGGAGTGGTTTAGTAAAGAAGAGTAGGGAAATACAAAGGAACAGTTGAGAAAGCAAACAACTCTCAACTCTGACACCTATTATTCCCTCGAGAGGAAACCCGCCACAAGCAAATATTTGAGAGCTGTTATTTATTTGATGCATCACAATACTAACACTCGAATACCATAACGGAAGTACCGACTTTTAGTGTTATCTTTCTTATATGTAAAGAAAACAGTCGCTTTGTATGCTTGTAGTTCATACAAATCTACCGTTTATTCCGACCTTAGAAGGAATCTTGCATACTAGACCAACAAAACAAGAGGAAGATTACCGTCTACAGTCAATTTCATATGGTTAATGGGAGAGGGTACTTTACTTACTGACTTCGACGAAATGTAGAGTCGTATTCTTCGTTTAGAATTTCGTAATGTGTTTTGCCGTCTGGACGTAGTTACTGGTTTACGTTATGTGCTGCTCCCGATGAGAACACTGGGGAAGTTTGAATTATTGATATTTTTTAAAAATAAAAACAGTCTAGAGCACAAACTTTTTATTTGATTTTTTGATTTGATTTTTCGATCTGTGGGTGGATCATCTTCAGGAAATGTCTCCCAGAAGCTATGGGTTGCTCTCTAGAGCTAGATGCCCTGAAGATAATCCAGCCATGGATCGAAACTGGTTGTAAATAAAACGTTTGCGCTCTAGACATTTTTATGTAACGAATTTAACCAAAAGAGTGTTCCTTCACAAATAAAAAAATTATTATATAAAATATTGTTGACAACATTCACCATGGTGAGAACTACTCTAATTCTAAGATTGTACGCTTCTTGCAATTAAATGACGTGTGCTGTCTCGCAAGTTTTCTGATTGTGTGTCCCGAAATGTTGTCCAAAATATCAGGTATACTTGTGAGATAATATGCAGATGATGGCGAATAGCCATTCAGTTCTTTTGGTACGTGATGTGTGACAGCGCCTTGCAGCAGTTATTTCACTGAGTGTCTTTAATGACTAAATTATTTGCGCCTCGGAGCAAACAGTTACTCATTATTCCTTTAGGTCTTCGTACATCATCAAATGACAGCTTCCTCTCTTCCGCCATCACCAGTATATAATGAGGGGAAATGGACTAAATAAATAAAACAAAAATTGGCAGCGCATCTGTAACGTACCAATATAATACTTTCAAAAATGAAATTTTAAATAAAAACATTTAACGTAGCTGTGCTTTTTAAAGACAGGCATTTAATTACGAGTATTTTGTATTTTTCGTCATTAGCGGTATTTAAGTTTGCCTTGCATTTTGGTCTGTCGATTACAGCTGTAAATAATACTGCCAGCAACAAGTTCAGACTCATGATACTGCACGTTTTACCCTGTATCAAAATATTTCCCCTTTTTTCATTCTTTGTTTCGTTTCTCTCATTGACAAATAATGTTGGCAGCTTTTGTCTCACATTTACACACGAATATCGGAGTTCATTTTATCACCCGTTGCCTGTAATTACAGACTGTACACGAGTGAGGTTTATTACACTGGTCGACGATAGCAGCCATTAGTTTCGAGCATTACATTTAATTATGAGTCCTTCATTATTCAACTCGGTGCCGGGGTATCCCATGCGTTTCGAATTTCCCGATGCCAGCAGAACGTATACAATCCAATGGCACCACCATTTAGGTAGCACGATTTATATTCTCTAATGAAAGAGGTATCTGATTTTCCTAAGTTTATTACAGCAGACTCTCTATAATTTTGGTATCATACGCTCCCCAGCCAGGTTTTTGAATATGTAGGGAGATTTCGAACTAATTTTGATGCACCTATGAAGTCTACAATAAGTATCCACCCACACATACACAAACGCACACACACACACACACACACACACACACACACACACACACACACACACACACACACACGCACACACACACACATAAAAGAATAACATTATACACCAAAGTTCGATGGTATTATAAACCACGGTAAAATGTGAATTATAAGTTCATATATCTGATTACTTATTGACAATCGTAACTCTTCCAATCATCTTTTCTTGAGATAAGCCTACTGTGTAATAACCCCCTTCAATAAAGAGATACATAACCCCATGCTTCAATGCAAGCCTGGGCCGTAGGTGGCGAGTTTCCGATTATTTCATTTACTCACTGGTCAAACTGAATTAAAATTACAATTATTTGCATTTTAGTTCATTAATCGATTTTCGGATTACAAGCCTTTTTCGTCCTTAATGTTTCATCAATGAAGTCACATTTTTAGATACAAAAGTAGAAGAGATGTTACTCGTCTACATTTAGATTCATCCACTTAGGAGAATGTTATTTTGGCTGTACCGAGGTAGAAAAATTAAAAATGTAAAAAATTAAACAATTATAAGTTAATATACAGGAAGGGGGACCAGAAATAAATTTAACATTAAGCTGGAAAATCTGTGTGTATAACGTTTTCAACAACTAACCATTCCGATAAATAGACTTATTCACATTGAGCTGAAGAATATCATAAATAGATTTTACATACAAGTGTAAGCACAAAATGTTTGTGGTCGTTACGTAGCACCTGTTACATGTGGATTGCGATTCAGTTATCAGAATCAAAGATAGAATAGACTACCGAACTACCACCACTATTCTGTGTTTACAGTTGTATGTGAAAGCTAATTGAATTATTCTTCAGTACTTGTATGGTTAATTGTTTAAATTTTCCACCTCGCGTATATTTATTTATAACTGTTTATTTTTTAACATTCTGAATTGTACTACCGCATTACAACCAAAGAAGACATTTTGCTTGAGCTTAAATCAGAGTTTATACGAGTCCACATATTTTCCATATTTGTATCTAAACAATGTTCCTTACTTGATGAAACAGTAAAGCCCAAGGATGGCCTTGTATTCCGAAAACCGGTTTACAAATTAAAATAAACGAGTAAAACATACATAAAATAGTGATTATTTTTTCGGTTTAGTGCTGTTCCACCAAGAATCGGCTGACGAATGTCAAAATGTTAGTCATTGCTCATCTAATACAGTACATACTTCATTGGGAGTGCTGCATAGCTCCCGTATATTTCATGGTTGGTGAGAAAGTGCTCACACACATCTACTAAAATTAATCTAAACGTATTCAATTGGATTCGTATTGGATGAAGCTGCAGGCCAATCCAGTTGTGCAATACCGGCGCTATTGATGAAACAGTTGATTATCTCGGGAGTTACTTCACAATCTGAATTGTTGGAGGTTGGAGGTTGTTATCCATGTACTGTGGAGCCATGAGCTAGCCATTTTGAACAGAAATGACGTTGTGCAAAATGGCGGTCGAAACCCTCACGTGATACCTGCCGCGGAGGTGATTGATCGGCCTGCTTTCTGTAGTTGTCTGACCGCTGCGAGATGAGCATGGCCATTTTATCAACGTTAGGAATTTACACCACAACTTGAATTTTTATAATTTCACGCAGGTTAGTTGCAAACCAAAGCACATCTACCAACTTAAGATCTTTGAAACTTAAACTTGAAATGTTTACCTGATGATTGCGTAACAGCCGAAAACCGGTTCGTAAACCAATAAATTTGTAGAATATCTCACAATTATCTTGTGTGTTTGATTCATAAAGACTTCTTTTTTTATTGCTGGCATGTGAGGAATCACACTGTGAAGCACGAGTGCGCGATTTTCGCTTCACCCTGTATGCCTTTCTTGTGAAGTAACTGGCAAAATAGATTCGGCTTATGTGTGTAACAACTAGTCTACTCTATACGATATATAATTCACCGTTACCAGCTTGCTATGTCGTTATCGATGCACAGATCCTTTGGTCCATTGTCATCGAGAAACGGGAGGCAACGTGGTAGTCAGCAGAACTTGCGGCAGTATACTTACCTGGAGTGAAAGACAGTGATTTACATTCAGACATTCGTATTGAGGCGCACAAAAGAAACAAAATAGTAATATTTAGAAATATAAAAAAAAAGTTCAAATGTTTGTTAAGCTTATGGGACTTAAGTGCGGGATCATCAGTCCCTAAACACACAAACTACTTATAAACTACCTTATACTATAGACGGCACAAACAACCTTGCCCGAGGGGGATTCGAACCCCCGACGGGGAAGGCCTCGGGCATCGTAGCATAGCGCCTCAAAGCGCTCGGCCACTCTATCGCTGCTATAAGGTGTTCCATTCCATACTGTGGCTGGTACAGCAACAAGCTATGAATTATCCTGAAGGTCAGTCTCAGTTGCAAAATTTTCTTTATTTTGAAGTAAAGAAAATTTTGCAACAGAGACTGACTTTCGGAATGAGTATAAAGTCTCCTTATAAGGCATAGATATATAGTGAAGATAGTATGGTCTTAAGGCAAGTGAAATGTTGGTAAGCCTTAAAGAATTATATTTTATTTAAACGGCTAGCGTTATTTTCCATGTGTATATCTATTCCTTTCTTATGTTAATCCATGTCCTTTTCTTTCTTTCCATCGCCTTTTATCCTTCTCTCGGTCCTTTTCACTATCATTTAGCTCAGTCCTTTGAACGTCGTGCATTGGCGGCGAACAAATATGGAATATATAAATTCGGTATGAGTTATTGCAAATGTTTTAATTTTCATGGTGACTATATAGAGATGTAATGTAACTTAAATATTTCGTAATATTTATTAGTTTCTTTCTTTAATCACAAACAGACTCTACTTTCCAGACGACCCTCGTATAATGTGAGAATTTACCCTGGATGGGTCGTGTTTGTAGACTACTTATCAGAATTACACACAGAGGAATACAAAGAATATTGTCTGAGTCCAGTTTCAGCGAGTGTAAATTAACCACGTAATCTGCTCCGAATCTGCTCTGACAACGGACAGTCCCCATCGGAGCTCTTCAGATTCAGCGATGAGATGGTCCAGTGTAAATCTCGTTCAAAATGGCATGAAAACAGAAAAAAGTCGTACGGAATTGCCGAAAAAGAAGGAAACCACAAAGAGTGAATTGTTCAAGCTAAATAAGTGTGACATAGATCGAATTGGAAAAGCTGCACTGAGTCCAGTGCTTTTCGGATGTAACTAAGTACTGTATTCCCATACTGAAATGTGTTGTGTTACAAATATCACCTAAGTAAAACGCTGACTAGCTTTCACGTCCTAAAGAGTTTGTCCTCTTTTCGTAGTTTTCATTCCATGTATTTGTTATTGAGTTATATAGTAAGATTATTTTAGCGTCGCCAGTAAATGACATCAATACCGACAGACGTACAACTAAATGCAACGAGCATATACGTCAATGAGCAGACGGACAATTCATAGTTTTGTGATTTAAAAAAAATGAACACGGAGGTTTCAGTTCTCCGCATCTGCAGGTATACAATTTGTATAGGTTATGTGACCGTCTTATGCAACTGTAAATTAGTCTACTTTAGACCAGACGCGTTTCGATCTATTCAAAAGAATCTTCAGTGATCGACTGTACAATAAATATTTTGTTTTACATTTTTACTACATTCGATCGATAACAGTTCGGATGAAATAGGATTATTTTGATTCTGAATAAAATGGACTCCTAATGTTACGAATTTTTATGTTGCCCTCTTCATGTGTGTTTTGTAGCACATTGCCACTTTCTGTCACTGTTTGTATTTACACTATTTACAATTACATTTTCTTATAAAAGTTTTGAAAAATCGCCATTTCTGTGGCCTGGCAAGTTATGCATGTCGTTTGTTTTGTTTTTGTTTAACGTCTCTGTGTGTGTTATTTGCTTACAAGTTCTTTCGTTTGCACTGTGAAATGGGTTTTTGTTTCGTATCTGTCAAAACAGGCGTCTGCTAGCAACTATGTGTGTGTGTGATGTTCTGACGGTACTGTATGTGCCTACACACACTTGCAGAAAATCAGAATACCTGTCTTACTCTCTCTCTCTCTCTCTCTCTCTCTCTCTCTCTCTCTCTCTCTCACACACACACACACACACACACACACACAGAACTTCGCTAGTTGAACGAAAATCATATTTATAAGGCCATCTTCAGAGTATTTACTGCTGTGTCAAAGAGGTTACAATGTTTAGATACAGTATGGGAAGAGATGACAAATGACTCCACTCAGATCGACATACATAGTATAACACTTTTTTGGCATTGTGTCATTACATTTATCAACTTAAAAACTAAACAGTAATACAAGAATATACAATGTTTGAAGGATAAAACAAGGAATAAACTACCTATTATTACAAACAAACATATAATGCTGATAAATAAATATATATATAAGTGCCTTGTTAATAATTCTGCAGTATAATTATAGATGGTGTTACATATGACAATTGTAACGTTAGTTGGCCACTTTTACTGGAAACGTCTAGCAGTAAGTAAGAGTGAAACAAACAAAATTTCCTGTAACGATATACAAGATGATTTTGTACAAACTCACTTGCCACAATTCAGATGGTGAAATGTGTCATTAGAGTTAGAAAACCATAAAGCTGAGGTCAATTAATAGTGCTTCTCGCAGGTGATACTTAATAAGTACTAGTTAAGGTACATTGCAATCTTGCAATTAGCAAAGTTGTACTAACATTATTTTAAAGATAAGAAGCATCTCTCCAAACACATATTACGCAATGACTTTGAATTAAAAGAAGCGGACAAAGTGAGAAAAAGCAGGATGCACAAAATACACGTTCAAATTTAGTAAATAGGCCAATTATAAATAGACATAGCGGCGGTGTTCAGACGGACAAAAAGAATTCGACTTTACGTTTTTTCGCTTTGTAAACAAGTCAGTAATGTTGGAAATGTAATGTTCACTTTACAAGGATATTTATTTCACTGACCGGCGTCACAAGATAATCGAAAGTCGTCACACATTCGTAGAAACTTGCTTCATGTTTTTGACTAGATATCGTAGAACCTAATTTTAAGAAAGCGGTTTGTATCGAAGACGCGACTTCTCAACGCTCCATTTGTATATCGAACAAACTGTTACACTAATGTAGTGAGTGGTTCTCGAGATACTTTTTAAGTTCACGATTTGGTAGCAGTTTTGCAATATTAGTCGTAAAAAATAATTACCTCTACAACAATGAACTATTTACAAACCGAAAAACGTAGAAAGCACTCATCTCCCATCATTCATCGCACCGCTACCAACATCTATAAGTGAAACAGCAGCAGCTGCCACGGAAACTGCACTCTATCCTTCCGAACACAAATATGTTGGATGACTAGAAATCCATGAAATAAAACTACAACAGTAAAACAATATATCGGTATAATTCTTACCTTTGTTGACAACTGAGACGTAAAAGCCTTCTCCACGTACTTCTTGGTAGAATTCATTTATCCCTTTCTTGAAGGCAGTAGATTTACAAGAAAGAACATCTGACAACGTACGCTTGTGTTTAGGCATTGCTAGAAATTTTACGAAACTCAGTTACAATAAACAGCTATTTGCACTTACAAGTCCTAAGCACACGCTATGAAACCTATACTGCGAACGGCAAAGCCACGATAATGTGAATCCGGAACGGAAGATACGGAGCGGAAAATTTAAATAACCGATATTTGCACTCGGTTAAGGATCGATCCATGGTAAAATAGACGATCGTGATGCCACTTGTAGCATTGTCTTCATCCGTAGGTATCAGAATATTGTGCTCATAGTTGAAGTATCGGTAATCAAGAAAAGAGCAATAGAATTGGAGTAATTATTGATATAATGTTATTATGCTCAAATTTGCGAAAAAGGAGTACAATGAAAAATCCTCACGGACCCCGGACAAAGAGCTAAAACCAAGGACATGTCGGTTCAATACGGACGTCTTCTCACCCTACGCATAATTCCAGTTTCGTGACGTATACGTGATGTAACAAAACTTTGCACTGTAACAAATAAGATCGTCTTTTAAATTTAACGGTTCTGCGGGCACGCAGAAGAACCTCAACACATACGTGAAATGGCCTCCACTAATGTCGGAATTAGTGCTGGAGGAAATTGCTCTTCAGAGTTGTCCGTGAGATTGTGAGGTAGTGGGGGGAGACTTCTGAATAGCACCTTGCAAGTCATCCGATTTATGTTTCATAACGTTAATGACTGGCATGGGTGTAGGCCAGGGGGTGGTTTCTGGGGTTCAAACCCATCCAGAAATGTTGTCAAAGCTAACAAAAACTGCCGTGATGAAGGAGGACGTCGACATTTTGCGAAGGCTGGGAAGCAGTTACACATGGTCCGTACAGTCTAGATTTCTCCCCATGCGATTCCCATGTGTTTTGGAGGCCTGAACATAGACATTCATGGCCATCGGTATTTTTCTGGAGAATAGCTGCACACGTGGGTAAAAAACATGATCCTGTAGCTAACTGGAAACATATGTGCGTGGAGGGACCGACCGTCTTGTCTGACAGTGGGTTAAATGTGTTAACAGTTGTGACGATTACTACTGAAATTACGAGCAGTTTTACTATCGGTAGTTACCATGGCAGTCAGCAATATTTCTTGATGATCCTCTGTAAATAACTCTAGGTTCCTGTCTAGTCAAAGTGTACACTTATTTCTTTGCCACTGACAGCTTACACATACCGCTCCTCCGATCAACACTTCCTTTCTGATTGCTATCCGTGTTTCGATCCGAGTCTTCATGATTTGCCTAGTTTCTGTTTTGGAGAATAGGTAGATTTTTGAGAAGTTTACTAATTTTGAATCTATACACTGGTGTCTCTCTAGTATACAATACTTTGAAATAAAATATAAAGAGTATTAGTGACGTTTACAGTTCTATTAAGACTACGCGTTATTAAAACGTTCAGTCATTGAAACGCCTGCCGAAATGATACCTTGACTACGCCTGTGATGTGTGGCGAGTTTTGTTGCTTGCGCAAGTGTTTAAACTGAGAGGAGTCTTGCTGGAACTGCTCTGTAGGAATTCTGGATTTACTTGATGTCGGATTGTCCTGCTGGAATCGACTGTCAGAATGCACAGTGGACATGATGCAGGTGATCAGCCAGGATGCGTACGTACGTGTCACCTGTCAGAGGCGTATCGATCTTAACATCCCAACTGCACATCCCCAACATCTTAACAGAGCCTCCTCCAATTTGAACGGTCCACTGCGGATGTTCAGGTCCCATGGATCCATGAGGTTGTCTCCACACCCGTACTTGTCTATCCACTCTATACAATTAGAAACGAATCTCAACAGACCAGGCAACACGTTTCCAATCATCAACTGTGCAAATGTACACGAGTGGACATTCGACGTCAAGGGCCTATATCGATGTTTCCTTGAGGGGCTTAGACACCTGCTGATATTGTTGGTCCAGCATTGAAATCCGCAGCAGTTTACGGATGTGTTGCACTTTCGTCACGTTGGACTATTCAGTCATCGTTGGTCCTATTCTCGCAAGAGATTTTCCTGGTCCCATCAACGTAGGGGATTTGATGTTTTACCTGATTACCGATAATCACGGTGATCTCCTGAAATTGTGGTACGGCAAAATCCACTACGCATCGCCACCGCAGATATGCTGTGTTGCATCTCTCGTGCGCCGAGTATTATACCACGTTCATACTCATTTAAATCGTGATAACCTGCAATTGTGGCATCACCAACCGACATAAGGACTGCGGTAGACACCTGTTGTCTTATATAGGCGTTTACGATGGCATCGTCGTCCTCTGTGTTTGCCTGTACTAGTTTCTTTGATTCTTGAGTGTATTTCATGAGACATTCCGTGTATTCAATGACATAATCAAAAATAGAAATAGCAGTATATGTCGTTTCTCCAAGGCAAGGGAGAAACTAAACCAGGTCAGGTGACCAATGGAAGCAAAGATAGGAAATTTACAACAAACTGTTGATGGAAATACTGATTTCTGTTATAGAGAAGATACGGGTAGATGATGAGGACTTCGAATTCACCTCAAAAATAGCTCAAAGTTCGATGATGACATGTCGTTGTAGGTGACTTGCACACGGTGGCGGATCTAGGGAGGGGAGCGGGTTATTATTGTGTTATACCGAATACGTTTTTCGAGACTTGCCTCTGTCTCTCTTTCTTCCCTTCTTTCATTTCATTTGTCAGGAAATAGGTGCAGTTCTGGGATCTAGATTTCCTGTTGAAAAATTAGGAAACGCATGGTGCTACGAAGTTTTATGAGCTCAGGCAGATCAAATAGTGCATTCGCCATAGGAGCGACGGTTTATAAGAATAGAATTCAGGAGTTAACTTTGTAAAAGTTTATGTATTTAATGACCCATCAAACGGAATTTTAGCGCTGATTTTGTGGAAAACGTAAAAGAAGAATTTGAACATAACCAAAATATACAGGGGCTAATCAATAAGTTCAATTCGTTGCTTCTGATAGCAACTTAGTGAAAAATCCTATCCCTGACCCCAGCATAGTGTTGAGACATTCATGAATGGTGCAGAAACTGCAGCTTTGGATATCACTACGTATTAATTTTAAATGACCCTACGATGTCTAAGGACCGCGGTGGAGTGGCGAAGCGTTCCAAGGCGCCTTGCTGTGGAGCGCGTTCCTGCTCTCCGTTGCAAGTTCGAGTCCTCTCTCGGGTATGGGTCCTTAGCATACGTTATTGTAAATCATGGACGTTACCTCCATGGTTTAAGTAGTTTGTAAGCCTGACTAGTCACAGATGCATATGCTCGGGATAGGTAACGCGCGCGTCAGTGGATCTAGACATTCTATTGCAAATTTTCATGAAACAAAACCGTTTGACCCCATTTGAGATCCTGTTAGTCCTACCTGGTGCAAGTCTTTAGGTGACGCCACACGGGCGACTTCCTTGTGGATGATGATGAAATGATGACGACGACACAACAGCAAGTCACCAAATGGAGAAAATTTCCAACCCGATCGGGAAGTGAACCCTGGACTCTTGCGTGACAATGTACTCGCTGCCCACTGGACTAGGGCGGTGGACAGTTGCCACTGTTTTGATACTAACACGTATTTTTCCTCGTTTTATGTACTTATTCATTGCAACATCTGAGGTTAATTAAAGCAAAGAGTGCAGTTTCGACCGTGTATCTGATAGATACTACGTGACCACCGATGTTCCTCCTAGTGACGTCACTATTACAGTGTTACACACGAGCATGTGATTGTTTTCATTTATCCACCCGAGTACGTAAACTATTCAAAACTCCTAATAAATTATTTACGACTTATAAACATTTGTGCTCATCCATTGGTACTTACCGGTTGCAATTTCGATATTCTGCTTCTTATTCACCCCATGCCTAAGACGTGTAAGTCTGTAATGTGAACAATACTCTGTTTCAGAGTATCACTACTACTTATTAAAGATAGAGAAACGCAGCGCTAGGGTAGCCGTGCGCACTAAAGCGCCCAACTGCGGTGCGCGCGGCCGTTCGCCGTCGGGGGATCGAATCCTCCCTCGGGCATGGGTGTTTGCGTTGTCCTTTGCATAAGTTACTAAATTAGTATAAGTAGTTTGTGAAAAATTTGTGAAAAATGGCCATTTGTGAAAAATTTGATAGCTTTCACGGTGACGTGACTACAGGGAAATGCGTTTAGAGCAATAAAATATTAACGTATTCGTTACACAGGCTAATAGTTACTGAATCCAGCAAGGGAATTTGTAACTATCAACCATATTAAAACTGTCAATGCAATATTCGGTCATACATTTTTACATTTTGTGGGGCAGGTGATCAAATATTTTCCGTGGAATGAGATAGAAGCGATAGTAATTTTTATTTTAGTGTCGCAATGTGTAAACGACGATATGTGAAAAAGAATTTTTAATTATGGCTAGGAGTCTCGAGAAGTTCAGATTGTAACACACAGCTCTATTTGGACAGAGAGTTTCATTTCAGTCGACACACATCTGCATAGGGCTTGAGAGGAAGTTTGCAGCCGGTTCTGTATTCGTTAGCTTAGATATTGAGATTTATGCTTGCTGCAATTTTGGCACTTCAAACGATGTACTGCAATACAGCTGCAAAGTTTTTAACGATAAATTACTGATGTATCACTGCAAATGGCAAGTCAGAAAGCACAAAATGAACAAGGTTTTTAGTTAAGTGTATTTATTACGGTTTAATCGTTTGAAAATGTCGGTCTCGTCCGAAACTAGTCACAGAGCTCACAATTGTGCAAGTGTGACGAGAAAATAAAAAAATAAATAATTTCACAAAGTAGGGATTACGGTTCTTTAGATGGGACAAACATCATATACGACAATCTCAGTAACTAAGACATTGAGTGTTAAATGATAATACAAAAAATTTACCAAAATTACTCGCGTAACAAATGGTGAAATAAATGGCATTAATAATTAAAGAAAAAGTTTTTAAATATTTCCCTAATTCTTATGCTTGTTCCATTGGGTTCATTTTTTTAGTGATTGTGACATTTCCGTTATACTCAAAAGTCGTACTTTCTGGAGAAAACATAAAATACTGAAGTAGATGTCATTTCGTGAGAAGTAAATGTAAGTAAGTGTTAGCGAGGGAATCAATAACATTTTTTGTGTGTATATATTACGTAGTGGTATTAAGTCTGCGTTAATGAGTGTGGTGAAGCCGTCACTTTCCATAAGCTTTAAGTGATAAGTGACGTTGATGACACCGCAGTTATAGGCAACATTTGTGTTCGCTATCTTCGGTACCGATACATGTCGCGTATTTCGATATTGTATCTGGTCGCCCTAGGCTAGGACAAGCTGTTGTGTGTTACACCGATCGATGATCACTGAAATGGCACCGCGTCTGAATAGCCGAGCGCACTAGGACACCGTACTGCATTTCTCGCGGCCGTTCTCCGTCGGAGGTTCGAGTCGTCCCTCGACCATGGGTGTATGTGTTGTCCTTAGGTTAGTTTAATTAGTTTGTAAGCTAGGGACTAATAACCAGGCAGTTAAGTCATGTATATTTACAAAGATTTGAGCATCTGAACTGAAACGGCGGACCGTTTACTCTCTGTCAAGAACCCGCAGTGCTACCACCTGTCCACGGCTGCCACTACTCATTTCAAAAAAATTCCCGTTTTTCTGCGCCACTGCGTTCACGTTAGACTGCGGTACTGGCCACATGTTTACGTATTCCGGCCCCAACGCCTCCCCCATGCATGTGCACCCTCTGCCTTCTACCCTTTAGCAATTTCCCTTTGGTGCAGGTGGAAGGGGTGGACAAAAATACGGCATTTCCCTCCCCGGAGCGTGTTCGGGCAGCGGATAGCCCGGTGTGGGACGGGAGGCTTTTTTCTGGGCGAGTAGCCGTGGCCGGCGGCGGTGCTTGGAAAGAGAGGCACGGTAGCCTAGCAGCGGCTGCAGCAGCGAGATCGCGGCTCAGTCTGCGCGGCCAGCGTAGGCCGGCACTCGTACCTGCGTGTCCGTCCAGAGTTTAGGGCAGATAGCGGGGCGGCTGCACAGATAAGCCGGCATTCTCCGTGCTACTGGGCGGAGCTGGTCTCCAGTACTGCTGCTGCTGCTGCTGCTGCTTGTATGGGTCCTGTGTGTGTTGATAGGCAGCCTCGTTCACTGCTGTGTTTTACTTAACAGGGGAGGCGCATCCTGAGCGTTAACTAGTTCAGTGAACCCCCAGAAAAAAGATCGACGTGAAATAAAGTAAATAAATAAATCAAAGTGTTTTTATTCTATAATTCTTCTATCAGATCATTTATATCTCTACAAAGATACTCTGAAAATCACATTTAAGTGCCTGGCAGAGAGTTTTTCTAACGTTCCATTCGATAATAGCGCGCGGAAAAAAAAACCTAAATCGTTTCTTTTTCCATATGACTTCTCTTATTTCATTGGGACGGTCATGTCTCCCTATGTAGGTGGGTGCTAGCAAAATATTTTCATACTCAGAAGTAAAAGTCGGTGATTGATATTTCGCAAGTAGATCTCGTCGCAACGAATAACGTCATTCTTTTAATGATTTCCACCATAAGTCGTTCAAGATTTCCTTCACGCTTTCTCCCCTGTAACGTGATAAAACGAGCTGCCCTTCTCTGAACCTTCTCAATGTCTTCCACCCGGCCACTACGGTTGGGGGTTCGACTGCCCGCTAGGCTATTGATGTTTATTGTCGTCTTTAGTATAAGGTAGTTCATAAGTATTTTGTAAATTTATGGACTGATGACCCCGCAGATAAGTCCCTTAACTTTAACAAACATTTGAACCTTTCTTTGTCTTCCGTCAGTCCCACCTGGTGAGGGTTACACACTGGGTAACAGTACTCCAGAACAATATAATGGGAGATAAATAGTATAGGGTAAGGTGGTACAAATTCGATATAGGTACAATTCCGATCAACATAAGTTTTCAGTCTCGTAGTGTTGGTAGCATTTGCCTTTGTGTGGCGTTGCAGAGTAGCAAGTTTCTGCAGCTCGTTCTGTCTTTTCCAAGAATACAACGCTTTGTGCGACGGAGATATAAATTTTTTCCTGTTAAGATGTACGTGGAGCTACTTCGTCGGACGCGTTCTTAAAAATTTTCTAGTTTTCATGCGCTTGTAAATTCATTATTGTGCAACGTTTGGTACCGCGAAGTATGCGCTAGTGCCAGAAGGAAAAAGTGCTTTTAATGTGGAAAAGTCAGTGATCAAAATTGTACCAGGAAGTGATCATAATTGTACCTAGTGTGGTACTTTTTCTATCGACTCTTTTCAATTCTGTAACCCTTTTTTGTGGTCCTACCAACATTTGTAATTGTCTAACATTTATGTTACAAATTGATTAAACATTCAAGAACAAGCGCCATAGTTAAAATTTCTTTTCTCAATATATTTTCAGTTACAATAACATTTGTCCGAAATGATCCCAATTGTACCACCTTACCCTACATATGGTTCGATGAAGCCTCCGCCAGGCACTTAAATGTCATTTGCAGAGTACCCCATGTAGATGTAGAAGAGCCAGCCGCGGTGGCCGAGGTGACTGAGGCGCTCCAGTCACGGTCAGCACGGCCACTACGGTCGGGGGTTCGAATCCCCCCTCGGGCATGGATATTTGTGCCGTCCTAGTTCATAAGCAGTTTGTAAGTTTAGGGACTGATGACCCCGTAGTTAAGTCCCAAAAGCTTAACAAACATTTGAATATTTTTTAGATGTAGAAGAGGACGCACTAGTGTGATGTAGGCAGTCTCTTTGGTGAAGCTGTTGCACCTTCGAAGCGCTCTGCCAATTTAACGTAAGCTTTGGTTCACCTTCCCCACAATATTTTCTATGTGTTCTCTCCAGTCCAAGTTGTTCGTAATTGTAGCTCCTTGGTATTTGGTAGAATTTACGACCTTAAGGTTTGACTCATTTATCGTGTAATTGAAGTTCAGCGGATTTATTTTAGTGGTCCTGTGTATTACTTCACACTTTTATTTAGTGTAAGTTGCCAATTTTCGCACCATGTAGAAAATTTGTCTAAATCGCTTTGCAGTTGCTTTTGATACTCTGTTGACTTCACTAACCGATATACGACAGCATTATCCGCGAACAGTCAAAGGTAGCTATTCAGATTGTCTCCGAAATCGTTTATAAACACAAGGGTAGGGAACCTATAACGATTCCCTGGAAAACGCAAGATATCACTTCTGTTTTCCGCAATGACTTACCACCAATTACTACGATCAATATCTTTTCTGATCCTGAAACCAATCGCACAATTGTGGCAATATTCCATAAGCACCCAGTTTCATTAGAAGCCGCTTGTGTACATTACCAAAAGTCTTCCGGAAATCCGGAAATATGGAATCGATTTTCGATCTCTTGTCCATGTCACTTATCACTTCATGTGAATAAAGGGTATGCTGTGTTTCGCAAGAGTACAGTCAAAGTATTCTTATCGCATGAGGAAGCTTTCACGTAGCGGTGACAGCACGTATACGAGTGGTAGCGCGGCCGCGTAATATAGGCGACAGTGGCCGCAGCGTTGCAACGTGCATGCGCGGCTGAGGTTCAAATTGTCTTGTGAACCCCCTGGAGGCAGTATATAGACGCTCCCGCGGCAGGGAGGGGCGAGGGGAAACGCATCTTTTAACGCTGGCTTTGGAGCTGGTAGAGACGCCAGCTCCTGGCTATCCGAGCTGTGGCGGTTACGCACGAATGATCCCGGAGCAAGACAATGAAGCTACTGCGCACCTCGCCTTGCGCATGCGCAGATCGTCCATGAAGGCAACATCCACCATTCGTATTTGTTTTTGGTGCATTGAAGATTCATTCGAAACACTTCATATCTGATAAAATAGCTTATAACTATAAATTAAAGACGCATCACCTATAAACGCCTTCAGAAGATCCCATTATCAATAACACTGCCGGCCGCGGTGGCCGAGGGGACTAAGGCGCTCCAGTCACGGTCTTCACGGCCACTACGGTCGGGGGTTCGAATGCCCCCTCGGGCATGGATATTTGTGCCGTCCTAGTTCGTAAGTAGTTCATAAGTAGTTTGTAAGTTTAGGGACTGATGACCCCGTAGTTAAGTCCCATAGACTTTACAAACATTTGAACATTTGATCAATAACACTGAAATCAGTCTTTCCAGCCGCGGCGGAGTGGTCGAGCTCATCGAGGCGCTATACGCGAGGCCGTTAACCCTGGGGGGTTTGAATACCCCCTCTAGCTTGGATGTTTGTGCTGTCTTTAATATACGTTAATTCATAAGTAATTTATAAGTTTAGCGACTGATGACCCCCAGTCTTCATTTTAACAGATATGAGAACAACACTGACTTTAGTATTGTTACTCCCCTCATATATTTGAATGTATTAGGAAATATGTCGCGTTTTTATTATTATTTTTTTTATTTTTCTTATTTCTAAAATGACATTTATACTCTTTGCTGTAACAAATAATTAACTGTTTGAAGAGATTGTGGGGGTGGGGGGGGGTGGGGCAGCCTTTGCACAGGCGTAAGCTTAGGGAGGGATGCTGCTTCCTGTGTCACGTGACTCGAAAGTAGCTTGTCTCTTCATCGTAACAGTCACTAATAGATTCATTTTGTTACAGTCTCTTAAGTGTGTAATCAGTTACTTATCGTGCTTTAGTGTTCATGTGCATATTCATATGTTCTTGTTTTTTATTATCAAAGAAAAATGAACAACGTTCAGTATGTTTTAGAAACAAATTACTCAAATTTAAGCTTGGAACAAAAATGTGGCATAAAGAAGACTGGTAGGCCGACGCTCAGTTCGACTTGAAGCAAGCGCAAACGAACCGAGGTGAGACATTCAGCAGATCTCTTAACGAAACTATATGTAAAGGGGAGGGGGAAGGCAAACCGGGACGCTTTCAGCTGAAACCACTTGCGGAGGTGGCACAAATTGTCTCTTTGGACGCCGAACGTGGCTGGTGAGGGGGTGTGATGAAACATCGACGCCCGAGCCAAGGGGAAGGGGGGTGGCGGTGGCGCCGCTATCAAGGTGCGGCACTCAAAGGAGTGAACACGCAGCCATCTGAAGCAGCGGCCGACAGTGGTCCTCGCTCACTACTGTGTTTTAATTACGAATGAAAGAAACTCTGAACGTGGTTTGAGTCAGAAGCAATTTTGTTATGTGAGCACTAATGGAAATCCATATTTAACATACAAGCTGCTAATATGAAACTTCCTGGCAGATTAAAATTGTGTGCCGGAACCGGGACTCGAACCTGGGACCTTTGCCTTTCGCGGGCAAGCGCACTACCGACTGTGCTATCCCGACACGACTCACGATGCCGCCTCACAACTTTACTTCCGCCAGTACCTCGCCTCCTACTTTCCAAACTTCACAGAAGCTCTCCTGCAAACACGCAAAACTAGCGCTCCTGGAAGAAAGGATATGGTGGAGACATGGCTTACCCACAGCCTAAGGGATGTTTCCAGAATGAAACTTTCACTTTGCTGCGGAGTGTGCGCTGATATGAAACTACTAAGTAGGAGGCGAGGTACTGGCGGAAGTAAAGTTGTGAGGCGGCATCGTGAGTCGTGTCGGGATAGCACAGTCGGTAGTGCGCTTGCCCGCGAAAGGCAAAGGTCCCAGGTTCGAGTCCCGGTTCCGGCACACAATTTTAATCTGCCAGGAAGTTTCATGTCAGCGCACACTCCGCTGCAGAGTGAAAAGTTTCATTCTATGCTGCTAATATGTCGCACAATCGTGTCATAAAATTGCATCAATAGGGAATTTCAGTCTAGAGCTGAGACTCCTATCCTTGTTACAGATTCAAACATTTCATTGCTGGTTAAAGAGTTTGACTGCTAACATATGACTACATATCACTTATTTATCATTCGATAAACTTCACGTCAGACCACTATGTAACTTGTACAGGTATAGTCATAGGCGTCAACAGCACTAAATTACTGGGGGTCGACTCAGCTGGGACGTTTTTCGAACATTCTGATGCCTCAGACGCCGATTGTGGAAGGGGTTAGGGGTCGTTGGCACTATCAAGTATCTGCCCCGGTTCTGTTTCAGTTGCACTTAAAGTTCCTAAAGCATGCCATTTTCAGTTTGTATTTAAACGTATTCAGCAGTTACCTGTTATAAGAAAAAAAAGTTACATAACGTTTACATTTAAATTTTGTTACTGTATGACAATGATAATTAAAAACAACTGTGCAGTATTACAAATTGAATAGGTTTTAAAATGATATGCTGTTGATTTTTTGATTGGAAATTTAACCAAAAAACCAATTAGCAATACATTTTATTTTTCATTCATTAAAATACATTGTAAAATGGAATAAACAAGTCAAGACAGTCAGAAACGATAGTGAACTACAATGTTAGAAGCATTAGGTGAAATACTCATCAAAGTGCGTCCTACACTGACCCAAACAGAATTCTTCTGTTGTCACAATTACATATAAATATTCTTGCAACATTTCTGAAGTCTATTTTTTCATCCAGTAGCAACTTGTGCACATTACTGACTGCTGTGTGACTGAGCCTCTGCCGCGTCATTGTGAACGCATATGGTTCTTCAGTCGTCGCAGAGCTGAAAAGCTGCGTCCTGCTTCACTGGTTGACGCTGGAACCACAAGCAAAAGTCTGACCAACGCTTCACATTAGAGAATAATCCACGAACTACTTTTTTCATAGAAACCAAAACATCTTTTGCCTCTTTCAGGCCTTTTACATTGTATTGTAGATGAAAGAGTTCAAGTTCTGTTTTCAAAGACTGGTCATCTATTTCCGGGTAATTAGCTACCCCATCGTAACCTTTTTCCTTCAACAACACTTTTTCCAAAGAAACCTGCTTCTTAATGCCAGGTTGGTCACGTATCCTATATCCTTGGACAGCCAAATCAATGATTTCAAAATATTCCTGCCTGTAAAGTACTTCAAGCGAGGAATTTGATGTGGATCTATGCCCTCAGGCAATCGCTTGGGAATTACTTTTCCCTTAGAAGTTGCAGATGTTCTAAGCCAAGCTCGGTTATCTTAATATTACATTCTTTTTACACAGAAGAAAACTTTTCATTTCTCCTGAGATTTTTTGAGGTCCCCAGTTATAATGTCAACTGCAGAACAAAGTCCCGATACCGTACTTTTTTTCTCCTTGGAAACTCCTGTTCAAGATATCTAAAAGCTCAATTACTTCCTTCCCAGTTAGGAAACCGAGGTACGCTTTGCCAAACTCAAAAAAAAAAAAAAAAAAAAAAAAAAAAAAAAAAAATTAATTACACCAATGGTGAATACTCAGGGTGTTGACTACACCCATCTCAAAGATTTATTATTACATAATTGATATGAGTGTACTTTCATAATCTGTGGTTCCAATATAGGAAGTAATTCGAGGCCGTTGGGTAGCAATACAGTCTATAATGGAACCAAAGTTCTAAGAAAATGAACAATAACTCGCGCAACTCGATACATTACTGTGCCCTGAGAAAGCTTACAGTTATATTCCATAGCAACTGACTGTCTTTTACCATTCGGTGGCATTAATTCAGCAATTGATCCTTACAAAACAAAAAACGAAAGAAAGTGTGCGGAATCTTCTGCAAAAGGTATTACGAATCTTCTAAAGCAGATGAAAAGGATGAACAGTTATCACGTTCTCTCTCGTCATGGCAATACGGAAACAGGTGATAAGGACGAACTACAATTGCAAGTGATAATAGGAGATAATCAAAGCAAGTTGTGCAGTTTGTCTTCGGAGTAAAGATTTAGAAGCAGAATAATGCATTGATGATTAGAAATTTGTGAAATCTTCCAAACTCTAGCTGCACTACTAAAAGTGGTCCATCGACTTGTGACATTTGAAAATACCGGCATTTGTCACAAATCGATAGTGACTTTTAGTAGTGCTTCTGGAAGACTTCGCAAACTGTGAATATATAAAGCAGAGTGTCCGTATGTTTGCTCGTGTTGTATACAAATCTACAGTTTTGTTCCAATCTTTATGAAATTTTGTACACATAAGCTTCAATCCATGAAGACGGTCACCGTAAGTGTAAGAATTACATACGATATATAGTACACGAGGTATGACGTCATAAACAATGAGATGCGCGAAACACCGCTGCATTTTGCGACAATGCTGCTCATTTTCTCCTAAACCATTGGACCGGTTTCAACCAAATTTGGTACACACATTCCCTATCATAAGGTAACAATTGCTGCATGATTAAGAATCACATACGGCACATGGTTCAAAAGATATTACGTCATAACCAATAGAAATCGCAAAAAAATCCATATAATGCGGCGAGAATTTCGAAATACACTGTATGAGAATGACAGTACTTAGCGACTTGCAACGAACTTTAAACATAATTTGAAACCTTTATTAAACTTTTTCTCGCTGGCAACCATAATAAAATGATAAAAGAAAAAAGGTTCTCGCTTACTACTTTTCCGCTGTTTATTGAGTAAAAATACGGCTCTCCGTATGACGCTACAATTTATAATTTGTACACCATAAATTGTAGCCGCAGGATAGTTTACAGACAGTATAAAAACATATAGTTGAATTTAACTTCTAAATCGTATTACATTACGACACGTACATCATGAGATATGAGCACATAAACAGAAACGTTCATGGAAAACAGCCCCATCACGCACCAAGTTTTAACGTATTAATTCTTTACTACTGATTATATTCCCAAGAGATTTTACAGATATACAGCCCTTATACAAATGAATATATACCTGAAAAATGGCAGGAATAAATAAATAAATACCCGGGCAACGCTGGGTATCAGCTAGTTTAATTGTATAGCTGCGTACCATGGCCAGTCACCGTTCCTTTGGAACAGACGCTTCGAGTATCAAGGCATAATCTCATTGCGCAAGAATTTTTAAAGCCATGTGTATAAAGCACATGACTAATATATGAGAAAAGTGGTATGATTTTGATGTAATTCGTAAAGTTTTTGTGTAGGTTGACAGAATCTGTAATGAATTAACTCTGGCATTCTCCTGGAGTGATTTAGGAAACTCAATTACTTTGAATTTGATGAAAAAGGCGTGGAAGAACGAAACTGTCGACTATGCAGATCCAGGGCATTAAATCATGTAGGACAGTTATATTGTAAACCTTGTCACTAATAACACTTACGCCGCCAGCATCTTATCAGTCAGTAGTCCAGATATACCGACTGATGCTGAAGCATTTACAAGTTAGCAGACTGCGTTTTTGGCGGTTTAGGAGCTTAAGATGAAATCGACCGGTATAAAATCTGTAATTAAAAATGTGCATGACTTAATCTGATCCTTTGCGGGTAGGTTTGCTCGATCAGATCAAGAGGAGGTATAAAGGGTTGATTCTGTGCAGACGTACAGTACTTCCAGACTGCGTACATACATACATTTATACTGTTCCTTTCAAATAGAAGTAGCTGTGGCGGTAAGAAGGAACTACCTTCCTACGGGTGGGCGGGAGGTAGAGAGAGAGAGAGAGAGAGAGAGAGAGAGAGAGAGAGAGAGAGAGAGAGAGAGAGAGAGAGAGAGAGAAGCCCGCGATGCGTAAGTAACCGTATTGTATTTATCACCCACACTTTGAGAAAGGGTGCAGTTACATTATTGTGAAAAAGTTTAGACGCATTGATAAACGTTTAAAGAAACTGTAGTTTACAACGCTTGCAAAATAATGAAAGGAAAAAGCTAATCGCAAAGGAACTTTCCACTGTTAATGAAATATAATTATGGCAGTCGGCACGACGTCACAGTTTGTTATTTGAATACTACAAACTGCAATCCCGACATTTTTGACATACAATATGCAAATATAGGCATATACTAAATTTATCTTCTACATTATTCTCATGAGATTTGAGATCATCAACAATAAAATGCATTATATAACGCTTCATCAAATCTAAGTTTTTAATTCGTTACATCTTTACTACTAAGTATATTCGCAATCCATTCGGGAAACACTTTCCTAATATTGTAATGAAGATACCTAGAAAATCATATTATTGTAGGGTATGTTGTTCTGGAGATCACGTTATAAGGATTGAGACGTGGAAAACGAAACTAGAGACCAATATCCACTACAGATACAGTGAAATAGAACGGGAGAGAAGGCGATGGACGGAATGAAAAAATACATACGTGAGCAGCGCCGGTTGCTGGAACTAGTTTATAAATATTTACTTAACACCATTCCTTTCCTTTTTAAAGAAAGACAATATTAATGAACTGCCTTTTATTCTAATCACAGCTATTCCTGACTGTAACTTTGCACCAACCCGTGACGAATGAACTGACTACAACGTTGTTACTAAGCAGATACACACGGTGTGATTCAGTGAGACGATCTGGTGGCTGTGGTGAGGTGACGTCAGGCGCGTTCTGTAACGCTGTCTTGTGACAATTCTCGGAATTGTGCCTCATAATATTCACTCTTTCTTTACTAGCACGTCAGTAAATCATGTAAATAAACAAGTCATAATGCATAGGAACTCCCCCCCCCCCCGCCGGGACCAACCATGGGTACAGTTAACCTCTCCCGTGGTTTAAAGGGACCATTAGGGTGTATATACGATAGCGCGATAAACATCTGTATCTACATAAATACTCTGGAAGGTGAATTGAAGTGCATGGCTGAGCCTTCATCGAACCTCTTTCATGATGTTTCTCTACAATTCCATTCTCTAATAGTGAGAAGGAAAGAGGAACACATAAATGTTTCCGTTTTCTATCCGTAACGGTAATTTAATTGCAAGGTTAATTTGTGAATTGATATTTGTGAAAATTTCGATATATCCCTCATATTTACGCCTTGTCAGCTGTGAAAATCTTAGTCACTATCAAATCCGGAAAGGGGAGTCAGATTCCCTTAGTTATAAATAGCTGTACAAGCTAGATTTAAACCCAGGACCAGAATAATGTAATTTGTCATCTCATACCGATTTCGAACATGTGCAGAGATATTTCTTCTGATTCTAGTACAGAGATATTGGTGCTAAACCTCTATTAATGTGGAAGTTTCCAAAGAGAGTTTGTTGCTGTTGATAGAGTTGTTACAATGTAAACATATATATACATACACTACTGGCCATAAAATTACTACACAAAGAAGAAATGCAGATGATATTGGACAAATATGCTATACTAGAACTGACAGATGATTACATTTTCACGCAATTTGGGTGCATGGATTCTGAGAAATCAATGCCCAGAACAACCACCTCTGGCCGTAATAACGGCCATGATAAGCTTAGGTATTGTCAAACAGAGCTTGGATGGCGTGTTCAGGTACGGATATACATCTACATCAACATGGGATACTCTGCAAATCACATTTAAGTGCCTGGCAGAGGGTTCATCGAACCACCGTTGTACTATTTATCTCCCATTCCATTCTCGAATAGCGCGCGGGAAGAAAGAACACCTGAATCTCTCCGTTGGAGCTCTGATTTCTCGTATTTTATTCTGATGATACCTATGTAAGTGGGAGTCAACAATATATTTTCGCATTCGGAGGATGACCATGTAGTTTCAACACGATACCACAGTTCATCAAGAGTAATGACTGACGTATTGTGACGAGCCTGTTGCTCCGCCACCATTTACGTTTTCAGTTGGTGAGAGATCTGAAGAATGTGCTGGCCAGGGCAGCAATCGAACATTTTCCGTGTCCAGTAAGGCCCGAACAGGACCTGCAACATGCGGCCGTGTGAAATGTAGGGATTCGCAGAAATCAAATGAAGAGAGGAGCAACGACTCGTAACACATCTGAAATGTAACGGCCACTGTTCAAAGTGCCGTCGATGCGAACAAGAGGTGACCGAGACCTGAAACCAATGGCAGCCCATACCATCACGCCGGGTGACACGCCAGTGTGGCAATGAAGAATACACGCGTCCAATGTGCGTTCAAAATGTTTGTACAGCTTATGGGACTTAACTACGGGGTCATCATTCCCTAAACTTACAAATTACTTATGAACTAGCTAATACTAAGGACGGCACAAATACCCATGCCAGAGGAGGGATTCGAACCCCCGACCGTAGTGGCCGTGCAGACTGTGACTGACGCGCTGCAGACGGCTCGGCCACCGCGGCCGGCAATGAGTGATCAACGCGATGTCGCCAAACACGGATGTGACCATCATGATGCTGTAAACAGAACATGGATTCATCCGAAAAAAATGACGTTTTGCCATTCGTGCACCCAGGTTCCGTCAAGGGTAACCGCAGCCATGGTCTCCGAGCTGATAGTCCATTCTGCTGCAAACGTCGTCGAACTATTCGTGCAGATGGTTGTTATCTTGCAAACGTCCACATCTGTTGACTCAGGGATCGAGACGTTGCTGCACGATCCGTTACAGCCATGCGGATAAGTTGCCTGTCATCTCGACTGCTAGTTATACGAGGCCGTTGGGATCGAGCACAGCATTCCGTATTGCCCTCCTGAACCCACCGATTCCATATTCTGCTAACAGTCATTGGATCGCGACCAACGCGAGCAGCAATGTCGCGATACAATCCGACCTTTATGGAAGTCGGAAGCGTGATGGTACGCAATGCTCCTCCTTACACGAGGCGTCCCAACAAAGTTTTACTAGGAAACGCCGGTTAGCTGTTGTTTGTGTATGAGAAATCGGTTGGAAAATTTCTTCACGTCAGCACGTTGTAGGTGTCGCTACCGGCGCCAATCTTGTGTGAATGCTCTGAAAAGCTAATCATTTGCATGTCACAGCATCTTTTTCCTGTTGGTTAAATTTCGCGTGAGTAGCACGTCATCTTCGTTATGTTGCAATTATAATGGCCAAGAGTGTAGAGTGTAGTTTGTAAGCTTCGGACTAATGACCAAGAAGCTGAGTACGATAGACATACTAACATTTCATTTCTGGAAGTAGCCTGCGATATCGTCGTGTTATGGTGAGTGTTCTTATTGCAGCTAATATTCAGAATTATTAATTGGAAAATGTGCTCGTTAGAATATTTTCTTTATTACTGGGTATATTTGCTTTTATTTGTGCATCTGGCTCCAAGATATTTCATTCCACGCTGATAGAAATAAAGGACCGTTATTTGAAGTGCCATTTTTATTTCAAGTACGCAGCCACATTTTCTTGTACTGCCAAATTACCCAGCAACACGCATCGAAATGTACATACTGTAAGAGTCTACGACCTGAGGAGAGGAGACATCCAATGGGACTTAATATTTCGACATCAGGTAAGAAATCGTGAACAGTTGTGGAAAGAGGAGGCGGGATAGGGCACACGCCAGGGTGTTGAACTTTTATTAACATCGACGTTTGGAGTAACGCGTCTGTCCGCGTGTAACGTTCATGTGGAGAACTAATTACGAAGTGCTGTTTGGGGTAGACATAGCTGGCATCCCTTCAAGTGGACCTTGTGTTACCCGGTCAGTGAGTGGGACTATAAAGTCACTAAAACCTCACTGCCAGGTAGCCGCCCGTGCGCAACAAGCAGCCAGCACAGAATAACATACAGAGGCTGTACCGCCTACATCAGCGTACAGGCAGCGGAGCCCGGCAGCC
This sequence comes from Locusta migratoria, assembly GCA_026315105.1. NCBI lineage: Eukaryota > Metazoa > Arthropoda > Insecta > Orthoptera > Acrididae > Locusta > Locusta migratoria. The sequence continues at coordinate 7,627,773 of CM048750.1, read as the reverse complement.
ATCTTGGTTGGGTGTAGAAACGGAGTTGGGCCGATAAATGTGTAGTTCTTCAAGTGGCACTCGCCTCAATTACATTGACATTTAAACCTCTTAGGATAGGAAAAGAAGTTACCAAATTTTTCACGTATACAGGTGAATACTAACGGAATAAAACAGTGTTCTAAGAAGTACAACACGTATTGCGTTTGTATAAAAATAATAATTGAAACTATTACTTTTAAATTAAATAAAAATTGTAACATGACTAAGTTAGTCGCCTGCTACTTTTTTTGTTTTGTGGCAGGGAATTTTCGTCAGGGAGAAAGTTGTAGATAATTAAATGAACTTTTCTTTTTACTTAAACAACTTTCTTATAGCTCCCCTGGTTTTCTCTCAAATTTGGATACAATAGAGCGGTAGAACGTTTCAAATTCTACTCGTTCCTTTCAGCGAGCTTGCCCACCAGCGAGCACAGATTCTGATGCCCACTCACGTTATACTTTGTTACCAATATCGATAAACATTTGTAATTTACTATACAATTTTCGGTATCCAATAATTTTGTATTCCCATTTTTTATTTTATTACTAACTAGCTGTGCCGCTCCGGCACGGGTAATCTTTAAACTACTTTAACTTGAGAACTGCAGAACGTATCGTGACGCAATTTCTTTCTATTTCTTCGGTATAAGCCTGTGTTCATCGTAGACTTTATTAAACGCCAATAAAAATGAGAAATAATTGAAATAAGAACAATAATGTAGAATGGTTTACCACATCCGTACTTTCGTGACCTTCGTAGCGTAAACTGTGATACCTACGCCAAGTACATAGTATAGAATTATTGAACTCACGACGATTTAAAAAAGACCGCGAGATCGTATGTCTAACTTTTACAGATCTCCCACAATCACTATATCTGTAATCTGAAGCCCTCAGGCGCAGGGCTTTTTATGTAGATGTTTTTGAGTTCTGCACGTTTATACTACCTACACTGGCGTAGCTCTTATAGTTTAGCTGCAGAGCTGACTAAAGTGGAGAAGCGGTAAACGATTCTACGTTGTGATTATTATTTTGGTTTCTTTTCATATAATCGTATTTACATTAAATGTAGACTAAGATTATCCCAGGATTCTAAAGAAGAAATTAAAAGGAACCGCATGGCGATACGTTCAGTACTCCTCGAGTTATAAAAGGTTAAAGGGACAGAGGAAAAATGTGCTTCTATTTTATATAATAGTATGATTTTCTATGCCCAGCGGAAATTTGTAATTATTTATGGCAAAAATCGATTGTCAAAAGAGGAACGCCTGAAAATATATGAAAAAGGAATTGACTGTGAACTCAGTGAGCATGCCTGTGCTCGCAGCTGTGGCCGGCTGGCGCTCGGCCGCCATGTTGGTTGGGTGTCGCGCCCTCAACCGGCTTCATTTCACTGACACTCTAAGGCCTCTCTATGTTATGCTGTGCTCTCTGGTTATAAGCCCTACAAAGTGCATGATGTCAGTCTCCTCCAACGCTACTTCACACATTAGTCGAGTCCATAGCACGTTCTGCAGTGCAACTTGTGTGTGCTGTGCCTATACGATATTAGGCAGCTGTACTAGTTTTTTTGGACCTTCAGTGAAATTGTTTAGTTCAGCAACCGGTTTTTAGAAAACTACTCGCCAAGGATATATCACAGTTGTGAGAAAACATACTTTGAATTTGTATAGAAATTTAGGAGTTCCAATAGTGTCGTATGTGTTGTACATAGAAATATTAAATCTTGTCTACGAATTGGATGTTTAAAGTGACGGAATTTTTTGGATTCCAAGACGTATAGTAATGCTGTTGAATTTTATTATATTGTAATAAAATTGAGTTTAAAAATGTTAAAGTATTACGAACATGTTTCCGTTTATTGGCAGTAACCTGATGTTAATTTACAATAATTGATATAAAGAACACTTTTCCCTAGAGGTCTCTTGTGGTAATATTTGGAATTAACAAAAGAGTATATGTAGCACGAAACCATTATATGAATGACACCACAGGAACCTTTTTTGGGAAGCATGCATGCCAGGCAAAACGCAAATCAGTTCGTTTTATTTATGTATTTGTTTCCTTATTTTATGTTCCCATTAGATTTATATTTGATTATGTTGATGCGATAGCTCCTTACTTAACAGCCATATACGACCGTTCGCTCAACGAAGGATCTGTAGCAAAAGACTGGAAAGTTGAATAGTTCACAGCAATATTCAAGAAAGGCAGTGGGAGTAACCCAATAAACTACAGGCCTATGTCATTGACGTCAATTTGCAGCAGCATATCCTGTATTCAAATATTGTGCACTATCTCGAACAGAATGATATATTGATCCAAGGACAACATGGGTTTAGAAAAAATTGTTCATCGTACTAAGTGATGAGTACTATCGACAAGGGATCGCAAATTGATTCCGTACTTCTAGATTTCCAGAACGCTTTTGACACCATACCTCACAAACGGTTTTTAATCAAATTGCGTGAATATGGACTATTTCCCTAGATTTGTGACTGGATAGGAGATTTCCAGTCAGAGAGGACATAGTTTGTAGTAATTGACGGTAAGGCATCGACTAAAACAGTGGTGACATCCGGCGTTCCATAAGGTAGTGTCATTGGTCCTCTACTGTTCCTTATCTACTTGAAGGAATTGAGAGAACATCTGAGCAGCTTATTAGGTTGTTTGCAAATGACGCCGTCATTTATGGTGTACTATGGTCATCTGAAGATCATAAACAACTGCAGAACTATCTAAATAATATATCAGTATGGTGTAAAAGTGTGAAGTCGTCCACATGAGTATAGAAAATATATCCGTAAAGCTTTATTTAGAAGATAAATCAATCCAATGTGAAGGCCGTAAATTCCACTAAATATCTAGGAATTACTACTACATCAGACTTAAACACGTAGATAATGTCATAGGAAAGACGAACCAGAGACTGAGTTATATTGACATAGCCCTTAAAGGTGCAAGAGAACTAATAAAGAAACTGCATACACTATCCTTGTCCATACTTTTTTGGAGTACTGTTGCCTAGTGTGGGATCCTTATCAGGTGGGTTTGATGCAGGGCATCGAAAGAGTCCAAAGAAAGGCAGTTCGTTTCGTATTGCCACGATATAAGAGATCCAGGTTGAAACACATCCACCGTATGCGTGGTCGTCTTCCATTTTAATTTATGCATTAACCTAAAGTGTTTCTGCATTATTAATGATATCCATCTGTGTGTTAATTATTTTATTCTTTTTATTAATGATCTATGCGCCATGTTTATATATATGTTTGTCCCATATTTATACATGTTTCCACCCGTGTGATTGAACTTGTGTGTTCATGTGAATGTGGAAGGTTGCTTTTAGTACTGACTGCCGCTCAATGGCTTACAGTCGTTTTCCTGTAGTTAGGATTCGTTTGTCATCTGTGCTGTCGTCAGCTGGGTGCCCAGAGACTAGCTTACTTGGCAAGATGGCGAGGTAGCCGTGTTCGTTCGTATCGTACCAAAGTAATCTTGGACCAAAGAGGTGACGGGAGACCGCTCTGGGAGCGGATGTTGAGGGGGCTGTCTCGGCCAGGTAGCAAGGCTTGGTAAACACCAGTCTCCGAACGCACTCTGCGTCGCTTTTAGCGCGCTCTACATCCGGTGTATGGCGGGGGGAGGTTTTTCCGAGGCCTTAGAGCCTCAGTCTACACTCTTCATTCTGTGTCCGACGACTGAGGACGTACGTACCCTGCCGAATCATGCTGAGGGAAAGGCATGCTGTTAGGACTTTGATTTATTTGTGATCAGGCAGTCTTGATTTTTCAGTGCTAGTTCTTTTGAGTAATTCTTTCGCTATGAGAGGCGAAGTGTTTCTTAATTTACTGAACACGAGTAAAGTCAGTGTAAATTTATTATTTCTGTTTTCATTCCAGTGATGATTGTGTTTCTAGGTGAGTGGCTAACTTTTCTGTCGCGGGCTTCTTCTGCGTTGCTCTCCAGACGGCCTGCTGCTGCTTGCTGCATTGCGTGGTGGACCGCTGTACGATGGCCGCTGCTGCTAGGAAAGACGTTGCATCCTCCGGAGCCCTTCTGGAGTGTTCTTCTAGCTTGACTGCGGCGTTCCCTACAATATGACGAAGTATTGCCAGTCGTCTAATGGTTAACTTCTGGCGAATGCTGCCTGTCTGTCGAATACTCGCTGGAGACTCGCTGGATACTCGGCGAATGCTGCCGGAGACTGCCTTTCCTTCGGTTTATTACCTATTTCATACCGCCACGAAGATTTCTGGATGCTTCCGTTGCAGTTTTCTGGCCTGAAAACTGGTAAGAACTTTGTTGCGTAGCACCGGTAACTCATATTTGGTCACGTACTCATTGAAACCACTTTGTTTACAAGTACGTGATAGTCAGGCTGCTTCCGACAAACTCACTGTGCTTTGGCTTGGATTGCTAAACGCGTCGGCGGCCTGCTGTCGTGTAACGGCGCCTGCTCCCCTCTGTTTACTGCTGGTTGCAAAACACTTGTCCGCTGCCTGCGCTGCCTGTCCACTAGCAAAATCACTTAAATACTTCCAATAATTCACTTTTACCTATTTCCCCATTACACTGGATTAATTATGATTTTAAAGTATCAAACCTCTGCTTTATGATTTCATGCTCCCCGTCCCATGTTTAATTAGCTATTCATTCATTTTTTAACATTGATTTTGTGTTTGTTAAAACGTTAGCTGCTCCCTTAAGGAGTGAGCAGTTTGATAAATTTCTGGTGCGCCAGTATTGTGGCCACTCGTGAAGTAATTTAGAGCAGCAGTGAGCATTTTAACTTTCATTTGCGGATCTCAACTACCTCGGAGATCTTGCTAGTTTTTATAATCAGGCTACTTTCAAGGATCACGGAAATGATACAGGATCTGGGATGAGAATGCCTACAACAACGGCATTTATCGCTGCGGAGTGGTCTACTTACGAAACTCCAATCGTCAACAATACGAAAATATATACTTGTCTTCCAGTTAAATAGGCAGAAAAGATCATCAGAATAAAATACGAGAAATCAGAGCTCGAATGATTCAGATATTCTTTCTTCCCTCGCGCCTTTCGAGAATGGAATGGTAGATCAACAGTATAAAGATGCCTCGATGAACCCTCTGCCATGTATTTAGTACAGTATCCTATGTCGATGTAGATACACAAGATCGTACATGTTATATTATGATGTAAAAGTCTGTATTCTGTGAAAATTCTGCTACGTAACGTTGACGTTTCATATTACAGTAATAAAAGCATTACAAAGTGAAACTTTTTCAAGCGACGCGGAGCATTTATTTGGTGTGTTGTCAGCGATTTTTAAGCATTATATGAAACGATTGATAGCTGTAAAACGTTGCTTCTAAAAAGACTTGGAGGCAGTTTACCTGCTGAGTTATATGGAGTTTTCAAAGTTGAAGTGGGGTTATATGACATTCTTTGTCTTTTTCGAAGATTCCTATCCAGCCTGAGATCATTTAAAACTGAAACAAACTCGTGGAATAAACGGCACCTTTGAACTTCATAACAAAGTCAACAGTTTTACGGGGGCCATAGACTGTAATATTACTACAATTTCGACTCTAACGCTCATGTAATTATTTACAAACTGAAATTGTTTGATTTACGCTTCATGGTTTTTTGTGGAAAGGCATCCATGCACGGTGAAGCAGATTAATTTTAAAGGTCGCTTTCCTAAAGCTTTGTACGTTGGAACCAGGACTGTAGCGGCACAACCTGTTGAGAGCGAGAGGATCGTGAAAGTAGATATTAACGATATGGCAGCTGGTATGCGGCTGTGGAGAATCCTCGAGGGTCCAATACGTGAACGAGGCGCCTATTTGGCCTGAAACGGGATGCCGTTGAGCGGCTGTTATAAACACCGCTGTAATCGCACCTCCCACAAGTGAGCTGGCTGGAACAAAACGTTCAGAGAGAATTCCAGCGTGGCCGCGCTTTTGTCAAAGCCGTAATGGCCGGCCGCAGGAAAGGGAGAATCGACGATGCACTTAAAATACGACTGCGCTCCGCGATGGGCGATACACGACTGCACCGCAGCCGGCAGCAGAAAGGTCTTTGGTTGGGGCAAGAGTGACGTCATCTCTGCTCGCCGAGGGCACCGTCACTGCCTTCGTGAAATCAAGGCCGTAGCATAGCCATGATGACGTCATGCATTGAGGCACCTAACTGGTAGGCCGACGTTTGCAATAATTCCACAATCCATTTCATACACCTACCTACCAATCAGGCACCCCATCCCGCCTCAATGCATGGCGTCATCATGGCTATGCTACGGCCTAGTCAGTGGCACAGTCTAACACATACAGTCTCGACACTCCCAGAGATTTTTGTTATACGCCACCACAGCAGCGCTCCAAGCGGCTGGCGAGGTACATTTCTGAATACTATAATGTATGAGTGCCAACAATGTCATTTAAGTTGATTTTAAGATACTTTTTGTAAAGAGAAAGGTATGCAGTGCCATAAAAAAGGTAAAGACTAGAAAATAACTCCACATTTGTATTTATGAGGTTTCCTAAGAACCATTAGAGAGTATGAAACGGTACTTTGCACGAAAGTTTATTTAAGATAATCTTGAAATCTACGACTTCGTTAATCAACAATTTAAGTTTCTATTAAGAGCAGAAGTTACTAATGAACAGCAAGAGACACAAACATCTACAGAAATACGTCGGGTTTTTATAAAGAAACGTCAGTATTTTTTACTGCAATTCCAGAGAAATCAGTAAGTGTTCAACATAAAGAAACTGATATGGAAAGCATTACCTACATTATTAAATGTAGCAGATCAGACACTATTGTTGTAGCTGAAGGGAAATCCTCAGAAACGTGACAATAAAACATCGAAATAAAAAACATAGTTTCGCAACAGAGCAGAAACCTATTTCACAATTGTTACTATATCTGAACAATAAACGACTAGGATCTTCAAGGCATTTGTTTTATAATCAAAATTAATTATATTCAAAAGTATATGGGTTTATAACAAAGGCGAATGAAGTGTAAAAGTGTTCGAATCATTAGACCCTGTATCGAATTTTTGCACGTCAAAGGAAGTTTCTGTCATATAGGAACAGACCACAACAGGAATTAATGTTTCTCGTTTGTTTATAATCTTTCACTTTCAGCGAAGTAGGCTACAAAATTTAAACATATTCGTATTTCCTCACGAATAAATTGTTTATATCACTGACTCAGGGAAATTCAGCTCTTTTTACCTTTACTTCACAATTATTTATGTCTGACAATATTTTACTAATGTTTGGAACGCAAAAGTTGCAGCAACTATTTGGTAAATTATGTAGAAAGTTGAGTACAAACAAACATCTCTTTTACGGCTTCTTACCCACCTCTAGGAGCGCTAGTGTTAAGTGCCACTGTCAGTTGGTACAACTTTCACAGCAGTTGTTCGCCAATGTGTATGTTAGACAGGGACCTAGGGCATGAAGCAATTTGCAGTTTGTTCTCATTTCAAAATATTTTAAAAATATCGCACAACCTTCGTACAGAATGAGTCTTTGTAGCTGAGAGTAGATTATTTTTAAATATTCAGAAGTGAAAGTTGTGATCACAGTCTAACATATTCAGTTGCCACTCTCCCACACATTTATGTTACACACTGTAACATCAGCGCTCCAAGCCGCCAGTATGCTACATTTCTGCGTAGGGTTCTGGATGAGTAGGAATACTATCGTTTATACTGATTTTAACCCACTTTTTTTACAATAGGGAACGTATCTAGTGTCATAAACAACTGCTACGAATTTGCTAAACAATGATACAACAACAATATCTAAATCAATAATCTTACACATGAGAACCTTTATAGGGAGAGCACCGCCACGGCTGACATAGGGAAAGAGGTGAAAAACAGTTGAAACCAGACTTCCTCAAAAGCCGCGGGCTAGCGTCACTGCCACATGTATGGATAAACACCAGACCACCCAGCAAAGACACAAGCCGATGGCAGCGAAGACGACTTGAGGGAACAGGGCCAAACCCAAAGGAACATTTAAATTCCTTCCGCATAACAAACCCGAAAGACAACAGCGAACGTGGGAGAATATACGTATCACATCAATGTTTACATTTGCATTATTCTTATGCTGGACGGGATAGAAATGAAGCATTGCAACTGACTTCTAGTACTGATTTTCAAATCTTCTACGAAAAAAAAGTTTTCAATACATGTACTGCAGTTGACAGATTATTTGGGTTCGAGATTCGGAAGATTCGATTCGTGTTCGGTATACGGCACATGTTTTACTTAAGATTGGGGTATTCGAATTCGGTTAGGTAAAATTGAAAAAAAAAAAAAAAAAAAAAAAAAAAAAAAAAAAAAAAAAAAAAAAAAAAAAAACTTTAGCTACTATCCAAAATGTATAATACATCAAATGCATTTCAAAAAGATAATTCTAAGCCTTAAGTAAAGAAGAATTAAAAAGCAGACGACGAAATGTATAATACATCAAATGCATTTCAAAAAGATAATTCTAAGCCTTAAGTAAAGAAGAATTAAAAAGCAGACGACAGGTTGGCGTACACATGGTTCAGTTACTCTTGCAAAAAATATGTTGGTGTCATATTTGTTTTGCCGAACTCCAGAGTATATGCATGCTTACCAGACAGAAATTTGTATTCATTACATGGTTAAACACAGAAACTGCACATCGTCTGTAATGATACTATTAAAAACTTGCTGAACTTCTGTACTTGTAATCATACATTGAAAAGCAAAATTAACCGGTAAAGGCATGCGTATGAAAACAGAGGTATGCCGCGCGGGATTAGCCGAGCGGTCTGGAGCGCCACGTTCTGGATCGCGCAGCCTCCCGCGTTGGAGGTTCGAATCCCCTCTCGGGCATGGATGTTTGTGTTGCCTTTAGTATAAGTTAGTTCATAAGTAGTTTGTAAGTTTAAGAACTGATGACCCCGTAGTTAAGTCCCATAAGCTCTACAAACATTTGATCACAGAGGTATGTAAACCCTCAGAGGACGGCGTTGCGATTGGCAATGGAGCGATAAAGTGGTTTTTTTCCCGTACGACCATTTCATGAGTAAACCGCGAATAACGGGAATCCGGTAAAACAACGAATCTCCTACAACGCTGCGCTCGCAACATTATCTCGCAAGAACCGCATAAACGGCGACTGGACAGAATCGTTCTAAATGACAAGTGCAACCCTTCTGCAAAATTCTGCAGATTTCAATGCCAGTGTCGGCGTTCGAACCATTCAAAGAAACATCAGTTATGGGATTTAGGAGGCGAAGACTGAACCGTGTACCGTTGCTGATTTCACGATCCAAAGCTTTGTGGCTCGCCTAGACCAGTCAACTCTGACAATGGACTGTCGATGACTAGAAATGTTGCCCGCTCTCACGAGTCTCGTTTTCAACTTTGTATCGACCGGATGGACATGTACGGGTATGAGCTCACCAATCCACAGACCCTGCATGTGAGCAGGGCAATGTTCGAGCTGGTTGAGGATCGTTGGAATACTATGTGATCCCTGATACATCTAGATACGAATCGACAAGTAACGTATTCTGGCTGATAACCTGCGTCCATTCATTTGAATTCCGCATTCCGAGGAACTTGGGCAATTCCAACAGGACAATGCGACACCCCGCACACCGAGGATCGCTACAGAGGGACTGCAGGGACCCGCTGCTGAGTTCAAACACCTCCGCTGGCCACAAGACTCCACAGATATAACATTATTTGGAATACATGGGACGCCTTGCTATGTGCTGTTCAGATCCCCACCCCTTCGTACTCTTACGGATTTACCCACAGCCCCTGCAAGATGCGTGGTGTCAATCCCCTGCCCTCAGACGCTAGTTGGGTTGCGGTACTGCTGCGTGCTCGCCGGGTCCTTACACGATGTTAGGCAAAGGTAGCGGTTTCTTTCGAACTTTACTCTTCTACATCTATATAAATAATCTGCAAATCACATTTAACTGCCTGGCAGATGGTTCATTAACCACTTTCATAACCTTTCTCTGCCGTTCCATTCTCTAATAGCGCGCTGGAAGAACTAAATCGTTCCGTTTTCGATCTGATTTCTCTTATTTTATTGGGATGGTCATGTCTCCCTATGTAGGTGGGTGCTGGCAAAATATTCAAAAGTAAAAGTCGGTGATTGAAATTTCGCAAATAGAACTCGCCGCAACGAATAATGTCGTTCTTTTAATGATTTCCACCTCAAATCGTGTAACATTTCCGTGACGCTTTCCCCTCCGTAACGTGATAAAACAAAACGAGCTGCCCTTCTCTGAACCTTCTCAATGTCTTCCGTCAGTCCCTTCTGGTGAGGGTCTCACTAGGGGCAACAGTACTCCAGCAGAGGACGCACAAGTGTGATGTAGGCAGTCTCGTTTGTGGAGCTGTTGCATCTTCGAAGCGTTCTGACAATGAAACGTAACCTTTGGTTCGCTTTCCCCACAATATTTTCTATATGTTCTCTCCAGTGTGAGTTGTTCGTAATTGTAACTCGTAAGTATTTGCCAGAATTTACGTCCTTAGTGGTTTGACTGATTTGTCGTGTAATTGAAGTTCATCGGATTTATTTTTGGTCATTTGTAACTCCTAGGTATTTGGTAGATTTTACGACCTTAGGGTTTGACTGATTTAACGTGTAATTGAAGTTCAGCGGATTTCTTTTAGTGGTCATATGTATTACCTAACACTTGTGTTAACTGCCAATTTACGCACCAAGTAGAAATTTTGTCTATATCGCTTTTCAGTTGCTTTTGATTCTCTGTTGACTTCACTAACCGATAAACGACAGCATCATCCGCGGAAAGTCTAAGGGAGCTATTCAGATTGTCTCCTAAATTGTTTATAAACACGATGAAGAGCAGGGGACCTATAACGCTTCCCTGTGGAACGCCAGATATCACTTCTGTTTTACTCGATGATTTACCGTCAATTACAACGAACTGTGTTCTTTCTGATAGGAAATCGTGAATCTAATCGCACAATTGCGGAGATATTCCATAAGCACGCAATTTCATTAGAAGCCGCTTGTGAGATACAGTGTCAAAAGCCTTCCGGAAATTCAGAAATATGGACTCGATTTGAGATACCTTGTCGATGGCACTTATCACGTCATGTGAACAAAGGGCAAGCTGTGTTTCGCAAGAGCGATACTTTCTGAATTCGTGTCGACTATTGGTTAATAGGTCGTTCTCTTCGAGGTAGATCATAATGTTCGAACAAAGTATATGTTCTGAAATCCTACTGCAAATTGACGTCAACGAGATGGGCCTGTAATTTTGGGGATCATTCATATTGCCTTTCTTGAATATTGGAGTGACTTGGACAATTCTCCAGTCTTTGGGTACGCATCTTTCGCTGAGTGATCGGTTGTATATGATAGCTAAATATAAAGCTATTGCATCAGCATACTCAAGAGGAATCTAGTTGGTATACAATCTAGTCCGGAAGATTTGTTTTTATTTAGTGACTAAAGCTGTTTTACTACTCCTGGAGCTACTACTTCTAAATTTCGCATGCTGGCAGCTATTCTTGGTTTGAATTCTTAAGTGTTCACTTCGTCTTCTTAGGTGAACGAATTTCGGAATGCTTTAGGACTACTGTCATCGGTAGTGAAGGTATTGCTTGTGTTTTGCTGCTAGTGTACTTCACGTATGACCAGAATTTCTTTGGATTTTGTGCAAGATTACGAGACAGGATTTCGTTGTGGAAAATACTGTAACCTTCTCGCATTGAAGTTCGCGCTACATTGCAAATTTTTTCAATATATTGCCAGTCTTAGGGTTTCTGTGTCTTTTTAAATGTTGCACGCGTTTTCCTTTGCTTCTACAACAGTGATCTGACCTGTTTTGTGTACCACGGGGGTCAGCACCCTCTTTTATTAATTTATTTGGTATAAATCTCTCCATTGTTACTGATGTTATCTCTTTTAAAGTTAGCCACAGCTGATTATCACTCGTATTTTTAGTTTTGAAAGACTGGATACTATCATTCAGGAAAGCGTACAGCGAATTTTTATTCGCTCGTTTGAATAGATATATTTTTGGTGCATTTGAGAATTTAGATATTTAGTCTCGCTACTACAACTGTATGTTCGCTAATCCCTGTATCTCTTTTGACGCACTTTACTAGCTCAGGATTATTTGTTGCTAGGGGATCAAGGGTACTCTCGCAACCCTTTACTATTCTAGTGGGTTCATGAACTAACTGTTCTAAAAAGTTTACAGAAAACAGCATTCAGAACTAGTTCGGACGATGTTTTATATTTGCCGCCGGTTTTGAATACGTATTTATGCCAACATATCGAGGGTAAATAAAGTCGCCACCGATTATAACAGTATACTTCAGGTACCTGTTTGAAATGAGATTCAAGCTTTATTGTGAAACAAATGATATTAGGAAGGTCACCTTAGATGTCTCCCATGATAAAACTGGTAGCGTATCGTAGGGGTGAAGAAAACTGGATGTGTGCTCTGAAGTTACATAAAGTAGAAGTCATGAAATTGTATTAAATGAAGCTAATTATATTTGCCAACTAGGTAATGCAAGAAGATCGACGTAAGTGACACAGTTCGACCTTAAGAAATGTTTATTCGCCTTCCGCTACAGTCAGAATAATTTGATAGAAAAATTAATTATCTCTTTCTTTATAAATTGCCTGTCTCGACATGTGAGTCTATCGCACCTTTTCACAGTGATCACCGATGTGTCTGTATCTTAACTTGAATACAGAATGAAATGAGTGAATAACCGTGAGTGATACAATCAAACGAACGCGGCCCAAAGGACAGCGGCCATCATCTTCTGCTGAAGTGGTCCTATTCTTTTTATTTATTTCGTCGGAAAATCATACCGTTATGTGAGACGTGCATTTACGAACCGAGGTGGTGGCTCACTGGACTGTAATTCTACTTAAGAGGGGACAGAGGGCGGCTCCATGGCGTGGCTTCCAGCGCAGCATATTATAAGAGCGGAGCCGACATTTGCGAGTTTTCGGGTCATGAAAGTTATCCTAACGAGAGAAATTCCCCACGAGTTTAGAGCTATTGTTCGATTAAAACGGTAGGTCAGCAGTGTCCGTTTTAATTTAGCTCGAGGCAACGTGGGAGTTGAAAAACTAAACTCATTCTCTTCTGATAGCAATTAAATAAAATTGTCCTGCAATTTCAGAGGGATCGGAATAATAAAGAAAACATCACAGGGATGTGGTGAAAAGTGGAAGGCTACTTCGCGCTCTTATGGCAACGTAATAACGCGGTTAGGTTGTGGACCGTAAAATTTTCTTCATAGCGCACGGGTGAATCGGTCAGCTCACGTGTTTTTCTCCAGAAAGTACCAGTGACAAGAAAACAAAAGAGGTAAGGTGGAAAAGTAGAACAGAAACCAGCGAGTTCTGAGTCTTCTTCTATAAGGTGAAAAGTTTGTAGTTAAAAGCTTTTTGACAGAAATAGGTTCGAAGTAATAAACCGCTCTACATTTTTCAAGGCGTTACTCGATACAGACTACATTGCGGTTTTGTTTTTTGGCTGCACGCAGTTAAAAGAGGGAATATGTTGTTAGTTAACGTTTGTGTAGTATACATATTTTTGTGACAGATGTCGCGATTCTAACAACCGTAACAGATTCGAAATGAAACTCAGCAAACAAAGAATGGTGTAATCCTGTGATCGACCGAACAGTGCGACTTTAACCCAGCGCTCCCCAACGTTGCCTTGTAGGGACAGCCTCGTAACACTCTTCCGAGGGATATCCTTTCAGATCTATTAGGAGAGGTGTTTACATTAGAGCGAATTATACTGTAAGGAAATGTCAAATTTTATATTTAATTTTCAGCACAGTATAAATACACATTAAATATTGATTTGTATTTATCATGTTTTACAGGATCAAAATGAGGTGCAAGTCTTCATGGTCATGGCACGAGTAAGCACATCAAACTGTAACAAAAGAGTAGTAAGAGAGAAAGTGAAAGGCATAGCAATCCTGTGCACAAGGCAGGCCTAAGGATAAGTAAAAGTAACCTATAACGTAACACAGAAATTGACTTACTTTTTTAAAACTCATTCTAGAAACCTTGAACAACACCCACTACAAGGTCAAATTTATAAGTGATAGATCAGAAAGCTTCGAGATAAAAACTGGAGTAAGATAAGCGGATGGACTCTCCTCGCTTCTCTTTGTGTTCTTGAAAAGATTGTGAGAGAATGACGCAAGGAACTGACACATTTAGATGTTCAGAGTGGTGTCAACCTGGGCCGTAAGAACGAAGGACTGATGGTAGATTGCCTGGCCTTTGCAGATGACATGGCACTCATTGCTAAGTCTCTCGAAATGGCAACTATACAGGTAAACCACCCCAGAAAACAGGCAGCCAAAGTGGGCTTCAGGTGTCCATGGAGAAAACATAACTCTTCAACAACTTCACAGAAACCAACAGAGAGAAGTTACTAGAACAGTGAAGCATCAAAAGGACTGAGAAATTTGAGGTAACTTGCTCGTGAATCCTCTTAAAAATATATTTTTTGTTTTTCACCTTAAATTAAGCTTTCGACTTTTCTGAAAACAATGGTGGTTAAATCATTTAAATTGGACTACAGGAAGTTGTTTAAATATCAATTCAAAGGTCACTGTGTTTGCAGCCATGCCTGTTTTTCTGCTACTCACACACGTCGATTGTAGTCATTAGACTTCTCTCCCAAAAACATAACAACAATTGTTTTTCAAGTTGGCAGCACTGTTGGAAGTCACATTGCAATTCTCTTACGTTTTCTCGTGTATATCTTTGGTTATCGTGCGTTGTTTCATTAACATTTCCGTAGTTTGATTTAGTAGTATCTTGACTTTCTCGGAAGTTGCCATGCCTCCTAAAAAGTGTTTTGGTCCTGAAAAACGGCAATCGGTTTGTTTTAAGGATGGGACAGTAGGCAGATGTGAAGTGTCCTATATGAAACAATCACCGGTGGAAACTGTTGAGAGTGGCCGAAGCTGAAAAGGTGGTTCTTGAGGCAACTAAAGAAGCCAGGACAGCAAGGAGAAGCAAGAAAATGAAGAGAGAAAATGAGGAACATATAAACCAAGAAGAATATGGACCTCGAATTCATTAGGACCAACACAGGTGAATTATAGATAAAATGTATACTTTACATAGAATTTATCGACAAATACATTTTCTAACATGTTTATTTTATCCAAAAATAAACTTTAGAGACCTGAGATTTTGTGGAATGTTTCAGGATACTATTTGGAGAAAATTAGACTCCAGACACTAGCCTACTATCTACAGGTGCCAACATATCTACTGATTAATCATAACAATGTATTGTTTGTTTTGAAGTATGAACCGGCAAAATATAATAACATTTACAGGGCTTCAAAAAAAAAAAATCTTAAAAGTTCAATATGTGAATTAGTGAAACTACCTACATATATAATTGTTCAGAAAGAGATGAAACATTGTCCTGCAATTTCATTCCATTAAGAGTTAGGGGTTTTATGTTACAGCTGAGTAAACTTCAAGAAAATTTGTCGCATTTTTCCAGGCGTTCACAGGCAAGTTACCTTAAGTATCTCGGAGAATGGATTGAACCCAATCGACCAGAAAAAAATTTTCATTATCCATGAGAGTCAACAAGTTGGAACTAACCTATCGACTGACTATGAACACTTACAAGAATAAATGCCTATCACGCGACCTGAAACTTACGCACTACACATCAGTCATACGACCAGTAGCGCTGTATGCCATGGAATATCTTTCCATGAACCGGAGTGGTATGATGGAGAAATTGGAGGTAAGAGAGAGAGGAGACTCCTCAGGAAGATGGGAGATAAAGAATTCAGAAGGATACTTAAATCTGAGCTCAATGAACATATCGGGAAGCTCTCGAATTATGCCATGTTGCAAGATTGCCTCCAAATACATTGATCAACCGTCTGTTCACTTTCTGGCAAAACGAGAAGGTTCGTACCACTTGCCGGCAGAAAACGAGAAGGTTATTAAAGAAGTGGAAATCACTTATCTACAAAATAAACAATCAGTGAGTCGTGCTTTGAAGGAAGTCCGCGGATTTCATAAAAAGTCCCGAAGTAAAGGTATCTCCTAGACAGAAGAAAGGACGAATTTACACCGGAAGGGGATGCGACATTTTTGGGCAAAGGTAAAAGCCCGAAGGTTGAACAAACGTGGTGTAAAGTAGGCCCATTCGAAACAAGAAGAAGAAACCATAAAGTAGCAGCTGTGTTAACTGCGTTATGTGACTAGTAGTGCAACCCCCAAATACGTAATCAGTGATGACTCTCAGACACTAAGTCTATTTCGTAACAAAACAACACGAAATAAATGTCAGCTCAAAATTGTTCAAATGTTATTTCGACTAATAACATTGCCACACTGTAAAATCTCTTATAGATATACATTGTTCAGTCACAGTTCGTAATGGAATCGGATAAAATTAAGGATCTTAACCCTTTCGGACCTGGCGTCCAATATAATGGACACAAAATTTTATTAATTTTAGAACACTATATGATTTCGCTATACTTTGAGACCCAGCGGCCTGTTTACTAGACATTTCTCGCTTTTAGTTTAGTGCTTCTTGCTGCGATTTATCAACAGAATCCTGTGCTACCATAAAAAACAATGAGCATGGAGTACCCATACCAGGGTGCGTCAGGCATGATACCAGCAGTTGAAATGATTTTGTTTATTAATTTATGAATTTTGCCCAAATTCACTTTGCGATATAAGTTCTACAATAAATATGAAGTGACATATACAACTGTTGCCTTCATATTTCACACCCTTAACTGCTTTCCAGACCCGGTGTCCAATTTGCTTGACTTTTTTTTATTTTATTTTATTCTTACTTTATTTTATTTTTTTTGGATACCATGTATGAAAATTTTGCAAAAATATACAATAGGTTGGGTCTTATAGACATGAAAAAGTGCAAAATGTGTTTCATTCTGTTTTTAAAATAATTTAGGACGGTAGGGGTTAAACTGGAACTGATTATCCGTTACAAAAGGTAAAGTCCCAACAAAGCGACCGTTCCCACTCCGTGCTACCATTGTCGCAAACGCAAAAGTAGCCACTTCAGCTACCCTGCCAGATTCTCCTTTTTACAAAACAAGTGCCCGTACAGCCTCAAGGAGCTCTCCATAAGAACCATCCAAGTATTTTATTTGACTACAGCTATTTTCCTGCTTAGCCTCTACTCACCGGCAGGTTTCCATTTCCTCAAAGAGATTTCATAACATGATAGGTCTGTTTTTTTCTTATCTTTGACCACTTCTACACTAATTTGACATTTTGACAAAAGTTTTACCAAATAATCAGAAGTTTCTGTTGAAATGTTGGTATTTATTCTATCCCGCTACGCGTTTGGCGTGGTTAGCACAACAGGCGAATGTAAATGTTAAACTGCTCCCACCACCACTTCAAATGCTTCAGAAGCTACATATCTCCATCCAAGTAAGTTGCAAATTCTCAAAACTACTCATTAGATCGCTACCCGCTAGGTAGGCCTACATGGACTTTAAATGACATACTTGGCTATCGTTCCAGTCTGATGATGCGCTAACCGTGCGAAACGAGTAACTGGATATAATAAACACAAAAATTGCAACAGAGACTTCTGCACCAGAATGGAATGAAATATGTAGGAAAGTTGTAATTATTCGGTCACATTGGGACTATTTATCGATAGTATACGTTTCGACTTCATTACCATATCGTCCATTTAAATATGATATTAAGTTAAAAGATCAAACAACAAGAAAGCAATCAATTTTGTCACGGTCAAACTGAAGGAAATTCGTTTGATAAATTACAACACTGAGGTCAATGGAAAATTGCGTATAAAAGATATAAATGTGCAGACAGCTGCATTCCTATGATCAGAGACCAGAGTTATTCATCCAGGTTGTATACACGTCACTGCTGCTCTAAATAGTGTATGAAATAAGTAAATAAACGAGCACTTTCTCATACTATACAAAATTTACATAAAGTTATTGGTTCCTAACAGACATCTTTCACCGTCTCTTCCCCTCATAATGTAGTAACCTGAGATCTTTTGATAACGTTCATAGAGGTGACGCCATGGTTGTTAACCTTATTTGGGAGGCCGACTCTTCACATTCCATTTTTGATTTAGGATTAGCGAGATTTCCCAGAATCGCTGAGGCAAATACCAGGGTCGATCCTTTAAAGGAGCACTGACGTTTCCCTTCTTCACCTTTGAGACAAATAATCGGAGCTTGTGTACTATCTCTCACGACGTGAGTTTAGAAGTTCAATTTCCTCCCTTCCTTTTTGTTGATGTTCCTCGTGTGACCTCTTTTCATTCTCGAACGGAATGATCTATTGACCCAAGGTCAACACGGATTAAGAAAATACCGTCTATGCGAAACACTACTAGCTCATTACTCACACGAAGTAATGAGTGCTATCGACAAGGCTTCGCAGATCGCTTCCGTATTTCTTGATTTCCAGACGGCTTTTTACACCATACCTCATAAACGGCTTTTAATGAAATTGCGTGGTTATGGTATATCACCCAAATTTGCGACTGCATAGGTGATTTCCTGTCAGAGAGGACACAGTTTGTAGTAATCGATGATAAAGTATCGACTAAAGCGGAGGTGATATTGGGCGTTCCACTGTGTAGTGTTATTGGTCCTCTGCTGTTCCTTATTTACATAAACGATTTTGGAGAAAAACTAAGTAGCTCTCTTAGGTTGTTTGCAGATGACGCCGTCATTTACCATCTAGTAAAATCATCTGAAGATCAAAACCAACTGCAGAACGATCTGAATAAGATATCAGTATGGTGTAAAAATTGGCAATTGACTCTAAATAATAAGAAGTCTGAAGTCGTCCACATGAGTACGAAAAGAAATCCGATAAACTTTGTTTAGAAGATAAATCAATCAAAAGCGAAGGCAGTAAACTCCACAAAATACCTAGGAATTACTACTACTTCAGACTTAAACTGGAAAGAGGACGTAGAAAGTCGAACCAGAGATTGCGTTACATTGGTAGAACCCTTTAAAGATGCAACAGAACAACCGAAGAAACTGCATACACTACACCTGTCCGTCCATCTATGGAGAATTGCTGCCCAGTGCGGGATTCTTATGAGGTGGGTTTGACGGCGGACATCGAAAGAGTCCAAAGAAGGGCAGCTCGTTTCTTATTGTCACGATACAGGGGAGACAGCGTGACGGAAATGATACAGGATATGGGATGCGAATCATTACAACAACGGCGCTTATCGCTGCGGCGTGGGCTACTTACGAAATTCCAATCGCCAACATTCTCCTCCGAATGCTAAAATATATTGTTGACTGCCAATCAGAATGAAATATGAGAAATCAGAGCTCGAACGGAGAGATTCAGGTGTTCTTTCTTCTCCCGAGCTTTTCGAGAATGGAATGGGAAATAAATAGTACACAGGTAGTTCGATGAACCCTCTGCCAGGCACTTAAATGTGATTTGCAGAGTATCCCATGTAGATGTAGATGTATCCTTTCAACGTAGTAAATCCTCCTGCAAGTACTTTGTTGATTCTGACATAATTTCGTAATGCAGCTTAAAAAAGATTTCATTGAATACTTTCCATGGTGAAAATAGAGATTACACTGCGTCGCAGGCTACTCTGAGAAACTGTAAGGTATTATTTGGTAATGGCCAACGGTGCCGAGCGACGGCAGCGCGATCCTCAGCTGAAGGGCAGACTCGGATGGAGATACGTTTGTGTTGCAGCTTCAGCAAACCTCCCCTCTGTCTACTTTCGTGAACTGGATCAGGCATTGCCGCGTCGATTAGCTACGTAATTGGCATCATGATGCTGAGTGCTTCCCGATAGGTCAACAACGCACGGCGGCCTGGATATTCAGATGAGCGGGTACCGACGGCGGTGAACTACGGTAAACTGATGGGAATCAAATGATCACTACAACTGAATTAGTAGTAATTCCTAGGTGTTTTGCGGAGGTTACGGCCTTCAATTTCCATTGACTTATCTTGTAAACAAAGTTTAGCGGATTTCTTTTCGTGCTCATGTGGACGACTTCACACTTCTCATTATTTAGAGTCAATTGCCAATTTTTACACCATACTGATATCTTATTCAGATTCGATTTGCAGTTCGTTTTGAGCTTCAGATGATTTTACTAGACGGTAAATGACGGCATCATCTGCAAACAACCTAAGAGAGCTACTTAGTTTTTCTCCCAAATCGTTTATGTAAATAAGGAACAGCAGAGGTCCATTAACAGTACCCTGTGGAACGTCCGATATCACTTCGGTTTTAGTCGATGCTTTACCATCGATTACTACAAACTGTGTCCTCTCTGACAGGAAATCACCTATCCAGTCGCAAATTTGGGGCGATATACTATAACCACTCAATTTCATTAAAAGCCGTTTGTGAGGTATAGTACATTTTATGTACATCTAAGCCTTTGATTTATTTTCTTTCTTTTGAATTAAGTCAGCTAGTACAGCTTAGGGACGATATTAAAATATTGAATGATACGTAGTGCTATATTTCGCTATCTAATCTGATCAAACAGAGCAGCGACATATATGATCAGAAAAAAGTAGAACTAGAAATAGGACACTTTCATAAGTAGGTACTGAGTAATGGTACCTTGTCATTCATCTCCTTTCAGTATGAGGCATGTTGGCTGGCAGCACAGGTCCGCCATAATCGGTCTAACAAGGAGATTTTAGAATTTTTTCATATTTACGGTACGTGATGTAGCCTACACAACGTTAATAACAATCAGTCAAAGCTATTCGACGCAACTCTCAAAAATTTTCGAGAAAATCGACTTTGAAGTTTTGCAAGTGCATGTAAGTACCAATAACTAAGACAGTTGTAGCATCTGTTGGTTTAGTTCGGGTGCTGGTGTTCTGGCCTCGCAACCATAGAGTAGGTGGTTCGAGTCCTGCAGCAACTGATTAATATATTCTGGAACCTACATAATTTTAATATCTAACGGTAATTTTTATGAAAAATGCAGGTATTATTATTTATTCGTAATTTCCTATCTTCTATAAAATAATGATTATATCAATCAAAACACTTACGCTACTTTTTTTTACAGTATCTGCTTCACCATTAGTTGGCGATGATTTTCATTGTTAAGTTTGTGAGGGCTATTTTTCGTCGTTTTCGAATTCAGTTACCTAAAACATTAAGGGATCTCTAATTCCAAGTGTTGTGTCAGTTTTTGTGTGTATGTAGACGACCTGACCACCTTGTCGTCGCCTAAAACGATGGTTGTGTAGGGTGGCTGCTTCGAAAGCCATTAGTAACTGTGGAGAAGACTTTTGAAAAATTGTTGTAGCTCTTCACAAACTTAACAATCAAAGACTACCGCCGTCAAATAATAGTGAAGCCGATACTATAAAAATGTACCGTATGTTTTTTGATTGAAACCGTCATTATTTTATAAAACATAGAAAATTACGAATAAATGAAAATACGTACATTTTTCTTAAAAATTACCGTTAGATATTAAAATTATGTAGATATTCGAAAACAACGAAAAAATAAAAACATAAATCAGTTTCTGCAGAGATCGAACCACCCACAATATGATCGTCAGCCCAGGATGCTATCACCTGAGCTACACCAACAGATGATGTAATAGTTTTAATTATTTTTACTTAGGTGTATCTGCGAAACTTCAAAGTCGTATTTCTCGAGAATTTTTGAGAGTTGCGTCGAATGGCTGTGACTGATTGTTATTTAAGTTCTATACTTCACGTACCATAAATATGAAAAAATTCTAAAACCCGACACCCATGTGGTCTCCTTGTAAGAGAGCTGCTCACACTGTCTCCTGTGAGGAACGTGTAACACTTCCTCGGGGAACGCCAAATATGACTTCTGTTTTACTCGGTCTCTAACTAAAAAAATGTTGAAGTGTTTGTAAAGCTGCGGGGTCATCAGTCCCTAAACATACAAACTACTTATGAACAACTAACGTAAACTAAAGACAACACAAACATCCATGCCCTAGGGGGGAGGGGGGGATTCGAACCCCGACGGGTGACGTAGTCGCGCCTCAATGCGGTCGGCCGCTCCGCCGCGGCAGTGTCCTTTCTGACAAGAAATTCCGAATGGCATCGCACAACAATGGCGATAATCCATAAGCACGCAATTTGATTAGAAGCACTTGTGACGTTGAGTGTCAATGTATATATGTGGAATCTATTTGAGATCCTGTGTCGGTAGCACTCAGCACTCCATGTGATTAGTGTTTAACAGGAACGGTACTCTCTTAATCCGTCTTGACTGTAGGTCAATAGATCTTCAAGGCAGTTCATAATGTTTGGGAAAGTATATGTTCCAAACTCCTGATGCAAACAGACGTCATTCATTTATAGCTGGGATTTTACTAATTCATCATATCGTCTTTCTTGAGTATTTGACTTATCGTTGCAACTTTCCAGTCTTTCTGTGTGGATATTTCGCCGAGCGAGCAGTTGTATATTATAGCTAGGTGTGGAGCTATAGCATCAGTATACTCTGAAAGGAACTGAATTGGTATACAATCTGCACCAGGAGACTTGTTTTTATTAAGTGATTTAAGTTGCTTTAATACGCCAGGAATAACTACTTCTAAATTACGCATGGTGGCAGCTGGTTTTAATTCTAATTCTGGAGTGGTTCTTCTCCTTTGGCGAAGGAATATCAGAAAGTTGTATCTAGCAATTCTGTTTTAGTAGAACTGTCATCAGTAGCATTTTCGTTGGTACCGCGTAGTGAAGGTACTGATTTCTTACGATTTCCTACCAAATTGAGTGAAAGGGTTTTGTTGTGGAATCTGTAAAACCTTTCTCACATTGAGGTTAAATTTCGAAATCCTTTAAAATTGCCGCTCTTTGGGATTTTGTGTCTGTTGAAATTGGACGTGCCTTTTTCTTTACTTCTTAAAGACTGATATAACCTGCTTTGTGTACCACGACGGGCCACCTACTCTTTAGTTCATTTCTTTGGTATATATCTATAGCAGATGATATTATTTCTTTAAATGGAAGCCACATGTGATATACATCCGTTCATTATTCCCTGTATTTTTGTTGTTAGGAGGTCAGGTAGGTTTTAACAACCATTTAGTTATTAATATCCTAGTTCATTCGTGAAAGAATTGCTCTAGACAGTTTTCGGAGAATGTATTCAGTACAATTTCGGACGTTGTTTTATGCGTGCCTCCGTTTTTAAACATTTATTTTCACCAAAATATCGAGGGTAAGTTAAAGTCACCAACAATTACAACTGTCCTTTTCGGGTACGTTTATGAGATTACTTTCAAGGTTTTATCAACATTTCTCCAACTGAATTGTCATGTCAGGGGGTTGGTACAAAGATCCCATTACTAATTTGTATTGTTTGTCAGGTAAGATCTCTATCTATACCACCTCATAGGAAACCACTTGTGACAACAATAAATACGGACCCACAAATTTTAATCACTCTTTCCTTTCCGAATACCATTTGGCCCTTTGTAAAAATTTCGATACTATTCAGCATAATCTAGAACCCCACACCCCAAAGGCGCAAGTCGAGGAATCTGCAGCATACAGCATACACAGCGATCACAGAACAGTCTGAGTCGGTCCCTTCGCCAGCTCAGTACCAAATGTTTTGCGTCATCCCTGTCAACTATGCAGATAGTGAGCCTTGCCATCGTCTTAAAAGCAACAGTGGCAGTCAATACGATTTCAGATAGCCGCCCAAATACGAAGAGAAGCTCTTCCGATCCAAAGCTTCACACACTGGCGGTACTGACGTGAGCTACCATCTACAGTTGACTGCACCCCGATTTCGTCATAGCAACCAGAAGGCCCCTTTCCACATCAGGAATGACTCCACCCGGCATGCACACGGAGTAGCATCCATAACCCTAATGAGCTGCATTACCCACCTATACTTTGAGTTCCCAACTACTTGAAGTGTTAGAATGTCGAAAATAATACAACTTTACATTCAAGCTAAGTAGATGCTTAAAATATTTGGACTGATAGACCGTGGTCGTAAACACTTTCGCCTAACATATCGTCTTCGGCTGCTTAACACGTCATCCGTGGCAAAGTGGCAACATGCCTCCGATAATGTCTTCTGTAGCCGAAGACGAAACTTTAAGGGAAAGTTTTACCTATCGAGCATGGCCTATGAGCCCGTTAATTTTAAGAGAACTCCGGCCCTGATAGACTACATTGTATGACAGGTCGATGCTTTCATAACTTAGATCCTACCTTCTCTGTCATTAAAATCTTAAATGATAATATGAGAACATCGATGATTGAAGTGGTAGCAATTATGTTACCTGACTACCGATCTGGTGATGTGATAGAAATGGCACAAGAAGATTAGATTATATGTATTTTTTCTGTTCAAATCCATCCAGAGTGAGAAGATCCTCAAGGATGTAGAACATCTAAAAAAAACTAGAATACCCAATTAACATTTACAAAGTGTGATTCTTTTCAGTATGGTTCTGACAGTCAGCGATATATTCTTAGTGACTGATTAATGTGTCAGTGAGAATCGATCACCGATTTCTGCCTGTTTATAGGCCACCTTCAGATTCCATATGCATATGGCTCGACTCCATGCAGCAGACGCATCGTTGTCATGATCCGTAACTGCAGCTACCGAAAGGGACAACCGCCCGTCTGCTGCGTGGAGTCGAGCCAGAGCAATATGGCTTCTGAAGGTGGCCTATAAACAGGCTGAAACCGGTCGTCATTTGCATCGCGATTTAGACTAATTTACTACATAACATATGTTAACGTACCTTCGTCTAAACCAGAGTGAATTTGCATTGGTGAACGTGAAACTTTAAGGTATTCGGAACTGAAGGGATATCAATTTGTCACCAAATATTAAACGTACTTCTGTGCATGTAGTAATTCTTAGGCTATTATAAACACAAATAATCGAATAAAAACGAAATAAACATCCTGAAAAGTTTTTGAAACGTACACATTAATGCAAGAACTTTGTTCTCCGGAAACATATTATCACAGACAATAGATCTCTTAAGTTTAAAGTTTCTATGGTGGATATTACTTCTGCTGATACCGTGAACGCGAGACCTTTCCCCGTCGGGGGCTGGAATCCCCCCTCGGGCATGAATATTTGTGCTGTCTTTAGTATAAGGTAGTTCATAAGTAGTTTGTAAGTCTAGGAACTGATGACCCCGCACTTAAGCCCCATAAGCTTAACAAACATTTGAATATTTGGTAGCATGAAAGTCATACTCATATTCCCGTAACTATATGTATTAAATATTGGTGGTTCTACCAGTCTCTTCATCCCATAGTGTATTTATGTTTCTACCTGGTGTGACCATACTTTTCTGATAATGCAATTGCCTTAATGTCAGTATTACTATTTCCAGTATTGACAGTATGTTTTGTAGTGATATGTACCTTTTTATCTTGGGTTTACCATTTTTTCTGGAATAATCAAAGCCTCTTTATAGACTTTTGTCAAATCTGCGTTAGTATAGACGAAAAACAAATAAGCTAAGGACATTATTGATAAAAATGGCAACTTAAAAATAATACGTATTTAAGCTTTCTCTCCAGGTGGGTACATCTGTAACAGCAAATATCCGTAAGTGGAGTTGCATGCATCCCAAACATCAGCGGCATGTAGTGTCGCATTGCACGATATGAGAAATGTAATTTTGTATAATGTGTTCAAATGTTTGTAAACCTAAGGGACTCAAAAGCTAGCGCTGTCTACACTTACAGATTACGTACACTAACTTACGGTAAGTACAAAACAGACACACAAATACACACAGACACACACACACACACACACACACACACACACACACACAGACGCATACACACACACACACACACACACACACACACACACACACACACACGTACGCTGGAGGACTCGAATCTCCGCTGGAAGAAGCCGCGCAAACCCAGGACGGCACGGAACTTTCAAACTCGGCCGTTGTGAAAGTATTATGTTACATATCCTCCAATAACTCAATTTTTGTTGTTGTTGTTTAAGTGTTTTGAAGTTACCAGATACTTCAACACCTTTGACTCTGGCCAGAATGTATTCAGCTTTGGTTTCCCAACATTGCCTACTCACCTGAAACTACGCTTCTCAACATCGTCGTTTTATGATTTTAATCGTTGGTGTTCGGGACACACTGTTAGAAAAATGGGAAATAGGACACATGGTGTATCAAAAAATATATGCATATACGTAGTTTTCGAAATTGAAACTACACCTAAAGTTGGTTGGCCTAAAATTCAAACCTCTGCAGCAACATATAATTGGTAGGATCGAGTGCAGCACAAGCTCTTCCAGGACGCGTGTTACGTTGGCAGACCAGCCTCCCTAATTAGCCGTGCTGTGGCGCCAGGGCTTGGGAATCCGCCACCTCTGCCCGTTACAAAGCCACACGCGCGTCAGCCAGCTAGCGACAGCGCTTACTGGAGTCGCTGCCCTGCTAATCGCATAATCCGCCGGCAGTTGTGTCTGCTGTGGGGGCGATTAATGGCTAAACGCACGCCGCGTGGCGTTGTGTAGGCAGGCTGTAGCTTAAAATAATTAGGAGCATGAGGTGGCCTTCCGCGAGGGGTGACAGGTAGATTACCGCGAGTCAGTACCCACTGCACTCAACACCTATCACTGTTGAACTCATTAGATATCGCCAGATACGTAATATCTTTTAGGACCCACGCGAGCGCAATTAAATGCCCTTACACGGCATGGCATGTCTGAAATAGTTAGTGCTGGAGCGAATTGACCGCCTGCATCCTGCAGAGTTGTCCAAAGCCCCATACCTAGTTATCATATACAACCGCCCGGTCAGCGAACGTTGCGTACGCAAAGACTGGAAAGTTGCACAGGGTGAAAGTAGTTTGTTATGTTTTCTAAGTGAGATCTCGGGCAGTAGAGAGCTGTAAACTCTAAGTGCTGCTATAAATTACTTTATGAGTGGCCACAGTATTGGCGCAACGGAAATTTATCTAATTGCTCACTCCTTAAGGGGCCAGCCAACGTTTTAACAAACACAAAATTAACTAGACGGGGATAATGAAGTTATAAAACAGAGGTTAGATACTCTAAATCAGTATCTATTCAATAAAATGAAAAGCAAATAAATGTGGGGAGACCAAATTAAGCACAATAAAGGACACACCTTGCACTAAAGTGAATTAAAATCAAGAAGTTACTGCCCATAATAAAATTGTTTCTGCCCTTTATGAACATGGAGGTAACGTGGGAGTAAATTTGCAAATACACAGTGGATAAACGAAAGCACATTCAATCACTCACTCACTGGAAAGAACACGTAGATAATGTCATGGGAAAGGAGAACCAGAGATTGCGTTTTATTGGTAGAACCCTTAAAAGACGTCGCGTTGTCCTGAGGTAATTCCCCAAATCCGTCGGAACGCACAACATACGTGAATGGATGAAGGTAATCAGCCATGATACGTACCCAAGTGCCACCTGTCACATTGGTATCAGGGGTGCCATATCACTCCAACTCCAAGTCCAGGCTTGATCAGTCTCTACCGACATGCGCAATACATCGGGTTTCATGTGGTCCCCTACGTACCGCTACAGCCCACCCTACGAGACTCACCACACCAATAAACGTGTTTCCAGCCATCAACTTCCAATGTTGGTGTTGACGGGCTCAGGCGAGACGTAAAACTCTGTGCCGTAAATTTAGCAAGTTAGCATGAATTTTTTATGTTCAGATGCAGTCGTGAAATGGCCGTACGGAAAATTCCCCCATGTGCCAGCTCTAATGCGCCAACCACGTTCAAACTCGCTAAAGTCGCGCAAACCTGCCATTAAAGCAGCAGTAGCCGATCTAATGCCTGTTGTCTTATACAGCATTGCTGGCCGCAACGCCGTCCTCTGAATGTCTACATATCTTCGTGTTTGCATACGCTTATCTCTACCAGTTTCTTTAAATGTGGCTATTAAAGGCAGCAACCGTTCGTCGAAGTATAAAATAATCACATGAAAACCAACTCTTCGGTTGCAAAAGTTTTGTTAAATTATTTTACTTTACCATGCTTTCGGCTTCAATAAGCTAGCCTTCATCGTAAATTTAGTTGACAACCCTGCCTTTTTGTTGCATATGAATGTACAGTCAGAAGATAAGCGATAGGGCTCACCTTCAAAATAAAAAAAATAAAAAGAAAAAAGAAAAAAAAAAAACTTGCACGTTGCAAACTGTTTTAAAACAACTGAGACAACCTGCCGCTAAGGGTTGCGTGAGCGGCCAGCACTGCCGGTGGCACGCCAGACCGCCCAAAGCGCCTGCCTGCTGCCGCTCATCCCTGGCTCTGCACGTGTAAAGTGCTTCAGTGATGTTGAGTGGTGATCCACAAAAAAGGCTGCGATTTGCATTTCACACTCGCTGTCAAAGGAGCAGACCACCCATTTTGTGTGATTTGTATTTTATTACACTAACACACATAAAGTTCTCATGTACGTTGATCCACTCAGATAGCACTCCACGATGGTTAACTCTGTTATTTCTGGGTTGAACCTCATTCCTTTTCCTTTTACAAGTGCCCAGCATGCGATTTGTATTTTTCATAAGTCCGTGTGTTTTCATCAAGCTACACCGCGAAACTGCACCATAATGTTTCAATGTCGTTGTTTAATTCCTTACGGTAAATGTATGTGATAAATTATGAAAACCTATCAGTGCATGATTTATAGGTACGCGGGCACAGAGCAAGGTTCGTGCCTTCGTGTCTTTCCAGCTGATATTTCACATGAAGGAGCTATATTGAACACTATGTTACCTTCCTCCGTATGTATTTCCCCTAGCATGTGGATCCTAAGAGAGTAATAAAAATTAAATTGGTGTGGATGAAGGTCAATTCGAATTTCTTAAGATGCGTTTCTATGGTGAAGCAAAGCATATATCTATGATCATTTCCATAAACTGGAGTAGACCTTTCGGAAGGGCATATTGTGTAAATGTTTTCTTCTGATTTCGTTAAAAATTTTCTTCTTGCAAATTGCAATACATAAAATACAAAAGAATAACATATAAAACAAACCCTAGCCGTATTGTCTCCCACCCCACTGCCGACTCACGCCACACTTACAAGACACACGAGGAACCATGGAGCCAATTATACGATACTCTCTGTCTCTACTTCCTAAGCCTCTAACGCACTGCAAAAGATAATCTGAATTGTCACTTACTGAACCAACGTTTAGTCCACAAATTACATTTCTATGTTAGTCTCTCATATCACATGAGGATTATAAGTCGTGAGTCATGCAGGAAAAAGTGAAATGTCAAGTGAATTTATCGAGACAATTCAGTACCACTTGCGGTCAAAAATGCACCGTCACAGTGTTGGCAGATATTAGTAATGATGTTGCCAGTTCTTCGTTGTGTTAGGCAGACTTCTGAAGCGATAAGTGATGCAAAATCCTCGTTCATCTCATACGGCCTTTCACAGGGAGTCGCTGATTCTGGTTAATATGCAGCGCCATCACCTGATACGAGGTGTCCGCGAAGTAATTTCCGTTTGGTTATATAAAACAAACGTGTATAGATACAGAAAAAATATTTATTGTACCAAAGTCTAAAACTATTAAACTACTTTTCTACATAGCTTCCGAAATTTTGTATGCACTTTTAATAGCGTGGCACAAGTTTTTATATGCCTTCTTCATAGAAGGTTGCCGCCTATGTATTCAACCATGTGATAACATGTTCTTTCGGCTAGTCATAATCTTTGAAGTGTTGACCACCAAGGACAGATTTTAGGTGTAAGAAGCAATGAAAGTCACTATGAGCGAGGTCCGGGTTGTATTGAGGATGATCAAACACATCCCATGTGAAATTTCCGTAAGAGTTGTTTGGCCACATTCGCCGTGTGAGGTCGGGCATTAAAGTGGAAGAAAATAACAACGCCTTTTGACAGTAATCCTGGGCGCTTGTTCTGTATTGCGCTGCGCAATTTCTTAATGGTCTCGCAGTCATCGTGTGCATTGATTGTTTGGCCTTGTGGTAAGAAATCAATCACAAAATGCCTTTTCTGTTCCGAAAAACGGCGCACATGACATTTCGTGGTGTAAAGATTTGCTTAAGCTTAACTTTCGTTGGTGACCAACGTCTTCAAATCTCAATGCGTGGCGTTTCGAAGATGTACATGAAAACTATAGCCACCTAAGTGGCAGGCTAAGGATGCCGGTGGCACGGGGGAGGGGCGCGGAAGTGGAAAATAAAATAAGCGCAACCCCCGTCCACTCGGAAATCGATGTGTTACTAAACGAAAGAAAACAAAACTGTAACATTCGAGATATTAGGAAATATATGTATTACTACATTGATGTATTACTAAATAAAAGAAAACAAAATGTTAGATTTCGAGGTATTTGGAAATCGATGTATTGTTAAATTGGTGTATTACTAAGCAAAAGAAAACAAAGTGGTAGCTTTTGAAATATTTGGCAATCAATGTATTACTAAATCAATGTATTACTAAACAAAAGAAAACAAAATGGTAGCTTTCGAGATATTTGGCAATCGATGTATTACCAAACAAAAGAAATCAAAACGGTAGTTTTCGAGATATTTGGCAATCGATGTTTTACTAAATCAATGTCTTACTAAATCAATGTATTACTAAAAAAATCGATGTATTCCTAAACAAAATGGTAACTTTGAAGATAGTTGTGAGCCTCCCAAGACGAGATGCCCCGGGTTGGCCGCCACTGTCCAATGTGTCGGTTATTCTGAATCTAGGAAAGAAATGTAGGCGACGAAAGAACTGATTTACTTGTATAATTCTAGATCTTTATTACAGTTTCATTAATTTTTTCGTAAGCGCCTCTATTAAATTATTGAATCTAGCAAATTTTTGAATGGTTTTTCTTAAGACGGCCAAGGTCAATGTAGGACGTTTTGTGCATGTGGATGTGAAATGAGGGTAAGTGACTATGTATCCTGGTTATGCTAAAATTAGAAAAGAAAAATATATTAATTTTTCATTTATTTTCAGGATCATAGTTCTGAGGTGGGTGACTTTTACTAAATCTTGGTTTTGATTTAGTATTTTGCACAATTTTTCCCAAGTTCCCGTATTTAATTTTACAGTTAGTAGCATTGCACGTACTGTTTCAACTTCAGTGAATTTTATTGCAAAGTGCACGTGGTGTTCATCAGGGAAAATACTCGTTATGAAGGGGCGTTCGTTCCTGGTAGGCCGAGTACGTATGTGGTAAGTGGTTTGTGCTTTTCATTTCGTTTACTGAACACCTCTAACCAGCGTTCCTCTGTGCTGCTCTTCATATCTTACAATCTCGTCGGAATATCGTTACTGACGTGACCTGAAAAGTAGTTTACCACGTCAAACAATCTATTTCCAGCCATTGTAGTTGCCTCCTTGGCATCTGCACAAATAATTAATTGTTGGAATATCTGCTTCATCAGAAGCCCCTTTCATACAACCCGTTTCATACTATTTTGAGCTCAGTCCAGTCATAAGCTTTGAAGTGATTTATATAGTTATGTAGGTACTTGATGCAGTTATCACAGAAGTTGCGTAAATGTTCCATATAATAATATTTGTTGATATGCTCACTCTCCACAGGACTTCCCTCCTCATTTAGTGTGCCCAGCGTAATATAACCGTATTGTAAACGCTTTGTTTACTTGCTTTTGATATAAATAAATAAATGTGAAACTTCCGTAAAGTAAATTTTGTCTCCTTCCATCATCTTCATAGAATCATTAAATAAAGGGACTTGTACATGTACAAATTTTAGTCAAAGCTCCCAAGATACATTAGAAAAAAAAAATGCATGTAGCACAGCCGGTCAGTTTTCATGCGATAGAAAGTGATATTTCAGGACTCTCTCTACTACAGGCAAAAGCGAATGCCATCGTGTTTTACTATATCTCAGAATTATTTTTTATTGCAGTTATGCTTGTTCACAAAAATATTTGACACCTCGTTCATGCACTGTGAGTATATAAAAGTACGAATAAATCATCATAATCGTATATATACGACGTACGCTGGTAATCTGGTGACGTTCGTGTAGCGTGGTGTGCAATATGCACTGCTCACTCCACGCCAACTATTTTTCCCCAAGCCCTCTTCAAGTTTGAAGAAGACTTTTCGTTGTCTTTCACGTTCGCAAAAATTTGAATTGGCATTGTCTGCACAAATTGCCATGACTCTCTCCGAATGTACATGTTTTTTCAGAGAGTCCATTGAAGAATCATATTTAAAAACTGCAGATCCACTAGGTAAATTCAGCGTATTTAATATTTTTATATTAATTTCAGTCTTTGACTGAAAGTGCAACACTAGTATTGGAATTATGAAACGTCTGTACAGCTACAGAAAACGTTTATGTTCTGTCTGTAGGTTGTCTAAAGAAAAAGGTGAAATCACAGTCTGTATTATTGCTTTTTTGCCCGCATCGAAATTTCTTTTTGAATCAATTTGGAAGTGCTTTCGAACGATTTACTCGTGAAACTATGATGATGACTTACGGTGTGGAAAACCTGCAAACAGTCGGCTCGTACAAGTTCCTCGTTTTCCTGACGGAAATAAGTTGCGAGTACTGATATACTTGCCCATTTATGTTTACCAGATGTTAAATGACGTCGTATATCGTGTTTACCGCCGTGAGCGAAGGAGCACACACCATTACACGCTTTGCTCCTCACCTCTGAAGATGTTGCACTCGTCTGTAAAATAGGGAAGCTCGTTTTTCAATTCACCCGTAAGTTGACAACTTCGCTTTTTAACAGTCGGCGGCATTGCTAAGTAAAACAAGCAAATTAATTCACTGGACTCGGCGAAGCAGGCAAACAGAAATCAACAATGGGGAGTCTCCTCACGGACTAACTTCCAACGTAAACAATCGCCCGTTGTACTTTGCCACCAGCCGGAACGCTTCACCTGGAACCTATTGTTTCTCCGATCGCTAGCAGCCTCAGAGAACTAAGAGTGTCACCAGGGGCTAACAGCAATTGGTGTTTCACCTAGTCATACTATATATTATTCCTTTTTTATGTACACTAGACAACGAAAGTTACTGCACATAATCCCACACATAAATCCGAAGTTCGTTCCAGAGTCGTAGTGCTTACGATACTTGACGTGAAAACTACCGGAATGCGGAGCATATGAGGCAAATTATTTTGCGGGACACTTCCAATGTCGGACGTGCGGCAGAATCCGAAACGATCCCACGGAAAACGACGGTTCGCCGCCTTATTAACTACCCCTACATATGTAGTAGAAGAAATCGCCAATGAATAGCATCACACTGCAATAAGGCTGCCCCCACTGTCACTGCCATTGAGTTAGTATGGAGGGATTTGGAGAAACTAAGGCGCCTCGATGCGGAGCACTCGGTTGCTGGCCGTCGGACGTTCGAGTTCTCCCTGGGGAATGGATGGTGTGTGTTTGCCCTTAGGTTAGTTTAGCTAGTTTTAAGTAGTTAGTAAGCTACGGACTGATGACCACGCAGTTTGGTCTGATAGATTTACCAACTATTGAACATTTGGAGACAGCCATATGGAACTAAACGTCCTTCACAGCAACGATTTTGGCAATGAATCTGACAACACTGACGACGGGGAGTCGGATGGAATTGCTCGCCATAATTTGGTGAGTGAAAAGTTACGAAATTTGTTATTTATTCCATTATTGTCATTACCAATTGCTTATTTTCCGTATTTATTTGCCTCGTTATTGAAAGTGTGTGCTTTGTTATTGTCTTATCTCAATTATTGTGCCGTTATTCATTTTCTGTATGAGCAGTTCAGAAACGACTTATTACATGCACTTTTCTTGCTCAATAGTTTACATATACCGGATGGCAGTGAATACGGTATCGTCTGCTATGCGTATAAGGACTACTGTTGCAACATCGCCATTTCTAACCTAACTCGGCGTAATGCAAAAAGTCAAATGCAATGATTCACCGGCCCAGATTTAGCGATGCGACAAATGTCAGTTTTCTGCTCTCGGCGACAGATTTGGCGATGAAACTCTCGCCGAGAGCAGAACACCGATCACAAATATGCCATTTCGCAAGGACATGGAACATGCCAGTTTAATAAAAGGTGCTTGTCTATACATGACACTCAATATTTAAGAATATTTTTTTAGCGAAATGACTAAGTTCTATTTAAAAATTCATCTAATCCTTAGAAACAGTTGCCATTCTGAAATGTTTTAAAATTTATTTTTAAATACTATTTGACCATCTGTCAGGCTTTTGATCGAAGACTTTTGTGGCAGCAGGATTCACCCCTTTCTGTGCCAAAGTTAGATTTAACGTTGAAAAGTGAAGATCAGCATTTCTCCTAGTGGAGTAGCTATGCACACTGCTATCACAAGTGATGAACTACGTCGGATTGTTAATAATGAATTTCATAAGTGAATACATATATTGTGAAACAAATGGTAAGATCACTACATCGTTAAGTAAATGTCCGCAGGATGATCTTGCGTGGACTCCAGCTATAATTCTTATTACACGTCTTTGTGCAATGAATACCAAATTGCCACAGAATATGAACCCAAACAAAAGCAGTGAATGAAAATAGGCTTAGTAAGCTTATTTACTGAGATGAATATCACCAAAATTTCCAATGACCCTGATAGCATAAGTAGTTGTACTCGAACATATCAGCATATATTGAATATGTTTCTTTCAATTAAATCCCTCATATGTGTACACATCCAAAAATTTTCAATATTCTACCTTAGCTACAGATTTCCGTTCAAAGTCTATGTTTAGTATTTATGTCATGCCGTTTACTGATTCAATCAATGAAAAAGGGACAGTGTAGTGGGATATATATTCAACCGTCCACTATTTTCCTTATAAAGCTCAATTTCGCAGTTATTCAGTAATTAATTACGGAATATATTGTTTTGAATGTTATTAATGTTTGAGAACATATACTTGTGTGAATTTTATTCACTTTTGTTTGTTTCACGAGTAACGACGGTGCTGCAGCAGTACGCAGTGACGCGTTCTCCGCCGACGTCAGCGAGAAAAAGCTAGTCACTATCGTTGATCAGCCATTAGACATTGCCTGCTGTTGCGGACTGCGATAGACATTTTTTTTTTAAATATTAAAAATGAATATGAAGAGAAAATGTAAATGAAAAAGAGTTGTCGTTATTTGTATTCCGTATAGAAAGAAGTCTCTTTGCAATCATGATTTGTAATACTGAATTGTGTGTGATTAATTACGTCAACTAGATTTAAAATAAAAGTTTTAAAAAGAAGTTACTGATGAGAGTCTATGATTTCTAAAAAACTGAATCAAGATGTGTAATGATTTTTATTTATTTATGTAGTCTGAAAGACATACACAAAAGTTGCTTGTCACTAAAGTTGCACGAAAGTTGTTATGGTTTTATCGATTGCAGATATATACGAGTGATGTGAAACAAAAACCTCTCGTGGAGCCCTCAACTAAAATTTATAGGATCTGACTGCAGAAAGGAATTCTGAAATATTTTTAATACTCTAGTCAAGAAAATTAATATGAATAATTTGGAAGTTAATATTATTGTCAATGATAATTATTGACCGGCCGCGGTGGCCGTGGGGACTGAGGCGCTCCAGTCACGGTCTGCACGGCCACTACGGTCGGGGGTTCGAATCCCCCCTCGTGCATGGATATTTGTGCCTTCCTTAGTTGTAAGTAGTTCATAAGTAGTTTGTAAGTTTAGGGACTGATGACCCCGTAGTTAAGTCCCATAAGCTATACGAACATTTGAACATTTGAACATTTTTGATAATTATTGTGAGTTGGTGCTAGTGAACTGTGGGTTCGGAGTCCCGGTCATCTAAAGGGTTGTCTGTTAATGAAATCAGAGTTCATTAAAAACTAGTACCACCACAATAGTAGAAGAGTTACAGAAGAAATAGAACAATATTTTATAGACTGTGGATAAAGTGCACACGAAAATGAGGTAGCTCTAGGCAGCGCTACAAGTAGTATAGGATGAATCAGGAGTTAGAAATGCTTGGTGGGATAAATTTTAGGAGATGCGATACTTGGAAGATATATTAGTGACAACAGCTGCTTCCTGTAAAAACTTCCCTCCTTTTGTCTGTCCCCTTCCACTTAAACGTGTTATCGCAACCTATGTCCACACCACCTAGGAAGCTGTGTCTATGTGCACCTATCGCTATTTGTACAAGCAATGAAAAAAGAGAGGCGTAGTTGTGTTCTGTCATGTGAGGACAGAAAACAAAGTCTCTTTTATAACGTCATCCACTAATCTGAGGTCTTCTCTGGTGTAGATGTCCCAGAGCAGAGGGATTATCTCAGGTCGCGGATCCTCTGTCTTAAAATGAGATTCTAACTTGGAGTGAGGTTTATGGCCTCCAAAGTGAGCGAAGAATTGTGCCACTTTAATAAACACAATACACGAGAGCGACATGCAGGAAAAGAGCTAGCTGCAATGTAATTACATTGCGATTCACGCTCTGTAATTCAGTTTACAATGAGTTCATTCAAAGAAATGTGATAGAAAGCTTTACATACAAAATAATGAAATACTGTACACTATTAATGCATTAGTAAACATTTATGGCATGCTACTGGGATGTTAATAGAGCGGAAAATAATGTATAAAATAATCAATGTTAACCACGAACCGAACACAATCAATGCAGGAACTGAAGCAAGTCTCTTCTTTGCGCGCATTTTTGCGGGGCACATTGTGCCCGAACGGTCGGCGTTGATTCTAGTTTGTTTATAAAATTAATGCTGAATAAGGTTTTGAAAATATCAGAAAGTAGGGTGAAATTGAAAGTATTTTTCTGTACGTCCTCTGTGTTCATAAACCATTCATTCGATTGCAATGAAACTTTGGTGAACTGTTCACCGTACGCCCACGAAAGGTTCTGAGCCAAAAACAAAAGATTACGACACATAGCTCAGGAGATATGACGTCATAAATAATGAGACGCCACCGCGTAAAAGTACCCAGACTTATGCGTCAATTATTGGAAAATGGGAGTAGTTAGGGAGTTGCAACAACGTTTATGAAACGTATTGTATCTGACCCCCTCCCCCCCTCAACAAAATGATGAAACGAAGTCTACCGCTCACAACAGTTTCGCTGTAGATACCGTAAAACTGTCGCATCAGGCATGACGTTCTATCAAATAAAGTTACCATTACAGATTTTCATGTCACTATTTCTTTTCATCTGCAAGTCTCCCTTAATTCTCTTACATCCAAAATTAAGCAATCTGTTTTCTTAATCTCTATCTATGCAAAGGCGAAAGGACACTCACTCACTCTCTGACTAAACACAAAATCTCGATAACTACTGTAACTGTGAAGCAGAAATTTGGCAGGAATGTAGGTTATAGGTAGAAAACGTCAGCTAAGATAGTATTTTGTGATAGGTGCATGGTGGAGCATACTTCTCCTACAGACTCACGAAATCTACAGGTTCATTCCGATCTTCACGAAATTTTGCATGCTTGACCTTCAAAACAAGAGGAAGGTCACCGTCTACCTTACGTTTCATACGGTGCATAGGGGAGGGTACTTTGCATCATAAAAATGGAGCCCTAAATTACTTGGTTGCGCCGTAACTTGAGAACGGCTCGACCGATTTCACAGGTCCTTTATTTTGTTGTTTTCGTTATTCTCAAAACAAGGATTGTATGAAATAAAACTGGAATATTTGAGAACGACAAAGTGGATCTTGCAATGTGACCCTTTGTTTCTGTTGCATAGAAATGTACAATTTTTTCCGATATTGATGAAATTTTGCACACTCTACCTTAAAAACAAGAGGAATATCACTGTATAAAATTTCGTTCGGTGCATGGTGCGGGGTACGTAACTTACGAAAATTTACAATATGCATAGTTTTGCCCCAACCTTGACGAATTTTGGCACACAAGAGTTTTAAACCAAGAGTAAGATCGCTGGGTACATAAATGTTTGTATGGTACAGGACAGAGAGTACGTTGCAGAAAACTTTGCCGAGAGAGGAAAAGCTGGAGACGAACAGAGAGATGGGAGAGAAAGAGGTGGATGCAGAGAGTGCGGGGAAGGCGAGGTGGGCTACGAGAGTATAGGATAAATAAACATCCGGGCAATGCCGGGTTTACAGCTAGTCTTTTATAAAATGTGCATCGCGACCGTTTAGAGGTTACGTTTACTTTCTGTCATGGTGGTAGCCAATCATATCACTGACACACTTTCTCCCGGAATGTATACGATGTATCGTAGTAATGTCAGCTTACTCACCACCCTGCTGACGTCATACGAAGCTACCGAAACTCTGCTATACTGCTCAAATAAAATAAAAAATATTCAAATGTTTGTAAATCTATCGGACTCAACCGCTTGGTCATTAGTCCCGACGGCGAACGGCCGCGCACACCGCATCACGGCGCGCCAGTACACGGCTCAAATAAAATTTAGAAGTATTGTTCCAGAAGCCAGAACTTTAACACCTGTTACAGGTGTAGCAACTGACATCGGAAGTATCGTCCTGTTTCAATTATCTCGGTAACATTGTTATTTCTAGCAGGACACCGGAGGAACATTTACGGAACCTTGAAGGCCTCTTCCAGACACCACTGATGGGAGTCTCTGGTGCTACCACATTTTTCCGAACTCAGATCGAATACCTTGGTCACATCATTGATGCATATATTGTTCGTTCTTCTGCCAGAGGCTATTCAGGAATTCAGACAAACATCTATGACCTTCAGTCGGCTTTTGGCAAGATCTTTTTTACCTCCGTTTCGTCCTTAATGCTGCCCAGATTGCATCATAATTACAGTCTCGCCAGGGGAAGCATTTTCAATTCATCTGGTCTTTTGAACGCAAGAACTGTTTCCGAACACTGAAAACACTTCTGTTCCATTAAAGTTTTCTGGTTCACTTCTATGCCACTAAACCGGTGGGACTCACAGTGGATGTCTCCTACCATGGTATTGGGGCTGTATTGTCTCTTATGGTTGGCGCCGTATACCATCGATTGCTTTAGCATCTAAGCTGTTCATCAAAGCCTAAATCAGTTACAGTGAACTAGCGGAGGAGATGTTGGAGGTCATCTAAGGATTGTCCAAATTCCACCAAAACCTCCATATCCTGACACATCACAACCCCCTCACTTGCTTGTTCCATCCTACCAATTCTGTGCCCATTCAAACAGCGCATGAACAATGGGCCCTGACTGAGATCCTGTATTGCCCCACTGCCCATGACGCCATCGTTGATACGTTGCCCCTTCTCCCTGTCATTAGTGATATGGAGTTTGATATTTCTGAGGCTCATGCCTCCACGTTGACCACATCAAGAACGGCAAACTAAAGACATCCCCTATTGAGCGTCGTGAAACGGATGTGGGCACAAGATGCTATGCTCCAGTTTCTCAGTTATTTATTGTCTGGCTGGCCCACTAATGAGTCCCTTCAACTCTGATGCCTTTTAGGATTTCATCTCTAAAGACAACATAGAATTATTTGAGGAATAAGTCAGGAAATATTTAAGGAATAAACAATATCCAAGCCCTAATAATAATTTAAGGATAAATATAAAAACACAGGTGTAATAAACGAGTTACAAATCAACACGCTCGAATCCACACCAAGAACTCAAGAGATTAAATGAATTTCTCCAAGTTTCTAATTTTCGTGTTATTCGTAAAGTCTAATAAATAAAAATGTCTAGACCTCACCGACAACTTAAAATACGAATACTCAAAATACTCTAGGAATAAACAAGTAACAAATGAATGAGGTCGAAGCCTTACTAATAATTTACAACACGGGAACGTATGGCACATGACATAAAATAGCTGACATAACTGTCTGCTACTGTCTTATGCTACCATCAACAGGAGTTCTGAACCAACAGAGGGAATGCTGGATGTCACGTGGCAGACTCCCAAAGCAGCCCTCCGTGAACAAAAAAATCGATAAGTGAGTGAGAAGCTTCGTACGGTGAAGACAGTGGGTTTGACCGTGGAAGTTTAGCGGTGACGAAGCAAGCTTAAGAGATTCTCATAAGTATATAACGTATACAGTTATTACATAATGAACCGATTTCTCGGGGTCATACAACTGAAATAATTACTGGTTGAGCGTAATATCAATTTCGATACGGGTAATAACAGGAAGTTTGAACCCGTCTCTGCAATTCGGGTCCATTAACTACAAATTTACGCTTAAGGAAACACCCAATTGACAATGCCGAGAAGGCCAGTGCCGGGTATAATGTAAATAATGGGAGACTCACGTCTTCACTGTAAAAGACCGCATCTAAGTACTAGCACCCAATTAACAAAGTAGACTTCAGCTCCACTGTAATGGAGTGCTCGTCATTTACCTGAGAAACCACTGTATGTAAGAAGCGTGCCAAGGTGGCTCAGACGGTAGAGCACTTGCGCGCGAAAAGCAAAGGTTCTAGTTTCGAATACCGCTTCCGGTACACAGTTTTAATTTTGCACGAAGTTTCACATCAACGCACATTCCGCTGCTAAGGAAACATCCATTAGGCTATGGCCAAGCCGTGTCTCATAATATTCTTTCCTCCGGCAGTGCTACCAAGTGCTTGCATGTTTCGCAGCAAAACTTCGCTGAAATTTGAAAAGTAGCAGGCGAGGGACTGGCGGACGTCAAGCTGTACAAACGGGCCATGAATCGTGCCGGGATAGCTCAGGCGGTCGAACGCTTGCCGCAGAAAACTACAAATCCCAGGTTAGAATCCGACACACTGTTTTAATCTGCCAGGAAGTTTCGTATTAGTACATTCCCCAATGTAGACTGAAAAAACATTCGTGAATGCATACTAAGTCGAAACTACAGACTTCCACAACTTTCCGCATCTCAGATGTTACAGTGTCACACCATTACGCATTAATTAGTATGAGTTTCACGACTTGTCTTACATATAAAATGTCCTCATGCATGTTCTAGCGTAGCACCCTACAAACTGCTGTTGAAGCTCTTCAATTTTAAAAGTGTCCATCCGCGTATTATACGCACGGTATTATAGTTTGCTCATTTCCTTCAAGTCTGTTCGCGTGGTAAGCTGATGTTAACCTTATGGAGTCCAGTACTCAGAGTATGTCAGATGGCCAAAACTAAAAGTTTCGTATCTTTCCCATAGTTGTTTTTAAAGTTCGCGTACATAATTAGTAAATATGATTTAAGTCAGTCTGACATTTAGTTGAGGTTTACATGACGTTTACTTAGAGTGAGCCACCATGGGATTCCACAATAGTGAAAACGCCATTCTGATTGCAGTCTAATATGGTGTCTGGTCACCTCGGACGGTCAGTACAATTGCACCCTAGGGTGGGCCGAAAAAATGAATTTTTGAGTATCGAGTTGTAATAGGGCTCGAAAGTTACGCATTTATGTGCTGATTAACGAAAAAATAATTGAAGAATCTAACTTAATATCTTCAGTTCGCGCCAAGGGCTTAAAGTTTCTAAAAAAGGATAAATTTATAGAATTTCTGAAAGTGCATATAAAAATATATCTTTCAGTATCACGTTCTAATATGACTAAAAATCTGCGTATCCGTGTATAATTGGACATAAAAAAATTTTGATAGTCCTAGCTCATGTAATCAGTTCGCGCTAACGGCCTTAACTATCGAAATATGACAACATTTCTAAATGTTCAAAATGTTACGGAAATTTACTAATATCTCGTATTTATATGTATGTTTTAAATGAGTTAGGTTTTATTTATTGTGATTTGATTATTTAAAGAGATAACATCATAACTTTGCAGCTCTTCGCCCATTTCACCAGCAAATTTGGTTAAATGACCCAGAACTCACCACGAGGAGGTGGCTGCAATTCGAGTTCCACCCACACCCTGCCCTAACAACCAACCGCCCAAGGAGGTCATTCTAAATCTGTATTCATATTTACAATATATACATTTATTTACATTTTGATACCTTTATTTACATACTACTCAAAGATGTAGTTGGCTTGAATTCTGATTTGTTTCCAAATTTTGGCTTTATTGATCTTGACAGTAGAGTCGTCCTAATGAATCCATCTCTGCTATCTTGCCCACATACTTTTTCTGCAGCCTCTGTTACTAATTTTACACATCTTTCTACAGCCTGAGTGTGGCACGGAAAGTTCAGAAATTAAAATTCGGGCAAAGTCTTATTCATAAAATATGTAGAAATGGATTCTGTCGTCAATTTCTGCATCACTGGGGGAGGCGATAGCTTACATTTTGATCAATCTAAAAGATCACTGTAGTCAGTAGCCTCAAAATCTAGTGTTTGTGTAGTAAACGTTCTTACTGCAGCTTTGCGGTTAGTTTTCATATTTCTTGCCTTTAGGACTCTTCTAATACCCAACTCTCTTATATGTGATATCTCGTCTACTATCATAACCAATAACTTTTCTAGATGACATAAAAAAGTGTTTCGTTGAGTCATCGGATCAATTTGTTTTTTTGTGTTCTCTGGAAGATGTATGGAAGTTTTAATAACCTTAAAAACACGCTTTGGACCATACTTTACTGAGGCGTATCTCTTAATATCGAACCAGACTGGCACATATGTTTTTAGAATGTAGTCAACTAAAATCGTGAGTTCATTTGTGGGATTTACTTCAGAAGCACAACACTCTATTCGCACGTGTCAAACAACGGGAGTGACTAAGAGGTCCAGGATCACGATTAGCCAGATCTGGAGTACATTTTCCACTTTGAATAGTTTTCACAATATCCAGGAGGTATTCTTGATCTTTGCTTAAATCTGGTATGTTTAGATCCAATTTTTCTGACAACCCTGACTCCACAACCTCAAAATCAATAACAGGTAACTTTTCACAGTCAGTCAGTCTTTTTCCATTTATTCCAATAAACGAAGATGGTCCAGTTGACTCTCTATCCAAAAACTGAAATAAATGTCTGAAAGGTAATTCGTTGAAGTGAAGTAAACAAATGAAGCACTGTAATGGTCGTCAATTTTTTGTTCTGTATTAGGAATAACACCATTTTCCACCCAGTGTTGATTGAAGTACCATCACAACCATTAGCTTCTACCTCATTAATGTTAAAGTTATTATGTTCAAGGTACTTCAGAATGCAC
Source organism: Locusta migratoria (assembly GCA_026315105.1). Taxonomy (NCBI): domain Eukaryota; kingdom Metazoa; phylum Arthropoda; class Insecta; order Orthoptera; family Acrididae; genus Locusta; species Locusta migratoria. Next base: position 7,584,582 of record CM048750.1, on the reverse strand, counting down.
TCAGCTATACCCATTTCAGTTGCACTTTCAGGAGAAATATGCCCGATATAATGCTTTCCAGGTTCACGAACTATAATGACATGCACTTCTTTCTTGACTCTTCTGTACATTTTGTTTCCTATTTTCTCCTGGAATAAAGTATTGTCTTTTTTAACATCAAAGTATATTTCCTTTATTATATTAATGCTGCGGTTTTGTTGCTGAATAGACAGTCTTGCCTTGTGCTTTTCTCTTCGTATCTTATTTTCGTCTATAACAAGTGAGGTATCTGTTTTAGATATCATTCCTAGATCATAGAAAACATTGGAAGCTCTAACTGAAACACGAAACCGGTCACTAATTAAAGCAGTTGACTATATATTTGTTCTTATCTGAGACGAAGTAGAAGGAAGTGATGACAAATCGTCCTCAGTTGTTTTCCTTTCAAGAGATTTTCGTTCTAATTCACGAGTGTCTCTCGTAAAAGCAACATTTTGTCGCTCTCTTTCTGTTTCCTTTCTTCTTTCCTTTGAAGTTTTCTTGTTATTATTTTATCTACGTTGACGATGCATGCAATCCTAGTTGTTCGTTGATCATCTATGAATTTTCTCTCTATAACAGGTATCTTTCTGTGTTTCTCACAATTGTAGTCTATAATAACAGGTCAGTCATGTGTACTCGGCTTTTTCTCACATTCACAGGTGTAAGTCATAGGGCATTTGCAGGCGGTAATATAAAATAGTTTTGATTTGGCTTCAGCTACAAACACTTGCAATTTTTTCTTATAATTATCTTTTTTATGATCTCTGTTATACGATTTTCTTAATTTGTGATAATCATCGTGAAACTTTTTTATCATTTGCACAACTATTTTGTGAGATACAACTGGAATGGATGCTTTATAACAATTAGCAACATTTTCAGAAATTATGGAAAATGAAACATTTTTCTTTGAATCTAATTGTGTAGAAGTATTAAAGCTCTCTTCAAAACAACATAATAGAACATCTTCATAAGTTGGAAGGGTTGTCCCACTAAGTCCTTTAGGCAAACCAAAAGTAGGGCATCGATACGACTGTCTCGTCAATAACAACTTAGTCATGTTTGGAGTTGCCATTTCACACATTGTGCCAACAAAACAGGTAACTTAATGACACTTAATGCACTTTATTAAACAGTGCACACTCCATTAAAGTTTAAACTAAACGAACACTTCAACTCGATGTTGTTAGCAGCAATAACAAGTAGCAACTGGCGGAGTCAATAACAGTGGCGGAGCAAGCGGTAGCAGTGGGAGGGACAGGGGGGGGGTCTTTCGTTTGCTGGCCTGTCTGCCACGACCACTGCAGTCTGCCACACACCTTTGTCTGGCCGTCACTCAGCAGACAATGAAATACATGCAAAGCTGAACAGTTCTTTCTCTGCTTTATGAAATCATAAAAATTGCCGATCTAATACAATTTTCTTGTACATTAACGCCCTCTGCGCGAACTGAAGATATTAAGTTGGATTTTTTAAATTATGTTTTCGTCAATCAGCACATAAATACGCAACTTTCGAGCCCTATTACAACATGAAGCTCAAAAATTCACTTTTTTCGGCCATTATTTGCAAAATCCAGCGCTTTAACCATTGTGGGAGGTGATGGTCTGGCTTCAAAGCGTCTGCCAAGTGCATCAATCGGGCTTAAGACCGATGAACAATCTGGCAACTCCATTCGTTCAGTTTTTACTCAGCTTCAACCATGTTGTCCACCAGTGCAGCTCTGTGTGGACGAGTGTAATCATCCACCAGAAGGAACCCTTCTCATACTGCACCAGCGTAGGGCACAAAGCACGTAGTCTCTATACCTCTGATCAGTCAAAGCGCTATTCGGAACGACATAGAGGCTTGTACGTCTGCCAACATTGACTCCTGCCCACACCATTCGTTCACCACCAGTATACGTTTCCTGCACATAAGCAGGATTGTTCCGAGCCCCGCGTTCTCCAGAGATGGCGGAGCGACCATTGTCCGGCTGAACACAAAGTCTTGATTCATATGTGAACAGAATTAGGTGTCATTCGTTGGCTCCGGTTCTGAAGTTTCTAGCCCAGTTTCTGCGGGCTAAACGGTGTTTTATTTTTAATGGGACACACAGCATATGCTTTAATGCGTAGAGGCCACATTCCCAAAGGTGATTTCGGACTTTTTGCGTTGAAATAGCAAGATCCTCTTGCTACCTGGAGGGTGCGTTGCAGTTTAGTTGCTTTCAGCTTCCTGGCACGACGGTCTGTTAACCGGAGATAAAGGCAATCTCTTGCTGATGTTACCAGTGGACGATCTTGGCCTTGCCTTCTTTTAAGGATTTCCTTTGTCTGAAATCGCGTCTAGGTCCTGGAAATTAGACTTTCTCCAATAGCTGCAGCCAACCTCCTCAGTCTCTTCCCCGATTGCAAGCTTTCTATGGCCTTTCATGCCATAGCTTCGTGTGCGTCACGTTGTTGTTGCATTGGAGGACGTGTTCACTATACTATCGGAACTCAGCTGCTGCTGAAACACCAGCCAACACGAACCCCCTCTGCAGAATCTTCCAGTCTTTACCACTACCTCGGTTACCCTCCACTAGGTAAAACGGACAGAAAGACATTGAATCATTTTATTTCACTCCCCCGGTGACAATACTTCAGAACCTAGATTTCTCAAGCTGAGTCCCAAATTATTTTGACCAATGTAAATAAAAGTGCCAAATTACGTAAAAATTCAGTGAAATTATTATTTTGTGTTATCAAGTAAGTAAAAACAAGTGCGAAATGTAAAAATAACTTACAGACTTCCCAAAATAATAAACAATACCTGTTAATCGTTTGAGTGTGGCTTTCACGCTCTTTTCAAACCAATGTTACAAATGGACCTAAAAGACAAAATAAAAGTACAATGGATGTCACTGGCCAAAGACCTTGTAGATTATATTTTGCAAGAATCAGTTCTTGAACATTTTGTTGAGCTATTCCTGAAACTGAAATTATAAATACTGTCACGAATTTTCTAGAAAGAATATCTGGTTAGTATTCTTCGGAAGTTTAATGATAAAGGAGTTCCGATGTATGAATCAGCGATGGATGAAATGTTCTTCTCAAAGGCCTCTACATCCCGAGTTGCAGCATAAGGCGCAATTTCAGACGAGTGAAAAAATTGTTTTCTACACTGTATTGATTTAATTTTTGCAACACTGTTATGGAAGGTTATACTAAGAAACAGATTGAAGCTGGATGAGTTTCACTTACTCCCAAGCTAAGGCGTCGATCAGTTTTATTCTCATTCAAGTGAGACTATATTGTTTAATACCAAAACATTATTATCAGGCTCAAGTATTAATAGTAGATTTATTGATGGTGTCTTTCAGCTAGACTTTGCAATCGTAACGGGAGTGAACTGAATGTTGACATTAATATCTGTCACTGCCTTTGTTCACAGGAAACGGAATGCCTCACTGATATTACTTTAGGAAATACGCACATCATCATTAACGCAAATGAAGTGGTGACGTACGCTGAATTATTTGTAGGTCCTGGCCAAAATATGAGAACACCAAAGTGAAACATTTCAGAAGTGTACCGGAAAACGGTTTACGTATTTACCAAGTTCATTTCATTTAATATAATGTCATCAATATTACTACTGTCACAATAGCAGGAAAAGTAACGTGGAACAGACGGGTCATTAGTTTATGCAAAAATTATGGAATTCAATATCACGAGCTTAGAATTAAAAAAATATTTTATTAAAGGTGTAATTATTCCATTTAAAAATTTATTTCACTCTGTGAATCATGTTGCTCACTCTGGTATGCATAAATAAAGTTTAATTTAGTGAGGGGAAAATGAAATTGCGTTGCCAACGACAAAAATGATTCTTAATTAAACTGGCTGATATTTGTGGTACTTTGTATGCTTAATCCAGTATAATAAAAGTCCGTGCGACCTCCCAGTTTACGTAAATCAATAGACAGTATATAAAATTTCAATTCGTTTTAAAAGTTTTAATGACATACCGGATGTTGCACCTAATAGCCCTGAGGCGTTTTTTCTCCGGCTTTTTGCGAAATATATTTACAGTACCGGATTTCCGAAGTGTCGTAGGAGACAGACCACAAAATTTTGTTTACCCCATCTTTCGTGCCATTCCTTGTTTCACCCGGAAACGTAGCTTTGTTTGACGTCACAAAAAAGTGATTAATTTTACATCCCAGTTCGATGGAGTGACATATTATCCTGAAGAGCAGATAGGCGAAAAAGGCTCCGTGTTCAAGGACTCTAAGGACGGTTATGATACTAATAATAAGGACGGTTATGATAATGATGAAGGCACGACAGGAACGTCTGTCGTCGGTAATCGTGCAGAAGATGAGGATTCTCCAGAACTGACATACAGAGGACCCATGACAAGATCAAGATCCAGGACATTGAATTTCAGGAGAAGGAGCAATGCCGCAAGACCATAAGTTATCCGACTGTCGGCGTGGCGCATGGGATAGCGTCACCGATTGAGCCGGTTCAATCCCGTTCAGCGACAAAAGTTTATTTCTTTGTATTTATCATTTCTAGAATGTTCTACATGTTTCTTACGTTCACTCGTAATTTCTACATGTTTCTTGCGTTAAGTATTCTCCTAATTTCTGGTACATTTTGTCTGCGTATAAATAGCAGAGCACTCTGCCCGAGAGGCTGTCAGTGCTGCGTGTATGTTTCAGTTCGCTATAAACCTGCTTCGAATATAAGTGCTGTGTTCAGTTGACAACCCTGCCTTCGAAATCAAGCCTGCTTCCATTTCAACGAGAAAATATTAACTGGAGTGCATAATGTTATTCTGGTGTAAATGCCATTGCACAGAAGAGAGCTAGCAAAGAGAAAAATAGCTTTTCATAAGCCCAGGAATTCCATTCGCTGGGTCGACGGATGCGTCAGTGATTCTGAAATCGTATCAGAACTAACTGGCTTCAACTGAAGCTGAATTAAATCAGGCAAATCGTCCTATCGATCTTGATGAAGTGAAGAGTCGCTAACATCCCTAGTCTAAATTGGCATGGTACGCTGCTTCAGCAAAAAAGCCAACTATTGTGTCTTCTTGCTATCGTGCACAGATCTTAGCTGCCGTATGGTGATAGCAACAGTCACTCGATGGGCAGCAAACAGACCTAGACAAGCCATCCACAACTACAAAAATATAAAGGTTTTCTCCTTTCGTAATAAAGAGAGGACCAACACGATCAATAAAGATTTTATCCATGGAGTAGCTTTCGAGCTCAGACTGAAGAAGCCGTCTAACAGAGTTGAAATTGATTTTTCCCATCTTGCTTGAATGACATCCCTGTGTAATGCAGGTCAAGTAAGGTGGGACCGTATTTTTTCCAGGGTTTCCTAAAATTCAAGTGTCCACCCCAAAAAATCATGAAAATAATGAAATGTGGGAGGAACCAAGGGAAGGAAAATTCTGTATTCATTAGAGTCCTGTAGTTGGTTACGAAAAGTCCCTTGTTTAAGACAATTGTTCGGAACCAAAAATATGTTCAAATGTTTGTTAAGCTTAATTACCTTATACTAAAGACGTCACAAACATCCATGCTGGAGGGGGTTCGAACACCCGACGGGGAGCGGCCTCGCACATCGTAGCATAGTGCCTCAATGCGATCGGCCACTCGCCGCGGCTGTTCCGAACCGATTCACCGGCCAGCAAGGTCGTCTTAATAGGTTCCCACATCGTCTTGGTCTTCAAGTCCCCAAACAAATTAGCTACCTCTGTCAAGACGCTACATACAGCACTGTACACAGCAAGTTGCAATTTATCCTCCAAAATGGAGCCTTGTTTCCCGCTAAACTTGCGGCTAGGGGCATCGGCCACCTGATTATCGGACCCCTTAATATGACGGACCTTGAAGCGGAAGGCTGATATTTGCACTGCGATCCTACCGGCCTTCCTGGGTTTGGCCAGGACCCAGCTCAACGCCTGATTGTCGTTTTCCAGATAGAACTCTCTCTGCCCTAAATAAATCCGGAGCGAACAAAACAGCTAGAACCTCACATTCATAAACAGTAATGAAGCTCAGCCCCAGCTAACCTTCCAGACGCAAAGCCTAGGGGGCGCTTATGGTCCTCGCCTTCCCAACGTCCATAACATCCTAGTCCATCCCTATGCCACCCCGAAACCCATCCCACTGCCACAGAGATCATATCCATTTGGAAGACCCCGCTGCAAGACTTGTCCAATCAATCCACCCAGCCCTTCCTAATCCAGTCCTGTCACAGGTTTATCCTACCCTATCAGAGGCCGGGCCACTGTGAGAGCAGCCATGTAATTTACCAACTGTGCTCCAAACACTTTCTAAATGTTCAAATGTTTGTAGAGTCTATGGAACTTAACTACGGGGTCATCAGTCCTTAAACTTACAAACTACTTATGAACTTCTTACAACTAAGGACGGCACAAATATCCATGCCCGAGGGGGGATTCGAACCCCCGACCGTAGTGGCCGTGCAAGCCGTGACTGGAGCGCCTCAATCCCCTCGGCCACCGCGGCCGGCGCAGCTTTCTATACTGGCATGACCACTAACCAGCTACCCATTAGGATGTATGGCCACCGCCAAACTGTGGCCCAAAACAAGGTGGACCACTCTGTGACACAGCATGCAGCGGAGCACATGCTTGATTTCAATGGCTGCTTCACAACCCGGACAATCTGAATCCTCCCACCTACCACCAGCTTTTCTGAACTGCACAGATGAGAGTTATCTCTACAGTACTTTCACCGATCCCGAAATTATCCACACCTCAACCCACAATAACTTACCTTTTCTCCACACTCAATACTTCCTATCCTGATCATCTGCAATTTTGAGTGGTGTGTGTGTGTGTGTGTGTGTGTGTGTGTGTGTGTGTGTGCGTGCACGCGCGCTTGTGTTTGATTGATTGATTTGGTTTTATTTTCCTCCCTTAAGCCGCTTCTCCTCTCCGTTCCTAAGGTGCATCTCGTCCCCCCCCCCCCCCCATCTAATACGTACATGCTTTGCAAGTTCGTGCTGTATCCATCCGCACCGCCGTAATGCAACCTTCCTATCCCCGCCACCCCTCCTCTCTTTCCACACCGCAGAGCGTGATTCGTAGCTGATGGCTGTGTGGCTGTGTTGTGTGCCTTCGTGGCTGCGTGAATGTTCTATTTTCTGAAGAAGGCCATGGCCGTAAACTGTCCTTATCACTATAAAGCTACAGTATTTCCATTGTTCTAAATGGTATTCAAATGATAACGAGGCCAAGGGCGATCGAGAACCCTTTACCCCTGAAGCTTATGATCACTAGAACCACTGGCGGCTGGTGCTTCAGATGACTATGGGTTCACTTCAGATGTTAACAGTGGCCCCGCTCACCTTCTGCCCCCCTCCTGCCCCCTTCCTCCTCCTCTCCCCCCCCCCCCCCCCCACCCGCTCGGCGCATCGATGTTTCGGCGTTCTGCCAACCTCGTCATCCAAAGAGACAATTTGTCGCACTTCTGCCAGTGGCATTGGGTGAAAGCACTCCGGTACCCCTCCAACCCCTCCCAATTTAGATGTATTTTCGTTACAACATCTGCAGCATGTCTTACGTCGGCTTGTTTGTGCTTGATTCAACTCGAGCTAAGGCGTCGACCTACCAAGCTTCTATGTTTCACACGCAGCGCTGTATCACACAGTGCCTTTCGGAACATGTTAGCTGCGTCCGCCTGGGACAGACTGAGAAATCTGCAATAGCAGAGCACAGCCTCAGCCAGGAGCACACTTTCCAGTTTGAAAAAACCAAGTTGCTGTGTCGAGCGAACGACTTCTGGGACTCCATCTATAAAGAAGCATTGGAGATAAGAATAAGCAACTTGGTCTCCACCTCAGCACCGCGTGGGCCGCAATATTGTCAAAAATACGCCGAGAGCGCACCGACGACGGCAGCCTCACCAGGACGAGACGCCGGGACCTTCTGAGGCGGCGCGAGTAGCCCCCTCCACGCGCCGCGTCGCCGATTCCGCGCGCGCCTGATTGGCCCGGCAGGGATGCTGCAGGTCCAGCAGCTATGTAAACCCAGACAGTAGGTGAACCCGACACTTCGCCTGAAGATGGCAAGTAAGCAACTTGCCGAAACGTTGCCACATAACGAGGCACTGACTCGGCTGTCAACCCGAGAAGATTTCCTCAACGTTGTTCATTTTTCTTTGATAATAAACACTATGACACATTAAAACGCAGTAACTGATTAAACTGTTTGTCACTGTGACAAAATGAATCTGTTACGATGTAGAGACAATCTACCTTTGGCGTACGTGACGATGTAAGCAGCATCCTCTCATAACCTTACGCATGCGAAAGGTCCTCTTCTACACATCTTTTCAAGCAGTTAAATATTTGTTGCAATGGATAGTATAAATGTCATTTACCCTTAAAATTGCTTTACATTTGTAAAAACGTCCAAAGCATATGTGACAAGTAACAATACAAACGTCATTGTTGCGGTATCTGTTAAATAAGTTTGTTATAGTGGCATATTACGCTCATGGAGAGCGATTGAAAATTTATATAAAGCACACTTAATTCTGCCAAGACCACTAATTAATTTTATTTGCTGTATTTTTATTTTTATTTTTTTTTTTATTTTTTTTTTACCGATTTAGGTGATCTGTGTCGTCATCTTCAGAATAATGTTTTTACAATATGCTCATATTTTCAATAAAATAGTTACTTGAAAATGTAATATAAGAAAAAGAACATTGTCAACAATTAAAATTTGCATCAGCAAAGTTGATCGACATCTGCATTGAACAGTTAAAAATTGTGTGTGTTCTTGTCACAAGTAACAAGGAGACTTGTTGCTAGCATCACTTTGCTGATGCAAGTGTTAATCGTTTGACAACGTTCTTTTTCTTATATTACATTTTCACAAGTAACTCTTTATTTGATTGAAAATAGGAGAATATTGTAAAAACATTATTCTGAAGATGATCACATAGCTCATCGAAACCGGTAAAAAAACAGCAAATAAAATAAATTAGCGATCTTGGCTGAATTAAATGTGCTTTCAATAAAATTGTGTTTAAAAAAATGCTAGCAGACACTCCGGAACCCACTACCTTCAACAGTACAGATCTATGCGGTTATCAATGCGGCTATTCTTGCTAGGTGGAGAGTAGTGACTTTATTATTCATGATCGGATGTTCTCATAGCTTTTACAGTTCAGACGTCTTTCACTTATAAGATATTTTTCCAAATCTGGCGTGTTTATGATGAATCTTCAATGCGTCAGAAACAAAGGGCGAATGTTGGCTTAACGGACGATTTGGCGATGCACAGGGCGAGGTGCGCAGTAGCTCCATTGCCTTTGCTTCGGGATCATTCGTGAGTGACCGCCAGAGCTCGAGTAGCCAGCACCAACGCTAAAGTTAAAAGCGGCGTTTCCCCTCGCCTTTCCCTGTCGCGGGAGCGCCCGTATGCTGCCTCCAGGGGGTTCAGAAGAGAGTCGCGCATGCGCATTGCAACGCTGCGGCACTGCCGTCTATATTAAGCGGGCGCACTGCGACTCGTGTGTTCGCGACGTAAAACGTTTCTCAGGCGATAAAAATTGAATGTGCATATAAAATGATATGATACAATACCTAAACGAAGAACGATGGTTCAAAAACATTTTTTTAAATTTTTTTATTTACATTTCTTTTCACAACGCGCTATTTCCGAGGATTCACTGAACCAGTGGACACATAGGATACGCTGCCATTGGTTTGAATGAGTAAGAAATTCGACCACAGAACGCGGTGGTTTGTGATGTGACGGAAACATGGCTGGCTGCACAGTTAACGTCTTCTACACCTGATATTTCGAACGTAATACCCCCTAGTAATCGCCAAGCGCGGCACGATTGTTATTTATCTCGGTGTAAAACTGGAGTTGGCCCTGCTAATGGGAGTCGGTCCTGGGGACGCATGAAAGGCGCCTCGGTTATAATGGCGGCAGTTAATTAATGGCCAGCGGCCGGGAGGTGCGCAGCCGTAGCCTTGGCCTCTGGCCGTAGTCTCTGGCCGCTAGCCGTCCCGCTGAGAGCTCGCCTCTGCCCGGCTGCCTTTGTGACGCGGGCCCAGGTTTAGGCCCGCTATCTGCTCCCCAGAGCGGCTGCTTTCCCTCGCATTTCCTTTAATTAGCTGAGCGCTGTTTTCCGCGACCCTTTGTCGGCATCCGTCGCAATCAGCTTTGCCCGGCTGCTGCTGTCGGCTTAAAAATAAAAAATAAAAAAATTAAAGAATATAAAAAACCTAATTATGCTGACTGAGCGCGCATGCACTTCTAGAAAATTAGGTCTTTTCTTCTCTCGCACTGGGCAAGCGAGGTAGTACTCAGCGTTCTGTTTATGCACTCGGGTAAACATGGGTCGCCAAAAACTGGCAAAATGTTCAATACTTCTTCGATACAGTACAACCTCACAATGACTCACAGGCGCATGCTAAAAAAAGGAGATATTGAAGAAAGTACGTTCTTTTAAGTATAACCGTGTCCTTTATGGTGTCCCAAAAGGTTCGGTCTCGGGTCCTTAGCTGTTCTTAATATATATTAATGACTTGACATTCTACATTCACCAAGATGCTAAGCTAGTACTTTTTCCTGATGATACAAGTGTAGCTATCACACCTGACAGACAGGAATTAACTTATGAAATTGTAAACGATATCTTTCAGAAAGTTATTAGGTGGTTCTCTACTAATGTACTCTCATGAAACTTTAATAAAATCCACTATATACATTTTCATATAGTAAATGGCATGACGCCATTCGTAAATTTAGACTCTGAACATAAATCTGTAGCTAAGGTAGAATATTCAAAATTTTTAGGTGTTTGCATTGACGAGGGACTGAATTGGAAGAAACATATTGAAGACCTCCTGAAAAGTTTGAGTTCAGCTACTTATGCTATCAGAGTCATTGCAAAATGTGGTGATATACATCTCAGTAAATTAGCTTACAACGCCTATTTTCAATCATTGCTTTCATATGGGATCATATTCTGGGGCAATTCAACATTGAGTAAAAAAGTATTCATTGCACAAAAGCGTGTAATCAGAATAATTACCGGAGCCTACACAAGAGCATGCTGTAGACGTTTATTTAAGGTTCTACGGATCTTTACCGTAGCTTCACAATATATATTCACTCATGAAATTTGTTATTAGTAATCCAACTCAATTCAAAAGTAATAGTAGTGTGCATATCTACAACACTAGGAGAAAGGATGATATTCACTATTCAAAGTTAAAACTAACTTTGGCTCAGAAAGGGGGTGAATTATGCTGCCACAAAAGTCTTTGGTCACTTACCAAGTAGCATCAAAGGCCTGACAGATAGCCAACTAGCAATTAAAAAGAAATTTAAGGAATTTCTGAATGGCAGCTCCTTCTACAATGTAGATGAATTTTTAGATAAAACTTAAAACACCAAAAAATGTAATAAAAAATTCTTTAAATATTCCAGAATGAAACTTCACTCTGCAGCGGAGTGTGCGCTGATATGAAACTTCCTGGCAGATTAAAATTGTGTGCCGGATCCGGGACTTGAACCTGGGACCTTTGCCTTTCGCGGGCAAGCACACTACCGACTGTGCTATGCCGACACGACTCACGATGCCGCCTCACAACTTCACTTCTGCCAGTACCTCGCCTCCTACTTTCCAAACTTCACAGAAGCTCTCCTGCAATCACGCAAGACTAGCACTCCTGGAAGAAAGGATATGGTGGAGACATGACTTAGCCACAGCCTAAGGGATGTTTCCAGAATGAAACTTCACTCTGCAGCGGAGTGCGCTTGCCCGCGAAAGGCAAAGGTCCCCGGTTCGAGTCCCGGTTCCGGCACAGGAAGTTTCATATCAGCGCACACTCCGCTGCAGAGTGAAGTTTCATTCTGGAAACATCCCTTAGGCTGTGGCTAAGCCATGTCTCCACTAAATGTCTATTAAATAGAAAAGATAATTAAATGCTCACACTTGTCCTAGGAGAGAGTATGAGTAAGCGTACATGAGAGCAGAACAGAAAGACGAAAGAGCGCTTCCATTCTCTCTCCAGACCGGTTGAAAAAATTGATAATCACAAACAAAAATTCAGAGGTATATTTTGAAGTGAGAATGGATACGCAAGCGACAAGCGTCGCAGATATAATTTTAGTAATTATATATAATGTAATGCTACACGCTGATCCTGTCGTAAAAAATTCGACAAATGTCATACAACGTGGTGAATGGTGGCCGGAAAAAGCATTGGTGGCGCGAACACCGTCAAGAAGATGTATCATGTCCAACTAGACTGAAACTTGATTTCTCATCGAACCAACTTAATATTTCAAAACGATGTATAAATAAATAAATATTTCATAAACGAAGGTTCACCTACAAATATTGTATATGGAGACACGATGTAGCCTATAATCTAGTGAATCGCAAAAGATTCGGCAACACCATTTCACAATTCCGTAGATTTCAGATTTAGTGCGCTGAAACAGTTCATTCTTCAAAATTCATCGGGTCTTATACCATGCAGAAGGCAAAAACTACAGTAAATAGTGGAATTATACCAGGGTTGGAACTTAAATTGTGTCAAACTGCTGTGGAGACACTATGCAATGGAATCTACTATTGTGGCCGATAGCACACGTTGTTGACATACCTACATTACCTCCGAGCAAATGGACTCGCCCGTCCACGTCACCAGCGTGAGCACAATCGAGGGAAACACAGCCACTTCTGAGCGATCGGTCTAACGTTACGGTGTCACTATGTTCTCGAAACAGAAACAACGGAGTTGGATCAGGCTTGTATCTGCCAGAGATCGTACAGCACGACAGTGTCATCAAGGTCTTCAAGAAACATGAGGGAATCGGCTTTGCCGTATAGAAAAGTGGCACGTCTAGTAAAAGCCTTCAACGAAGATCGGCAAACTGTGGCAGAAATGTATCGGGCAGTATTACTGTTCGTTTTGTGGAGCATCACCTGCGACCAACTTTGCGAAAGAAGTGGCAACACTTTCTGCGCAACCCACCCATCATTTTGTACAAAAATACGCGGGCGCATACAGCGCAAGCTGTGGCTGCTCTGTTCGGTCGATCGGACTGAAAAGTACCATACCATCCACCATACCACCCGGAAAGTCCTTGTGACATTAATTTGATTCTGAAGATGAAGGAACCACTTTGTGGCATTCGCTTCAGAACTGTTCTAGAGATCCGACAGACAGTAGACCGCTCCATTCGACAGAACAAGCTCTGCTAACGGTACATTACGCCTTCCATATCGCTGGCAACGGGTTCTACACAACGTTGGTGACTACTTTGAAGGACAGCTGCAAACAGCTGCCTGTAAGTGGCTATTTGCTTGTTAGAGGTATAATTGTGCAGTCGGACGTCTACAGAGATCTAATTTCCGTCAGTAGGGACATATTCGTTGAATTTAACTTTTTGATCATCATTGTTTGGTGACACTGTACTGCACAAATAAATATGCATTTTATGCAAACGTAATGTTGAGAGTAAGCGTGTAATGACTTTATTGCTAGCAATCTCCAATATATACAGTCGACGTGTTTTGCATTACAATGCAGTTTCGTACACAAATAAGAGTAATAAGTTATTTACGATAATGCTTTAAATAAGCATCTTTGAGTGCTCCCCAAAGAAAGAAATCAAAATCAGTCAAATCGGCTAACCTCGTAGACTATTTTAGAACAGAACTTTCTCATATGCAACGTTCAGGATTGTTTTTATTCACTACTATCTGAAAACTCGGTGTTGACTGGGTGTTTATTTATTCATTTTCAGGAATATATTCATTTGTATAAGGGCTGTATGTCTGTAAAATCTCTTGGGAATAATAGATTAAAACTTGGTGCGTGATGGGGCGGTTTCCATGAACGTTTCTATGTGCTCATATCCTATGAAATACGCGTCGTACTGTGATGCTATTTATATGGCAGACTGGACTATATTCTTGTATACTTTCTGTAAAATTTCCTGCGGCTACAATTTGTACTGTGGAAATTATAAATTGTTACGTCATACCGAATGTCGTAGTTTTAGTCCATGAACAGCGGAGCGTTACTGTTTATTTGCTCAAATCTCATGAACTACGTATCATACTAAAATAGAAGGTGTATATAACTATAGGTATGTTTAGTGCTTGTAAAATATCTTGCGGCTACAATTTGTAGTGTCCAAATTATAAATTGTAAAGTCATACCGAAAGGCCGTAGGGTACTTCATAAACAGCGGAAAAGTAGTAAGCGAGAAACTGTTTTCCTTTCGTCATTTGGTATGGTTGTCAGAGAGAAAGTTTTATACAGGTTTGAAATCATGTTTAAAGTTTGTTACAAGTCGCTAAGTACTTTCAGTCTCATATAGCGATTTTATAAAGTCTCGCCGCATTATGTGGCAGTTTTGTGCGATTCCTATTGTTTATGACGTCACATCTCCTGAACAATGTGTCGTATATGATTCTTAACCCTCCAGCAATTGTAAGGAATGTGATTACCAAATTTGCTTGAAATCGGTCCATTGGTGTGGTAGAAAGTGAGCAAATTGGATGGCGTGTACAGTTACAGATGCACATGCAGCTTCAACACGATACCACAGTTCATCAAGAGTAGTGACTGGCGTATTGTGACGAGCCAGTTGCTCGGCCTCCATTGGCCAGACGTTTTCAATTGGTGAGAGATCTGAAAAATGTGCTGGCCAAGGCAGTAGTGTGACATTTTCCGTATCCAGAAAGGCCCGTACAGGACCTGCAACATGCGGTCGTGCATTATCCTGCTGAAATGAAGTGTTTCGCAGGGATCGAATGAAGGGTAGAGCCACAGGTCGTAACACATGTGAAATGTAACGGCCACTGTTCAAAGTGCCGTCGATGCGAACAAGAGGTGACCGAGACGTGTAACGAATGGTATCCCATACCATCACGCCGCGTGATTCGCCAGTATGGCAATGACGAATACACGCTTCCAATGTTCGTTCATCGCGATGTCGCCAAACACGGATGCGACCATCATGAAGCTGTAAACAGAACGTGGATTCATCCGAAAAAATGACGTTTTGCCATTCGTGCACACAGGTTCGTCGTTGCGTACACCATCGCAAGCGCTCCTGTCTGTAATGCAGCGTCAAAGGTAACCGAAGCCATGGTATCCGATCTGATAGTCCATGCTGCTGCAAACTTCGTCGAACTGTTCGTGCAGATGGTTTTCTTGCAAACGTCCCCATCTGTTGACTCAGGGATCGAGACGTAGCTGTACGATCCGTTACGGCCATGCGGATAATATGCCTGTCATCTCGACTACTAGTGATACGAGGCCGTATGGATCCAGCACGGCGTTCCGTATTGCCCTCCTAAACACACCGATTCCACATTATGTTAACAGGCATTGGATCGCGATAAACCGCAATCGCGATAGGCTACAATCCGACCTTTATCAAAGTCGTAAACGTGATGGTACGCATTTCTGCTCCTTACACGTGGCATCACAACAACGTTTCACCAGGCAACGCTGGTCAACTGGTGTTTGTGTATGAGAATTCGGTTGGAAACTTTACGTTGTAGGTGTCGACACTAGCGCCTACCTTGTGTGAATACTCAGAAAAGCTAATCATTTGCTTATCACAGCATCTTCTTCTTGTCGGTTAAATTTGGCGTGTGTAGCACGTCATCTTCTTGGTGCAGCAATTGTAATTGCTAGGAGTGTAGAAGCAGTTTAGAGGCAAGCAGCTAGATTTATTACTGGTAGGTTCGACCAATGCGCAAGTGTGCAGAAATTGGGGACCGCTGGAGGAAAGAAGACGTTCTTTACCTGAATTTGTTTTGAGGAAATTTAGAGGGCCGTGATTTGAAGCTGAGTGTAGTGCGATGTTTATGCCGCCTACTTACATTGTTCAAAATGTTCAAATGTTTGTTAAGCTTAAGGGACTTAACTACGGGGTCATCAGTCCCTAAACTTACAAACTACTTATGAAGTACCTACAACTAAGGACGGCACAAATATCCATGCCCGAGGGGGGGATTCGAACCCCCGACCGTAGTGGCCGTGCAGACCGTGACTGAAGCGCCTCAGTCCCCTCGGCCAACGCGGCCGGCTTACTTACATTCCTCGTAATGATCACAAAGAGAAGATAAGAGAAATTAGAGGTCGTACAGAGGAATATGAACATTCCTTTTTCCCTCATTCTATTTGGGAGTGGAATAGAAAATGGAATTCCTAGTAGTGGTACAGTGTACCCTCCGCCACGCACCTTACGGTGGATTGCGCAGTATATATGCAGATGTAGAACCGGTTGCTTTGAGCTAATAAATTAAGCAGCTGTGGTCAACATGACATTCTACGAATATTTAAAAGCTGCTAATCCCCATATTTTCACTCTGTTAAATGATTGAAAGTTGTTTGCAAATCACAGTGTAATTCGTGACGTCAGTGTTGCACAGTAGGCGCAAACTCGGGCTTCAAGGAATCAGTCCTCAGCCTCTTAGACGTTTTTCTCGTATTCCACTTTTAATCGTTTCTTGTAGTGCGGTCTCTCAGAGACCGCTGGCTTTCCTAACACTGGAGACGCGGGAGACGAAGTTCATTACTGCAGCAGGGATGAGCGATCGCTGCGCCATTTGCGGCTGCGGCTGGCGGTGACCAATGGGAGGCCGCGGCGGTCCGGTGACGGGCTCAGGTGTACCAACCTGACAGGCCGAGCCCCCTAATTGCCTGCGATATTACGCGCGCGCGTCACCGCCCACGGCGCAGCGCAGCTCCGGTTGGCCTGTTTGGAGTGCGGGCCCAGAAGAGCGTCTAGTAGCGCAGGGTCATCTCCAGCTCTGGCAACAGGCAACGAGACACGAACAGTATTCATTTATAAATGGATTCATCCGTCACGTCTTGGTAGAACGCTTCCATATTTAAGGTTGAAAACAAACAAACTGTTTCTGTTCTACAAATTTTTTGTTTATTTACTAACTAGTTTTCGGATTATTACGCCATCATCAGGTAAACTGTTGACAGGCGTCGACGAAGACGCTACCGTTTAGGTTCCCAAAGATGGTAAACAAAGATACAACACACAGAATACTCGGTCTTTGCATATGACATTTGTTGGAGTTTCGAACAGTTACCTGTTGTCTTGTAGAATTATGTTCACGTAATCAGTGGCCTCCTTAACATTTTTACATTGTAATTTGCGAGTAAACAGGGTGAAACACAGTATATATATATATATATATATATATATATATATATATATATATATATATATATATATATATATATATATATATATATATATATAAATTGCACAGTAATATGAAATAAGCATGATGGAGTATTTTGATAATCACCATATCACCACAGGTGGTGAGTCCACCGCCAGTGTTACTGGTGCAACTCGACTTCAGGATTTTAGAGCGCACAAGTTAAAAAGCAGTGTCACCCAACAAAAGATTCTGGATTCTTCTGAACAACTTCAAACCAAAAGAAGTACGTTTTTGATACACATAACATACAAACGGTTTACCAACAACGTTAGGCTTCACTAATTTGAAGATACATTAAAAGAATATAAAATTCACATTTTGGCTGTTCAAGAAACACGAGTGGCAGACTAGAAAATCACAGATTTCGGAATTTATCGTCTTTTTAAATTATGATTAATGGATACTTAATAACGTACGCGTATAAAAGTTTCCTCTGTAGCAAAAAAGAAAAACTGTGCGCAAAGTGCGTTCACTAAACGACCGCCCACATTGACATAAAATGAAATGTAATTTAACGGATAGAGAGTCGAAGATAAGACATTGGCTATCTTCAGTAAAGTGTTAAACTTATCGCCCTCTCTTAGGTCAGTACTCTTATAGTGCTGTAGGTAGCTTATGGAATAGGTTCACAGATTTGTGACTGGCTGGAAGACTTCCTAAGTAATAGGAACGCAGTACGTTGTTCTCGACGGCGAGTGTTCATCAGAGACGAGTGTATCGTCAGGCGTGCCCCAGGGGAGTGTGATAGGACCGCTATTATTTTCTATCTATATAAATGATCTGATGGACAGAGTAAGTTGTAATTTGCGGCTGTTTTCTGATGATGCTGTGGTGTATGGGAGGGTGTCGTCTGTAACTGACTGTAATAGCATACAGGTTGACTTAGACAAAATTTCTAGTTGGTGCGAAGAATGGGAGCTAGCTCTCAATGTAGAAAAATGTAAGGTGATGCGCATGAGTAGAGAAAACGATCCCATAATGTTCGAATACAGCATTAGTAGTGAGCTTCTTGATGCTGTCGCGTCATTCAAATATCTAGGCGTAACATTGCAGAGCGATATGAAATGGAACGAGCATGTAAGGACAATTGTGAGTAAGGCGGACAGCAGACTTCGGTTTGTTGGGAGAGTTTTGGGAAGATGTACTTCACCTGTAAAGGAGACCGCGTATAAAACGCTTGTACGACCACGTCTTGAGTATTGCTCAAGTATTTGGGACCCGCAGCAGATCGGTTTGAAGGAAGACATAGAGGCGGTTCAGAGGCGAGCAGCTAGATTTGTTACCGGTAGGTTCGACCAATGCGCGAGTGTCACGGAAATGGTCCGGCAACTCAATTGGGGATCGCTGGAAGAAAGACGACGTTCTTTTCGTGAATTTCTGTTAAGTAAATTTAGAGGGCCGGAATTTGAAGCTGAATGTAGTACGATCTTGCTGCCGCCTACTTACATTTCGCGTAAAGATCACAAAGACAAGATAAGAGAAATTAGGGCTCGTACGGAGGCATATAGGCATTCTTTTTTTCCTCGTTCAATTTGGGAGTGGAATAGGAAAGGAAATGCCTAGTAGTGGTACAGTGTACCCTCCGCCACGCACCTTACGGTGAATTGCGGAGTATGGATGTAGAAGGTGTTGTACGACCCTTCAGTGATGCAGCGGTTGAAATAATGCAAGAAGTGTATCGGGCGACTCTCAGATCTCTCCCACAGGCAAGTGACGTGTCCAGTGCTCAATGGAAAGTTTGCCAAACACTATGTCAGGACAAGAAGATAATTGTCCTCACGTTGATAAAGAAAATGCCAATATCACAAGAAATACACAATTCTAAATCTTACACACGTCTGGACGATTCCACAACCGCAAGATCAGGGCAGGGTCCAACAAAATCGTTGATTACAAAGTCCGCCCAGCTCCCGAAAGCTTCACCTTTACCTGAAGAAGTTGTGAGTGGACTGAAGCCCCAAAGCGCGGTTCCATCGAAGCTGTATGGGAGCCAAAGTTCCATATACTGGATGTTCCTCTGCGTCCAATCCTAACATCGAGTCTCTGGCGTATTTTTCAAAACTAATTTATTTATATAAAGTGAATGTCGTTTTGTGAAGCAGTGAAATGAAATAAATATAAATGAAATTAATAAAAGTGTGAAAACTAGGAAAATACACTGAATGGAAAGTAGCAAGCTTATGTTTGTCATTCACATTATATGTTATTGAATAACGATGATTTTTATTGATCAGCAAGGTGATTCGTCAATTTCATTCACATTTGAAAAACTTAATTTGATGCTGCATAGCTTTTCTCTCATTACATTTTCCGCCAAACAAGCCAATTCCCAAATCATGCACTTCGATGTTAAGTGTGTTTCGGAATGTGTGAAAAATTCTCCGATAAAATGACATCAAATACGTAAGTTCAGGAACTCAATTGATGCTGAATTTAATGCTCAACATTTTTGTAACGTAGATTTTTTCGATTAAACGCTTAGTTTTCGTGAAATCGAAACAAACTAGAAAAAGTCTGAAATTTTAGTTGTTTTCTTCTCATCACAGCCGAAGCTACATTCAGAAATCCGGGCAAACTCAGATTATTCATACCACAGGTCTACTTGAGTGATTAAATAGTTTCCAGATTTTCACTAATTTTTGGAAGGAAACCCCCTTTTTGCTACTAATTTTACTGGAAAATTAATACACTTGTACACAGCGCACATATGATTTCTGACGAGGAACATCTACAGTCAGAACTTGAACACCTAGATCAATTGTGGAAGATCGTTAAACCTTAAAATTTAAAAACCTTAAGTGAAAGTTACACCGGAAGAAGCAGAAGTGGAAAAATTAAAGACAATAGCCTTCCTGCCATACATCTGTAAATTATCCTCCAAAATTTTCCGCATCCTTTCCAAATACAAGGTCGAAGTTATTCCTCTACCATCACCAGATATCCGCACTTGTCGTCTCTGTGAAGAATGATTTAGTTTTGCGGCAGGCGGGCACGTATCAAACTGCATGTCATATGCACATTCGTATTCGGACGCATTTTTCACGCAGTACGTGAACGACGTGCGTAACATCGGCGGTGCTTCCTCCTGCTACAAGCCGATAAATCACCAGTGGCTGTACACTGTATTCGAATAGGTCGCAATATGGACTATGAGAATGTTCAGATATTACCATCTACATCAACCTTCCGGAATTCGCTTTTTAGAGAAGCCATTGAAATTCAGCTTTGATTAGATTAGGTTAGCTTAGTTGTTTGTTCCATAGATCCGTGCGGAGGAGATCCTCATTGATGTGGAACACTTTTATTTTTATTTTTATTTCATTTTATTTATTTATTTATTTTTACAATCTGATAATATAATAATACTAATAAAAGTACATACATTTTTACAAGCTCATAATATAATAATCCTAATAGTATGAATACAGATACATGCATCATTTGATTCTATTTAATAATTCGTCAGTGGAGTAGAAGGAGTTAGCCACTAGAAAGTCTTTTAGGCTCCTCTTAAACATCTTTATTTCTAGCTAAATTTTTTATACTTGATTGTAAATTATTGAAAATGTGTTATCCTGAGTAGTGGACCCCTTTTTGAACTAAAGTAACCACTTTTAAGTCCTTGTGTAGATCATTTTTGTTCCTAGTGTTGTATGAATGAATGAGCTGTTTGTTGGGAAAACGAATATATTATTTATGACAAATTTCATTAAGGAATAAATATACTGAGAGGCAGTAGTTAATATACCCAGTTCTTTAAAGAGGCTTCTGCAGAATATCCGTGAATTTACAACACGAATTACACGTTTTTGGACTCTGAAAACTTTTGCTTGACTTGAAGAGTTACCCCTAAATGTTATCCCATATTACATTATGAAATGAAAGTAAGCAAAGTATGCAAGCTTTTTTATTTTTATGTATCGTATGACCACTTGTATTGCTAATACATATTTGTTAACTATTTTCAGCTGTTCTGTGGTGTGCTCTTCCCAACTGAATTTATTATCAAGCTGTAATCCGAGGAATTTTTACGGTGAACCTTTACTATCTCTTCTATCTGCTCTTCTTCTGCTGGATGGGAATCTTTTACATCTGAACTGCATTAATGAGTCTTTTCAAAGTTTAATGTCAATGAGTTGGCTTTAAACCAATTATTGATGTTAATGAAAATATCATTACAGACATTTCTAGAACTATGCTCGACATGCTGTTTATTGCAATATTTGTATCATCTGCAAACAAAACGAATTATGTTTCTCGTAGTGTAACTGATGGGAGGTCGTTAATGTACATAAGAAAAAGCAATGGCCCTAAGATGGATCCTTGTGGGGCACAAAAAGTAATTTCTTCCCAACCTGATGATGACTGTTGGCTTAATTCACTAGTCACTTGCACTGACACCATTTGTTTCTGTTAGCGAGGTACGACTTGAACCGTTTTACAGCAACTCCCGTGACACCATAGAATTCTAATTTACTTAAAAGGATGTTATAGTTCACACAACAAAATGCCTTTGATAAATCACAGAAAGTACCTGCTGCTTGTAATTTATTATATACTTAATTATGTATATTCTCACTGTAGGAGTAAATAGCCTTCTCGATAACGGAAGCTTTCGAAAATGCAAACTGTGTTGTAGACAATACATCATTTGAAGTTAGGTGGTTGAGAAGCTGCTTGTATATTACCTTTTCTAGAATTTTTGAGAATGCTAGTAAAAGGGAAATCGGTCCGTAATTTGATCACACACATACACACACACACACACACACACACACACACACACACACACACACAAACACACACATAACTAAAGAAGGACTCGAACGTTCGACGGGGAGCAACCTGGCGCTCCGCTGCAAGGTGCCTTAGAGCGCTCGGCCTTTCCACCGCGGATGTAGTGCCTCACGAGTGATTTTTCGGGTTGGTGGTTTTCTTCTTGACAAATTTTAGAATCTGGCAATGAGAATCGTACACAATCAAAGAAACGGCATTGCAATCCTGTCAAACATGAGTGTGGTTACGTATAATCTCCCTCGATGGCATTACGACATCTCTGCCGACAAAGTTAAGCACAAATATTGTTTTATACAATCTCCATGAAGGGCACCACAGCCGCGGTGGAAACGCCGGGAGCACTGAGGCGCCTTCCTGCGGAGCACCAGGTTGCTTCCCGTCCAACGTTCGAGTCCTCCTATACTTACGTGTGTGTTTGTGTGTATGTATGTGTTGTTGTGTGTATTGTCATTTGGTTAGTTTGTTTGTAATTCTAGTGAATGATAACCATAGTAGTTAAGTGCCAAAGACTTACAAAAATTTGATCATTTTTGGCACTACAACTGCCCTCGGTTTGCTACGCTGTCGCTTTATAGGTGGACGGAGGAGGCTGTGTACTAGCTTTCAGATTCTCTTCTATGATGCCTGAACGATATACAATCTAAATATTATCAAAATAAAATAAATGGTTACAGCAAAATACCCTTAAGTTCCCCCAGCCATCGGAAACGCCTGCGAGACAGGCTACACGCAACCCGCAAAACACTGAAGAGAAGCGGGACTGCATAATCTACCACGGCAGATGCCGAGGCCAGCGGTTTCGATCAAGGAAGCGAACATTACCTAGCAGCCACCACAACAACAAAACTCCGTAACTCATAACTTTGTTTTCCAGAGGTCGCTGATTGCAAGAGAGAAGTTTCCAGATCGACCGTGGCTGGCTATATAAGCTCGACGTTAGAACCTAAGGCAGTCCTCCCTCGCCTGCGAATGTGTGCGGTACTCTCCGAGAAAAAAGGAAGACGAAGACCACGACCTAGGGACGTACACGCCGGACAGGTACTATGCCCTGTTGGAGACTAGAACTGGGTCTGTGATTGGACTGTAAGCAGCCTCCTAATCATCAGATCATTGGTGGTTCACTCGTTCTGACTAGAAGCAGAAGTAGTTTTTGTTCTAATTAGTGTGGTGAGGTGTAGTTGTTTTGGTTGAAGAGAATAAATTTTGTGTTGTTCAAAATCACAACATTTGACTTATTATCTGATGTCTTAATATGTACAGACGTAATTGAAACGTTGTCTTTTTATGCTACCGAAAAGTCTTCCTGCAATGACGTCTTTACAGCACGCTGAAGTCGAATTTAGGTGTTGTACTAATGAATATGAATGGACCGCGCAAAATGGTTGGCATGTATTTGCAATGGTCACGAGTCGGTATGACGAAGTAGCAGTGCCTGACTTCTGTTCATCATCTAACAAGATTATCAGACTTTCCTTTCTTTATCCTCGTTTAATCAAGCCGGTACTCAGCCTCTAATTAGCTACCTCTCAATGTGCATTAAGCTATAAACAGAGACCTATCAAGAGACCTCATTATTTCCGGATTTGCCGCCGAGGGAGTGATTTTAAAAACAAAATACCGTACTGTTTCCAGTGCAGCAGTGAAAGTCCCCTGGCTGTGTCTTTGTGAATAATTCAAGGGTAAGCGTTCGGTTTTAGTGAACATTTTTTGTTTATATTATGGGCGGTGTGAGTAAACAACAGTAAAGGTAAACAACGAAGCGGCAGAAATGTAATATCCGAGGGAGGAAAATTCATATGAAATGCACTTAAGATTGGAACGGATGCCATAGTATCCGTTGTTCCTGAACACCTTGCGTACTTTGTTGTACTTGTGAACCATCGGGTCTTATTTCTACATCTACATGGTATACTCTGCAAATCACATTTATGTGCCTGGCAGAGGGTTCATCGAACCACTGTTATACTATTTTCTCTCCCATTCCATTCTCGAATAGCGCACGGGAAGAAAGAACACATGAATCTCTCCATCCGAGCTGTGATTACTCGTATTTTATGCTGATGATCATTTCTATCTATGTAAGTGGAAGTCAACAATATATTTTCGCATTTTGAGGAGAATGTTGGCGATTGTAGTTTCGTAAGTAGCCCACGCCGCAGCGGTAAGCGCCGTTGTTGTAATGATTCCCATACCAGATCCTGTATCATTTCCGTAACGCTGTCTCCCCTGTATCGTGACAATACGAAACGAGCTGCCCTTCTTTGGTCTCTTTCGATGTCCTCCGTCAAACCCACCTGATAAGGATCCCACACTGGGCAGCAATACTCCAAAAGAGGACGGACAAGAGTAGTGTGTGCAGTCTCTTTAAGTAGTTCTGTTGCATCTTTTAAGGGTTCTGCCAATAAAACCCAGTCTTTGGTTCGCCTTTCCCACGAGATTATCTACACATCCATAGTTCTGATACATAGCATAGCACTGATGCTACCATTATCTTACCTACTCTTTTCTTATTGTTGTTGGAAATATTCTTATCCCACCAAAAAGAATTCATACATCCTAACACCTTTCTGCTTAGCTATAATCTGTATTTTACTTCTTTGTTTTCCAATCCATTTGTTTTCAATATTTGCCATTTACTACTCCTTTTTGTAATTCTTATATAAGTCCAATGTACAAATGTTTGTTAAGCTTAAGGGACTTAACTGCGAGGTTATCAGTCGCTAAACTTACAAACTAGTTATTAACTACCTTATACTAAAGACGACAGAAACATCCAATTCCGAGGGGAATTCGAACCCACGACCGTTGCGGCCGTGCAGACTGTGACTGGCGCGTCGCAGACCGCTCGGCTACCGCGGCCAGCTGTCATATAAGTCACTACAGTAGTATGTTGATAATCATTTAGTCGGCGAACTATGTGGAGCGACGGTAGTATTCGTTTGCACTCCGGGACATGTCGGAATAAAACTCGCTGTCAGGTTAGCCAAAGAAGATGATCCATCTCTGGAGATCGGTATACTGGTTAATGACCTCCATTCCGTGTTTCAGAGTCCAGTTCCCTTGTTGTGGAATATCGAAAGGCAGCGATACCTATTAACGCCTAATAAATTGTGAACATTAAAGGAACCAGCGAAAGTTTGGGGGTCGTGCACGAAGCTCTTATGTCAAATCGGTAGGTACATCAAAACAAAATGTCCACACTCTCTGTGACGAAAATGACATTGAGAGAGAGAATGACACTCTAAAGGCTGAATTACTAAAATGACTTTTTCCAAAGCTGTTTCACAGATGAAGGTTGCACTGTAGTTCATTCTCTAGATTGCCACACAGATTACAAAATGGCAGATATCGAAATAATTGACAGAGGGATAGAAAAACCATTAAAATCGCTGAATAGAGAAAAGGCCGCAGGAACAGATGGGATACCAGTTCGATTTTACACAGAGTACGCGAAGGACTTTGACCCCTCCTTGCAGTGGTGTGCCGTAGGTCTATAGAAGAGCGTAGCGCTCCGAAAGGTTGGAGACAAGAAGGGATGTCGAACAGATGTGAAGAATTATGGGCCTACATGAATAACGTCGGTCAGTTGTAGAATTTTGGAACACGTATTATGTTCGAGTATAATGACATTTCGGGAGACTAGAAATCTGCTTTTTAGGAATCAGCGCGGGTTTCGAAAAAGGCGATCGTGTGAAACCCAGCTCGCGCTATTCGTCCACGAGACTCAGAGGGCCATAGGCACGGGTTCTCAGGTAGATGCTGTGTTTCTTGACTTCCGCAATGAGTTGGATACAGTTCCACATGGACGTTTAATGAACAAAATAAGAGCATACGGTCTATCACACCAATTGTGTGAGTTCCTAGATAAAAGAATGCAGCATGTCATTCTCAATGGAAAGAAGTCTTCCGAAGTAAGAGTGATGTCAGGTGTGCCATAGGGGAGAGTCGTGGGTCCGTTGCTGTTCACGATATATATATAAATGACCTTGCGCAAAACATCGGAAGTTCACTGGGACTTTTTGCGCATGATGCTGTAGTTTATAGAGAGGTTGTAACAATGGAAAATTGGATTGAAATGTAGGAGGATCTGCATCGAATTGACGCATGGTGCAGGGAATGGCAATTGAATCTCAATGTAGACAAGTGTAATGTGTTGGGAATGCATAGAAAGAAAGATCCTGTATCATTTAGCTACACTATAGCAGGTCAACAACTGGAAGCAGTTAATTCCATGAATTATCTGGGAATCGGCATTAGGATTGATTTAAAATGAAACGGCCATATAAAATCAATCGTAGGTAAATCAGATGCCAGATTTAGATTCATTGGAAGAATCCTAAGGAAATGCAGTCCGAAAAAAAAGTAAATAAAAAAGGAAGTAGGTTACAGTACACTTGTTCGCCCACAGCTTAAATACTGCTCACCGGTGTGGGATCCGTACCAGGTGGGTTCGATAGAGAGTAGAGTAGATCCAACGGAGAGCAGTGCGCTTTGTTGGTAGTCGTGAAAGCGTTATGGGGTTGATCCATAAACTCCAGTGGAAGACTCTGCAGGAGAGACCCTCTGTTGCTCGGTACGGGCTTTTGTCGAAGTTTCGAGAACATAGCTTTACCGACGAGTCTAGCAGTATGTTGCTCCCTTGTACGTATATCTCGCCAAGAGATCATGAAGATAAAATCAGAGAGATTAGAGCCGACACAGAGGCATACCTACTGGAATAGGAGGGAGACCCGTAGTGGTACTAGAGGTACCCTCCGCCACATAGCGTCGGGTGGCTTGCGGAGTATGGATGTAGAATGTCTGCCGCAGGGATTCCTTCAGCCTCTGCCCCCATACTTGGCTTAGATAGGAGGGAAACTCATACAGTTCCTCCAGCAACCACCACACTGTTTCTTTGGAAAGCCGAAATCTCTCCTGAAACTTCCTATCGCCGTAATATTCAAAAGGTTCTCCTCTTTCAACTATTATCCCAACAATTTATAAGGTCAGAATACAACAAATCTTCCTCCAATCCATCCAAAACATGGGAACGCGTCGCCATTGTATCGCACTCTAACCTCGTTCATTTCGAGGAAACTGGGCGAGATCTCCGGTCAAATTGAAACCCGGTCAACTCCCTCGTTTAACTTTGGACGAGGTCGGTGCGCCAGAATTTGGCGCTGAACACGCTGAAATGTCGACTTAACCACGGTTAACATTTAATCGAGGTTGGTGCACTCGGCCATTAGCCTTTAGATGGCCTGTAGCACCACAATCTACGCACATTATAGCTTGCCCGTCATACGTAACAAGTGCCCGGAAACCTGACACGACAGTGTTCGATGGGATATGTTTAGACAGGTCGATTTTTGCAGCCCTTACTCCACTGTTCTTTGTGTACTTCCAGCACACTGTCATACTGTGACAGAAATTCACGTATTCGGTCTAAGTCAATTTCATAAGGCAGATTGAATATACGAAGTTCGGAGACCTAGTCCAGCATGACTAACGGGAACGAGTGGGTCTACTGCAGTGTCGCTGGCGTGGTATTCCTGTACTGCGTCTCGCCTGTCGCGAGTAGTCGTTTCCGTTTAAACGTGAACACCAAAACTGTAGAGCTGTCTGCTGTGTAGTTTCGCAACTGAATGAAGAAGTGAGGTTATGAGGGCACTTTTTACGTAGGAGCACGACGGAAGGGTAATTCATAGTAGTTTGCCTCAAATATCATGTAGCAAATTTTGTACATAATTGAAACCCTAAACAATAGGAAAAGTGTCATTCAAACTTTTGGAAACTTACACATTTACTTGCTATTCACAGTTTATACTGGCAAACACACGAAGCAATATCGAAAATGCAGTAAAAAGCGACTATTTATTTATCATATCCTGTTTTCTTGGTAACGGTTAAAATTAAATAGAAATTAATTTTCTCATCTAATAATTCTGACTCTTCTGCTGATATAATTTTATGTAAAACACGAATATGTATTTACGCTCGTATATGTACACAGTGTACCTTTTCTTTCCCCAAGAAAAGGAAAATACATCGTCTCTTTTGTGGGAGAAACTAGTAGTAAAAAAAGTATTAGGTTCTGGTGCAACATTTTCGGTGTGATTGAAACACAAAGCAAACAATGGAATAAAGCTAAAGAAGGCGTCAAAGTATTTCTGTAATATGAATGAGGTCCCCTAGCTGACACCACTACTGTTTCTTGCTTCTGTGTATGTGCATTCTGCAGCACTCTCGAAAATTTGGAACTCCCCATTCGGCACAATCTATAGATCGCTAACATCACAAACGCACTCGCGATGGGGTTGGCTGCTGGTTTAACCGCAGGTACAAAGGCGCACGCTTTTCGGGAGCGTTCGTAATGAATATTTTGCAGTGAACAGACGACTTTATGAATCACGACAGCACCAAATAGCGTTTCTAAATCTCATATGTACTCTCTCCGCTGGAGTAGCAATAACTGTGCACTTTATAATAATTTTTTCTTAATACCGAACACATCATGCGATGACAATTGCATGCAAATTCATGACTAAAATACACTACGCTGTTATGGATACACTGTTAAGGAGTACGTACTACGCTGACATATTGGTGGTGAAATGGCTGCTTCATAAACTATGGTATAAAGATTTTCTGGTTTGAACTCTTTTTGTCCGTTTTTGAGAGTTTTCTCTACTGCATCGGTCATTAGAATTAGAAGGAATTCTTTCTGTCTGTCTGTAAGCTATCCACAAATTTTAGCTGGTGCCGTTCAACCGAATGGCACGAAACTTGCAGACGCTTTTGTCAACCGCTAGAGACCAGTAAGTTCTTCTGGTGGCTGACCTGACAGGGGTGGAGGACGGCAGTATGCGTCACCTCCGCTGTTACGTGTCGGATTCCAGATGTTTTCAGAGCATTCTGTTTTTCTTATTTTAATATCGTATAAGTTTTGTTTAAAAATTACTTCCATACTTTCTTGTAAAAGTTGGTAGGCTCGACCAAATATATAATTCTCCATATGCTTCTACCGTCATATTCTTTTGCTGTAAGTCACTTAACGGAAGTTCAAATAATGGTTTGACGCTCGTACTTCATTTTGGGATGAATGTATTGGAGAAAAATACCATTTCAAAAAGACAGGATTTCTTTAAGAAAATCGTGAATCATAACTAATAGATATTGAATCACGATTATTGTCATTCTTTGACTATTTCCTAAATTGAATTTCTACGAAAAGGTCTTCCAAAAAATCCTGTAAGTGAAAGAAATTATATAAATAAAAATTGCACTGACTTATTTCTCGACTCACTTTTCCAAATTTGGGAAAAAAATATAAATAAATATTATAAAATTAAATATATACAAATAATTTTTATTGTATCATTTTCATTAAATTTATACTATTATTATATTTTATATTATTAATTACAGTATTACATTTTACATATTTAATTTTTCATTATTTATGTTATTTTACATTTTGCCCGAGATATTTGCGAAAAAAACTACAAAAAGCTAAATTGGGACATGAAACACGCTAGTGCGACGTTTATTCAGTTCAATCAATATTGTTATTTGTCGGGACATGATGCTCATCATGTGGCTCGTTGCACGTTCAAACAATAGTGAACTTAAAAATTCATTGTACGTTTTAGTTACTT
Source organism: Locusta migratoria (assembly GCA_026315105.1). Classification (NCBI taxonomy): domain Eukaryota; kingdom Metazoa; phylum Arthropoda; class Insecta; order Orthoptera; family Acrididae; genus Locusta; species Locusta migratoria. The sequence goes on along the minus strand of CM048750.1, from coordinate 7,554,870 downwards.
ATTGTTTAGATGTTTGTGCGTTAATCGCAGTAAACTTAAAAAGCTCTAAAATATGTGAAAAAGGATATCGTTTTGTAATGCGACATGTCACGTCATTCCTTACTTCGTATCATAGTATGTCGTATTGCTAAATGATGTATAACATCGAATTTGATGGTTTAGTACGTCCCTTCTTTTTATAAAATTCTTCTTGTAAATTGATACACTGTTTCATGTAATTTTACATTTTTGTCGAGCAAAGCAGGATTATGTATAATAACAAGTAGCATGACACACGACATGTTATGATCCAAGAAGGTATTTCTCACACCGTGCTGTAAGACGCTACATGTCACTGAAGGTAGGATGCAGGCATGCCGGCTCATAGATACTTTTATGGATGAAGTCACTCTTAGAGGTCTCTCCGCTCTGCAGATTTAGAGCAAGTTCTAAAAATAAAAGGAAAATATGCAAATATTCGTGACTTTTTTATGTATATGTTTCTTCAACTGCACGTAAGCAAAGAAGAAGAAAAAAGAAGGGGAAAAAACAAGCTCTCTCTTTACATCAATGACTTCGGGCAGACTGGTATACTATGACAGGAATGTTCTGGTTGTGGGTTTTCAAAAACCAAGACATAGAGGTTCACGAGATGACTTTATTGATCATCAAGAATTTACTCGCTACATTCTCGCTGCAGCTGTTCTTGACTTGTCATTAGTGAGATTCGTTGTGCGATACGCTCAAACCCTGGAAACTGTCACTTGTTGGCTGTACCAGGAAATTAATCCAGCCCTGCGTGAGAGGAGCAGCCCAATGAGTGCTGAGCAGATGCAAATTTAATCTCGTAACAAGTTTCTCCTGACACGGCACGGGCCTCCGTCCGCAAACCTCCATCGCGGTGAAATTACGTCAGCCGCCACGATGGAAGTTATTTCTGGATGTAAACTGTAGAGGTAACTGAAACTCTGCAAACCTGTGGACTGTTCTGAAATTCACACCTCCCCAGTCCTGGCGGAGAAATTGGTTCTCTCTGTGGAATCGTACACTGATGAACCAGAACGACATTAGAAAGTAGGTGTAAGGAGCATATGTCAGGTGCTAGATGGAGAGATAAAACAATTTAGTAACAAATGGTGTCAGGCCAAGATCGCTATTTTTATATTAATTAATGCCGATCAGCCAGGCTTTGCACGGGTCGAAGTTATATTCTATGAATACAAAAATCGACGTGTGTATGTATTTTATTCGGTACTATTTTCTACGTAACATGATTAAATATGATGCATACCATGTTGATGCAATCTTCAGCGTGTTTTACATACCAATATCACAGAGTAACGTATATTTAAGACTTTAATGGTCGATTGTATAAACATTGCTGACTATGCTTAATATTACAAAAAAAAAAAAAAAGTGGTCGCAAGACTGTTTTTTGTAATATTGATCATACCGACTAAATCGCTGTTTCTCTCCTCTGACAATGTTGTAAAAATTACTTGCAGACTATAGATAAAATCTGAAGTTAGTTAAAAAATTAAACCCTGCTCTGATCTCAGCTATTGTGTTGCACTAAACCTGGGTCCGCCGAAGTTGTTTCGACGTTGATCTGAGTCAGCATGGAAAATACTTGCCAACATAGCTACAATCAGCTATCGACATGATTATTGCGCCCAACAGCACATGTTAATCAATACACAATATGGTTATCGAAGCTTTCATGTTGTCAACATGGAATTAAGTAAACAGAAAAAAGACGTATACTGAAACTTCTCCCAACACGAAAAAGACTTACTTCCAGAAATCATTTTGTGGCAACAGAGGTACAGAACAGTAAGGAGAGAAAGATAAACGAGTAACGCTACCACACTTTAGAAGCTGCAGGCCTAGAAAGAAGTTTCTATTGAATTTAATTAGGACAATATCGAAACGAATAGCGTTTGAAATTTTGTTGAAAAAATATTAAGAAAAATAACAGTGGAACAACTGCACAGCAACAGATATTACTTTTAGCCTGTATTTACTATTATTACGATAAATTACATCTTTCAGTATTGTCTGCATATTAGAAAAGAATGATGTGATTTAGTTCTGTTGCTCAACAATAGCCTAGAATGCTCTCAAAATTGACAGTATGTTTTGCGCGATTGAATTCGTGATTTCCTGTCAGAAAGAACACAGTACGTAGTAATTCATGGAAAGTCATCAAGTAGAATATATGTGGTGTCTGGCGTACCCCAGGGAAGTTTTATAGGGTCCCTACTTTCCTTATTTTTATAAACGATATAGGAGACAATTTGAGAAGCTAACTTAAACTGTTTGCGGTTGATGGTGTCACTTATCGATTAATAAGGTCACTAGAAGATCAAAAGCAACTGAAAGATGATGTTGATAAGATATCAGCATGCTGAAAAATTGGCAATTGACCCTTGATAATAGTAAGTGTGAACGCATCCATATAATCACTAAAAGAAATCCATTAAACTCCACTTACACGATAAATCAGTCAAAGCTATAAGCCGTAAATTGAACTAAATATCTAGCAGTAACAATTACGAATAGCTTAAATTAAAAAGAACGCCTAGAAAATATGGTAGGGAAGGCGAACCAAAGACTACGTTTCACGGGCAGAACACTTACAACTTGCAACAATTCTAATAAAGAAACAGACTACACTACACTTGTGCGTCCTATTTTGGAGTACTGCTGCGCATTGTGGGATCCCCACCAAGTGGGGCTGAGAGAAGATTTATAGAAGGTTAAGAGAAGGGCAGCTCGTTTCGTATTATCGCAATATAGGGGAGGGAATGTCATGGAAATGATGCACGACTTAGGATGGAAATCATAAAAAGAAAGGCATTATTCGTTACGTCGATATCAATTTGCGAAATTTCTTGCACCTCCTTTCTCTTCCGAATGGGAACATATTTTGTTGGCACCCACCTACTCAGAGAGACATCAGAATAAAATAAGAGAAATTAGATAGAAAACAAAGATTTTGGTGTTCCTTTTTCCCGTGAGCTTTTAGGGAATGGAACGGCAGAGAAATATTATGAAAGTGGTTCGATAAACCCTTTGCCATGTGCTGCATTGTGACTTGCAGAGTATTTATGTAGATCACGGGTTCCCAAACTTCTTCCTCTCGTAGACCTCTTGGCAACTTCTTCCGTGGAGACCACCTGCCCTTTGTGTGTTAATTTTTTACGAATTCCTAACTTCAAATGTGTTTTCGCGCCTGAAATGGTGCTACTAACTTCGATAACTTTACTGTAAACGGCTGGAGTGAAAAAATGCGTTACATGTTGGAATATATGATCTCCCGAGAAAAAAATCTGATTACGGGCCTGCAGCAGGAGACCGAATATACAGAATTCCTCCACCCTCTTGCTTAGCCAATCAAGCGATCAGTGTCACAAAAAGGATCAAGCTTCAGCATTGTGAGAATAATTTTGCATTTCGGTTGCGACCTTTCTAAATATTCCTTTCTAATTTCCAGATACTGTCAAATGGCAGTTAATTTCACAAATATTTTAGAAAATATAAAAAAACGCTAAGTGAACACAGTTTTGGGGACTTTTCTGCTATGCAGATACTCTTATTCAATTCTTGCGGTTTGGCCGTTATTTATATATTTACAACAGAAATTTCGAGCTATCGATAGGCCATAGTAAACGGCCCACGCTGGCCGCGGTGGCCGAGGGGACTGAGGCGCTCAGTCACGGTCTGCACGGCCACTACGGTCGGGGGTTCGAATCCCCCCTCGGGCATGGATATTTGTGCCGTCCTTAGTTGTAAGTAGTTTGTAAGTTTAGGGACTGATGACCCCGTACTTAAGTCCCATAGACAAAAAAAAATAAATAAATAAATAAATAAAATAAAAAAATAATAAAATAAACGGCCCACAAACATCCCAACTTTTGTGCTGCTAACCTAAGGTGGGCCAAAGCTGGCTATATATGATCTTCTTGGAATGTTTAAATCGATTCCTAGGAAGTAGAGTTTCAAAAGTGTCCCACTTACACGAAAAATCCGAACGATAAATACAAGTAAAAAAAAAAAAAAAAAAAAAAAAAAAAAAACCCCTCCCCATTTCGCTGGTTCAAATAGAGAGCAAGGGTGAAGGCCCCCCCCCCTCAAAAATGTTCAAACGTTTGGACCAAACCGCTATGGTCTTATGAAAGTAACTGTGAAGTTATCTGGGCGCGTATAACAGGTCTAAAAGAAGTAAAGTTAATAGTTGGGTGTTTTTACCGGCCCCCCAGTGCTGTTGTAGCAGTTTTAGAAACATCAAGGAAAGTCTACACCAGGTAGTGCATAGGTATCCGGGCCATGTAATATTAGTCGGAGGTGACTTCAACCTTAAGAGCATAGATTGGGACCTCGCTAGTTACATTTCAGGCGGTACAGACAAGCAGTCTTGCGAGCTACTTTTGGACACATTCTCCGAAAACTGTCTTGAGCAGTTAAACCGGCAACCCACGCGCAATGGAAATATTCTAGACCTTATAGCCACAAACAGGCCTGACCTTATTAACGAAGTCTGTGTAGGAATTAGTGATCAGGATATCGTCATAGCGTCGATGGTGACCAAAGTTCATAAACCAGTCAAGAAGGCAAGGAGCGTGTTTTTGTTGGGAAGAGCCGACAAGCAAATGTTACGATCGCACTTAGAAAATGAATGGGCATCGTTTAATTCCGGGACTGTGGATGTAGAGAAATTGTGGACTAAATTTAAGTGCATTGTTAATAAAGGGTTAGAGAAATATGTGCCAGTAAAGACGATTAAGGATGGAAAAGATCCACCGTGGTATAATAATAATGTTAGAAAGCTGCTGAGAAAGCAAAGGCTGTTGCACTCTCGATTCAAAAAAGAACACGCAAATGATGACAGGCAAAAGTTAGTAGAGATTCGTGCGTCTATAAAAAGATCGATGCGCGAAGCATACAATAATTATCACAGCCATACCTTAGCAAAAGATCTTTCCGAGAACCCGAAAAAATTCTGGTCCTATGTAAAATCGATAAGCCGGTCAAAGCCCACTGTCCAGTCATAGTTGATCATTCCGGGACAGTAATAGAAGAAAGCAAACGGAAAGCTGAAGTTCTAAATTTAATCTGTAAGAAATCTTTCACGCAGAAGGACCGCACAAATATACCATCATTTGATCAACGTACTAATTCCGAAATGGGGGACATAGCAATAGGTATTTCCGGTGTAGAGAAGCAGCTGAGAGACCTAAATACGAAAAAGTCTGCTGGTCCGGATGGAATACCAGTTCGGTTTTACAAAGACTATTCTGCGGCATTGGCCCCTACTTTGCTTGCATTTATAGCGCAAAGTTCCTAGTGATTGGAAAAAAGCGCAGGTGACTCCCGTGTATAAGAAAGGAAAGAGAACTGACCCACAGAATTACAGGCCAAAATCTTTGATATTCGTTTCATGTAGAATTTTTGGAGCATATTTTCAGTTCGAATATAGTAAATGTCCTTGAAACGGAAAAGCTTCTTTCCATGAATCAGCAAGGGTTTAGGAAACATCGTTCATGTGAAACTCAGCTTGCCCTTTTCTCACATGACATCTTGCGAGCCATGGACGAAGGGCAACAGGCGGATTATGTTTTTCTCGACTTCAAAAGGCGTTCGACATGGTGCCACACTGCAGACTGCTAACGAAGATATGAGCTGATGGAATAGGTTCACAGATTTGTGATTGGCTGGAAGACTTCTTAAGTAATAGAACGCAGTACGTTGTTCTCGACGGCGAGTGTTCATCAGAGACGAGTATATCGTCAGGCGTGCCCCAGGGGAGTGTGATAGGACCGCTATTATTTTCTATCTATATAAATGATCTGATGGACAGAGTAAGTTGTAATTTGCTGATGATGCTGTGGTGTATGGGAGGGTGTCGTCTGTAACTGACTGTAGTAGCATACAGGTTGACTTAAACAAAATTTCTAGTTGGTGCGAAGAATGGCAGCTAGCTCTCAATGTAAAAAAATGTAAGGTGATGCGCCTGAGTAGAAAAAACAATCGCATAATGTTCGAATACAGCATTAGTAGTGAGCTTCTTGATGCTGTCGCATCGTTCAAATATCTAGGCGTAACATTGCAGAGCGATATGAAATGGAACGAGCATGTAAGGACAGTTGTGAGTAAGGCAGACAGCCGACTTCGGTTTATTGGGAGAATTTTGGGAAGATGTACTTCACCTGTAAAGGAGACCGCGTATAAAACGCTTGTACGACCACGTCTTGAGTATTGCTCAAGTATTTGGGACCCGCAGCAGATCGGTTTGAAGGAAGACATAGAGGCGGTTCAGAGGCGAGCAGCTAGATTTGTTACCGGTAGGTTCGACCAATGCGCGAGTGTCACGGAAATGCTCCGGAAACTCAATTGGGGATCGCTGGAAGAAAGACGACGTTCTTTTCGTGAATTTCTGTTGAGTAAATTTAGAGGGCCGGAATTTGAAGCTGAGTGTAGTACGATCTTGCTGCCGCCTACTTACTTGTCACAAATACAAGATAAGAGAAATTAGGGCTCGTACGGAGGCATTTAGGCATCCTTTCTTTCCTCGTTCAATTTGGGAGTGGAATAGGAAAGGAAATGCCTAGTAGTGGTACAGTGTACCCTCCGCCATGCACCTTACGGTGAATTGCGGAGTATATATGTAGATGTAGTTGTAGGTCTTAAATCCCCCCCATGCGGCAATTCCGCACGGACGCCTCCCCCCCCCCCCGCCTCCCCCACATTGATCATCCAATCCACAATTCTGTGTTGGGAGCTTTGTCGAAGTTCGTGATAGATGATAATACCAATCCAATGGAGACCATATTAAGTTTACATGCATCCAAAATTGTATACTTCCCAATATATGCACAGTTGTTTTCCGGAAGAAGTGAAATCGCTGGTTGTGGGTGTGAGCACAGCTGTTGATTGATGCAATCTGAACAGTGTTTTGATTTATTTCTGAACCACATTTTCCAGAGTACACATAATTTGGAGCAGTTGGATGACTGCCTTGAGTTAGTGCAATTTTTCATCAAAAAACGTATTATTCGCTACGTCTGGCCTAAATAAGTGCTTCTATTATTGACTGCTTGGGATGCTGCAGATCCCGTTGCCGGTAAGCGCTGTAATGTTCACCCTCGAGAGATGCAACGTCGGGCATTTTCAACGTAGTGCACAGTCTCAAGAGATATTTCCATTTATGGCCACAGTTTCTGAAAATAATTTATCCACCTACATCCCTCGTTAGTGGTAGAAAAGATGAAATACGATAAATTCTATCTAAGCTGATACTCGTAGAAATCGTTTCCAAATACTTGGTCGGCACTATCAGATAATCTATGATTTCTAGTTGTGGGTTTACCTGAATGACAGGGTTTACCGTTGATCTGAAGCATAGAATATCAAGAGAGGTATTCAGCACCCAATATTCATGCTGCGTTCTGATGAGCAGAAAGGAACCGTGCGCTTTCAGACACTTCTGAACACTGATTGCAGACTTCCTGAGCTCCATTTGTAGTAGCAGTAATGCTGCTGGTACGTATTGGTATGGTGTATCAGCAGATTAAAATTGTTTCAATTGAATTGATACGGCATTATTTCTCTTCTAATAGTTCTTGACAATCTTACCGGTTTGGGTACTCGAACGGTAATTATTATCAATGTTATAACATTTTAAATCGGAAAAATTTAACAGGTAATTTACTGATTTCTGAAAGTCGTACTGAACGGTTATTTATGTCATCTTATGCTCAAAACTTCTTTTCTTAATGTTGAACTGAAGGATTTTGTAAAAGAAAAACAAAAGGAAATCAGATAATTTGAAAGCCTGCTAAAACGCTTCACATCAATCATGTGTTGTCTGTGACTTCAACAGATATGATACTACGCCTGCAGCCGTGATAAACACTCCAGCTGGAGGATACGTCAAACTGTCAGATTAGCTGTAAAGAATTAAGACCTGATTTACGTAATATATATATATATATATATATATATATATATATATATATATATATATATATATATATATATATATATATATACCATCTAAAGAACATGTATACTGCAATCATTGCAGTCATTATAATCAATTATACCTCCACGATGCTATATGGAAATAGCCTGATGATGGCCACAGAGCCGAAATAGGCCTATTGCGATAATAAACAGTTTTTTAACATCTATAAAGTGAAGCAGCATTTTGGCATTTCATAGATTAACAATATGTCCTTAAAAGACTTGAAAGGTATACACAACGCAAAACACATTTCTTCAAAAATATTTGATGTTGGCACCTAAGACAGCCTTATTTAGCACCCTAAGTTTCGATTTTACTTGAGAAGTTTCTTTGTGGACCTAACGAAACAATAGGAGAAAAATGAATACTGATATGTGGAAAGTGACCAGTACGCCAGTACATCTATATAAGTATTAATCTGAATCCGTACTGTATATACATAGTTTCAAATTTTTCAATGTAAATTTTACAGTGGCCACTAACAACATTATTAATTGAGAAGCGATATGTATTAGGCAGGGAAACGAAGACTAAATCTAACGAGGAGACAACATGTGTATCGGATTTTAGATTTTTTTTTATATTTTTGGCACGTGAAGTTCAGAATTCGACACAACTATGAAAAATTCTGGAGAAAATCGACTGAAGTTTTGCACGTAAGTACGAGTAATTAAATGAACTGCAGGATCTGTCGGTGTGGCTCACGTGGCAGCATTCTGACCTTGCCACGGTAGGGTCGGTGGTTCGGATCCTGCATTGGTACTTGTATTTTAATACTTAAACGAGTTTAATATCGATTGGTAACTTTTACGAAAAATGTTCGTAGTTTTCCGTATATATAAAATTCTCAGGTAAAATGATGGTTTGAATCAGATAAAATAAGTTAAATTTTTAACAGAGTTGGCTTCTCTATTAGTTGACGACGATCTTCGACAATAGATACCAGTAGATCTGGCAAACAGCAGAGCGGTTATACGTATGCCGTGGTAGCAACAGAGGACCAGACGGCAGACATTAGCCGTATTTACGAAACTATTTGCACGTTTTAAGAAATGGCACTATTTTAACCTTTTAATACTTCCACTTCTTTAGACAAAACGCTTTGCAAATTCATAAGCAAAGCTGGAAACAATCACATGACTGTTGGAAAAGCAGTGGTTTAGCTATAGCGATGTTGGTGCCAACAGAGCAATGCCACGCCCAATCTACCAAAATCTGTGGTCGAAGACGACGATAGTCTTTGATTGTTCTGTTAGTAAAGAGCTATGTTGCTGTTTATGGAAAGTTTGCATAGTTACAAACAGCTTTCCAAGCAGCTAACGTACTGAACCATCGTTTTAGGTGACAACAAAGCTTGTCTACATACACATGAAAAAAAAACTGAGACAGCACGTGAAATTAGAGATCCCAAAATGTTTCACATAACTGAATTCGAAAACAATGAAAAAAATATTCGTCACAGCGTGATTGGACGCACCGATTCTATGGCTGTGATGCCACTACGCTACCACCGACAGAGGTTTGCATTTCTCTTAATTATTAGTACCTAAGGGGACTTGCAAAACTTCAAAGTCGATTTACTGGAGACAATTTGAGAGTTGCGGAGAATGGCTTTGGTTGATTGTTATTTATGTACTGAACTTCACGTATTTTAAACATAAAGAAATTCTAAAATCGGATAACCACGTCGTCTCCTTGAAAGATGCAATCCTTATTTATTCGAACATGTCCGAAAGAACACTCCATATGAATAATTCTCTATAATGATAAATCTGAAGCATTAAATTAAAATTTAGGATGCCACCGAGAACCGGATCCGGACCTCCATGTTTACTAGGCAGACGTCTTACAGCTAGGCCACCGCATCACTTGCGATTAGTGCGCTTCGGAATAGTTTAAGCACGATTTCCTTCACGTCAAAAACTTTAATTCAGCTTCTTTGTTCCAAAGAACATTGCCGCTACTGCCAAGGCTCTCCCTGCAGCGGAATAGCACCTCAGAAATGAACATATTGGAACATTCCTGTCTAAGGTCATATAAATATCAGTGTAAATACAAATATACTATCCCTGAGACGGATTTTCGTTTCGAATATGTCAAAGACATTAATGATAATTAAAGTTTTTGATAAGATCAGGGATTTTGCGACGCGAAGAAAATCGTGCTTATACTATTCCGAGGCGTGTTAATCGCAAGTGATGCGGTGGTCTAGCGGTCAGACGTTTGTCTAGTAAGCATGTAGGTCCGCGATCGATTCCCGGTCGCATCACAAATTTTAATCCTTAACTAATATCGCCCGTCTCTCAGACCGCTACGAATTTATGTGTCGTAAGTTTCCAAATGTCCCTGCAAAGAGAAACTGAATCTTCCGTGTACCTTCCTACTGTCTGAGAAACTACACATGCCAGCATTCTTGCATTGTTGCTGCTCTTTGTTACGCATTTATTAACACTGAGAGGTCCCACAGACCTACCATAGTCTTAACGTCTCAGGATTTTATTAATCGTTACTCTCTCTGTACGGCAGAAAAAGCTGAACCTTCTATGCAACGTGTTTTATGCGAGACAGATGTGGATTTCCAAGAACGATCTGGTGAATCCTCAGATGACAGTGATAATGGCCTTGATTTTGAGATATTTATTGATCATGATACTAATTCAGAGCGTGAAGTGTATGCAGTTTGAAGCAGACTAAAAGATGATTCTTCAATCATAAAGATCATGACTACTTTTTACTCGATATTTCAGAAGTAAAATTCGACAAAGTTTATCCTTTCACTGTCTTACACAATGTAGTAGTCGCTGTACATCCAAAAAATGAATCGTAAACTGAAAGCTGACTGTGCGTACTATTTACCGGAAGTGAAAAGGAATTTTTCCATCTAATTATGTTTTGAATCTATAATATAATCTCTCTGACGATAATCCGTGGGTGAGTAAAATAAAAATATACATCACATTAAGCAGTGCTTTATTTGTCGCCATTTTATAAATACTGTGTTGTTAAAAAAAAATGTCAAGTTTCAATATAGTCTACTTCCAAGAAGTTTGATGAAGAACACAAAGTAACGAATATATACATTCCGCAAACAACTGGTTTTATATATAAAAATAAAAATGAGGTCCATAGTAGTTAAGGGTTAATTCAATGCTTCAGATTTATCGTTAATGTCTTTGACATATTCGAGACGAAAATCCGTCTCAGGGATCGTATATTTGTATTTACATTGATAGTTATATAAATTCTTTATAATTTACGGAAGCGATTGCTTCCCTTCGCGCCGCAGAATGACCGTCACCGTTATGAATTCCAGGAAAAGCGTCCCTGCGCGCTGCGCAGCGTGCAGGTGGCGCCTGAGCAGGTAGGCAGCCGGGCGACGCACGAGGTGAGCGACGGCAGCGGGTGTCCGTCCCTTCATTAGGGGTGCTGGCGGCTGGCCGCTCACGCCTGGGGTGTGACGAGGGCGCCACTGCCGCAGACCGCAGGTCTTTGTCGCGACGACGCGGACGTCGACGGCGCTTATCGTTAACGAGCGCGCCAGCCGCCGCAAGCCGCAGGCAGCCGCCATTACGGAATTTGGCCGCAGCAGGCAGGGCTTAGGCCACCGCCGGCCTGGTCAGGGTCCGGAAGGCCCGTAATCTGGTGCCGGGGCGTGAACTGTAAACCTCACGCCGCCACCACTACCCTGCTAGCGCGTCGCGTGGCCAAAGGACACGATGTAACGCAGGCAGCCGCAACTTCACGATAAAACACAATCAACAAAATATAAAACACTATGGGCCGGCTTGTACAGCAACCAATAAAACTGATTAGATTAGATTAATACTCGTTCCATAGATCATTTATACGACATTTCGTAATGATGTGGAACGTGCTAGTAAAATCCGCTGAACTTCAAATACGCGATAAATCAGTCAAACCTTAAGGTCGTAGATTCTACCAAATACCTAGGAGTTACAATTACGAACAACTTTGACTGGAGAGAACACATAGAAAATATTGTGGGGAAGGCGAATCAAAGGTTACGTTTCATTGGCAGAACGCTTCGAAGATGCACCAGCTCCACCAAAGAGACTGCCTACATCACACTTGTGCGTCCTCTCCTGGAGTACTGTTGCCCCGTGTGGGACCCTCACAAGGTGGGACTGACGGAAGATATTGAGAAGGTTTAGAGAAGGGCAGCTCGTTTTGTTTTATCACGTTACGGGGAGGAAAGCGTCACGGAAACGTTGCACGAATTGGGGTGGAAATCATTAAAAGAAAGACGTTATTCATTGCGGCGTGATCTGTTGGCGAAGTTTCAATCACCGACTTTTACTTCTGAATGTGAAAATATTTTGCTAGCACCGACCTACTTAGGGAGACATGACCATTCCAATAAAATAAGATAAATCAGATCGAAAACGGAACAATTTACATGCTCTTTCTTTCCGCACGCTATTAGAGAATGGAACGGTAGAGAAAAGTTATGAAAGTGGTTAATGAACCCTCTGCCAGGCGCTTGAATGTGATTTGCAGAGTATCTATGTAGAAATGCTGTCTACACTTGACAATCAATATTTTAATGATTTTTATTACATTTTTTTAAAAAGTTTTATCTAAACATTCATCTGCATTGTAGAAGGAGTTGCCATTCAGAAATTCCTTTAATTTCTTTTTAAATACTAGCTGGCTATCTGTCAGACTTTTGATGCTACTCGGTAAGTGACCAAAGACTTTCATGACAGCATAATTCACTCCTTTCTGTGCCAAAGTTAGATTTAACCTTGAATAGTGAATATCATCCTTTCTCCTAGTGTTGTAGCTATGCACACTGCTATTACTTTTGAATTGGGTCGGATTGTTAATAACAAATCTCATGAGTGAACTACAGTGACGATTCCTAGATCCCTAAATAAATGTCTGCAGGATGCTCTTGGATGCACTCCAGCAATTATTCTGATTACACGGTTTTGTGCAATGAATACTTTTTCAGTCAATATTGAATTGCCCCAGAATATGTTCCCATACGAAAGTAATGAATTAAAATAGGCGTAGTTAGCTAATTTACTGAGATGTATATCACCAAATTTTGCAATGACCCTGATAGCGTACGTAGCTGAACTCAAACTTTTCAGCACAGTAACTTGTCTCTTTACGTTTTATAATCAGAATGCTTTTCACTCTCCAATTTACGGCGACAATGGTACAATTACATCCATCTCCCCATCTTCACTGTTGTCGTCACTGCCAAAATCGTCATCACCAAGACAAAACATTAACTGTTCATTATCCCTTCCATTGTTTGCGCTGCCCGAATCAGTTTTTCAACATGCTCGACCCTTTTTCTTTCCCAAGATGCAGCATCCACATTGGCAACAGCTTCATGCAACAGCTTTTCCATCTCTGTTATTGTAAAAGAATTATTGTTCCTTAAGTAATTCTTCACGTCACTCCATACCAATTTGATAGGCTTTAAACGGCAGTGAAATGGGGGCAGATTTATTTCATTGTGACGCTTCTCCTTTGCGATTTCGTCTACTATATATGTGGGTGTAACAGGCTTCTTTTGTTTCACCAGCGAATATAAAAGAAGTTTTGACATTGACATATCTGCAGCAATATTTCTTTCTTGTAACCACTCCACCATAACTTCTTTCCGATCGTTTAAACCGACAATGAACTTCCTGCTCAGAGCATAAGCTTCGAAGTTTTTATTCATACGAAATTGAGAACTTACTCAGAATACGTCACTAGACAAACGTCTTTTCGTCTTCAATATGTTTCTTCCAATTCAGTCCCCTCGGCAATGCAAACACCGAAAAATTTTTAATATTCTACCTTAGTTACAGATTTATGTTCAAAGTCTAAAAAAAGACAATCGTGGTTGCAACTTTATTTTTTTACGCGTTTAACCCCTGTGGGGCATCCTCAGAATGTCTGGAAAATCAATGACATGGGGGGAGGGGGCATAAAACGTAGAAGCCCAGTCTTAACGTTCACAATTCCACTAAAATTGATAGAATGTTTACGGATCTTAATATAATAATCCTATAAATAACATAGAAAATACAGAGGGTATTAAGATGCGGTCAAATTCTGACCGATCGTTATAAAGATACGTTAAAAAAGTTAAACTGAATTATTTATTTTAGGCTCCTCTGGAGGTAAAGTGCCAGTACGCTAAGAATTTTTAATCATATTTTACCCTTTAACGCGGCTTTTTTGCTGAGTACCTGTCTGAGTGTAATGTTTTATATAAGACTCGGTCATGCCTGATGCGACAGTTTTACAGAATCTACAGTGAAACTGTTTCATCACTTCGCGCGCGCGTCTGTGTGAGGGGGGGGGGGGAGGGGTACAGTTAAAAAACCTTCATAAACGTCCAAAATTATATGCAAGCTTAGTTGCAGGTCTCTAACTACTCCCATTTTCTAACAACTGATGCATAAATATGAGTATTCTCAAGCGATGGCCTCTAATTATTATTTATGGCGTCATGTCTCCTTATCTATGTGTCGTACTCTTTTGTTTTTAGGTCAGGAAACTTCGTGGGCGTACGGTGAACAGTTCACAAAACTTTCATTGCAATCGATTGAATAGTGTATGAACACATAGAGGACGTACAGTATTAAAATTCAAAGCAATAGATTTTTGTATATATACATGTAGGCCATTGCATGATGTTAATTTGCTGTTTTTGGTATACGATGATTTTATTCAGTTTCATATACATATTTGCATACCCGGGCCGCTGAAACTTTGCACTTGACGTTTACAAATAACAAGTGACGAGCAAGAAGCGCGAGACGCTAGTCGCTAGGAACGATCCAATCACAGAGCGATAAACACTTCCGGTGGTCACGTGTCGTGACGTCAACGTTCCCGCGTTGCCGGCTTTGTTCAGTTCTACCGTAAACAACGTTGTGTATCGTGCTTATCGCGTGTTTATGTTGTGTGTGCTTTTTTTCGCTGCGATTTGTTTTACTGTGAGTGGTTTAACTTGACTTTCCGACTTCACTTAATTGGATAACGTCAGCGAAAAGACGTTTGTCTAGTCACGTTTTCTGAGTAAGTTCTCAATTTCGTATGAATAAAAACTTCGAAGCTTATGCTCTGAGCAGGAAGTTCATTGTCGGTTTAAACGATCGGAAAGAAGTTATGGTGGAGTGGTTACAAGAAAGAAATATTGCTGCAGATATGTCAATGTCAAAACTTCTTTTATATTCGCTGGTGAAACAAAAGAAGCCTGTTACACCCACATATATAGTAGACGAAATCGCAAAGGAGAAGCGTCACAATGAAATAAATCTGCCCCCATTTCACTGCCGTTTAAAGCCTATCAAATTGGTATGGAGTGACGTGAAGAATTACTTAAGGAACAATAATGCTTTTACAATAACAGAGATGGAAAAGCTGTTGCATGAAGCTGTTGCCAATGTGGATGCTGAATTTCCCGTAATATATATAAACTCCCACACCCATGTGGTCTCCTTGTCAGACTGCAGTCAACGTCAAAAGAAGGGGCAGTACACAAAACATGAAATAACTTGGGCCCGCTGAAAACACAACGTCTCCTTCGTACTTACTTCTCCCACACTCCCTTCTCTCTCTCAGTACACATCGTCTTTCCTTCTCCATTGGTCCATCCCCTCCTGCCTCTCCCTCTGTTCATTTCACCCTGTTCTAGCCCTGCGTGCTACAGCGAGATGTCGCGGTACGTGCGGCAGTCCGCCGTCGGTAGTTCGAGTCCCCCCTCTGGCATGGATGTTTGTGCTGTCTTTAGTATAAGGTAGTTAATAAGTGGTTTGTAAGTGTAGTGGCTGATGAATCCGCAGTTAAGTCCCTTAAGCTTTACAAACATTTCAACATTTGGTTTTCAGACAAATTTCGAGAAAGAGTTTCGTTGTGATCAATATTGCAGGCATTTCGCATTGAAGTCCTCGCTAAATTTCGAGCTTCTGTGTTGGATCGCCAATCCTGGGGATTTTGTGTTCGTTTAAATTTAGGATGCCTTTTCCGTTGCTTCTGAATCAGTGTCCTGACTTGTTTTATGTATCAAGGGGGATCACCACCTTCTTTTATTAATTTATTTGGTAAAAAACTCTCAGTTACTGTCGATACCACTTCTTTGAATTTGAGACACTTCTGGTATACACCTACGTTTAGTGTTAGAAACGAGTTATAGCCGTCTTTCGAGAAGCAATGTATTTTATTTCTATCTGCTTTCCTGAACAAATATACTTTTCGTTTATTTTTGCTAACTTGCGGACTTTCGATATTCAATCTCGCTACGACAGCTCTGTGTTCACTAATACCTGTACCGATTTTGATGCTCGTTTTGAGCTCAGGATTATCTGTTGCTAAGAGATCAAGTGTGTTTTCATATTCATTTACAATTCTAGTTGGCTCATGAACTAATTGTTCAGAGTAATTCTCAGAGAATGCGTCGAGTACAATTTCTCACGATGTTTTATTGCTACCTCCTGATTTGTAAGTATAATTTCGATAACAGATTGAGGGTAAATTAAAATCACTGCATACTATTATCGTGTGAGTCGGGTACGGTTTTGATATTAGACTCAGATTTTCTTTGAACCTTTCTGCTATTGTATCGTCAAAGTCGGGAGGCCAGTCAAAGGAACCAATTATTAACTTCTTACGATTTTCAGGTATAACCTCTACCCATAATAGCTCACAGGAACGATAAACTTCAACTTCACTACACAAAATACTACTTTTGACGGCAACAAAAACGCCTCCACCTATTTCGTTTAAACTATCCTTCCTGGACACTTTAGATATTTTGCAAATACTTCTGCTGAACTTATTTCCGGCCTGACCCAACTTTCACTGCCTACATGATGTGTTTCTGTGCTTTCTATTAACGCTTGGAGTTCTGGTACTTTCCCGACACAGCTACGACAATTTACAACTGCTGCACATATAGCTTCTAGATCTACATTTCTCCTGTGATCGACCTGCACCCTTTGAGATTGCCCATTTTGCTTTTCCCCGAAGCCCTTTATTCTAAAAAACCGCCCAGTCCACGCCACACAGCCCCCGCTACCCGTGTAGCCGCTTCCTGCGTATAGTGGACTCCTGACCTATTCAACGGAACCCGAAAACCCACCACCCGATGGCGCAAGTCAAGGAATCTGCAGCCTACACGGTCGCAGAACCGTCTGAGCCTCTGATTCAGACCCTCCACTCGGCTCTGTACCAGAGGTCCACAGTCGGTCCTGTCAACTATGCTGCAGATGGTGAGCTCTGCTTTCATCTTGCAAGCCAGACAGGCAGACTTTACCACTTCAGATAGCCGCTCAAGACCTGAGAGGATCTCTTCAGATCCAAAGCAACATACATCATTGGTACCGACTTGAGCCACCACCCCGCACCATTCATGGCATCCGGGGGTCCCGTTCCACGTTGGCCTTCTTCCCCTCTTTGCCAGCCATCTCTCTAAGGGGCTCCATGACCCGCGTAACGTTGGAGCTCCAACTAAACCCACCTCCTCTCTTGCATGAAATAGTGAGTAGCTGTGTCTGTCTGCTATGGATTTACAATATGGCAGGCAGAATAGTGCTTCCGTTTGTTACAGCTACAGTTTGTCCAACGTTGGGTAACTTAAAGAAGGGAAGGAGTTTGCTACCAGATGCTTTTGTCAGTCACAGGTCGTTAAGTTGGTGTTAGAAGGGGTGCCTCTGGTCTCTTCCGTCAGTGATAGGGGTTCGCTGGCTGCAGTCTAGGGGAAGGCACTCGGCCGCTGACTAAAAGGTAATTAATCATCTTCATTTCACATGTTTTGCTGTCTGATGCAGACAGAAGTCGCTTAACAGCTGGAAATGCTTTAAACTCATTTCTCTTCGCGACAATGGGTGGACTTAATACAAGGTCTTGTTTCATCTAGCTAAGGCGGTTTATTGTGCTATTAACAAAATATTGTTAGAGAACTTGGATTGCCGCGGCGGATTAGCCATGCGCACTGAGGCGCCGTGCTGAGGTGCGCGCCGCCGTTCGCCGTCGGGGGTTCGAATCCTCCTTCGACCATGGGTGAGTGTTGTCCTTAGGTTAGTTCACCTTAGTTTAAGTAGGGACTAATAACCAAGCAGTTGAGTCGCATTGATTTACAAACATTTGAGTGACGTTGGATAGTTGTGTAATAAGATGAGTAGCTCACAATTGGTTCTCTTACTTTATGAATAGACCCAATATTATAATAATTCTCTTGTGTATTTATAGCGGCTTAATCGTTACCCATTTGCAAAATATAGCCATTATTATAAAGAAAGCCGTTCACCATGCAGAAGTTTTGATAGCCTATATTACCCTGCAGGTAAGGTCAGTTTATGAAAACTAACGACTGGCTCGTATATTCTCTATCGCGAGCCACGTGCTACCACTGGCTGGTCTAACGGAAATTACACTGACTGCAGATTGCGAAATATATGGGAGCTTTTAATTGCTTCCTGTGGTGCGAGATAAACGGAAAATATATTGTAGCAACTTTCGCACCTCTGTGAGGAAGTGTTAACAGGAAATAAAACCTCATGCATAAAAGATAAACAAAAGACAGTCACAGTTAACAGTAAATATGGGAATGTGATTTCGTAAGTTATCGCCACAGCTTTTGCTGTAGATCGAGATCTAAAGCTCGATATGTACATATTTTAAATTGATATTCAGTTTTCTTTGCTTTTAAATTGTGGCTAAGCCAAATCAATAAATTAAAGCGTTAAGTTATAACTAAAATGGTACATTTGATTTCAATACTTTTTCACTTTGGACAAGTGATCATTGCCGTCTGATATGATTAATAAACATTTGACAAATAACATAACAAAGAAAAAGTAAAATGTACAGTGCTTGACCCTTGGCTGATATGCTGCGGCAACCTTCTTGAAGTAATGGAGTTACCAGGTTTACCGCCTATGTACCTTCCAGTACGAGTGTGGAGGTCGAGTAGTGAATACTGTAGTGGGACAAGATAGTCGTACTACATTTTCCTATGTCAGCCCTGTTTTGAAGTTGTAAATGTGAAAAACGAAACTTTTAATTTAAAATGTATACATATTTGATGTTCATGTAAATATTGTTATTTTATAATATGACTCTTAAAATGTTTTATTTTCTGTATGTTACATGTACGATCGAGGCGCCGCAATCAAAAAGGGCAGCGTCGTCGCCGCCGCAGCCAACCTTGAAGTATGTGACCGCTATGCTAGCAGAATTTAACCGACGGCTAAGGGGCTACGAATGCAGCTGCGCCTTCTTTAATGCCACGCGTCAATCGCTTCAAAGAAGAAATGATTAAATGATAAGTTATTGTTGTTTGAGATTCAGTCCAAGCTGGCTGTACAGGTTCAGGTCTCTTGCTAAACTGACTTTGTATTGATATGAAGAATAATCAACATTTGTTAATATTAAAAAGTATCTCGCATTTATGAAGAGTTATTTATAATCAAGAATATATTATGGCAAGAGTAATTTGATTTTTGTGAAGAACTTCTAATTATTTCAGAAAACAATTTAAATTCTGATTGAATTTATTATTGACCGACTTCAAATGTGATATTACATTAGTATCGAGTGTGAATGTGGAGAAACAGTGTTTAACAGGCGGTGGAACATTAATTTTTTCAGTACAAGTTAGCGACAGCAACAGCAGTGCCTGTGTTTGACTTCGATAAAATTTTTGGAACGGCCACAGACTATTTTCCTTGGTCCGCTCGTACAAGAACCCTATTTATTCTTCGTGAACTGCTTAAAGGAGTTATGCCCGCATTTTCTGATCTATATCGTGGTGCGGGACACTTCGGACGAAGTCTGGAAGTTTTGCGCGCTAGGACTGTGACTGTTGGTGTTGCTGGGGGACTGCAAATAACTAATCAACAGCGTCCTAGCAACTGATAAAACCTTTGTAGGGTCAATATACTTTCATGATTAGCGACTGAAGATGAACATGAGTAATTGTATTAACCATCGCAGTTATCCCGTCCCTGTTCCACCAGAATACCTTCTGTTTCTACTACTTTTAGCTACTTGATCATTGTATGTAATGGTCTGTGAGACCGCAAGATACTAGTTACATAACTCTGTTCAGGCAAGCCTACATTGTTTCCTAGATAAACTTAATTTTTATTTCTTAATGTAATGTGGTAAGGGAACTTATCTCCAGGCACATCCATTACGGAAAGGATGTAAAGAAAACCATCTCCATCGAACACTGAAACGAGAAATGATCCTTAATTTGGGATTCATTATCTGCAGATGGAGTGCATCCATAAATTAAGGTTCTTGAGGGGACTTGCAAAACAAAACCAGTCTGTGACTTTGACCTCCGATACAGAAGAGGGAGGCGCTATATTCTTGTCAACAATGAGTGCATTTAGAGTACTTTCTGTGTGTAAGAAAATCTGTAAAATGTGTCAGAAGGGACACAGTACGTTGTAATTGACGGTAAGGCATCGTGCAGAAGTGATATCTGGCGTTCCAAAATGTTCAAATCTTTGTAGAGGTTATGGGACTTAACTACGGAGTCATCAGTCCCTAAACTTACAAACTACTTATGATCTAGCTAATACTAAGGACGGCACAAATATCCATGCCCGAGGGGGGATTCGAACCCCCGACTGTAGCGGCCGTGCAGACCGTGACTGGAGCGCCTGAGTCCCCTCGGCCACCGCGGCCGGCTCTGGCGTTCCCCAGGAAAATGTTATAGGGCCCGCATTGTCCCTTATTTTTATAAACGACTATCTGTAAGCCCGGCGTTCCTCGGGTATTCATTTATGCTACACTCTGGTCGTCCACATCCCTTCCCTCCTCTGTCTGCATCCATCTCTTTCTCTTCCATCCCTCTGTTCGTTTCCACCTTTCCCTCTTTTTGCAAAGCTTTTCGCAAGGTATCGTCTGTCATGTACCATACAAACATTTATGTACCTAGTGGTCTTCCTCTTAGTTTAAAGGTCATGTGTGAAAATTCCATCAAGATCGGAGCAAATCCATGCATTTTGCCAAAGCCCGTATGTCAAGTACCCTCCTCCACCGTCACAGAAGGAAGGTTTATAAATACTTGTTTATAAAGTTAAGTGCGCAACATATCATCAATATCGTAACAAAACTATAGATTTTTATGCAACAGGAGGACAGGGTCACATTGAGAAACGTACCTGATTGTTCTCAAATTTTCCAGTTTCATTTCACACAACCCTCTTGTGAAGTCCGTCGAGCCGTTCTCAATTTATGTCGTGACCAAGGTATTTAGAGATCCATTTCTATGTTGAAAGCTAATTTTAGATAGACGGTGACCTTCCTCTTGTTTTGAAGGTTAACCGTGGAAAATTTCGTTAAAATCAGAATGAAACTGTAGATTTCGTCAGTCTGTAGGAAAAGTATCCTCCTCCATGCACCTGACTTCTGTCCTAGTGAAAAATACTTTCTTAGCTGACGTCTTCTCTATAAGTACATACCGGCAAAATTTCACCATCATTTTTCAGTAGTTTTAGTGATTTCGTGTTTAGTCAGTGAGTGAGATTTGTGAGATTACCGCCCAATAGAAATATTGGTAATTAATAGCATTTGATAATTAAACAGTATGAAGTTCACTACAAACATTGACCATGCCAATGCACTAAATGTTACACAATTTTAATCTTATTAATTATGGTAGCAATGTATGTACACAGTTGGGTGACAACATTTATAGTTAGGCCATAGGTAGAAATTCTCCACGTTGAGATTTGCTGTGTGCTTGTAGCCCTTGGTGGCTTGTTCCAGCTTAGGATTTTCCACTTCGTTTCCGGTGAGGGGAGAGAAGGACAATGGCGAGTGCCAGGTGCAGTGCAGTGCACAGCGTGACATAAAATATTCTAATACTACTGACATTTGAAGTAATACGATGCAGTTAGGAACCTTTAAGGCCCTCATTACAAAATAGCCTGTTGATAAATAAACAATACATTAGCTGATACAGTCACATCTGGGGTAATAAGTTTAATTGACAACGAAAAGTAATAATTTACCAATGAATACAAGACAGTTACACAACTAGCATGGCAATGTCTGTTTATAAAAATAATATATTAACTATTTCTCATTTTATTTTCAATTAATCTTGTGCATTTTATCTTGAAGTATTCAGTTAAATGTGTTTGACGTCATAGCACCTGGACTATACATCGAAAGTACATCCAGTGAAGTATATTAAAAATTCTGCGAAATACGTCGCGAATGGAGTTAGTGGGAAAGACATAATAAATGAAAACGTCATGCGTGATGAGGCTTTTTTCCTTTCTTTTCCTTTTTTTAAAAAAAAAAAAAAAGAATCCATTTCTTATGAACTGTGTGCCGTACTATGATAAAATTTCGAACGTACGTTCAGTGGTATGTGTCTATACTGTCTATAACATTTCTCGCGAATACAATTAATAGTTTACGAGTAATAAATTGTAACGTCTTGCCTAACGCCGTACTTTTATTGCATCAACGCCGAAAAAGTAGTAAGAGACAAACTTTTTTCCTTTCAGCATTTTGCTGGGGTTGTCAGCGAGAAAAAGTTCCCTATAGGTTTGAAAGTATGTTTAAGGTTTGTTGCAAGTCGCTAAGTGCTCTCCTTCTCAAATAGTGGACTGATAAAGTCACACTATCACGTGTCACAAGACGGGGAACGTTTCATTGTTTATGACGTCATATCTCCTGAACTATCGGCCGTATCACAAAACCCTTTCTTAGCTGACGTCTTCTCTCTATAAACAACATGACTGCAAAATATCAACTTCAGGAGGAGTAAGTTTTCGAGATTAGTAAATGAGCCGTCATTTATCGTTTATTAAAGTTACAAGATGAAAATTATTTAGAAAAGATGTCTGCATGGTAAAACAATTAGCATTTGACAATAATAAGGGTCCAAATGACCACTAAATGAAATACATTAAAATTCATTTACACGATAAGTCAATCAAACGTACAGGCCGTCAATTCCAGCAAAAACTTAGGAGGAACAACTACGAATAACTAAAATTGGAAAGGACACGTAGAAAATATAGTAGGAAAGACAAAGGCTACGTTTCATTTTCAGAACGCTTAGGAGATGCAACAGTTCTACTAAAGAAACTACCGACACTATACATGTGCATCATATTTTGGAGTATTGCTGCTCATTGTTAGATTCACACCAGGTGCCACTGACGGACGATTTAGAGAAAGTTCACAGAAGGGCAGCTCTACATCTACATACATACTCCGCAATTCACCGTAAGGTGCGTGGCGGAGGGTACACTGTACCACTACTAGGCATTTCCCTTCTTATTACACTCCCAAATAGAACGAGGAAAAAAAGAATGCCTATATGCATCCGTACGAGCCCTAATTTCTCTTGTCTTTGTGATCTTTACGCGAAATGTAAGTAGGCGGCAGCAAGATCGTACTACACTCAGCTTCAAATTCCGGCCCTCTAAATTTAGTTAACAGTAATTCACGAAATGAACGTCGTCTTTATTCAGCGATCCCCAACTGAGTTGCCGGAGCATTTCCGTGATGCTCGCGCATTGGTCGAACCTACCGGTAACAAATCTAGCTGCTCGCCTCTGAACCGCCTCTATGTCTTCCTTTAAACTGATCTGCTGCGGGTCCCAAACACTTGAGCAATACTCAAGCCGTGGTCGTACAAGCGTTTTATACGCGGTCTCCTTTACAGGTGAAGTACATCCTCCCAATAAATCGAAGTCGGCTGTCCGCCTTACTCACAACTGTCCTTACATGTTCGTTCCATTTCATATCGCTCTGTAATGTTACGCCTAGATATTTGAACGACGCGACAGCATCAAGAAGCTCACTACTATTGCTGTATTCGAACATTATAAGATTGTTTTTCCTACTCATGCGCATCACCTTACATTTTTCTACATTGAGAGCTAGCTGCCATTCTTCGCACCAACTAGAAATTTTGTCTAAGTCATCGTGTATGCTATTACAGTCAGTTAAAGACGACACCCTCCCATACACCACAGCGTCATCAGCAAACAGCCGCAAATTACAAGCTAGTCTGTCCATCAGATCATTTACATAGATAGAAAATAATAGCGGTCCTATCACACTCCCCTGGGGCACGCCTGACGATACACTCGTCTCTGATGAATACTCGCCGTCGAGAACAACGTACTGCGTTCTATTACTTAGGAAGTCTTCCAGCCAGTCACAAATCTGTGAACCTTGAAACATTTTAACAGATTTTAAGTAATTACAGTTTATTCTACCGATACTCAGCTTTTCAACATTGTGATGTATGGGGGTTCTGCTCGCTGCAACATTATTCTCCTGGGTCGTCTTGGTGGAAATAAATACTCGTAGATAAAATTTTTCACTTCTTGTTTAATTTGAAATCAAGCGGTTTACTTCCATTTCAAAACACAGAGTGACATAGATTCCAGTGCTCTTGAAAAACGACTAAAACTCGAAATCCCCCACGCAAGGCGGTGAGGCAAATATATAACATCGGCAATAATGACCTTACATTATGCATTGTTCACAACAATTGAATGTTCCTAACATATATTGAACAATCATATCTCATGGCCATTCACAAAATATACTCAAAATCTCACGTCAGTTAATATATAGAAAGAATTCAATATTGATAATTAATGTAATAGTCGAAATAACACAACTAGCTGGTCAACACATCTTGTTTATGAGCCTAACCTATATACAAAATGTCATTTATTATCACGACTTTATGTTTTATAAAAGTTTTTACCCTTTGTCTGTCTATTTATTGAAATAGTTTACAATGACAAAAGTATTGTTTATAGTACTGTCTGGAAAGCAAATACATGAATCTCTTAATTAATGAAACTATCACTTGTTTTAATCACAGTATCACCGTGACACTGTCCTACACTGATTCCTAGGCTGGCTATTTCATTTGTAACTTCACACGCAACTTTTATCACTATTGAACCACACGATTCCGGATCCGAAGCAGACGGTATCGTAGGATGCCATTGAGATGAGAGGGCCAGGCAGACGGTATCGTACGATAACATTGAGATGAGAGGGCCAGCAGTCTCGTCACAATACCCCCCGATCAGCTCGACGATGCCCTCATACGTCGAGGTGATGTAAGAGTGAAGCACGTACTTTGGATGGCTTGGACCCGGTGGCTGGGTTGGCTGCATCAGTACCTCAATTAGTCCTGTCTGGGGTTGGCACAGCACAGTCCACACACACAGCATCACCAGATCCTGAAAGTTCCAAGTGCAGTAAGTAGGTGACAAGGGTATGGCCTGCCCAAGAGCAGAGGGCAGAATCGGGAAAAGCTCACACTCAAGAATCTGCCACACTGAACTTGTCTGACCTTTTTAAGCATCAAAACAAAATACACAAGAAAACATATGACAAAAAATATCCACATAACTATCTTGTAAAATTTACTATTCTCTTACGTTCTGAACTGAATTTTTTAAAACTCTGAGGACATAAAACTAGTACATATGTTCAAAACTCAAAGCTGCAATAAATTTTACAAAAATAGCACCTATACAAGTCTTATTATTACCCACTACTGTCTGTGTGGCTTGAGTTCTGTTATCTTCAAATTCACCCCCCCCCCCCCACTGGCAAGAGAGAGAGTGAATCAACAACAAGATTGTCCTTGCCCTTGCCCTTAATGTATTCCACAGCAAATTTACATTTCTCTAGCTTAAGAGATATCCCTCCTGCTCTTAATCTTCTGCACACTTCTTCCACTAAGCTTATGTGTTCTTCCCAGATCTGGCCAGTGACAAGGATATCGTACACATACACAGTTAACTTTTCAACAAAATCTTTGCCTAATACCCAATCCAAAGCTCTGATAAATTCAGCTACAGAAACATTTAATCCGAATGGGTCCACACAGTACTGATAGCTTCTTCCGTTATACAAGAAAACAGTGTACTTTCTAGAGTCTCTGTCAAGTGGCACCTGATGAAAACCAAAAGTCAAGTCCAGCCTAGTCAAATATTTTAAATTTTCAAATTTATACAATAGTTCGTCGATGCTCTCTGGCTGGTCGGTTTCCATTTCTAAAAACTTGTTCAGATGTCTGGAATCAAGTACAATTCTCACATCTCCATTCTTTTTGGATATCACAATGATTGGGTTGTTGTATTCAC
Organism: Locusta migratoria; assembly: GCA_026315105.1. Taxonomy (NCBI): domain Eukaryota; kingdom Metazoa; phylum Arthropoda; class Insecta; order Orthoptera; family Acrididae; genus Locusta; species Locusta migratoria. The sequence continues at coordinate 7,528,734 of CM048750.1, read as the reverse complement.
TAGTAGTCCTTTCAATTATGTTCCAGTTTTCCATTTTTTCAAATTCTTTCTCTACAGCTTTCCTTTTTGCAATGGGGACACCATGTGGTTTGATGTAAAATGGTTCATTTGGTTTGACCTGCTAGGTACATTGGTAGTTTTTCACTCTCCCCGGTCTGTCATCGAACACATCATGATAGTTCCACAAGACTCTTCTCAGCTCTTCTTTTTGTTCTTCATCTAATTTGTTGGCTTCCTGCACCTATGTATTTACGAGTTCATGAAAATTTGTATCCTCCATGGCTTCTTCAGGCTCTTCATGCATTTCTTCTATATCTCTATTATGATCTAATAAATCTAATTCTAGACTCTGCTTACTCAGACTATTCCCATTAGATTAGATTAATACTTGTTTCATAGATCATGAATACGACACTTTGTAATGATGTGGAACGTGTCAGTTAAATGAAATGTGTCAATACATAATATTACATGAGACTCAATTTTTGAATATTTTATTTTATTTTATATATTTTTATTTTTTTATTTTTTTATTCTTTTTATTTTTTTCCTAAAGTACTAACGTTTATCTAGAAATTCATCTAATGTGTAAAAGGAATTGCCATTCAGAAATTCTCTTAATTTATTTTTAAATGCTAGTCGGCTATCTGTCAGAATTTTGATACTACTTGGTAAGTGACCAAAGACTTTTGTGGCAGAATAATTAACCCTTTTCTGTGACAGAGCTAAATTTAACCTTGAATAGTGTATTTCACCCTTTCTCCTAGTGTTGTAGCTATGCACACTGCTGTTACATTTGAATTAAGTTGGACTGTTAATAAATTTCATAAGTGAATATATATATATATTGTGAAGCTACTGTGAAGATTCCAAGATCCTTAAATGTCTGCAGGATGATCTTGGGTGGGCTCCAGCATAGTATGCTAGTTTACTGAGTTGTACATCACCAAAAATTTCAATCGCCCTAATAGCATAGCATAGCAGTACAATGTAAAACACATGTCTTCGGGTCCACAAACATAGCTTTTCTTCCTCCCCAGTCAAATACAGCATTCACTTTCATGATCCAGTCAGTTCCTAGCAAGATATCCTCAGACAGATTAGGTATTACTAGACATCCTTGACATAAATTGACATCATTCACACTAAAATTCAACAAGGCTTGCCGGTTAACTAACTTGCTGTGTCTTCCGGTAGCACCCTTGATGTTGATTCCAACTACAGGCATCTCCATGTAGTCCGGTACATGTTTCACACAATCTCTAAATTGTTCAGAAATTCCACTGATTAGACTACCTGTATCAATTAATGCTTCCTTGCCTTTTCCATCAGTAAACACACTAATATATTGGCATCCAGTGACATCATAATGTATATCTTCCTCTTCTCCATGAGTGAGATCTTCAATAATATCATCATGTTTCATAGTACAGGAATCATCATTAGCTTGTACATGATTTGGGGACACATTACTTTCAACAGTTTGACAAGGCATACAACCATTAGCAACACAATAATCATTGGTAAAACACTGCTCTAACCTAGGCACATTATCTTCCAGTTCATGATATTTACACATTAATTTATCTAGAACATTGGCTTTCTCTTCCTTATCAATGTAGCTCTGTACGACACAATGCAAGATTTCTTTCCCTACCTCTTCTTGTCTGTTTCTGCTTCGACAACTTTCAGTACTGCTCAATTTCACTGGTACGACATGATTCTCACAAGACTTGACATCATCTACAACACACTTCGTCTCACACTGGCCATCAGACACGATGCAACCTTCCTTGACTTGAACATAAATCGTTACATCAAGTTCCTTATCCAAATCTTCAAACTCCATGACCTCCACATCTTCTTCACTATCTTCAACACTGTTATCCTCTGACTTCTCTGAACTCACACTAGATAAAACATCAAAATCTTCATGATTCTCAGTCTTCACAGTTTCATGAGCAGTAACATTCAGTCTGTCTTCAGCCTCTTCAACCTTATCATTTAGCAAATTACACAGTCCACACACATCTTGTTCTTCACTTATTTTGGGTTCTTCTACGGAAATATCTTCACTTGCATCCTTCTTTCCACGCCTGGTTCTTAATGATTTCCCATAGTTCTTTGTCAGACTTGAGCCGATTTACCCTGTGTGTTACCTTCTGCCGCTGTCTATATTGCTAATTTTCCCATTTGCGTCCAAATCTGATCCTATTGGTGGTAGCCTGATTTTTTTGTCCTATTTCTCACCCCAACCTGACAGGCTTCCATAGGGGCGACATTTAGTTTTCCTGCCCGTTTCCATTAGATTTGTAGTAACCTTGGTTCCTATTGTTTCTTCCTTGGCTGTTTCTATAATTCGTACTCCCACCTTGCTGTCTACTTCGGTTCTCACGACTATCTTCTTGGTGATTATCTCTTCTGTCTCTTCCATGATGGTCTTCTTGGTAGCGGTTTCTCTCCCTTTCTCTCATAACTTCTGTCTAATCTTCCAACAAATCTTAAGAAGTCCTCAACTGAATCGTCAGGTCCACAATCTAATGCTTGCTGTATTCTTCCTGGTAATCTTCTACGTAGGGTGTCCACCATTGTTATTTCATCTAAAGGCGAGTCAAGATGCACTAATTTTCTGATTTCAGCCTCACAAAAGTCCCTCATACTGCCACAACTTTCCCTGTACTTTCCCCCATGCAAGAAATCACTCCTTACACTAGCCTGCTTGCTTTTGGACCAAAATTTATTCAAAAAACACCTCTCAAACTCACTATATGACATATCCTCTGTATCTAACTAATTAACCCAAGTATAAGCTTCATTGTCCAAAAATCTCTTTACAAATTTAATTTTCATTGCATCGGTCATTTCTATTGTGAAGTTGTCAGAGCAATGATGTAAAAAGTCTTTAGGATGAATTTTTCCTTCCCCTTGCTATGTCTTAATTACTACATTTGGCCAATTAAAGCCACAATAGATCGACTTCTTGCTATTTACTAAACTTTCTTGCAATAAACTGACCCTTTGACTGAGGTTACACACATCCTTCTTAATAATACCTTCAGAAGTTGTCACACATTCACTAATTTTATTTTCTAGTGACACTTTAACTTCCTGAGTTTCAGTTTTTCTAATTTTATTTTCCTGATCAAAATACTTTCTTACAGTACTAATTTTGTTTTCAAGGTCAGACTCAACATTACTGATTTTACTTTCTGCTACAGTCACACGAGTGTCCAGCTGTTCATGTCCTAATTTCATTGCCCTTTCAAGATCACATGTTTGTTTCCTGATTTCGTCAACTGCTCTGTTTGTTTCGTTTATCCGAGACTTTAAATCTACTACACCGTCATCTATCTTTTTGCTCAGATCGTGATTTCCCTTGTCAATACGTTCAATTATTTGTTCTGTTAATCGATTTAACAACTCAATAAGACCTGGCGATGTAAGAATTATATATATACATGTGGCGTCTGTTCCGAAAGAACAGACGTAACTTCTGATCCCGCAGTTGTTATTATTTAATATTCACAAAATATATGACATCAACTGCGATTGGTCAAAGCTGAAAATGTGTACCCAGCCTGGATTCGAACCCGGGTCTCCTGCTTTCTAGGCAGTTGCGCTGACCCCTACATCGTTGGGGACACAGTGATCACAGCACCTGCAATCGCAGTTGATGTAATGTATTCTGTGAATATTAGATGCAAGAATTATTTCTTCACTATTTGATACATCCCTACGAGGTGTACTGTCCTTCACATTCTGATCTGACATGTCTACACTAGAGTTCCTATTCTCAGTTGACATCGTCTTTTACAGTGCCAAACAACCCAGACTACAAATAGAAATTAATAAGCGCTGCTGTACTTATCTTGTTATTCAGTGTCCAGCGATGCGACGATCCGGGTCCAAGCATCCAATTTCCAGGTTAAGTGCTCAAAAATGTTCAAATGTTTGTAGGACTTATGGGACTTAACTACGGATTCATCAGTCCCTGATCTTACAAATTACTTATGAACTACTTAAGACTAAGGACGGCACAAATATCCATGCCCGAGGGGGGATTCGAACCCCCGAACGTAGTGGCCGTGCAGACCGTGACTGGAGCGCCTCAGTCCTCTCGCCCACCACGGCCGGCCAGGTTAAGTGCTCCGTTTTTCGTTGCTGTATAATTCCAGATTCACGTCCTCCTTGGTTTTTCAAACATCGATTAGGTACATCCAAACATACTTCTCCTGCAACATAAACACTCTGTAGACATTGTATATGACGCAATCCCAGCTATGCTCCACCAATTAAAATGTTCTAATAGATTTTAAGTAATTACAATTTATTCTACCGATCCTCAGCTTTTCAACATTGTGAAGTATGGCGGTTCTGCTCGCTGCAACATTATTCTCCTGGGGCGTCGTGGTAGAAATAAATACTCGTAGATACAATTTTTCACTTCTTGTTTAATTTGAAATCAGACTGTTTCTTCACCAAACATTTTAACAACAAAACATTTACAAAGCATCTTGACAAACGACTAAAACTCGAACTCTCCCACGCAAGGCGGTGAGGCAAATATATAACATCGGCAATAATGACCTTACATTATGCATTATTCATAACAATTGAATATACTGATTTACAATTAACAAACATAACAGAAAAACATTTCATGTACACAAAAATAATCACAATAAAAAATGAAAACTATACATACAATAATTGTAGATGGCGTAAATATTTTTAGTCGTAATTTCTGTTCTTTGTGTATAACAACAAAGTGCAATGTTAAATGTCATTAACTAATTAATTGAGTACATCATACATGTTCCTAACATATATTGAACTATAAAATCTCATGCCATTCACAAAATATACTAAAAATCTCACTTCAGTCAATATATAGAAAGAATTCAATATTGATAATTAATGTAATAGTCGAAATAACACAATTAGCTTGTCAATACAACTTGTTTATGAGGCTAGCCTATATACAATGCCATTTATTTTCACGACTTTATGTTTTACACAATTTTTTACCCTTTGTCTATTTATTGAAATAATTTACAATGACAAAAGTATTGTTTATAGAACTGTCTGTAAAGCAAATATATGAATCTCTTAATTAATGACATCTTTCACTTGTTTTAATCACAGTATCACCGAGACACTGTCCTACACTGATTCCTAGGCTGGCTATTTCATTTGTAACTTCACACGCAACTTTTATCACTATTGAACCACACGATTCTGGATCCGAAGCAGACGGTATCGTAGGATGACATTGAGATGAGAGGACCAGGCAGACGGTATCGCACGATAACATTGGGATGAGAGGGCCAGCAGTCTAGTCACAACGTGTATTATCGCGATATAGGATAGAGTTTCACTGAAATCATGCCCTAGTCGGAGTGGAAATCTTTAAAAGAAAGGCGTTATTTGTTCGGACGAGATCTCTTTCCGAATTTTCCTTCATCTACGTTCTCTTCCGAATGCGAACAATTGTATTAGCACCTACCTACATAGGGAGACATTATCATTACCTATATATATAAAAGAAAGTTAGTTGTACTATTTATAACTAAAGAACGTATGAACCGATTTGGCTCAAAATCGGGGGGAAGGTAGCTTAAAAGCAATAGACGGACATAGGAAGGTTTTTAGATTCCTATTCATTTAATACTTTATGTTTGACACATCTATCTATATAATTAAAATAAGACAGTCTAGATTGCAAGTTGTTGCGTTTATTACTGGCAATCCGTTTCGGTTCTATAGAACCATCTTCAGGCCTTTGGCACCTTGTTGGTGGACGTTGGCGGTGGCCGGAGTAGGCATCAATTGCAGTTATTGCCAGCAATAAACGCAAGAAATTGCGACCTAGACGGTCTTATTTTAATTATTATTGTTCCAAAAAAATGCTTTCAAAAATTACATCTACATTAATAAAAATGAATTGCCGCATGTATGAAAGTGTATCTCTTGAGAGTGGCTTCACCAATTTGTCTGATCTTTTCTTTGTTCTGTTCATAATTCTCAGGTCAAGGTTTGTATGAAAGAAAATATTTGGAAATCTACCGAATAATATAAGAATTTGAGAATAACTGAATGTGCGATTCAAGGTCGGATCATTTTCTATATTCTCCAACAATCATCTTATTTAATTACGTAGGCTTCCGCGGCCAGAGTCACATGACATAAAAGTTTTCTGGGTGTTGTACCGCGTCATGATGTAAGGCTATTACTTAAATAACCGACGTTTCGGCCAACGTTACGTATACCCAGATGAAGGCCATTGTAACGTTGGCCGAAACGTCGGTTATTTAAGTAATAGCCTTCTTACATCATGACGCGGTACAACACCCAGAAAACTTTTATGTAATCAGCTTATTCATTCGCTACTCGCCTGGCGACCAAATACGCTGTAACGGAACGAACAAGGAGGTTAGAAGAAAGAGAGGGCATTGCTTGAAGCCAGGGATTAACTGTTAGGTAGGGTTTAATTTTAAATCTGCTACACAGACCTCGCGGGCAATGTTGGCAACAGCCGTTGATTCCGGGAAATTGCGTTACGTCGCTGTTAGCCAATCGGTCTTTTCGAAGACTCTTTGTTGTCAAGACAATTTTGAAGCTATAGCTGCAGAGATTGGTATTTGTCTTGTTCGTTATGATTTAAAAAATACGTGTTTCGGTAGTTTTGGAAATTCAACCATCAAGGGATCAAATAGGAGAGGGGATGTTTCTCGTAAATCTGTTGCTATTTAGGCAATTTTGAAGTTAGAACTACAACTTTTCGGATTTGGATTCGGGGTTCGAATTTAAAACACACGTGTTTCGGTATTTTTGGAAATTCGACGAATAAGGGGGTTAAATACGAGATGCAAAAATTGATTTTCAAAAATATGGTGCTGTTAACTCAAATTTCAAGCTATAACTACGAAATTTATGATATGGGTTCTTCATCAGGATTAAAAAGAAACAACTGGTGCAGACCAACCAGTCTACGCATGCGAAGCAGCGGGGGTTCAGCTAGTAATAAATAAGATCAGAGAGGGAGAGGAGGAGAGAGAGAATGGGGAAATGAAATGAATTTAAAAAGGAGGGATGATGGCAGGGGGGAGGAGATGATGTGGGGTAAGAGGGTTTGAAGATACGGGGAGGAGGAGATGGACAAAGGAACGTGGGAGGAGGCGACGAAGAAGTAGAGGAGGAAGGAAGAGGGAAGAAGAGAAGAGATTAGGGTATATATTCCATACACATTATGGACTGCGGAGCGTTGCCGGGTGTGCTAGTTAAGAATATTAGTTCCCTCCCGAAGGCGACGTGCTTTCAGCCGCAGTAGCTTTGCGGGGAAACCCCCTGGACTGTCCGGCAAATTCGCTGCCTTGGCCCGGTGTATGGTGCGGCTCGCAGCATGCGGGCCACGCACCGGTCGTATACAACGGCCAGCCTGACCCGACCTCGATAGGTGTCCCGCGGCACGGTTTGCGCGCACAGCACGTAGCCGCTAAGTCTGCCGCGGCTATCGGCGGCGGATGGCATCAGCACGTACTGGCCGCCGGGCCCGTAGCTGTCCAGATGAGGCAACTTGTTTCTGCAGCAGCGATCAGCGTCTTCCGGAGCATCTATTAGCGACTGCACTAACCAGAGAGGAAACAATCCAAATAGGAGAGGCGACCTGTATTTATCGTTTACGTGGTTGACATGGCACTGATTGAGTTTAACCTATTATATGCTTTAGTCTGCTTCTCTGGAATCATATTCAGGATGGAGCATGGATATGTGTGAGATTGTAATCTTCGTGAACCCAAAATAAGACTCTCTTTCTAATTTACATTCAAGTATGTTAGTAGTTTTCTTTGTTCAAGAACATTATGACAGATACTTGAACAAAGCTGTTGCCGATTAAGTAAAATTCGAGGTGAATTACGGTACACAGCATTTAGTGGAAAACAGACTTACCGCTTTGTTTACCCAGAAGAGAGTTCACATACTTACGTTATAGTATATTTAACATTAAATCCAACTTTGCCATAGAAAGAATTGAGTACTGCTTCCACAAAAGTCTCCGGTCACTTACCAAGCAGCATCAAAAGTTTGACAGATAGCCAACTAGTATATGAAAAAAGCAACTACTATACTTTTTATGAATTTTTAGGTAAAACAAAGTAATTTCGCAAAAAAAAAAAGAAATAAAAAATAACTTTTTAAAAATTACAATAAGAAATTAGAAATTTTTAGAAATAAAACATCTTGAAATATTTTTTAAACTGATTTGTTCCACATAATTGCGAACTGTCGAATTTATGACCTATGGAACACGTATTAATTTAACAAGGAGACGGCACGACCGAGGGGTCGGGGATATGTCGGAAATTTAGTGTGGTGAAAGAGGACCCCTAATAGCTCACGTGGTTAAAATATTAGGACGCACTACTCGGAAAATACCGAGAACAATCGATGTAAAGTTTCTCAGGTGCCTTGTGAGTATAAAATGGTTCATTGCCGAGCCGCCGTCTGGCCTAGACCAATCATTCAGAAAGTTTCCCAAACCTACAATATATTTAACAAATTAGTTACATTATTTAATAAAAATTATTTTCTTTTTGTCCAACAACACAGTTCATGGCGGTGAGTTTACATTGTAGCGTATGTGACGAGAAACATTGGGTTTTTAGTCAGAATAACGAAGTCAATTGGGAAACATTCAATTCTTATACATGTAATAATTACAGACAAGAACTTCAGTGGTCATTATCGCAAAAACAAACAAAGCAACAATTTTTGCGACGTCTTCCGCAACATATAGAAGCCGATTTTTTACACTCACAGGATGTTGGCAAAAAATCTGTACAAAAATATGCCCTATTAACATTTACGAAAATGTTTCGAGTTTCTGATAATTTTGAGGCAAACCAGGCATATTGAATAATATCTTGGAATATTGGTGACGATAATTGATTTTGAATCATAGAAGAATTGTTATACAATCTTCCCGGGAATTTATTTCACGATTCTCCTATAACAATTCGCTGCAATTTTGCAAGCACTTTATGAAATGAGCGTGAATTAATTCCTCTTCAGTTGCGAATGTTTTGTCACCCATAAGTTCCAATATATTATTATTATAAAGTTCTCTGGCCAATAACATAGCATCGCGAGTGATTTCTTCAGAAAATGTCGATGTAATTAAATTATTTTCCGTCAACAGCTTTTCATAATACACCACTACGTCCTCCATTCGTAATTTTGATCGATCACTATAAATGAATTCTTCAGAAATTTATTCTCCCATTCCAGATGAGCCAGCAACTTCTTCAGTCTACATGTTTAACCTCGGATCGGAATAACACGTTAAAATTTAAAACAGGCACGTCTGTTCACGACGAAATCGAAAAACAAAGTGGCGTTTTCTTCTCACTGCTCGCGCACAGTCCTATGCGCAGATGACCGTTATAATCCCAAGGGCGCCCTTACAAACCCCTTTAAACTTTGAAACCCCATAAAACGAAATAGAACAACAAGCACGAATATTTTTCAGTGATTGAAAAACTTTACCTTCTTTATATAAAATAATGTTAGTTTGAGAAACTTTTTGAATAATTGGTAGAATAACAAAAGGAAATGAAACAGAACCATAAATAGTGCCGGAGGAATATATATATATATATATATATATATATATATATATATATATATATATATATATATATATATATATATATATGTAACACCACAAATAAAAATGAATCAAATATGTAGCAGGAGCGAAATATCTCTGACCGTTATGAAGAATTTAGAATGTTACAGTAATTCACACAAACATTCGTGACCTCTCACTAAAAAAAAAAACGCAAATCTGTCGATAATCTCGGGTCAAAATGTGACCCGTCGGCATTGAAACGTTGATTTCGTAACACTGAGGGCGCTTACAACGGATTTGCTGTATACCAAGCATGAAAAAGAAGCAAATAATTGATGGCGGGAAACAATTGCTAGCATGTGGCCTTCCACTGAGAATCCACTAATCTATTGTGCATCACTCGTATTTTCAGATATAGAGCGCGCGCGGTATACTGTTCGCTTCAGTTCCTCGCTATAGAGCCAGCCACATATTTAACTGCGGCTCGATGGAGTTGATGGCCCATGACTGTTTCAGAAAACTTTAGACCGTTGGCAAAGGTCAACATTGCGTGCAAAGAAAAAAGGCAAAGTATACAAGAGATTTTCCGAAATTATTTAGCTGCGGTAGTTGAGGAAGGTTATTAAAGCACCCTGACGGCAATTATTAACTACTGTTGGGCCTTGCGGACACATAATTATGCCGTGGCGGAGCGGCTGAGCGCACTGACGTGCTACCCTAACGATGCGCGAGGCCGTTCCCCGTCGGGGTTCGAATCCCTCCTCGGGCATGGAGTGTAAGCTAGTATATGTGTAGTTTGTAAATTTAGGGACTAATGAACCCGCAGTTCAGTCCCATAAGTTTTACAAACATATTTTTGAACACAAAAGTATAGAAAACAAGAAACAGCGGGAAAGCATGCTCAGCACGCTCGTTATGAAGAATCAAATATGATCTTGCCACGGACATCGTCATTTATTTCATTATACTAATGCACGCACTTGATAATGAATCATTACTCCCTGATATTCACTTGAAACTAGGAATTGAACGGCTGACGCTAATGGCTCAAGTCCCATTGAAATAAAAAATAAAATAAAATAAAATAAAATAAAATAAAATAAAATAAAATAAAAAATACAAGCTACAACTTCAAGTCCAACATTAAGCCGAATTTCTACGTTAAAATTACACGAATTTGTATCACACACTTGATCTAGCCATAGAATAACGATTGTTGCTACAATACCGATCGAAATGCTCAAGAAAATCAAGACGATAAGGAACATTTACGATACCAACACCAGACCTAACGTACTCACGTCCGCACGATTCGAGACCTGAGCCAACTCTGTTCTCTAATGGCGGACACCTCTCCTAACTACTTATCCGTTTCAAGTTGCTCGGCGGAGCTCTCCCACTGGCTGAAGGCATAAAGTGACCCACTGCCAACCTGACAACCCTCCGTCTAGCGTTCTGCTGGCTAGCAACCTCTGGTGCCACAAGAAAATCTCTGCTCTTCTCTTAGGAAGCAGATGTCGGCTATCCTACTTGGAACTTTCTGCTACTGCTAAACCCACTACAGTCTGTCATCTCACCACCTCCGCCACACTCCCACATTCACACACACACACACACACACACACACACACACACACACACACACACATTCACACACACACACACACACACACACGGGAAGGGAAATGGTTGCTGTGGATCCTGGCTCCTTTTATTTTACTTATTTATTGCATTTCTGCGTCCACTGGTCGCTAATTCTAATCTGCACTGTAGCAAAATAATGAGCTGAACGGTCTTCTAAGCTCGTCTAAAATAAAGGCTTCAACAATTCTGTTGGCATTAATAAAAAATGAATATTGTAGGATAAAGTAATGAAGCGATCTAACATTACCGCTTCATTATTTAAATCTTATATTTATTATGTTTAGTCAAATCTTATTTTATTTGATACTAGCTGCAAGTATCCGGCTTTGCCCCGCTTTAAAATAAGGTTTTCTGTAGAAGCGTACAAAACCGTTTATTTGCATATAAGAAAAGGGTACATTTACGTAAAAGCAATGTGATAAACAACATTTTTGGCAGTTCCATTTGGAGTATGTACAAGAAGATTTTCGTCTTTACCCACTCTGGAGCAGGCCACATACAACTGTCAAAGAGAGAAGCATGGTGTCTGCCAGTCTATACCAGCAGTCCCAAAATTTCATCAAGATCGGAGCAAAACTGTGGATTTTGGTGAAATCCATAAGTACCCTCCACCATTCACTGAAAGAAATTTTTTATGTAGACATTGCCCTTCCTCTTATTTTGATGCTCAATCGCGCAAAATTTCATCAAGATCAGTGCAAAGATATAGATTTACACGCACACATTGATAACGCACTTTCACTTTTTCTCAAATTTTCCGGTTCGTTTTCTAAAATATGGAACGAAACCCATTTAAAAACCTTCCCCATCTAATTTTCTGTAAATGTACCAAATTTCACGTTATTAAGTTGTCTGGATCTAGAGTTATGTGAGAACAGACAGACAGACAACAAATGCGTCTTATAAGTATAGAGAGATGTTATTTGTGTTCGTAGCTAGTATATTTCAACAAGGTTATAAGCTGCAAATGGTTTTTGATAATTCTTTTTAGTTTATTGATGTGGTCTTTGTTCTTTTCGGACAAGATCGAAAGAATAAACACCATTAGTTGACGTGACGACCGTAAACGAAATAGAGATTTTTAAAACACTTCGACCGATTCGGAGGATTGAAATAAATATAGCAACAAAGTTTAACATTTTTCTGGACCTGGTTTCGAACCCGGATTTCCCGCTTCGAGCCAGCGCTCGCCTTAACCAATTACGCTATCCAGCCTCAATTTGTAGCAACCTACCCTTTGATTTCCTCGCAGCCTATACTTGATTTCCGCAAGGGGTCGAGTGTTCGAATGCGTCCGCATTGAACTGTCATTGCCTGTTGTGGGCATATTTACAATTATTGACACTAACGGCCATAAATGAACGAAATCGAAATTTTTGAAACATTTCGACACTTTCGGGGAGTTAAAAGAAATTCAACGACGAAGTCGAAAATTTTTGCTGGATCGAGATTCGAACCCTGATTTCCCGCTTCGGGCATCTCCGAAAGGAAGGTGCACTATATCAGTAATTGTAAATATGCCCACAACAGGTAATGACAGTTTGAATATGGACGCACGGAAATGCTCGATCCCTTGCGGGAACCCACTGTAGGCTGCGAGCAAGACGAATCAAAGAGCAGGAGCTCAACTTTGAGAATTTGTATTGGAGGGGATGCCTGTTTGGATAGCCTAATTGCTTCAGGCGGCCGCTGGCGCAAATCGGGATGCCTGGGTTCGGATCCCGGGCAGCAAAAATTTTCGACTTTGTCATTGAATTCATTTAAACCCCCCGAAACGGTCGAAGTGTTTCAAACATTCAGATTTCGTCTATTTACTTACATTTCATTACTGTTTTCACACAATGCACGTCAGCAATACCGGTTTCTTATTTTCATCTTCTTCCTACTGGCTTCGGTGTTCGACATAACTTTTGTATTACAAAAAATTCAGATTTAGACACACACTCACATGCGTATAGACACGGGTTTCCTCACAATATCGAGTCGCACTTTCATTATGTTGCCAGAGAGCGGAGGAAACCCTCTGCAGGAATACTGAATAACAGCCCTGTATAAAATACGAAAGTGTTGTCACTGCTGCACCTACTAACGTCACGTGTACGTTCACTAAATGACCTGTGGAATTTATGATGGTCAATCCGGGTGACCAAATCATTCGCCTAAAGTGTCCAAAATGTCCTTCTAAACAGCCACGATCAAATGTGGCCCGGTGACGCGGCTTATTGTCACCCACAATAATTATTGTCGAACCTGAAGACCCTGAATGCCTGCAGATAAAGTACCACAACACCGACATGTCCTGTCAATGATTGATTCAGCTACACTAGGGGATCCAGTCCATTTCATGTCAAAACAGCACACACAAATAATTATTCACTGGGTCCCTGGCTACGTTGAACCACAGCCACACACGAACCAACAGAAATCGGGACTCCCCTGACTTGACCAAGCCATAGTTTACCAGCTGATTATGATCCAACCAACGTGGTCGTGTGTCCAAGAGAAGCGATATCTTAATGTTAGAAAAGGCGCTAGTGGGTTTTACGAATCAGAAATATTCCTTCTTGAGTTTTACAGGGCAATGAAATAAACTCCGTGTCGAAACTGAAAATTTGTACTGCAGCGAAATTCGAAGCCGTATTTTCCGCTTCAGGCAATCGGTCGCAGCCGGCCGCGGTGGCCGAAGGGACTGCGGCGCTTCAGTTCAAATGTTCAAATGTTTGTGAAGTCTATGGGACTTAACTACGGGGTCATCAGTCCCTAAACTTACAAACTACTTATGAACTACTTACGAACTAGGACGGCAAAAATATCTAGGCCCGAGGGGGGATTCGAACCCCAGACCGTAGTGGCCGTGCAGACCGTGACTGGAGCGCCTTATTCCTCTCGGCCACCGCGGCCGGCGGCGCTTCAGTCACGGTCTGCACGGCCACTACGGTCGGGGGTTCGAATCCCCCCTCGGGCATGGATATTTGTGCCGTCCTTAGTTGTAGCTAGTTGATAAGTAGTTTGTAAGTTTAGGGACTGATGACCCCGTAGTTAAGACCCATAAGCTATACAAACATTTCAACATTTATTTTTTTAATTTTTTGCAGTTGGTCGCCTTATCCAATTAATCTATCAAGACTCACTCCAGTTCCTGCCCAACTACTCAAATGATCGCGATTGTTCTGTCCCATACTTCCACCTTCTCGCAGTTTTAAGTGTATTGCCAGAAGCTATTGGACGTATTTGTGAATCTGCACATAAATCGTCATTTGATACATACAAGCGATAATAGATTTGGTGTCTGTTTTTAGAACACGTTTGAATATTTAGAATTCGTAAATAAGGTTTCATTTTTTCTCTCCCTTATTCAACGGTTTAATGTTCATTTGAATTTTGAGAGAGACCCAGCACACATCTCTTCCTTTTTCTCATATTCATGTATATGGAAAGAAAGCGGAAGAAACCGGAAAACCATCAAATGAGGTGAGGCAACATTGCGTTAAAACTGAATTTAAGAATGAAAGAAACATGAAAATGTCCATATGAAATGCTCTTTACTGTAGTGCAAACCGATTTTTCTTGCAAATTTACGGTCAATATTCAAGAGCACGTTCTCTTTATTGCTACAGCACAAATACAAGAGCGAAAAAAACTTTGAGCCAATATGTACGCTGCGCTCACGGAGAGGAATGAAAAAGAAAAGACCAGACGCGAGTATATTACTGGCCAAAATTTGTTTCACGTTAGCAGAGATTGGTGTATCACCAAGTCCTTGTAGCAGGAACAAAAAAACAAAATTTCAGCATACACCCATGTAGTCGATAATAAGTTTTGCTTAACGGCCCTTGATGCGCTAGGAACTGAATTTGGAGAAAGGATCGTATTCGCACTCTATCTACTTTGAATGATGCCGTTGCTCGTCTGAGTCCGTTTCCAGGGCTTAATGGAACATTCATGAGGAGCAGAAACGGCGAGGCTCTGAAGGGGATATTCGGATCGCCACCTGCACCTTAAATATTTAATTACTACGCGAGGTATCACTTCTCTCCAGTCGTTTTCCTCTTACTGTTGATCGACCTTTCGAGCTGCTCGCCAATGTATTCGACATTCCTTTGACTTCATCCTCTGGTCCAGCTGTCTTTCACACTACTCTATCCCCAATATCCTCTCTCTGTAGAAGCTGGCCGATACCATTTCGCCAACCGAGAACGAATGTTGCTTACTCTACTCGCAGTTCTACTGCACTTCTTTCTTTACGTTTCAAGTTCCTTATTTTCGCTTAACAGATTGTAATTCTCAAGCCTTTGTTGAGTGCTAAACGTATTTATTTTCTGGTAAAGGAAATCGTATTTTCTGAACTGCAGCCTCACAGCTAATAGTTCTCCACAATCTAGCTTTACGTGACTCCTAAGTACAAAAAGTTTTAAGTATTCGAATTATTAGCAGAAAATGTTGATACAGTTCCACAATTTAGCCTACCTTGCCTAAGCATATTAATATTTGTGTAAGTGCCACATGCTGAAATTATTTTATGTGTTTACTGTGCTCAGGCGTTGATGTTTCTGTAACAGTTACTGTCTCATATGTGTACACCACTGAATTATTAATTGCTGCCACTGGATGAGAACTGTTCCTTCAAAACTAATATTGAAATGTGTGTGAGGTCTTATGCGACCAAACTCCGTGGTCGTCAGTCGCTAGACTTACACACTAATTACTTAACTAATTTATGCTAAGCACAACACAAACAGCAATGCCAGAGGGAGGATTCTAATCCCCGACCGCAAGGGCCGTGCAGACTGTGACTGGCGCGCCGCAGACCGCTCGGTCACTGCGACCGGCACTGCTCCTTCGTTAAGTCTAATTATTTCGTAAAGCGCTTTTCTTCCCAGTTCGTCTAAGTAATTCTTCATTTCATGTCCATTTTTCCTTCTACATTCTTCAATAAGACCACATTTCAAAAGCTATACTTTTATTTTAGAACTCTTACTAATCCATCTTTCACTTCCATGTAAAACTACACTACATAAAATTACTACCAATTTAATCATAAAGTCATATTAGAAATTACTCATTCTTTCTTCTTTTATGCAGCGTTCCTCTAACTGATGTCAGTCAATAATAGTCCCATTCTTTGGTGCCAAATTACTAAACTAGTAGTGTAAACCTGTTACGATTTAATGTTACGTCTTAAATATTTGTGTATTTAATTCGACTATGTGCCAGCATGTCCTGTTTCATTTACAGATATTCATATTACAACTTTTTCTAATACTTATTCGGTTCATCTGTTAAGTCTTTAGCATCTTTTGGTGTGATAGGAAAACCATGGCTTTCAATTTTTTGACTATGAATTTTACCTCATATCGTGGCCTCATAGTGCACAGGCAAGATCCTACAACTATGTTTACTTTTATCACTTACTGACACACATTCTTATACGTAGATAATTTCTAGATATCTATACGCGTCGTAGACAAATGCTAACAACAAGTCTTCAATAAGTCGTGTTATATACAATTACCGTTAGAAGCTTTATTTTAAACTTCTAACGATCATATAACACGACAGTACTATGAAATACGTAACAAATTACAGGATTGTAGATGGAATGTTGAATGAAATTCGTATTTTCGTCAAGAAACGAATGCAGGAAGTGTTCGGCAACTACTGTAGCACCATGGTATTGGCGGAAAATCCGTGAAGCAAATTCAGAACAAAACCATATCTTATTTTGTTTTAAGTGCGTGGCTCAGCCTCCATAAAGTTAAAAACATATGTTCTACCAGGTTGTACATTGAAATCTTTTATGAACTTCGGACACCGTCCCCAAGTCAATGTTATAACCGCTCTTTAAACACATAACCAACTGAATATTTCGCAAAGTCAGAGATACGATAGAGAGGCAACAACGCAACCAGAGTACGGTAAATTGATAGAAATCAACCATTAGCGAATGCCCTTATTCTGAATTTTACTTTACAGTTTCACCTTTTATGAAGAAGAGTGCGTTTAATATACAGAGTATTCAAAAAGTATATACGTATTACAAAGTATTAATTTGCCCAAACTACCGATCGCTGCTCGCCGCAGTGGAGTAGCCGAGCGGTGTAAGGCGCCTTGCCGCAGAGCGCGCGGTTGCTCGCCGTCAGAGGTCCGATAGATTTACAAACATTTGAACATCTGAACATTTTTGATCGCTGCTCCTCGGCTCGGCTATTGTAGAAACGAATGCACAGTATAGTTCATATTAATATCCGCTTGATATCAGTTTTCTGTTTTGCTTGGTAACCGTCTCATGTTTAAAATTGCTACTCCGCAGCAGAAATCATTTGTGTTCTCGAGTTTGAGACGTGTCATTCCTTGATTGCAGTGCAAAGACGTTTCAAGCTGAGTTACGAAATTGATCCTCCGAACGGTTGGAACATTCGCAGATGTTATCGACTGATTGTGGATACAGAATTGGCATGTAAAAGAATGAGTCCTGACCGCCCTGGAGTTTCTGCGATTACGTCTTTGATTTAGGAAGTATATATTTGAAAGGTTTATGCACTAACTGTGTTTACGGAAACTCACTTTCAGAAGCACTGACGATATTCTTGGTTTCGGTGTACTCAAAGAATACTGTACTAACTACCGTGTTTACATTCGCAGGTGAACTTGAGGACAATAACTGGACCAAGAATTTGATACTGTGGTCAACAGTTAGTTGATCATTTGAGATATCTAGGTTCGGCAGTATTGTCATCGGCACAATGAACTAAAATAGTTGCACCTCTTTCTGTCGGTTCTACGAATTGGAGACAACAAAATTATGGCAACCAAAATACTGGTAATAACAGAAAACTGCTGAAGAGGAGGTTGGTGTTATATTTACGCTTCTAAAATTTCACAAGCAGTTGGGTTCAGATAGTGTAGTGAGCAATACAACAACAACGTGACTTACCCGAAGTTATGGTATAGAGAGCCGTAGGAAGGTTGGAAGCGGGACAGACACAGAGGGAAGTGGCTGCAGCCATTGAAGTGTCACATAGTGTATTTTCCAGGACCTGAACGCGATTTCAGACAACAGGAACCGTCAAAAGGAGGCAAGGCCAAGGTCGTCCTCGGATAACATCAGCAAGAAGTCGCCGTCATCTCCAGTTAACAGCACGTCGAAACAGGAGGCTGCACCTCAGCTGCAGCGCCTCCTCCAGGCAGCAGAGGACGCGCGGTATCAACACAAACAGTCCGAATTCATCTTCATGAAACTGGTCCCCCTTGGTACACTAAGCAGATCAGCACACTGATGCAAAAGCAAAGGAAAAGGCATACTAAATTTAAATGCACACAAAATCTCCAGGATTGGCGATCCCACACAGCTTCTTCACACGAAGTGATGGGTGCTATCGATAAGGATTCGCAAATCGATTCCGTATTTCTTGATTTCCAGAAGGCTTTTGACACCATACCTCACAAACGGATTAACTAATTGCTTGGTTATGGTATATCGCCTCAAATTTACGACTGGATAGGGGATTTCCTGTCATAGAGGACACAGTTCGTAGTAATCGATGATAAGGCATCGACTACACCAGAGGTGATATCGGGCGTTCCACAGGGTAGTGTTATTGGTCCTCTGCTGTTCCTTATTTACATAAACGATTTAGGGGAAAATCTAAGTAGCTCTCTTAGGTTTTTTGCAGATGACGTCATTTACCGTCTAGTAAAATCATCTGAAGATCAAAACCAACTGCAGAACGATCTGAATAACATATCAGGATAGTGTAAGAATTGGCAATAGACTCTAAATAATGAGAAGTGTACGAAAAGAAATCCGTTAAACTTTGTTTAAACTCCACAAAATGCCTAGGAATTACTATTCCTTCAGACTTAAATTGGAAGATCAAAACCAACTGCAGAACGATCTGAATAACATATCAGGATAGTGTAAGAATTGGCAATAGACTCTAAATAATGAGAAGTGTACGAAAAGAAATCCGTTAAACTTTGTTTAAACTCCACAAAATGCCTAGGAATTACTATTCCTTCAGACTTAAATTGGAAAGTACACGTAGATAATGTCGTTGGAAAGAGGAACCAGAGACTGCGTTTTATTGGCAGAACCCTTAAAACATGCAACAGAACTACAAAAGAAACTGCATATACTACGGTTGTCCGTCAATTTTTGGAGTATTGTTGCCCAGTGTGGGATCCGTATCAAGTGGGTTTGACGGAGGACATCGAAAGAGTCCAAAGAAGGGCAGCTCGTTTCGTATTGTCACGATACAGGGGAGACAGCGCTACGGAAATGATACAGGAGCTGGGATGGCAATCATTACAACAACGGCGGTTATCGCTGCGGCGTGGGCTGCTTACTAAACTCAAATCGCCAACATTATCCTCTGAATGCGAAAATATATTGTTGACTCCCACTTACATAGGTAGAAATGATTATGAGAATAAAATACGAGAAATCAGAGCTCGAACGGAGAGATTCAGGTGTTCATTCTTCCCGCACGCTATTCGAGAATGGGAGATAAATAGTATAATGGTGATTCGATGAACCCTCTGGCAGGCACTTAAATGTGATTGGCAGAGTATCCCATATAGATGTAGATGAAATTTGAGCACTCCGCCAGCCGCGATACGTACGTCGTAGAATCGTCACGGGGCGGAAGATACTGCTGTGCTGCCTGCGCTACCTCTAGCAAGTGCCACAGTCTGACATTGTCTTTGGTCTGAGAGCAGCTGTTTCATGCAACTATCGATCTTTGAGTTTCCAAACAAAGCAAAACGTTTTACGTAATGAAACAAGATTCGAATGTTTTATAGCTTATGGGACTTAACTACGGGGAATCAAACAAGACATCATAAGTAAATACAACTAGTATAAAATTCATTTACAAAACAGTTATTAAAAAATGAACATTGACAAATACAATTACATTATACTAAACAGATGACAACAAGTCATTACGTTTACATAGAATGCACACATGTACACGCACACGTGTACATCATCAAAGAGGTGTTACTTATGCAACATAAAATTACGTAGACATTTCACACAATTTTTTTAAAGGAATTAATTTCTCAAAATATGGTTTTCATTCGCTTAACATGTAAGGTTTACCTTACAAACTTTCTGCTTAAGTGTGGCTCTTACTTTAAAAGTTTTATTTAGAATACTCTGCAATGATGGACTATGTTTGTCGTATACTTCGGTGACAGTCCCTATGTTGTGTTTCAATTTCGTTTCTAATTTACTATTAATCTGTTCGTCTTTTTCGTTTAAAAATTCATCAAATTTTCTGGTGCAAGGTGGAATAAGATTTTTAGCCTAATTAAATTACGTGATATACAGAAGTCTTTAGGGAATTCTGTTCTGTAAACAATTTGAAAAGCTCCTCGGAAGAATTGTTAATGGAGGTGGATAAAAGACTTCTTTAAGCTTTAATTTCACCAGAGAGTCAACTCATCTTTAAAAGTTTCCATTTCATTAGATAACATGTTTCTCCAATTTGTTTTTCCATTTCCCGAGGTTTTGCTGCATTTCATCAATCTGATTTTATCCTCGTTCGTAATTTCGGTCGTAAGTTCACTAAGCAGTATTGAAGTTGATACAAGATTTCCTAAACGATTTTCAAGATGTTATTTATAGACTGTAGTGTGAAGACTACTATTCATGTTTTTTCTGAAGTATTCAATAAAATACGTTGTGACATCGTACGTTGTGCGGTAGTGTTTACCATGATTTGTGTGAACTGTTACCAAATACGTTGCCCATGTTATCTAGATCCTGTTAGTGGCCACACTGTAAAATATAGTGTTCACGTTATCTAGTTGAGTATCTAGTGAATGTAATTCCTACGTTAGGCAACGATGCTATTTAATAAGTTGGTCTACGACATGAAGCGCAATCCCGCTTCCGCTAGTTTGTGCGTTTTTCAACCATAATGACCATTTTAACGATCATAGATTCACCTGATTAATCACGATAATTTGTATCACTGGTGAGTACGTATCGTGAGTACGCAGCACAACTACAAGAACGCTACACAGCCTCAATCAGCGAATACAAAGAGATTTGATCTCTCCGTATATCTTCGAAATAGTCTTGCGAAAAACCTTGATATTGTTTTATGGTAACTTCCAGAATATTTTTATGTAGTTAATATTCTTACAATTTCTTTACAAATATTTGCTCCGAAAACGGTATATTTGTACTTACGGCAGTTAAACATAGAAAGTAATCACATAAATAGTTTAACAAGATCGAAAAATAAACTTTTTATCTTGTGAAAAGTTGTCATATTGAGGCGATCTTTTCAATCACTTTAACACGGGCAACATCCAAGATAGCTTATAATTTTTATTTTTATTAGCGGTTTCGGCAGATTAATATACCATCTCTTGTTTTCACTTAGTGTGACCACTTCACAGCAGGCATTTGACAATTAATTTGTCACTACGGTCGGGGGGTTCGAATCCCCCCTCAGGCATGGATATTTGTGCCGTCCTAGTTCATAAGTAGTTCATAAGTAGTTTGTAAGTTTAGGGACTGATGACCCCGTAGTTAAGTCCCATAAGCTTAACAAACATTTCAACATTTGAATTAATTTGTATGATGACAAACCAACCATAACCTTGGTGAGTGTATGTGTTTTAATTTGTGGTGTCATGAGTTACATGGAAGGTCCCAGAATGGCAGTTTTATCAGCCGAAACCGGTAATCGAAATAAAAATGATAAGGGATCTTGGCTGTTATCCTTAATAAATTCTTTGCATATATATTCAGATATGTTTTGGAATTTCGAGGCTGACAGTCGTCAATCTTCCCTTAATATTATGCTTACTTGTTCTGTTACAATTTTTAGCGTTTGTATCTTTGTATACTTAGGTCGTATTAGTTTTATTATGTCTCAGAGCATACTTCAGTAATTTCGTCATGGAATGAAAAATTAGCTTTATTATTGCCACGTAATAGCTTATCATAAACTTTCAGTATAGTAATGAGGGTATGCTTTCCGAAATTCGTTCACCAAAGAAGACGAAGTAAACACTCCAGAATTCGAACCAAGAACAGTTACCAGCATGCGCAATTTAGATGTTCCTAGAGTAGTAAAACAACTTAAGTCTTAACAAAAACAAAACTTCCGGGACAGATTGTATTCCAACTAGATTCCTTTCTGAGTATGCTTTTGCAATAGCTCCATACTTAGCTGTCAGACACAACCGATCACTCAGCGAATGATCCGTACCCAAAGACTGGAAAGTTGCCCAAGTCACTTCAGTATACGGAAAGGCAATAGGAGTGATCCCCAAAATTACAGGACCATCTCATTGACGTCAATTTTTGTAGGTGTTTGGAATACACACTTTGTTCGAATATTATGAACTACCTCGAAGAGAGCAACCTATTAACCAATAGTCAACACGGATTCAGAAAATATCGCTCTTGCGAAACAACATCTTGCCCTTTATTCACATGAAGTGATAAGTGCCATCGACAAGATATCTCAAATCGATTCCATATTTCTGGATTTCAGGACGGCTTTTGACATTGTGCCTCACAAGCGGCCTCCTATGAAATTGCGTGCTTGTGGAATATAGCCACAATTGTGCGATTGAATTTACGATTTCCTATCAGAAGGGACACAGTTCGTAGTAATTGATGGTAAGTCATCGAGTAAAACAGAAGTGATATCTGGCGTTCCACAGGGAAGCGTTACAGGTCCCCTACCCTTCCTTCTGTTTATAAACGATTTAGGAGACAATCTGAATAGCTCCCTTACACTGTTCGCGGATTATGCTGTCGTATGGTAGTGAATAGAGGATCAAAAGCAACTGTAAAGCGATTTAGACAAAATTTCTACAAGGTGCTAAAATTGGCAATTATCACTTAATAATGAAAAGTGTGAAGTAAAACACATGACCGCTAAAAGAAGTCCCCCGTATTTCAGTTACACGATAAATCAGTCAAAACCTAAGGTGAAAAAATTCTACCAAATACCTAGGAGTTACAATTACGAACAACATAGAAAATATTGTGGGGAAGGCGAACCAAAGGTTACGTTTCATTGGCAGAACGATTCGAAGATGCAACAGCTCCACCAAAGAGAATGCCTACATCACACTTGTGCGTCCTCTGAATGTGAAAATATTTTGCTAGCCCCCACCTACATAGGGAGGCATGACCATCCCAATAAAATAAGAGAAATGAGATCCAGAGCGGAACGTTTAGGTGATCTTTCTTCCTGCGCGCTGTTAGAGAATGGAACGTTAGAGAAAGGTTATGAAAGTAGTTAATGAACCCTCTTCCAAGCACATAAATTTGATTTGCAGGTTATCTATGTAGAAGTAGATGTAAACGGAAAAGTGCTGTCTTCTATAGCTAAATTATGAGACGTTCCCCTGTTATTCATTTTAATTTCTTTCATCTGATATTTAGATTAGAAATGTATTCCACTGCGACTGGATGTAGCATTTTTATTTCCGTGTTTGTACAACCGTGTTTGCTTAATATGCTGGGCAGTTTTTTGTGCTGCTACAGACAAACACATATTCATCTGTTTAGAGACGGAAACATCCCCAAAATTACACGGAAAGAAAAAATCGTCATAGCGTCGATGATGACCAAAGTTCATAAACTAATCAAGAAGGCTAGGAGCGTGTTTTTGTTGGGAAGAGCCGAAAAGCAAATGTTTCGATCGCACTTAGAAAATGAATGGGCATCGTTTAATTCCGGAACTATGGATGTAGAGGAATTGTGGACTACATTTAAGTGCATTGTTAATAAAGGGTTAGAGAAATATGTGCCAGTAAAGACGATTAAGGATGGAAAAGATCCACCTTGGTATAATAATAATGTTAGAAAGCTGCTGAGAAAGCAAAGGCGGTTGCACTCTCGATTCAAAAGAGAACACGCAAATGATGACAGGCAAAAACTAGTAGAGATTCGTGCGTCTATGAAAAGATCGATGCTCGAAGCATATAATAATTATCACAGCCATACCTTACCAAAAGATCTTTCCGAGAATCAGAAAAAATTCTGGTCCTATGTAAAATCGATAAGCGGGTCAAAGCCCACTGTCCAGTCACTCGTTGATCATTCCGGGGCAGTAATAGAAGAAAGCAAACGGAAAGCTGATGTTCTAAATTTAACCTTGAAGAAATCTTTCACGCAGGAGGACCGCACAAATGTACCATCATTTGATCAACGTACAAATTCCGAAATGGGGGACATAGCAATAGGTATTTCCGGTGTAGAGAAGCAGCTGAGAGAGCTAAATACGAAAAAGTCTGCTGGTCCGGATGGAATACCAGTTCGGTTTTACAAAGACTATTCTGCAGCGTTGGCCCCCTACTTATCTTGCATTTATCGCGAATCTTTAATTCAGCGCAAAGTTCCCAGTGATTGGAAAAAAGCGCAGGTGACTCCCGTGTATAAGAAAGGCAAGAGAACTGACCCACACAATTACAGGCCAATATCGTTGACATCAGTTTCATGTAGAATTTTGGAGCATATTCTCAGTTCGAATATAGTAAATTTCCTTGAAACGGAAAAGCTTCTTTTCATGAATCAGCACGGGTTTAGGAAACATCGTTCATGTGAAACTCAGCTTGCCCTTTTCTCACATGACATCTTGCGAGCCATGGACGAAGGGCAACAGGCGGATTGTGTTTTTCTCGACTTCAAAAAGGCGTTCTACGCGGTGCCACACTGTAGACTGCTAACGAAGATACGAGCTTATGGAATAGGTTCACAGATTTGTGACTGGCTGGAAGACTTCCTAAGTAATAGAGCGCAGTACATTGTTCTCGACGGCGAGTGTTCATCAGAGATGAGTGTATCGTCAGGCGTGCCCCAGGGGAGTGTGATAGGACCGCTATTATTTTATATCTATATAAATGATCTGATGGACAGAGTAAGTTGTAATATGCGGCTGTTTGCTGATGATGCTGTGGTGTAACTGACTGTAATAGCATACAGGATGACTTAGATAAAATTTCTAGTTGGTGCGAAGATTGGCAGTTCTCAATGTGGAAAAATGTAAGGTGATGCGCATGAGTAGAAAAAACAATCCCATAATGTTAGAATACAGCTTCTTGATGCTGTCGCGTCGTTCAAATTTCTAGGCGTAACATTGCAGAGCGATATGAAATGAAACGAGCATGTAAGGACAGTCGTGAGTAGGGCGGACAGCCGACTTCGGTTTATTGGGAGAATTTTGGGAAGATGTACTTCACCTGTAAAGGATACCGCGTATAAGACGCTTGTACGACCACGTCTTGAGTATTGCTCAAGTGTTTGGGACTCGCAGAAGATCAGTTTAAAGGAAGACATAGAGGCGGTTCAGAGACGAGCAGCTAGATTTGTTACCGGTAGGTTCGACCAATGCGCGAGTGTCACGGAAATGCTCCGGCAACCCAATTAGGGATCGCTGGAAGAAAGACGACGTTCTTTTCGTGAATTTCTGTTGAGTAAATTTAGAGGGCCGGAATTTGAAGCTGAGTGTAGTACGATCTTGCTGCTGCCTACTTACATTTCACGTAAAGATCACAAAGACAAGATAAGAGAAATTAGGGCTCGTACGGAGGCATATACTCATTCTTTTTTTCCTCGTTCAATTTGGGAGTGGAATAGGAAAGGAAATGCCTAGTAGTGGTACAGTGTACCCTCCGCCACGCACCTTACGGTAAATTGCGGAATATGCATGTAGATGTAGATGTAGAAATTGTAATCACTGTGACATTTCTTTCACCCTAGCAACTAAAGCGAAAGAAAAAAAAAAAAAAAAAGAAGAAACAAAAAAAGGGAAACCTGAGCGGTGGAAATGCCGCATTCATTAAAAAAATTAAGAAAAATTGTAAATGCAAGGAATAAATACAAATGAAGTAATTATAATATTGGAGTAGATAGCAGGGGCATATTAATTCCTTTAGAGAGCGTAGCAAATATTTTTAGGTAAAATATTGTTTGTGTAGTTTCTATTTTGACAGATTTATAGAAAACAGATGCTGATGTACTCTGCTACGTTCTGAGGCCAAATGTCGCAAACATATAGCGTTATAAATTTCGTTATATTTGTTATTGAATTGTTTTAGTAACATATAGCTGTATCGTATATCAGAGGAACTGTGTGGGACACACCCCTCAGCTAATGCAGTGAATTTTTATCTCACGCGCCTCTAGCCAGCTGAATGCAGAGCTGTTCTCGTTGTCAGAGTTTTACGATGCAGTATATCACCAGGAACGACGTTAATGTCGAGACCGAAGCAGCGCAGCGAATAATCGATTCTCCAAACGAGGAAACGTTCATTACAAGAATGTGAGAAAGTCGCACCTCAGGCCGAGTTCTGCTGAACTGCTGCAGTGGATATTTTTTTGTGATAAGGTCATGGTGATAGCAAAATAACAGTTTTATTTCTCTTGTTTCATCAGCAAAAAGAGGAGATGTTTCAGCAGCAAAAGTCAGTAGCCAGCTCTGTGAGTCAATTATTTTGCATAGAGACACGTACCGTGCTACTTGGCTACTAAGAACTAATTCATTTTCAAAGCTCCATATTGTACCATTATATATACAAATTAGGTGAATGCGAAACTCGTTACTTTCGGTTATTACATATTAAATGGTAAAGAAAGAAAAGTGGACGATCACACTTGTATTGTGCGTAATTTTATATTTCTTTGTGAATTGGAACTGTTTATATGTCCAGCACTCCCTGCTCTTCTATTCTCTGTCCCTCATTCCTCCTCTCAATGTTCCCCTCTCTTTTTCCTTAACTTAATCCCCTCTCTCTCTGCATTTCCTGTCCCTCTCACTGTACAACGCTCCATATCAACCTCTATTTGCTTGTGCATTTCCACCTCATTCCTCTTCAACGCTTCACATTCATCTTCCCCATTTCTATGCCCAATTCCTCATCGGTCTCGTATTACAACTACGTCTAACCTAGAGCTTTGTTGCTGTTATATTCAAAATCTTATACCTTCGACAGTTCTTAACCCAAGGCTGTGAAATGTTAAAAAAATGGATTGTTAAACATACGTATTTCTCAAGTGTAATTTTAAAATAAGTAATATACAATTTTATAATTTGGAAATTTTGTTACAGAGATGTTACATACATGTCGGTTACACGCAATATATTAAAGAAATTACAATATACAAAAATCTGTAGGAAAAACTAAAGAAAACTGTGGATGGATGAGACAATTGAAGAAGATGCAAACAAAGTTGGGGTCTTAGAATAAATGATACATAACAGTAATCGCTTCAGCTACTAATAGAAAACGCAGCTTGTGAAGAAGATAAGCCGAACACTCGACCAAAATGAGAATGAACAGATGAGGAGAGATGAGCGTTTGGAGAGAAAATGAAGTACTGGGAAGAAAGGAAGGGAAAGAAACACCATTGGCCTTAAGTAGTATGTGGTCCATACCTGGCGAAATTCATAAATAAATAAATTCCTTCTCTGTTATGATACAAAGTTGTGAAAATTTCAACGTGTCGGGATAGCTCAGTCGGTAGAGCAGTCGGTAGAGCAAAGGTCCCAGGTTCGAGTCCCGGTTCCGGCGCACAATTTTAATCTGCCAGGAAGTTTCATATCAGCGCACACTCCGCTGCAGAGTGAAAGATTCATTCTGGAATTCGCGATTAATTACAGTATTTCTTATTAAACACAATTTGTCATCACACGAGTAAACGATTGCAGAATTATCACAGTTCTCCAGCCGTACTACGGTGCGTAGTTTTCCATTTTTCAGCACAGACCAAGTTCTGCAGTCATAGTACCGTAAATTTTCCAAGTCTACCCTTGCCTACCTCTTCAAATCACGACTTCGTAACGCGGCTTCAGACCGCCCAGCGTCACAACCTTTCACCACCGCGTCCAATTTACGAGTCCCTTCTCAAGCGTTCGAAAGCGCGCTCTCCCTGCTACCAAATTGTATCCTTCTGCGCATCCTAACACCTCATCTTTAAAATACAATTTCTCTTCAAAAATCTTATGCATTTGAATATCACAGAATTAAATTCTTTGACTACCTCTCTACAAATGTTGTTTACATTCAACAAAGAAATACATATATAACAATACTAAAATCTATTCTCACGTTACTATTAAGTGTGGCGTCTCACTGTTCAAATTTACTGCTGCCGGCGAAACGTAGTTACACAATATTTAACTTATCATGGCTTTTTATGCAAATATATTCAGTTCTTATCCACAAATACTTATAATTGTTTATATATAAATTATCTGCTTCATATCTACTATTTTAGTCGACTATGAAATATTTAAGTGGAAGTCGACAACATAAAACGAATGTTTCTAGGAATAATAATAAAAACAATAAAATATATAAATGCAATGCACTTTCCTGGGCTCATGTTTTGTGTTTTTGTGATGGAATCTATGTTCTGACACAAGAATATTACTACCTCAACGAAAAGCAGAATAAGAGACTAAAATAAAGTTTGCTGATAAACACTATGTATCAATAATTGTAAATATAAGTCTTATAATATTATTATTATAGTACTGAAATTTGTCAGCTTTTTATCTGTAAGGGATATTGAAATTGTAATTACCCCGTCTGATTCTCACATGTTTCCTGAATCCATTCATATAATTATATTTGCCGTATGATCATTCCCTGATTTTATACGGAATTTTAGGATAATGTGTATAGCTATATTGTAGTTCAGTTGCAATTTCGGTGTGCCGTCCTCGCTCAGCCAAGAGCGCTGTTTCCGCTTTCCGAGCCGATTAGTAAAATCCTAACTACCCGTGTTCCATTCACTAGCTCCAAACTGTTGGCTGGTTGGCTGGTATTTTGAGTGCTCCAATGTGTCAAAATTTCAACGTAATCAGCAAATAATTTTCGGAGATTTGAGATTTTAAGTAAAAGAACATCAAAATTTTTACTTACACAGCGAATACAGATGTTCAAAATCAGATTTTCTCCTACTGGTTAACAAATATGTGTACCTTATCACATCCGTTTTTTTCTATTAATTTCTCTTAATTCATTGAAATATAAAAAAATAGTGTAATCAATTTCATAAATAACATTATTATCCAACTATAGCGGATATTTTGCCTTGGTCAGGAACTTTGCTAACGGTATGTTTAGATGGTAAACGTTTTAGCCAAGTGTTGCCATTGACATTGAGGCTATATGTCTGCTATATACGGCAGTATTTTGGTATAGGAGATCAGTATTCCTGAAATTGCAGGTAGCTGCCGAAATATGACTGATGGATTACCATGTCGTCCGTGAACGGCGGAGAACATTTCGCATTGCTGGGAAATATCTACCTCTGTCCTTATTTGTAAATGCTTCCCATTGACTCTCGCTTTTGTTTCATGCTTCTCTCGCCGACAGCGCTTCAGTAATATCATATATTAATGATGTAAAATATTTCAGTCAATTTTATTAAATAATCATTTATTTTGCCTTACAAATAGGTAGCTACAATTTTTCATAAATATACAAATTTAAATAAACAATATTAATTAAATAGAAATTATAAGGATATATTCAATTAGTAGTGATATAATGAAATAAATCATAATTTATATATAACAAAATAAACAAAGTAGAAAATTAAATTGTCAACAACATTTTATCTTAATAAAAGCAAAAAACCAATATCAAAACTAGAAAAAATATCTTTTAATTTATAGATAAAATAATAAATCTGAAATGAGATTCCCGAATAAAGGATTATCTTGATAGGATAAATTAAGTAAAAACATTACTCTCATTGCATAAGACGGAATTAAACTATCACCTTTAGTATCAAAAACTAATGTGCATCTTACACCTTAATGCATAAATAAAAAGATAAGCTAATTAAGCTAATGGGTACAATGAAGGTATAACCCTTCTCTATTCAATGTACAACTACTCTATGAAACTTATTTTCCTATCATCATCCTGTCAATTTCTTCAAATTCCTGATTAGGAATTTGAATGGGTCTAGAGATCAACTTACTTTCCATTATAACCAATATTATTGTCGCCACTTAGTTCTCGCCTAGTGATTTTGTCCTGTTAGCAATGGAAAAGTGACAAAATGTCAAAACCATTTCATTTATGAACGCTATACATCTACGTCCTGATTTGTGGTATAGTTGTAAAGACGAAAATGGCGAGAAAGGTTGTCTCTCTTGTTTCTTTTTTGTTCCGAATGACGTTATTACTGTCTTGTCTTGTGTAAAAGTAGGAGAGCTGCACTCTATAACCACGCACTCATCCATTTTATGTGAAATAGTTTAATCTTCTGCAAACACTTCTAGCCCGAAAAATTGTACCCGGAAACATGGCGGGGCAACAGATGCCGGTATATTGTCGTTGGTGTGGCTGCGATACACGTTACTTTGATGTTGCCCGACAACATTTTCGGGACATATTGTCGCCAATAAGCAATTGTATGGCCCAGAATAAGAAAATCTTTGAAGTAGGAACGTTCTTCCCGTTACTGGCGCAAGGCCGCGAAAAGAGTTCGTCGATGAGCAAAAACTCTGCGAGATCTATGGAAATATATTGTTCAGTTTCGTAGTGACATGGAACAAGAGAATTTTTCGTTGTCAGGCAATATTTAATATTGTTACGAGCACAGCAGAAATTAATCAAGGGCAATTAAGTAGCTAGAAGGGTGTCATGGGTCCAAACTTATCCAATAAATCATCGGCCGAAGGAGCCTGTTGCCCTACTTTGTGTGCCAATAATGTCTGATTAAGACGCAACAGTTTAGCATCAAAGTAAGTTCCACGTAGATTGATTCATATAGCGTGTGTGGCTCGGCAGCGTATTAATAACGAAATTTTGCAATAACAAACCAGATAAGGTGTTAACTGTGATTCAACGGTGATACACGTCAATTTCAGGCTATCCGGCACGCCTAGAATGTTCAAATGTGTGTAAACGTATTGGACCAGACGGCTGTTGTCATCAGTCCCTAGACTTGCAGACTACTTAAATCATAAACTAACTTACACTAAGGACAACACACACACACACATGCATTCCGCAGCAAGGCACCTTAGAGCACTGGGTCATATCACTGCAGCGGGCACGCCTTCTGGACAGGTCGATATCATACATTGCAAACTGCCCGTGACAGCCTACGTCACGCCGATGGACAAAGTTTCATGTGCTACCATTAAATCGTACAGCTGATGCTGGAGCACATCCGCTATTTGCGATTACATTTCCCGTATTTAATTTGAAAGATGTGGTCTTCACTGAGTGCTTCCTTTCATACATGCAAGAACATCAGCATTAGGCTAGTGATACATCATGATAATAATAAGCTGTCTTCAGTCACAATGTTTTTATTGTCGGACGCGTTTCGGAGCTAGAACGCCATTTTCACGGACTTTATTAGTATATATGGTCTTGCATCTGCTTCAGCTTTTCACCTAACGGTAGGAGAACGACACAGTTGTCAGAGAAATTTGTGTCAGGTGTGTTTCATTATAGGACTGTAACACACCTGAGACAATTTTCTCCTCAAAAACTAACAACTGTGTCGTTAGGTGAATAACTGAAGCAGATGAAACAGAAAACATATTAAAAAAAATCATTGAACATAAAGTTCTGGCTCCGAAACGCGTCGGGCAATGAAAACATTGAAGACGGCTCATTATTATCATAATATATGCTTAACATGTAAGGTGTAGTCACGCATAGCCCACGGTTAAATGTCGATTAACAAGGACATCAGCCTTGCTTTCATCGACAAATACCGACATTGCACATTGTACGGCCCAAGTAGATACCCACCCTTTCCTTTCTTACGCCGAATATAATGTAAATATTAAGTACCGCTAAAATATCGAATTTTAATATCCGAATTAAAGTGGTAGGGTAGTAATGTTAGCCTTACGTGTTGTCAATTTTAAATGTGTTGCTTACTACTGAAAACGTCATTTGGCCATAAAATTCAACGGATAAATTAATTCACGTAGTTGCTTTTACTTACGGGTAAAATAATGATTAAGTGCATCCCATTTTATGTGTACAAACTATTCTGTCGGCACAGGAAGAAATTATTTCCCTTTTCATGTTCATATAATTCGTGGTCCTTCATTCTCACAGTAGTTGTTGGCTATGACTTGTCAGTCAGCGCGCATTCCATAAAGGAACAAGGAAGTGGACTATGTTATCAGCCGTACACGCGCACCCACGAAAACATACGTTTTTCACATTACGAGCATTTTTCTGCCACCTACTGCTAATTGCTCCGTATTAGCTACTCCAGTAGTTATCTGACATCGTGACAGGGGACGGAACTCACGGGCATGATCAGATGTTTGGGTGTCAGTCGTGTCAGAAGTCTATACGCGAGATTTCAACGCACCTAAACATCCCTAGGTCCACTGTTATTGATTTGATAGTGACGTGGAAACATGAAGGGACACGTACAGCACGAAAGCGAACAGGCCGACCTCGTCTGTTGACTGAAAGACCGCCGACGGTTGAAGAGGGCCCTGCAGTGTAATAGACAGCAATCTCTGCAGACCAGCTCACAGGAATTTCTAACAGCACCAGGATCCACTCCAAGTGCTGTGACAGACGCAGGGTGAGGAAACTTGGAATTGACGGTCGAGCTTCACGCAATCAACATGTTTCGCAGGTCAATGTTGTAAAAATACTCGTTAATGAATAGTATTTGATTATTATTATTATTTTGTTTAAATAGTTTATTCTGTGTGTTATTTATTTTATTTTATTCCTTTTGATTCTCGGCTAACTCAGTATGGGTTAAATGTTACTTAAAGTCTACGATTTATACGAGTATTTTTAGAATACACTTCCACATAACTAATGGTAAAATATCTTTCCATTGAAGTTTGTTAGTAGTTGTTTGAAATGTTACTTAAAACTAAACACCTGCAACGAACCTAGGATAGTTCTTGTTAAAGAGCTTGAAAATTTTATTTCACTGTTCACGATTTTAAGCACAATGAAAAATAAATGAAAGCCTCCTGACATGAAAACTGATTCACTGCAATTGCTTTCTAAAAATCTGCCTATTCAGAAAATTATTAAATGAGATACGTATTTCATTCTTCCCATATATTCTAAAATATAAGTCACTGTTAAGGGTTAATAACACGTCATCTGAATTTCTTCATACCATACCTTTGTAGTTTTTTTAGGAGAAAAGAAAAAGGATATAAGTTCACTGTCGCGTCCAGATGAGCTGAAATGAAAATAGTAAATCGTTAATAGTTTGGTTACCACCCAACCCTGATTGATATGAATTACTGTTTTTATTTGTGTCACGTAATGGCGGCAGGATGCTGCAATCCAGGTTGGCGGCAGGATGCTGCGACAACTTCTGACATCGTTTCTAAAAGAAAACTCTTGAAAGTGCGTTAAAATGTCCAACACTAATTGAGATTAACACCCGTATTATTTTTAATACCTATTTTTTTTCTTTTAAACATTACACACCTTTCTTAATGAGTGATTCCATAATATTCGAAAAACAAACTAATGACGCCTCATGTAAAATTATACTTTTTCTCATACGCCCTATAACATCGACAATCAGACAAGAAGAACAAGAACAAAGAGAACAAATTCTAGGGCAGCATGCATTTATGTACTAATTATAACAGAGATGATAATATATTTTTTAAAATATAATTACATTATAGTCGTTGCGTGTTACTGAACATAAATATCTTTGGTGGCATCTCCTGTTTACACAAGTGGTGCATTTGAAATATTCTTTCATTAAATACACAGTTTTATTGTCACAAAGTAATCAAATCGGAAGAACATTACAATGTCCGAACGACGACTCACTTGATGAAAGGAGCATAAATATTGGGCGATTGAACAGTGCAACAACATTGTGTGGAGTGACGAATCACGATAGATAATGTGGCGATCCGATGGCAGGGCGTGGGTGTGGCGAATTCCCGGTGCATGTCATCTGCCAAAGTGTGTAGTGCCAACAGCAAACTTCGGAGGCGGTGGTGGTACGGTGTGATCGTGTTTTTCATGGAGGGGGCTTGCTACCATTGTTGTTTTGCGTGACACTGTCACAATACAGGCCTACACTGAAGCTTTCAGCATCTTCTTGCTTCCCACTGTTGAAGAGCAATTGCATCTTTCAACACGATCGAGCACCTGTTCACACTGCATGGCCTATGGCGGAGTGGTCACGCGACAATAACATCCCTGTAATAGACTGGCCTGCACAGTCCTGACACCTGGGGGATGTTTCGGAACGCCGACTTCGTGGCAGGCCTCAGCGACCTACACCGATACGTCTCCTCAGTACAGTACTCCGTGGAGAATGGGCTGCCATTCCCAAAGAAACCTTTCAGCGTCTGACTGAACGTACGGCTGAGAGAGTGAAGACGTCATGAAGGCTAAGGGTGGACCAACACCACACTGAATTATAGCAGTACCAATGGAGGGTGTCCTGTTACTTCTCATCACATACTGTAACACTGGGCTCTTACGTCCTGTCGACGTGCTTGTAGAGACGTCATTCGATGAAATTTTTCGTCAGCTGACATCATTGGCTACGTTTCTTCTTTGGAAATAATTTTCACGCCCATCCAGACACCATTTCCTGAACGATTGTCACTCTGTCTTGGATTACAGCACCTGATGCGATTGTGCACTTTTTTTACAGTGGAAGAGAAACTGAATTTCCTCTTTGCTTTTCCGATCTATTGGGACAGTGCGGTTCTTCATTCGGATTATTTGAAAACGTTCAAATGTTTGTATAGCTTATGGGACTTAACTACGGGGTCATCGGTCCCCAAACTTACTTATAAACTACCTTATACTAAAGACGCCACAAATATCCATGCCCGAGGGGTGATTCGAACCCCCGACCGTAGTCGCCGTGCAGACCGTGACTGGAGTGCCTCAGTCCCCTCGGCCACCGCGGCCGGCCGGATTATTTGTATGAAATATCACCTTTCCATCCTTTAGATGTGTCTACATCCTTACATTATTCATCAGTGGTGACGAACATTCCTCAGTAAGAGAATGTCTCACTTCTTCAGAAATTATGTTAGTTATTTTAATTTCTCACTACTTGATTTCATCCTTAATTTTCTTCTTCAATTTTGCTACTTTCTGATAGCATCTTTTCATATGATTTGCTGAATGTTGTTCGATCTTTTCGAACTGTTCCTCAGTTTCCTAGAACTTCTTGTGTCATGTGTCGTTCTTGTCATCTTTCAGTAGGCTGATTAGGCCTAAGGCTGCAAATTTTTTCTTGTGGTACTGAAAAGTGTTGGTTTTCTTATAGCGTTCGTCGCTTTGCTTGTCTCCTTGACTGAATTCTGATCATGTTATACCTTAATTCTATTTTTAGATTACAGAAAGAGACAAAAGATTTTTTAACATTCTAATAGCTCCATTTTTAAGCAAAAGTGAGTACGACATACAATGCTGGTGATAAGCATTGGCACACTATCATCGATAACAACCGATCCTTCCAAATTAGTATTCCACCAGAAGTTAATTCACTGCTTCAGCATAGGTTAACAGTGACATGCACAGAAGCTAACAAAAATTACAGTTTTCTTAGAACTTCCTGGGAGATTAAAATTGTGTGCTGGAAGAGGGATTGAAACCTAGGACCTTGGCCTTTCGCGAGCAATCTTTGTTCCGCAGGAATAGCACTCCTGGAAGAAAGGGTATGGTGGAGACATGGCTTAGCCACAGCCTAAAGGATGTTTCCAGAATGAAACTTTCACTCTGCCTGTACCGGGATTCGAACCTGATATCCAGGTTGGAATCCTGGTTCCGGCACACAATTTTAATCTGCCAGGACGTTTCTTATCAGCGCAGACCACATTGCAGAGTGAAAGTTTTATTCTTCAGTTTTCTTAATTGAAATATCTAAATTGAACAAGCACCAAAACACAAAGAAAATATGCTAGGCACAAACACGAACTATTTCCCCCAAGAAGCACGATGCAAGAATTTCAGACAATGGTGAACTATTGTCTGATCATAATTATTTAGGACTAACAGATGTGCAAGACAACGTGGTGACACGACTCGAAGTTACCATGTTCCACATAGAACTGTCAAGTTGTCTCATACGTCATTCATTTGGAAGAAGTATGCAAACAATTCCTTATATAAACGTAAAACTTGGATGTATTTATTACTGAAGAACTGTACTCCATTTACACAGGCTGTGCGTAAGTAATTGCACAAAAAGAACTTCAGGGCAGAATGACTGGAGATTTGAAGTGAACATATTTGAAGAAGGGGAAACAGCAATGGCACAGACAAAACATTAAAAAAAAGTTTCCTATATCATCATTCGATGGAACCGCAAGCGGCACGATTAAAATGGACGCCGACAAATGACGTGGACATCATGCAGAACTTGTTGCATTGTTACATCTACGTACGTAAGGTGTGTGGCGGAGGGTACACTGTACCACTACAAGGCATTTCCTTTCCTATTCCACTCCCAAATAGAACGAGGAAGAAAAAAAAAAAAGAATGCCTATATCCCTCCGTGCGAGCCCTAGTTTCTCTTGTCTTTGTGATCATTGCGCGAAATGCAAGTAAGCGGCAGCAAGATCGTTGTACAGTCCTTCAAATTCTGACCCTCTAAATTTCCTCAACAGAATTTCTGGAAAAGAACGTCGTCTTTCCTCCAGTGATCCCCATTCGAGTTGCCGGAGCATTTCCATGACACTGGCGCATTGGTCAAACCTACCGGTAACAAACCTAGCTGCTCGCCTCTGAACTGCTTCTATGTCTTCGTTGGATCTGCTGCGGGTCCCAAACACTTCAGCAATACTCAAGAATTGGTCGTACAACCGTTTTGTACGCGGTCTCCTTTACAGGTGAAGTACATCTTCCCAAACGTCTCCCAATAAACCGAAGTCGGGTGCCCGCCTTACTCACAACTGGAACATGTTCGTCCCATTTCATGTCGCTCTGCAATGATAAGCCTAAATATTTGAAGGACGCGACTGCATCAAGAACCTTATTACACATGTTGTATTCGAACACTATGTGATTGTTTTTCCTCCTCATGCGCATCACCTTTCATTTTTCTACATTGAGAGCTAGCTGCCATCCTTCGCACGAACTAGAAGTTTTGTCTAAGTCATCCTGTATGCTGTTAAAGTCAGTTAAAGACAACAACTTCCCATACACCACAGCATTATCAGCAAACAGCCGCAAATTACAAGTTACTCTGTCCATCAGATCACTTATATAAATAGAAAATAATAGCGGTCCTATCAGACACCCCTGGGGCACGCCTGACGACACACTCGTCTCTGATGAACACGTTTTGCGTTGTATTACTTAGGGAGTCTTCCAGCCAGTCACAAATCTGTGAACCTACTCCATAAGCTGGTACCTTCGTTAGCAGTCTGCAGTGTGGCACCGCATTAAACGACTTTTTGAAATCGAGAAAAACACAGTCTGGTTGTTGCCCTTCATCCACGGCAAGCTGAGTTTCGCATGAACGATGTTTCCTAAACCCGTGCTGATTCTTAGGGAGACGCTTTTTGGTCTCAATTACATTTACTATATTCGAACTGAGAATATGCTCCAAAATTTTACAGGAATCTGATGTCAACGATATTGGCCTGTAATTATGTGGGTCAGTTCTATTTCCTTTCTTATAAACGGAAGTCACCTGCGCTTTTTTCCAATCACTAGGAATTTTGCGCTAAATTAAGTATATATAATTCTCTTCATTCAAGTTTATTTTTATCCATGCTTTAAATTATAAAATTAGAGTTCTAAAAGAAAAAAAAAACAAGAACATAATAATGGCTAATATGTATTCACATTTGAGTGATATAAAAATTTATACTAATCAAAATGGAATTACTTTGGTTTTCAAGAGTATGAAGTTTTTATATTGCCTAAAACTAAAAAAACTTGGTACCTCTCTAACATGAAATTATCCATAAATTGACTCTTTTCATTTTGAGTATCCATTTTTGATTTACGAACGTTGGAGCCGACATTTTAGCCACGTTGGTGATAATGACTGAACTTTGAAATATAATAGATATTTAAAATTTTTGCGAACAATTAATTTTTTGACTCACTTCGGGTATATACTTACGGTACGTAATAAGTTTTTAAACGTGAATGTCGACAAGTCATAAGAAATCTAGTTTTAAAAGATTCTTATGGATACTTTCGATATATCTCGAAACGTATCGTTTCAATCGCTCGTACAAGGAAAAAAAACAGATAATTATAAGGGCTATTATGTTCTAATTTAACATTTTCCCATCGGAGTTAGCGTGTTTTGTGTATTTAAGAAAAACCGTTTTAGCATCTTTGCCATTTTTTTGGCAAATTTAGCAACCTCGGCTCATTTTTTTTTTTCCAGGCAATAATTGTTGCACCCACTTCTCCCTAATGGAATTATAAGTCGTACGCTACGATCTTAGCTCCCCATAGTTCTTGCCCT
Organism: Locusta migratoria; assembly: GCA_026315105.1. Lineage (NCBI taxonomy): Eukaryota > Metazoa > Arthropoda > Insecta > Orthoptera > Acrididae > Locusta > Locusta migratoria. The sequence goes on along the minus strand of CM048750.1, from coordinate 7,490,026 downwards.
CTTTTACTCGCCTTTTCGTAGTACAGCTAAATCCATTCTTCATCCTCGTTTCCTTCTCTCCTTAATAAAGGATTCCCAAAGTTCTGCGAGGAAAATACCCTACAACACTTCATAGGTGTAACGCTCACTGGGCAATGTGTTGATGTTTGGCTCTGCGTACTATCTGGAATCCAGTACCACCCCACAACAGCTTCGGAGCTTAGAAAGAGCCACATTACAAAGTGATAACGCGGCATCGCACATGACATGCAATGTACAAGTTTTCGTCACAATGCTGCCTCAGTCTCCCTTTTTTTCCTCAGTTCGCACGTGGTTGTATTTTCAGTGAAGTGATTTTTGTAAAACATGTGACCTACCAAATAAATTCGAACATCGTCCGATTTGGAGAAGCAGCTGTGTACTCTGAACCCTTGAAATGAATAACTCTTCGCGCACAAAAGTGAATCCGATAACTGCTACTGCCGTTCGGATTTTCTCGCGCATCGTCCTGTCGCTGGTGGGCAGGGATAAATGATCAAAGGACTCTGGCGATCGATAGGATTACAGTTGCGCAGGGGTCGACGCGTAACGTAAAAACTTTCCTTTGTTACAGACAGTAGCGGGAAAGTTGTTCTGGCCGGATACTGCTTAGGTCGGGAACACATTCCAGTCCTCTCCTCTGTGTGTGTTTTGCGTTATTGCCGTCGGCGGCGCTGGTGTATCGCGGCCCGGCAGTGACCGGAAACAAATGCCTAGCGGCGGCTATTGTTACCCGGTGCTCCGCCGCGGACCGCTTGGCGTGCGGCCATTGGGTTAGCGGGAGGGAGGGAGGAATTTACATGGGGGGCGGCGAACCGTGAAACGACGTCGCAAATTTCTGCGACCGCGCTGTAGCCACGTCCTCAAGGTCGGTCTTTTTGTGCGCAGATATGAGGCACCCCGTCCCGGCACGTAGAAGCTCAGTTTCGTCCGTGAAAAGGAGGGGGGAAAAAGAGGAAAAAATTATGTAGCAGCATTCATGTTTGTGTAAGCTGAACAGAAAACTTCTGCAAATTTTGTATTGTCAGGGGGGATATAACAGTTTCTCTTCATGAACGACAAATCGAAAATCCGAATCTAATGAAGAGCTGTTGTCGAAAATATTTGCTATTCTTATGGCCTTTAGCAAATTCCATTGTCTTTTGTTATCTTCTGGGCCCGCTGCGTCATTTATCGGGTGATCAAAAAGTCAGTATAAATTTGAAAACAATAAATCATGGAATAATGTATCTAGGGAAGTAAAAATTGACACACATGCTTGGAATGACAGGGGGTTTTATTACAACAACAACAACAACAACAAAAAGTAGTATCACTAGATGCGTGAAAGATCTCTTGCGCGCGTCGTTTGGTGATGATCGTATGCTCAGCCGCCACTTTCGTCATGCTTGGCCTCCCAGGTCCCCAGACCTCAGTCCGTGCGATTATTGGCTTTGGGGTTACCTGAAGTCGCAAGTGTATCGTGATCGACCGACATCTTTAGGGATACTGAAAGACAACATCCAACGCCAATGCCTCACCATAACTCCGGACATGGTTTACATTGCTGTTCACAACTTAATCCTCGACTACAGCAATTGTTGAGGAATTATGGTGAACAAATTGAACATTTCCTGTCTTAATTTGTTATGCTAATTATTGCTTTTCTGATCAGATGAAGCGCCATCCGTCGGACATTTTTTTAACTTTATTTTGTTCTAATAGAACCCCATGTCACTCCAAGCTTGTGTGTCAAGTTTTACCTCTCTATCTACATTATTCCGTTAATTCATTAAGTTTTCAAATTTATACTGACTTTTTGATCACCCGGTATGTCATTTACCGACATCTTTCAAAGACGTTTTAAACTAAGGACGCTGCTATAATTTTTTTTATGTAGACAGCGCTATCCCGTGTGACTGTCATTGTCAGGATAACTGTATTTTACGGTCCAATACATGGATGAGTGTATCACTAAATTAAACTGAACAGTTTCATTTGATATATACATTATTTATACATAAGTTGTTGGTCTTCTTCTGCTTCTAATATCGATTTCTCACTATGTTTATCTGTTGTTTTTTTATGTTAGATTAAAGTATTTATGTTTTTGTTGTTGTCTTCAGTCCGAAGACTGGTTTGATGTAGCTCTCCACCCTGTCCTGAGCGAGACTCTTCATCTCCTCATCCATTTCAATCTGCTTACTATATTCTTCCCTTGGTCTCCTCCTGCGGTTTTCCCCCACACACTTCCCTCCAATGCTAAATTTGTGATTCCTTGATGCCTACGTGTGTGACCTTTTAGTCAAGCTATGCTGTAAATTTTTCCCCAATTCTGTTCAGTACCTCTTCATTACTTACGCAATCCACTCACCTAATCTTCAGCGCTCTTCTGTACCACTTCATTTCAAAAGCCTCTATTCTCTTCCTGTATGAACTATTTATCGTCTATGTTTCACTTCCGTGCAAGGCAACACACCACACAAATGCGTTCAGGAGACTTCCTTACACTTAATATTCGATGTCAGGAAATCTCTCTTTTATAAAAAGACTTTTCTTCCCATTGCCACTCTACATTTGGTATCCTCTGTGCTGCGACCATCATATGTTATTTTACTGACCAAGTAATAAAATTCATCTACCACCTGTATTGTTCGGTTAACTAATCTATTTCCTTAAGCATCGCCTGATTTTCTAAGACTGCATTCCATTACCATTGTTTTGCTCTTGTTAATGTTTATTTTATACTCTCCTTTAAAGGCGCTGTGCATTCCGTTCAACTGCTCTTCCACGTCCTTTTCTGTCTATGTCATCGGCAAACCGCAAATGTTTTATTCCCTCTCCTTGGACTTTAATTCCCTCTCCAAATCTCTCCCTGCATTCCTTTACAGCTTGCTCAATGTACAAATTGAATAACATTGGAGAAAGGCTACAACCCTATCTTACTCCCTTACCAACCACTGCATCCCTTTCTTGCCCTTTCGTGCATATCCACTCTTCAAATCTATCGTGGAAAAATATTTACTGGTGCTCATACTGTTGTTAATAGCCGTGATATTCTACTATAACAACTGCTGTTTGCTTCATGTACAAGTTATCAATAACTTTCAGTTCCCTATATTTTACCACTGATGACTTTAGAATTTCAAAGAGTGTATTGTGAGGGTGGCTGACATGGAGCCGTTTATTTCGCATATCAATATATTAGGTGTTAAAGAACTGCACTTCCCTCCCTGTCTTTTAAAAAAAAAAAAAAAAAAAAAAAAAAAAAAAAAAAAAAAAAAAAAAAAAAAAAGCCCCGCCGTAGTTTTCCGATCAATATTGTCAAGAGTTTTCCCCATATCTACAAAAGCTATAAATGTAGCTTTGCCTTTCCTTAATCTACCTTCTAACTTCTCCGGAATCCGAACTAATCTCCCCCGCGGTCAGCATTTTACATCCTTTCCATCCTTCTGTAATTTATTCGTGTTAAACCATCAGTTATTAAACCTATTGTTCTGTAATTTTCGCACCTGTATACGCCTATTTCGCTTGGGATGGTGATTATTTTTCTTAAAATCCGAGGAAATTTCGCATGTCTGAAAAGGTTGTTACCCCTCTTCAGGAACCACCCATTTGTGTGGCCTCTCCACAGATACCCCTCCACTGTGGTTGCACCTACGGCACGGCTATCTGTATCGTTGAGGCACCCAAGCCATCCCACCTCGGCAATTTCTGTGGTTCATGGGGATGGAAAAGATGTAGAAGAACTTATTTTCTTAGTGCTTTATTATGTCGTTCTTTTATGAAATTATATTTGTTTCGTTTTTCATAATTATAACTACCGTATACGAAATAAACTTTTGATGAAATAACAACATAATAAAAGACTACAAAAATAAGTTATTTATTATCCTTCAATCTAACATAAAAATGAAACAGATAAAGTGAGAAATCGATATTACGAGGAGAAAAAGACCAACAATGTATGTGAGAGTTGAAATTGTCCAGTGAATTACAATAGTACAATTACCCATGTGTTTTGCAGTAACGTACAGTTATCCTGACGATGGCAATCACGCCGAAACAGGCCTGTGAAAATAAATAACTTATTTATAGCAATGTTCTTGGTATAAATTGTCTTTTAAAAAGGCTTCATTGTCTTTCGTCACGAATATTGACACCCAGAAGGTCTAACTTATACAGTCGCGACGGAATAGCAGTGCACTCTAAGGCGCCTTGCAGTGGTGCGCTTGGCCGTTCACCGTCGGACGTTCGAGTCCTCACTCGACCATGGGTGTGTGTGTCTGTTGTTCTTAGGATGAGCTAGTTTACTTGGTTTGGCAAGTTTGGGGACCGATGACCACTGCATTTAGGTCCCATAACCTTCCAAAATTTGAACATTTTGGTGTTTGAAAATGTCTGTTGCATAATAATTTGAAGTCATTGCTGTGCGCTCGTCTCGCTGTAGTTTATTTCATTGGCTCCTTTTCGATAAACGTTTTCCGCTACGGCCGATTTATCAGTATATCTTAGGTGGCAGTTCCGTTTTTGCTCGCTCCGTTTTCTTATACCGATTTAAGAGTGTCCAAAACTGCAAGGAATTTTATAAACAGTGAAGTTAAAGGTGAACAATTGAATTAAAATTTGTGTCGCGGTCGGGATTCGAAACCAGACCTCCATGCTAACTCGGTAGACAACCACTAGACCACCGAACCACTAGCGATATTCCACCTCGGAACAATCTAAGTACGGCTTCCCTCCACGTCACAAACTCTAATTCAGATTCTGTGTTCCATGAATTTTATGAACACCTAGAGTATCCAGAGGATGTCACATATCTTTTGCCGATCTTCATTTTCTTTTATTATGTGATGTAGAATTGGGCACGTATTTCGTATTACTTTCCTGCCTCTACTAGCGAAATTCATATTTATTTGCATGTATCTAGAAATACGTTAACTTTTAAGATACATATTTCATGTTAAATTAATAGTATTCTTTTTATTATTCTTTGAGGTGCCACTGGTTGCAGAATGATTCTTAATGTGGTCAGCTGTCAAATGTAGGATCATAGATATAATTTTTACACTGGAAACTTTTTACCAAATGGACTTTTATTGCCGTGTTACATGCGATCTGAAATTAGAATCCCATCAAAAATAAATGGAAAAAAGTACAAAGTTGCAAGTCTCGTGACGAATTCCTCCCACCTTAATTAGTTCGCATGTGTAATGGGGTCGGCGTCAGCGGCCGAGCGGTCTGCGGCATGCCAGTCACGCTCTGCGGTTCGAATCCCCACTCGGACATGGATATTTGTGCCGTCTTTAGTATAAGGTAGTTCATAAGTAGTTTGTAAGTTTAGGGACTGATGACCCCGCAGTTAAGTCTCATAAGCTGTACAAACATTTGAACATATGTCTTGGGAAACCAAGTTTGTTAATTTAGTTCAAATGTTATGGAAGCACATACTCAACACCTTCTCATAATATGTCATCTAATTAGTTTACAACGAACATTTATAGCGAATATATGACTATTATATATGTTTATTTTCATAATTAACCAACTGAAAACTCGGCATCGCTCGAGTATTTATTTATTCCAGTTGTACGTTAGTCCAACTGTCCCATTTTCTCCCTCTGTCTCTCGCTTCACCTTCTCATTCATTCTCTTTCTATCCATCTCCCATTCTCGCCCCCCCCCTCTCCTTATCAACTTTGATCATCTCCTCGTCTCCCCTCTCTTTGTTCATCTGCTCCTTCTCTCTACCTATCGCCACCTTACCTTCCTTTGACAATCCTCTCCTCGTCTTTCAAACTACTCCCTCCAACTTCTCAGTCATTGCCTCCCCCATCTCTGAAAAATTATATAACTCCTTTAACTTTCATGGTGATCAGTGAAGTTTACAATGAGCTGGCTTTCGCTATGCACTGTTTGGAATTTTAGGTAGAAGGTGAAGGTTCTCTTGTTTTGATGTTAAGGGTACCTTTCGTCATGCACTGTCGGTAGTTTCCTAAATATAGCTCATGCGCTAATTCACGGTATAAGCTATCTGCTTTGGAAGTTCAAATGCGTCCAGCTGTTTCTCCGTGAACAGAAACAAAGTTATTAACCCATTGTAAGGTACCCTCCGCCACACACCATACGGTGGCTTATTAAAACTAGCCCACGTATTAATCTACATCTACATCTATATGGGATACTCTGCAAATCACACTTAAGTGCCTAGCAGAGGGTTCAGCGAACCACGATTATACTATTTATCTACAATTCCATTCCCGAATAGCGCGCGGGTAGAAAGAACACCTGAATCTCTCTCTTCGAGCTCTGATTTCTCATATTTTCTGATGACGATTTCTACCTATGTAAGTAGCAGTCAACAATATATTTTCGCATTCGGAGGAGAATGTTGGCGATTTGAGATTCGTAATTAGCCACCGCCGCAGCGATAAGCGCCGTTGTTGTAATGATTCCCATCCCAGATGCTGTATCATTTCCGTAACGCTGTATCGTGACAATACGAAACGAGCTGTCCTTCTTTGGACTTTTTCGATACCCTCCGTCAAACCTACCTGATCAGGGTATAACATACCACTGTTCCAAATCTGATTCGTATGTCCACCCATTTCAGCATGTAGGAGTAAGAAAACTAATTGTATACACCATACGAAGTAAATATTGGTATGACTATAGCCTTCCCGCGAGTGCAAGCAATGAGATGATAAATGTCTATTGCAATCGGATGTACGGTATGGCCGTGCGTAAAATAAAATAAATTTAAAAAGTTAAACCTTAATTTTTATAAATTAGATATAATGATTTGGGAATACTATAATATTATGAAATTTAAATATAATGATTCGGCGATTGTCCGTCGACATAATGACAAAAGACTAATTTATATTCAATTAAGTAACCATACGTAATCTCATAACAATGAAACACACACACACTAGTATAAAGTATTTTAAACATTACACTGTGTTGGCATGTGACTGCGAACTGTTCATTTCTCTGAAACGAGCCGTGCCCTATCTCTCTCGATCTCGCCGTCCCTCCTCCTCCTCGCCCTACCACCTCCTTCGCTGTTGAGAGGTGCGGCCAAATCTCAGGCGACTGCTCCACCAGGGATAAACTTGCCGCCGAAGAAGTCCGCCGATTGAATTGTGGGAGCGGACCTCAGCGGCCGTTCCGGTCTTATCCCCGGCGCTGGTGTGTGACTGTGTGCCGCTGGATCCCACAGTGCTGGGGAGAAAGACTCACTGCCGGTGAGGCGGGGCCCGGGGCCGTTCCATCTGGCTCTCTGCAGGGAGCGGCCTACGTGAATATCCCGTGCTGACATTTTCTGTTCACACTGAATAGCGTCTAATACCGGCACCGAACAAAATACTGGAATAAATTGAAAAGAACGCGTAGATAATGCCGTGGGAAAGACGAACCAGAGACTGAGTTTTATTGGCGGAACCCTTCAAACATGCAACAGAAGTACTAAAGAAACTGCATACACTACGCTTGTCTGTCTTTTTATGGAATATTGCTGCCCAATGTTGGATCCTTACCAGGTGGGTTTGACGGAGGACATCGAAAGAGTCCAATGAAGGGCAGCTTGTTTCGTATTGTCACGATACAGGGGAGACAGCGTTACGGAAATGATACAGGATCTGGGATGGGAATCATTACTACAACGGCGCTTATCGCTGCGGCGTGGGCTACTTACGAAACTCCAATCGCCAATATTCTCCTCCGAATGCCAAAATATATTGTTAACTCCCACTTACATAGGTAGAAATGGTCATCAGAATAAAATACGAGAAATCAGAGCTCGAACGGAGAGATTCATGTGTTCTTTCTTCCCGCGCGCTGTTCGAGAATGGAACGGTAGTTCGATGAACCCTTTGCGAGTCACTTAAATGTGAGTATCCCATGTAGATGTAGATTTAGATGTAGATGTAGAACTAAACGGAAGCCTCCAGGATGAATGTTTCATTCTGCTGCAGTGTACGCAGTTTTGAAACTTCAAACGAAATTAAATTCAGTGCTGAACGGAGACTAGAATGCGATTTTATTTGACGTGCAGTACATGTAACGGATGTTACATCCTGATACCTTCAGTTTCACCCTATTTCTCTTCATATTTCATTCGTTTTCTTTTTTTCATATTTTAGCAGAAATTATGTAATAATTCTCATATAACATAAGAACTCAGGGTAAAACTAAAAATCACATTCAGAATACAAAATAACAAACAATCTGCAGTATTTTTTTTCACGAAGCCTTTCAACGGCTGTCACGCTCAAATGGATTTTTGATTGAGTAATTTACAACATGTAATTAGTTGTCTGTGTTACTCTTAGTTTCCCCTAAAAATTAGAATGTGTTAGTTAGCACAATATTCAGCAGTTAAAAGATTTTGCAAGTCTACGTTATTCATGACAACGATGTATTTTTAGCCTACTTGATAGATTTTCACCTGATATTAAGGATGGAAATAGTATCAGAGGATATTCTTTATATATTTTATAGTGAATACATTTTTTTAAATAATCTGTGGCACTAATTTTAGTACTACCTCCTCTTGATGACAAGATTATGCTTTCAGGAAACATTCATTTTGAATGTATTTTGTAGAAAGTTCAGCTCTTATTAAATTTTGAAATAGCATCAGCAAACTAACTTTAGGGAATTCATTGGTATAATTACATTACAGTATTTGATATAAGCAATTTGCTATAGCTGGCATCCGTTGACAAATTTGGCAAGCCAGTAGCTCAGTGCTGCTAGAGGTAAATAAATGAGAGATTAGCGTCTTTCGGGATTAACGCTATATAATTTAAGGTAAATCACTTGTCAAGGGCTGCATTTTACTGTTTTCTTATATTTTATAGAGAAATTGATTTTTAATTACCTAAAAACCGTTTTTATATACCGTTGCAGCATTAAACAGAACCTCGTACATTACTTATTATGGAGTTTAGTTACTTTCCTGACCTCAAAGCCTGTGACTTGTGTAGTACAGTGACCACCGCTGCGCCCCCCCCCCCCCCCTTCGCCACCACATTCTCCACATCCTTTCCCAGGGTAACTTCCGCCATTTTCCCATCCCGGGTGACGCCCACCATCCTGAAATATACCCCAATCCAATGGTATGGCTGAATTGTTTAATGTTTTGTATCTATGTAGGGGCCTGATGATGGTACAATTGACGTACAGAAACTAGTCACATAAATAAAATATAACGTGAGGTGCTGTTGGAAAATTTTTTGCAAGAACTGAACTGACCAGCCGACGTCCCACTTCTGTCCTCAAGAATGGATACACATATCCTCATCAGTTACGTGATCTACCCATCTAATCATCATTCGTCTATAGCACCACATTTCGAAAGCTTCCATCATCTTTTTGTCTGAACTCCTTATCGTCCACGTTTCACTCCCATACAATGCATCCCTGAACCCCTGTACCCTCCCCCTCCTGTTCCCACCCCTGCTTGGCTCTCCCCTTCTGGCCCTGGAGTCCCTACGCCTCCCCTGCCCTCTCTACTCCCCCTCTCTGCACCACCAGTATTCACAGTGCATGTCCAGTGTTGTGTACAAAGTGCTTCAGTGTGTTTGATCTGCCACAGCCGTTCACAGACAAGTGTCGCATCATTCAGTTTTACGCAGTGTCTCCAAGTGCTCATCGTCTTGTTTTGGTGTCATACTGCATGTTTTTAATGTCACCATGGCTCATTGTTTTAACTGACTGTTTGTTTTACTCCAGTGTCAAATGTAAATTCAAGTTCGTCTTCTTATCTCTGTTTTTAATTTGCCATTGTTGTAACTGCTATTCATGTTTAAAGTCTTCATGCCCATGTTTTAAGTTCTCTCGGCTGAAAAGCAGCACTGAATGATGCTGCCAGCCTACTGGCGTGTATATGCTAGTTTAAAAATAATTAAAAAAAACAGTGACAACAACAATAAGAAAGAAATAACAGTGACCAAATTTGTTAGGTATGTGCATCACGTTAGTTCTAGGAAATTAGAGGTGGAAAATATTCACATGGGGTAGGAGAGGGGGTATACGGGAAAGGATGCTCTGATTGGACATAGTTTATTGTGCCGTGCGATACTCAGAAGGCTGGCGGGAGGGGAGAACCTCCCATCGCTTCCCCTTGACATGTTATAATGTAGCGCCTATGCGTTCTTGAGGTTTGAGACGTTAGCTAAAATATTACTTACAAGCTTTGAATCGGTGAAAAACGGAGGATAAACAAAGGGTATTATTTTAAATATTCTTTAAATAATTTTGTATAATGTTGGCGGCAACTATATCATAAAAAAGGCAACAGGCTTTACCTTCATCGTTACCGTACATCTTTTCGATAATATCACCCCAGAAATCTGTAAATTCAAATCAGAAGAACTGAAGGTAAACCACCATCTTCATCTGGAATTGAACGGGTGAAATTTTTATGTGCATTAGTTGCGGAAGAACACACTCGCCATTAATACTTATACATTTCACGTAATATATTTCCTAATTTACCACTATAATTACAGCAATTTCAATGGCGATCAGGGAGAGCTGCTATTAATGCGTCGTAACTCGACGGCAGCCAAAGACAGACAGATGAAACGGTTCGCTGTTCTTTCTCTCCGGCGGTAAACAAGGGAACGTAGGATGAGATGATTTTTCATTAGAGAGAAACAAAAACGATCCTTGGTGGTATCTATAATCTTCGACTCGCGAAGTTAATTACTCTATGTTTATTTATATGTTTATTTGTAGCGTTTCAATGTGTAGTTGTAATAAGACACCCATGGCCTTGAAACAGCATTCGCAGAATGACATCTCTACGGGTGACTGAGCTAACAGGAGAAAACCGGTTACGGTTGAAGGCTGTCTCGTACACCCACATCTGAAGCTGCCTTACTCATTCGAATTTTTTGCAGCAAAAAATGGCGCTGTAGTGTAAACCAATCACTGACTGTAACAAGTTATTTATTTATGTTAAAAGAAAAGTAATCTCTGGAAACTACACGCGAAAAAAATACAAGAAACAGAAAAACAACTAGCACAATGGAACCAAAATCTTCTCCAAATGCAAAATAAATCATCAAATATTTTATTTTCTCAGTGACTAAGTTTCAGTCATATTTAGTAAAACAGTGATTATACACTAAAAATTACATCTATATCTACACAAATACTCTGCAGTTCACATTGTAGTGCATGACAGTGGGTTCATCGAAAATATATTTGCCTACCGTTCCATTCTCTAAGAGGACGCGGGAGAAAGAACCACCTAAAACTTACCGTTCTCGATCAGATTTCTCTTACTTTATTACGATGATCATGTGTCCCTATATAGGAGAATTACAACCAAATATCTTCGCATTCGGAGGAAATGTTTGGTAAAACAGATGTCGGAAATACATCTCGCCGCAATGAATAACGCATCTCTTAATGATTTCCACCCCAACTCGTGCATAGCATTCGTGACATTCTCTCCTCTATATCGAGATAATACAAAGACAGTTGCCCTTCAATGAACTTTCTTTAAATCCGCCGCCGGTTCCACTTGGTGCAGATTCCATTATGCGCAGTGTAGTGCAGACTTTTTCTTTAGTAGAACTGAAGCATCTGCTAAGTGTTCTGCCAATGAAACGTAAGCTTTGATTAACCTTCCATACAATATTTTTCGTGTGTTCCTCTTATTTTAAATTGTTCCTAAACGAAATTCCTAGGTATTTAATTGAATGTACGGTCTGTAGATTTGACTGTTTTATCGTGTAAACGAAGTTTAACGGATGTCTTTCACTGCTCATATGGATGACTTTATACTTTAAGGTCAGTTGCCAATTTTTCCACAGTGGAAATATAGAAATCATTTTGCAGTTGCTTTTCTTTTTCTGGTGACCTTCCAAGCCGGAAAATGGCTATCACCCGTGAACGCAAGATATCATTGCTGTTTTAGTCGACGAGTTTTCGTCAATTTCAACGCTCTGTGTCCTTTATGACAGGAAAACATGAATCCAATCGGAAAAGTGTGGCGATATTTCATAAGTATGTAGTTTGAATAAAAGACGCTTGTGAGTTTATCAGAAGCCCTCCGGAAGTCTGGAAATATGGAATTGATTTGGGGTCCCTTGGCGAAAGTAAAGAGCTAACTGTGTTTTCACAAGAACGATTTTTTTTATCTGTATTGACTCTGAGTAAATATTAGGGGAGATGGAAAATAAGTTTGCTCTGTCCACTGTGTGCAGAGTTGTGTATGGAAGGACAAAAAAAATAAAATGATACATTAAAGATAAGAAAGCTCTTTATTTTTCTACAGAGCAAATTAATAATCAGCCAACCAGTTTTATTCTGATATGTATTTCACAATGTTTTAGACAATAGGCTTGGTATGACGCATATTTCAGGCATAACGATTACGAATTTGTAATTTATGATGTCACATTGTCTATAGGTATACATGTATTTCTGAAGAAGACGTGTTTATAACCGTCGAAACCGTGGTCAAGTTTATTAAGCTACTGTTATTGCAACTGGTTGACTGATTATTAATTTATTATCCAATAACCGTTGCTGAGACGCAGTCATATTTAAAATATTTTTCTACATAATTTCCAAGTACCTTGGGACATTTGACAAACTGCTTTACGAGCTTCAAATTCCCACCCAGAAAGAAATCAGGGCGTTGCTTACGGAAGAAGCGTTTAACGGCTACGGAGTGGAAACAACCTTCATTACCTGTCCGAAAGAAGTTCGAAAGCAATGCTGACGTCGAACAAGCCTTTGAACGCCTTCCGTATGCAACGTCCTGATTTTCTCCTGGAAGGCTTTATCAAGCTTATAAATCGGTATGAAAAATGTCTCGATGTACTTGTAGCTTATGTAGAAAAATATATGACTTACCTTTTATGTCTCATTCTATGTATTTTTTAATACGCAACTCTGACCACAGTAGACAGGGGAAACGTATTTTTCAACTCCCCCTCGTAGATCTTTCTCTTCGAGGGTAGCAAACCGAAGTGAGTGATAGAGGTCTGTAATTTTGTGAATCGCTCATCTTGCCTTTCTTGATTGGAGTGACCGATGCAACTTTCCAGTCTGTGGGTACGGACCTTTCGCTGAACGTGCGGTTGTAAATGATAGGTAACAAGCTTTTGTCAGCATATTCTGGAAGGAACGTAACAAATACAATCCGACATGGGGCCACACTTTTTTAAACTGATTTAAGTTGTTTTAACGCTCGAGAGACAACTAATTATAAACTACTCATACTGGCAACTGTTCTTGATTTGAATTTCGAAGATTTACTTTGTCCTCTTTCATGAAGGAATTTCGAAAAGGGACTGATGACCTACCTGTTTAGTCCCCTCACAAACCCACAACAACAATTTCGAAAACTGTGTTTAGAAATTTTGCTTTAGCCCAATTCTCGTCAGTAGTGCTAGCGCGTAGGAAAATATTAATTGTGTTAAACAGTTCTCGGGTATCCATTCGGGCCGCGGCAGATTAGCCGTGCGTATTGGAGCGCCGTTTTGCGGTGCGCGCGGTAGTTCGCCGTCGGGGGTTCGAATCCCCTCTCGTGCATGGATGTTTATGCCGTCTTTAGTATAAGGTAGTTCATAAGTAGTTTTTAAGTTTAGGGACTGATGACCCCGTAGTTAAGTCCCAAAGCTCTACAAACATTTGAATTTTTTATCGTAATTCTTCCACAATACTTCGGCAATCCTACAAGTTGCCATCTTCAGGTGGTACCTGACGGATTCTGTGCTGCTGCTCTCGCCAACGTGTTCGATTTTCGAAATATCGTGGAATAATTACGATAAAACACGGCTGGATACCCGAGAACTGTTTAACATTGAAATAAGCCGGGAAAACTTCAGATCGCATATTAATTGTGTTTTGGCGCTAGTATATTTTACATACCACCTGAATTTCTTAGGATTTTCTACCGAATTACGTGTCAGGGTTTCGTTGTGGAACCTATTGTAAGCTTTTAGCATTGAAATTTGCGTCTTCTTAAATTAGTACCATGTAAAACATGAATGTCAACCCTTTTCTTTTCATATATATATACTTGGTTAATTACTTCTTTTGTATAGTGGAATTTTAAAAATATTTCTTTCACGGTTTTTTGCAGACCAAAGTTGTTCTGATTCATTTTCCGAGCCCGAGTTATACTATATTTCGGCTCTTATCGAACCTGCGAATCCTCGTTCGAAGTTTCCTTGATTTGTGTTGTCAGAATCAGACATTCGACACGCTTAGTCGAAAGTCAATCAGGAAATAAATGGATGACAAATGAAACCCACAAAGCCCTTTAATGAATAAATAGCTGCAATTTGCCACCCATGCAAGCGCGCGAAACGCGAACACCAAAATTGAAGAACCGACGTTGAATACAAGGAGGGCGATGAAAAATATTTATTTCGAGAGGTAATATTAATACTTAGCCATCAAGTGCGGTAAAAGGAAGATGAAACTTTCATACCTGTAACTGAGATGTTAATTCTTTATCACGCATTGAAATGTTCAAATGTTTGTAAACCTGTTGGACCAAACTCTGTTGATCATCAGTCCATGAATGTGAACTGACTTACAATAACGACAGCAGCTATACACACGTCCGAGAGAGGATTCACACCTTCGGCGGGAAATGACGTCCAGTCCGTAGCTTGACGCCGAAACTACGCGACGATCTACGCTGCAAGTCTATAAGAATAACACATGAAATTTGGCAACTGTAGATTTACCAATATTTAAACTCGTCGCGGCGGAGTGGCCGAGAGCATTCGGGCGCTATGCTCCGATGCGCGAGGCCGCCCCCCCCCTCAGGGGTTTGAATCCTCCCTCCAGCATGGATGTTAGTGTTGTCTTAAGTATAAGTTAGTTTATAAGTAGTTTGTAAGTTTAGTGAATCCCATAACCTTACAAGCATTTCAGTCGTTTTAGAGGACAGTAAGTGGGTTATGTGCTGTACGCTGGCTTACCGCATAACTGTTCTGCCACATACTTTTGTGCCGTCAGTAATGGACATCAAGGTAGGGTAGTAAAGAAGTCTGTAAATATCGTTATTAATTAGCTTTATGATTTCGCTTACGTTTCTGTAAAAATACACACCTGGACATAAGAATTGCTACACCACGAAGATGACGTGCTAAGGACGCGAAATTTAACCGACAGGAAGAAGATGCTGTGATATGCAAATGATTAGGTTTCCAGAGCATTCACACATGGTTGGCGCCTGTGGCGACACCTAAAACGTGCTGACATGAGAAACGTTTCCAACCGATACCCGATATCTGAGACACAAACAGCAGTTGACCGGCATTGCCCAGTGAAACGTTGTAGCCTATCGTGATTGCGGTTTATCGTATGGCGACATTGCTGCTCGCGTTGGTCGCGATCCAATGACTTATCAGAATATGGAAACGATGGGTTCTGCAGGGTAATAAGGAACACCTGGATCCAACTGCCTCGTACCACTAGCAGTCGAGATGACAGGCATCTTATCTGCATGGCTGTAACGGATTGTGCAGCCACGTCTCGATCCCTGAGTCTGCACTAACAGTTCGACGACGTTTGTAGCAGCTTGCACTATGAGCTCAGAGAGCATGGCTGCTGTTATCCTTGACGCTGCATCACAGACAGGAGCGCCTGCGATGGTGTACGCAACGACGAACCTGGGTGCACGAATGGCAAAACGTCATTTATTCGCATGAATCCAGGTTTACAGCATCATGATGGTCGCTTCCGTGTTTGGCGACATCGCGGTGGACGCGCATTGGAAGCGTGTATTCATTCGTCTTCGCCATACTGGCGTATTACCCGGCGTGATAGTATGGGGTGCCATTGGTTACACGTCTCGGTCACCTCTCATTCGCATCGACGGCACTATGAACAATGGCCGTTACATTACAGATCTGTTACGACCCGTGGTTCTGCATTCGATCCCTGCGAAACCCTACACTTCAGCAGGATAATGCTCGACCGCGTGCTGCATGTCCTGTACAGGTCTTTCTGGATACGGAAAATGTCCGACTGCTGCACTGGCCAGCACATTCTCCAGATCTCTCATCACTTTAAAACGTCTGGTCAATGGTGCCCAAGCAACTAGCTCGTCACAATACACCAGTCACTACTTTTGATGAACTGTGGTATGGTGTTGATGGTGCATAGGCATCTGTACCTGTACGCGCCATCCAAGCTCTGTTTGACTCAATGTCCAGGCGTATCAAGGCCGTTATTACGGCCAGAGGTGGTTGTTCTAAGTACTGGTTTCTCAGGATCTGTGCACCCAAATTACGTGAAATTTTAATCACATGTCAGCTCTACTATAATATTATCAGGCTTGATTCTATGTTGGAATTGGTGCTCCACGACTGTATTTGATATGTGGTAATTCTTTCAGCAGTCAATCGTAAAAAATATAAATTTTTGTTTGTTTGCAAATGTAGATTTCTACCACTGTGAGGTCATTATCAATGCTTAAAACCAATTAAAATACTTAAAACATCTCGACCTCCATGTTGGAGGCTGCGTTTGTACTGACCCAGCTGTTACAATTCTAACAATTACTTCATTACTTCTTGGTGTAGCTATTTTAATGGCCAGTAGTGTACTTCCTTTTGTTAGTTTTATGTACAGACAAGGTTTTTATCTTGTTCGCGTCTACGACTCATTCATCTACAAATCGTTTTCCGTCGGCATTCTCGTACAATTAATATGGAAAATGTCTACCACTAAATTTGTATTCATGTATTAACAGATTATTTACATTAAATTAATACTTCACAAGTGATAAGTCGCAGACAACTATATGTGGGGCGACAGAATGGTCCGTTTCCTCAACCCTCACTTGCAGCGGGCAGGGCCCCGCCCTCCATCAGCAGGGAAGCCACATTTCTTGAGAGCAGCCCTTGCCTGGCCAGACACTCCACTCCGCGCTTATCTCGTCGGCGGCTGTGCGGAGAGTCATCCCACGCCGTTGCCGCCCACACCTGCGCGTTCTCCGCTAAAAGCTTCTCGCCCGGGGCTGCCGGGTGCCCGATGAGCGGAGAACCACGCCCCCTCAGCGCCGCGACCGCACCAAGTGTCGACCGCAACTTGCTGCTGGCTGGAAAGACTCTCGTAGCTGCCCAGCGGTAACGTCGTCCAGAAATAGAATGCTTTCTACAGACACTTCGTATCGGTTTCTTGCAGAAAAGGCGGAAGGTGGACAAACGCTAACACAACCGTTCTACGTCTCCCTACGGTGTAGGCCGCATATATTTCACAACTTCCATTGTTTCTGGTATGTAACCTCGAGGCATCTTCGTAGTGTCTAAAGCACTCTGTCACTCCGTCTGTCTCTTAAAGCAGCTGAACGCGCAACTGTGCATCCGGTTACAGATAATTTGGCTCCAGAGACGTTGATTAGGTCCAAGAAAGTACTACTATGAATAAAGTCTGTGGCAACGTGGTCCATTATCATGGAGATGTACTCCTATGAGCTCCTGTGTAGCAACAGTTTTCTAAGCTTATTAACTAAAACGGCGGATTTCAAAACTAAAGTACGTATCTCTACTACACTGAGGAGCTGAACCGGTCCACACGCCTAATATCATGTAGAGCCCCGCAAGACATGGAATCCACTAATACCTGAAGCAGTGATGGAGGAAACTGCTGGGTTGTCTATAGATCCCTATCAGTAATAGGGATTGGAGACATCTCTTAGCAAGGCATCCCTGATATCTCTATACTTAGAAGACGTATTTGTTGTCTGTCGGTCTGTTCTCTTATAATTCAAGATCCAGACAATCAAATAACAGGTTTCGTTCAATTTTTTGGAAAACCAACCGGAAAATTCGAGAAAAAAGTAAAAGTGTGTTTGCAATGTGTCCGTGTAAATCTATATCTTCGCACTGATCTTGATGAAATTTTGCACAACTGACCTTCAAAACAAGAGGATGGGCACAGTCTACATAAAATTTCGTTCCGTGCATGGTGGAGGGTACTTATGGATTTCGTCAAAATCCACAGTTTTGCTCCGATCATGATGAAATTTTGTACACTTGACCTTGAAAACAAGATGAATGTTACTGACTACATAAAATTTCGTTCGGTGCATGGGGGAGAGTACTTTACTTACAGACTTCGATTGCAATCTCTATACATATAAGACGCATTTGTTGTCTGTCTGTTCCCTTATAACTCAAGATTCAGACAACCAGATATCGTGAAATTTGGTACACGTTCACAAACTTACATGGGGAAGGTTCTTAAATAGGTTTCGCTCCATCCCAATCTCACTCGGGCCATGTGCCTGTTATAAGCCTTGTGATAATAACCCCCCTCTCCCCCCCCCCCCCCAAAAAAAAGGAAATGCAAGTTGGTTATTGATTGTGATTTTGAATGTTTTTGTGGTGATGAGTATGTATGTAAAAGTGATGGTCATACACGTGTAAGGTGGTACAGGCGGAAGGTGGGGGGGGGGGGACGAAGGTAGGACCCCCTCCTCCTCCCGCCAGACCCATGTTTGTAGGATGGACCTCGCCTCCAGCTGTCATCTTACTTGGGGAAGTTTCTCAAACAGGTTTCGTTCCATCCTAACATCACTCTGGCCTCCTTCAGACTAGAGTAGTGTTTCATGTTCAGAGCCGTGGAACTGCCAAAAAAGCCGGGTACTTGCAGCTAGTGCTCAATAATGTTCTTTTATAGAGCATTTGATCTGTAGTCATTCAGTACGTGTGGGGAATCTCACTGTCCAGACGTAATTGCTCAAATCCATTGGAATGAAGAATGCACACAATGCGTACTGGAAATCCTCCATGTGATGACTTTCGTGTTGTGAGTAAATGTTCAAATGTTTGTAAACCTAAGGACCAAATTACTATGGTCTTCCGTCCCGAGACTTACAAACTACTTGAACTAACATAAGGAGAGTCATTAAATTAACGCTATGTTAGCTGAGTGGTCTAAAGCGCCTAAGTAGTAAGTAGGAGGTCCCGGGTTCGAATCCCGGCCATGCACAAATTTAAATTCAATGCCTCTCCTTATGTTTAATGCCTTAGGTATAACGAGACAATGTAGTCCCGAGGAAACGTATTATTTGTTGACACTTGAACTAACTGACATTAAGGACCACACACACACACACACACGAGGGAGGACTCTAAATTCCGCCGGGAGCGACCGTCCAGACCGTACCAAACCGAAAACTACGTCATTTCTGTAATTTTGGGCGAAGCAGATGAAGAGTGCTACGGAAGAATTGCTGGAGTTAGCTATTACGTTGTTCAACGTTTCGCAAGAGACGGAAAGCCGTTGATGGAAGAATAATTTTACAGAGGTCATAGAGACAAAGTTCCGTAATACCTTCCACATAGAGAAGAAGAAGGATTTTAGTATGCAACTACTCGCAGGTTCGGTGATATTACCGGATATTCGGGTGAACAATTGGCAGTCAAATTTGAAACCTACTTCATCACACCCACTGAGCGTTTTTCATAAATCTCACGGCACTTTCCTCAGAGGTCTGGAAGGTGAAAACTTGGTTCGTCCTTCACGCTTGAAATGTCCATCAGGTAGTCTACCAAACGGACGCGGTGTCATCTTCCGGGGGGAGGTATCAAAGTATGCGGTTTGGAGGGGAACGTGATCAACGCTCCATTCTCCCGGTCGTTGTGTCGGGATTCATGAACGGCTTTACAATGAAGAGTATTCTCGATTAGTCTCATAATGACTGCCGGTATCCTGCTTGTCAACAGAGCTCGGCTGATCTCCACCTTTCCCATCGAAGAGCAAGCCAAGCCTGACCGTGCTTTATTTCGGTAAACTAACAGGAACCGGTGTATTCACTGCGGCAGGCACGTTGGCTGTGGATGATGGCCCCATGTAACTGAAGAGCTTCTGAATAAGTTTTCTTTGAAGAACACTGTTACAGGGCAGGTACACGTAGTGGTAGCTAAAGGAATAGGGGAGAGTTGTTTTCCGTAACCACAGCCATGGCTCGCGAATATGTGGCAATGTGAAAGTATTTATTTGCCTGCTGCGGAAATAACTTCTCCGAGTTACTTTCGATTCATTGTTTACCACACCAAGATGCTCTACGTGCATCATTCATCAGTCTTCTAGATGACCTTCCGGTATTATTACTTTTATTGAAGGAGATAATTAAGTCATATACACAGAATATATGACATCAAATGCGAATGGGCAAAGCTGAAAATGTGTATCAAACAGGGCTCCAACCCGGATCTCCTGCTTTCTAGACCACTGGGGGAAGCCCCACTAGGGACACAGTGGTCACCGGAACTGCAAGCACGCCTTCCGTCAGACACAAATTTCCAGCATTCATAGAATATATGACATCAACTGCGGTTGGGCAAAGCTGAAAATGTGTACCCAGCCGGGATTCGAACCGGGTCTCCTGCTTTCTAGGCAGTTGCGCTGACCCCTACACCACTGGGGACACAGTGATCACCGCGCCTGCAAGGACTACCTAAGCACGCCTCCCGTCAGATACAAATCGCAGTTGATGTCATATATTCTATGAATGTTGAATAATAAAAACTGCAGGATCAGAAGTGACGTCTGTTCTCTCGGAACAGACGCCACATGTATATACAAATTTCCAGCTCTACCCTGCCCACAGTACTCGTAGTTTAACTAATTCCCGTATGAGTAAGGCCCCAAACCTGTTCATCCCTACCCACTAACGAAAGCATCATTGCCTATCACTATATGTGTGTGTGTGTGTGTCAACGGCTTCTGTTCCGAAAGAACAGACGTCACGTCTGATCCTGCAGTTGTTAATCTTTCATAATTACAGTGGTGTAGTGGTCAGCGCAACTTCCTAGAAATTAGGAGACCCGGGATCGAGTCCCTTTGGGTACACATTTTCAGCTTTGCCCATTTGTAGTTGGTCATATATTCAGTGAATATGAAAGAATAACAACTGCAGGATCAGAAGTGACGTCTGTCCTGCCACCTGACTACACTGAGAGATACTGGAACCTCTTTAATTATTGAAAAACTTCAAAGTCGATTTTCTCGAGAATTTTTTAGAGTTGCGTCGAATGGCTTTAGTGATTGTTATTTAAGTTCTGAACTTCACACACCGTAAATATAAAGAAATTCTAAAATCCGATACCCATATGGTCACGTTATTAGTGAAATCCATGATCTTAATGAAGGTAAGATAGTTAATTATTTAGAATGTCAATACATTTCCTTACGATTCATACTTCTCATTATGATTGAACTGAAAAACAGAATTTATCTGAACAAGATGCAAAGCTATTGGAAAATAATGGTTACAAATATAAATGTACCTTATTTTTCGTTCCTAGGTAGGTGACTTGTACGCAGGGTGAATCATCTAACACATGCACGACAAATATTGCGGAAACGGAAAGCGCGATTCATGTGCGGTTTTCACAGAATGGATTGCTATCAATGGCTCCTATTTTTAGCCTACGAAAAGACTGTAATATTACTCAGAAAGTGTATTTTTTTTACGCAAACATACAATATTTCAAATGGAACAACGGTTGTTTCTATCAAGCACTGGAATGTTTGATACCAGGTGTGTACAAATAGTTTTCAATGACATTTATATCACGTTTAGTTTGGCAGCTAAAGCCATTCAAAATTTTGGGAGCGGAGGCTACGACAGAGTAGCTGACTGGCTGGTGGTCATGAGACAGTGGGCCGTGCCCCAGTGGCTAGCCACTCGGACAGTAGGCTACGATATCGCAGCCTCCTCCCCCAAAACTTTGAACGATTGTAGCTGCCAAACTAAACGTGATAAAAATATCATTCAAAATTGTTTGTACACAGCTGGTGTCACAAATTACAGTCCTTGATAGAAACAACCATTGTTCCATTTCAAAAACTGTATGTTTGCTTAAAAATACACCTTATAAGTAATATTACAATATGTTCGTTGGCTAAAAACACGAGCCCCTGACTAAGAATCCGTTCTGTGAAAACCGCACATCAATCGAACTTTCCGTTTCCGCAGTGTTTGCTGTCAAGTGTTGAGTGATTCGCCCTGTATATCTGCAACAGGGAATTAAAAGGTACAGACTCGTCTTTTGTAAGAAGGCGCAAGACAGGAGACACGATGTAGGTAACACAGAAGCGTAGAGAGAGACTGCTGAGCCTCGTGCAGCCGCTTTGTCTGAACGACGGCTGATTGATGAGTTTTATGATGTTCCTCCAGCAGGGCGGCTGACATGGTCGAAGAGTTCACCCTTCATTACCGCCCACCATCAGCACTGAGGAATCTTCAGAAAAACAGAAAGCGCTTAAAGGAGCCATGCCGACAGGCGGTGCTTAAAGTAAAGGCGGCTTGGAAGCTGCGTTATCTGCGCCGAAGAGGCCACTAGAGGCATTTCTGGAGCACTGTCGAAGAGATGAACGCTTGAGAATCGGCCTCGATCCTTTCAAGTTCTCATGCAGTACGGGCTGAAATGTTCAGTGTAACTGTTGGAAACATAATCTCAATAAACGAGAAAGCAAGCAGTCGTGTTTAAATACCGAGTGATCAAAAAGTCAGTATAAATTTAAAAACTTAATAAATCGCGGAATAATTTAGATAGAGGTAAAAATTGACACACGTGCTTGGAATGACATGGGGTTTTATTAGAACAAAATAATAATAATAAAATAAAAGATATATAAAAATAATAAAAAATAAAAATAAATCCTCATGCGTGCGTCGTTTGGTGATGATCGAGTGCTCAGCCGCCACTTTCGTCATGCTTGGCCTCCCAGGTCCCCAGACCTCAGTCCGTGCGATTATTGGCTTTGGGGTTACCTGAAGTAGCAAGTGTATCGTGATCGACCGACATCTCTATGGATGTTGAAAGATAATATCTGACGCCAATGCGTCACCATAACTCGACTACAGCAATTGTTGAGGAATGATGGTGAACATATTGAGCATTTCCTGTAAAAAAAATCATCTTTGCTTTGTCTTAATTTGTTATGCTAATTATTGCTTTTCTCATCAGCGCCATCTGTCAGACCTTTTTTTTTTTTTTTTTTTTTTTTTTTTTTTTTTTTTTTTTTTTTTTTTTTTTTTTTTTGTAAACCTCATGATATTCCAAGCATATATGTCAATTTTTACCTCTCTATCTACATTATTCCGTGATTTATTAAGTTTTCAAATATATACAGACTTTTTCATCACCCGGTATACCACCAATAGACACGTAAAGTCGAGCCTCATCTGTTGTTCTGTTTCAAATGTTTGTAAATCTATCGGACCAAACTGCGTGGTCATCAGTCCGTAGCTTACAAACTACTAAAATCTAGGTAAACTAACCTAAGGACAAACACACACACCATGCCCCAGGAAGGACTCGAACCTCAGCAACCGCGCGCTCCGCAGCGAGGCGCCTTAGACCGCTCGGCTACACCACCGCGACGTTGTTATGTTTCTCCACAGCTTCATGTCCATTTCTAAAATACTAATAAAACCATCAAATATAGATGATTAATTGTACCATTTAACTAACAACTACTACATCGCCAGTTCTTTAAACAATCAAATTCTCATGTCCAAAACTTTGAACCCTAATTCATAAATGTTTAATTTGCGCTCCATTTAAGGAAACGTTAATTATTCACCTTAAAATTCATTGCGTCATGCTTCCAGATGAATAGCTCGTATAGGGGCAACAACTACGCAGGAAAATTAGATAGTATTCAGTGAGGAAGTATAGTCTCTAAGAGATGTGGAATACATAGTAGAGAAGTAAAAATTGTTATACTGTTATGGCACGCCATTATAGGCAAAATCTATTTTTTCCACGGTACTAAAGGTTTATGAAATAATACATACTGAACTCTATGTCGTACAGTGACATTATTTTACGGGTTCCCAAAGACTGGAAAATTGCACAGTTCACTCTAATATTCATGAAAGGCCATAGGAGTAATCCGCAAAATTAAAGGCCTATAAAATTGACGTTGGTTTGCAGCAGGATTTTATAACATATATTTTCCACAAATATTATGAAATTTTTATTGATTATTTAGCGTGTGGCTTACAGAATTGTATACTGAGTACATACTATAATTCTTATGAACATGATATGTGTAATTACAAAGAGATGTGGATGAGATCACAAGTATGTAAAATACTTGCAGAAGAAGCTCCTTTTCTCGTTATGGTTGGATATCAAGAGATTCCAACCAGTTAATTGCTGCAGCTGTTGCGTCTATAAAGCGTAGAATGTGCTCCAGCGTTTGTGCCGATGTTTCGCAGTCGCGTTGGTCGTCGTCGGTAACTCTCCACTTGTGTAGCGTCGCTTTGGTCACGGCGCGGCCAGTTCTGATCCTCTTAAGGAAGCTCCATATTTATCTTGGTAGGCTTGCAGCCGGAAGTTGGATGGTCAGGTCTATATTGTCTAAACTCTTGTGGCTGTGGAAGGGCGCCCACTGGTTTCTCCATTCGTCTTAAGGTGTTTGCGTTAGATCCCCACCTAACACCAGCCAATTTCCTAAGTATCTTGAGTTTAGCTTCTGCCCTGTTAGTTCTAAGGGTTTCCTAAATGTCAGGGATCTGTCGAGAGTAACACCCAAATATTTGGGGTGTCGAGAATGTTGTAATTTTTTGCTGCGAAACATAACATTTAGTTCTCTATTTGCCATTTTGTTGGATGGGTGGAATGAACTGACTACTGTTTTATTATGGTTCGGGCAAAGTCTCCACTTTTTGTAATACTGATGGAGTTTTTCTAGGTCGTTGGTTAGTGTTTCCTCACCTTCTTCGAACGTGTTGCTTTGAGTTGCAATTGCTAGGTCGTCAGCGTAATTATCTTTACAGAGTAACTATATCGCTGATGTACAAGTTGATTAAAAGCGGAGCCAGAACCGAGCCCTGCGGAAGCCCATTTTTTGTAGTATAGGATTTACACGCGTTATCTCCTACGTCAACTTTAAAAGAGCGGTTTTTAAACATGTTTTCCTTTAGTGCAGTGATCTTTGAACTTGGAACTACCTCAAAGAGAAAGACCTTTTGTCCCACAGTCAAAACGGATTCAGAAAGTATCATTCTCGTGAAACACAGCTACCTCTTTACTCACATGATGTGATGAGTGCTATCGATAAGGGATGTCAAAAAGTTTCCGTAAGTCGAGCGCACGGCCGTACTATCCTTTTCTCGAAGCAGTAGACGGAACTGCTGTATCTCCATTGTGGATACAGCTAGAAGTCTGAATTTTCGGTTACCAATAGTATCTACTGTAACTAGCTACATTTTCAAATTACACTATTCTACACCTTATAGTTTACGAAATATTAACAGTCGAAAATCGGTAATTCTGTCACTCACTGACTCACCGATAATCATAATTCTAAGATACTTCCAGCAGACACATAGACGTCAAATTTGTATTTGGATAGTGTTTAGCCTGTAATGGAAAAATTCAAACATCTATAAATATTAATTCCGTTCACGAACACATTTTCGCTTGATGGAAGAGTATCTGCTAACTTGGCGTTACAAGCATTGAATTCGTAATGGATTTCCGCCCGAAAGGTCGCGCGTTCGATTCTTTCTTTTTTACTTTTTATGTTAACATAGCCGTCACCTTTCTACTAAATGAAGTGTGGTCAGAAATGACATGCGTCACCTGATTAGAGACTGAAGAATAATTGGTAAGATATAGCTAAAATTACTGTAAATGGAAACAGTACCAACGACACGTACATTGTAGCCTGATTTCAGTTATAAATTAGCAAACTGTTCTTCGTAATTTCGAAAATTCCGTCACATGAAGCGGAGCTAAAACGTTAGACCGGGGAAAAAGCGTTAGATGATGGTTTCAAACCACAACACGGCAGAGATAGGAAAACGCGATTGTACGCGGACTTGAAGTACCGATTTTCGACGATAAATTTATCAGGAGGCCAATAAAACTTGTATAATTCAAAAGATGGTTTATTGTAGATTTTCACAGTACAAAAATCATGAGTGGTAAAATGAAATAGATGTCTTGACTATTTAAATTCTCCACCTCCACCTACCAACTACTGCCCTAGGGATTATTTATTAGAAAAACGTCCATGTTAACATCAATGTTAATATCAGTTCAGAGAAAAGAATGTACGATTAACATCGAAAGGAAGACATCGAAGTCCGAGAATATTAATGTTTTCGGTTCCAAAACAAACAAACTTCGGCAAAACCAATGACACACAAATAAAAATGTTTGTAGAGTCTATGGGACTTAATTACGGGGTCATCAGTCCCTAAATTTACAAACTACTTATGAACTAGCTAATCGTAAGGACGGCACAAATATCCATGCCCGAGGGGGGATTCGAACCCCCGACCGTAGTGGCCGTGCAGACCGTGACTGGAGCGCCTCAGTCCCCTCGGCCACCGCGGCCGGCATGACACACAATATCGAGTACAGTATTATTGGTCTCCCTGTCACTTTAAAGAACGTATCAACAGTTATTTGTATATGGATACAGCAATCCTAAGAAATAGGACTAAACAGCTATAACTACGCCACATTTAGAGTTTTGAAATAAAGGCTAAATTTTACATGCGGCGTTGGCGTAAATTTTAATTGTAGCCACTGATTCTAGGAGAATGATATGCAGTTGTATGCAACCATTTACATACCATACAATTGTGTGCACTATAATACACTAAAATAATTAATTTTGAATTACAGACTGTTCTATGAAATCTGATCATTCAATAAATACAAGGCAAAATAATAACTATTGCTTTCACTTGTATAGGGAAATATACTACATCCGCAACTTCCATGTGTTATGAAGTTCACAAACTCATGCGAAATACAACATTAACTTGTTGATATTTGTATAGTGATGCACCACACTTTGCAGTACATGATGAAAGGATTGAGCAATAACAATGTAACTAACGTTTCAGACTTCCAACCAAACGAAACCACACCAAACCAAAGAGACAGGTTATGGGTTTTAAGAAAATACGTAGCTGATGTACAAAAACTTTTACAGAAAAGGACTACCTACAAAAAGAAATAATATCCCATCAAAAACATAAAATGTACAAAAATGCCAGTCTCGCGACGAATTCCTTCCACCATAAGGAGTCATGAGATCTCTTGGGAAACCAAGTCGTTTATTTTAGTTAGTGTTCATGAAACCAACTATTCAACACCTTATCATTTTTTTATCTGATTAGCTGTCTATTAACATCTGTAGTGATTATATCAAAATTATACATCTTTATTTCTACAATAAATATAATAACTTGGCAATCGCTCCATAATAGAATTACATAAGAATAAATGTAATTAACTGGCAATTGCACATAGTCATAATGACATAACAATAACACATATTCCATTATGCAATCAAACGCAATCACATAATAATACAGTACACTCACGTGCATATAGTCTCTTAAATATTAGTTTATGTTGTCATGGGAAACAAAGTCGGTCTTTAAGTTAGTGTTCATAGACCCACATACTCATTATCTAATTAGGAATCTATCAACATTTATAGCTACTATATTCGTATTACACATCTTTACTTCTATAATACATATAATGACTTCACTATCGCACCATAATATAATGGCATCAGAATACATATAATGATCGGGAAATCACATATCGACGTATACAAATATTTTATATTCCACTATGTAACGAAACGTAATCACGTAGGAATGGAATACCTCACATTTGCGTAAAGTATTTTAAATATTAGTTTGCCTTGTCATACGATTGCCAAGTCATTATATTTATTATAGATAAAGAGATATAAAATTTTGATATAGTCACTACAGAGGTTGGTAGATAATTAATTAGATAAAAAATTATGAGATGTTGAATAGTTGGTTCCATGAACACTTAACTAAAATAACCAACACGGTTTCCAACGAGATCTCACGATTTTTTTGATGGAAGGAATTCGTCGCGAGACTTTCATTTTTGTACTTTTTTTTCTTTTTTTTTAATGGGGTTTGTAGATTTTCGGAAAGCTTTTGACTCTGTACCTCACAAGCATTTTCTAATCAAATTGCTTGCTTATGGAATATCACCAAAGGTGTACAATTGGATGCGTTATTACCTGTCATAAAGGACGCAGTACGTTTTAAGAGACGGAAAGTCGTCGAGTAGAACAGAAGTGAAACCTGACGTTCCCCCAGGGAAGTGTTATAGGGTACCTACTATTCTTTATTTTTATAAACGATTTAGGAGACAATCTGAATAGTTCTCTTTTTTTACACTGTTCGTGGATGATGCTGACATTTATCAGTTAGTAAAGTCTTCAGAAGATAAAAAACAACTGAAAAGTGATTTAGATAAGTTATCTGCCTGGTGCAAAAATTCACATTTCACTCTTAACAATGATAAATGTGACGTCATATATATAACCAGTCAAAGCAATCCGTTAATTTAAACTTATGGATGGATTATGCACAGCCTTGGGATACACAATCCCACGTCGTTAACGTACTTCTAGAAGAGTTGTAGGATGTACGTTGTACGTTCTGGATTGCAAACAAACATGGTGTTTCGTCTCTAAGCACCACACTGTCGGAGGGATGATGAACTCTCTCTTCCCTTATCGGGGGAACAAAAATAGCTCGTAATGACGATCGACGACGTTTTCACCCGTTCAAAATATTATATACTGATTCCCCTTTACAAGTACCAGAACTTGCCAAGGTTTTTAAGATCATCCTGTATATCAAAATGAATTTGTCAGATCACTTCTGGCACCTAATCTCAGTTTATCTTGAACTCTGTAGAAGTAAATCTTCATATATCTAAATGGCTAAAGACGCCCTAACCGCCATGTTATTTTTATTACAGGCAATAAATCCGCCGTTTATTCGAACCGCCCGAAATCGAAAACATTCGGTTAAACAGTGACACATAACGGTATTAATGGGTTTACGCTGCTAGCAATCGAAATGATTCCTGAATAATTAAAGCGACGCAATTTAGCTGTTTGATAATCGGCTACTGTGCGTTCGCGAGTTTTAGCATCAATTCTGTTTCCCAGTGGGTCCTTTGAGCGTCTGCCTACAGTATTATTAGAGTTATCCTGATATTCCGACCGTGTATTTATGGCAGCTGTTGTGGATCCGTATAATTCGCTTGCCAAACAAGAACGCGCGAGCGCTTTCATACGCACACACACACACACACACACACACACACACACACACACACATAGTGTTTACAAATGCAAGGGAATAAATATTCTGTGAACGTGGAAAGGAAGAAAGGGAAATAGAAGATGCGGAGTAAAGGAGTGAGTTGTTATAAGGCAGCAAACCAGAGCTTCCACAAAGAGGAGTTCTGTATAATCTGCATACAGTTTGCATTCGGTATGTAGATTTACGTTTGCTATCCTGACAAGAATGTTCTTGAAGATTCCCCTCGAGCTTCAGTTTTTAGTATATGGCCACAAAACGTTAAGCAGCACCAATAAACAGGAAACAACAACCCAGTAGTTGGGCATCTGGCATTGATCAGAAACATCACAGTCTTCTATGGTGGTAATGTGAAGTTGTTATGATTCATGTACTTGGTTTCTCCAGTGAATACTACTGAAATTTGAGTTCTCCCCCTTAAACACGTTATTCTTTTGATTTCAATTATTTGATATGATCAGGATAAAAGTAGGACGAAAAACGCATTATTTGCTGTTACTATTTACAATTTTTCCGCCATTATTATACTAACCACGAAGAATGTACATAATGTAATTATGTTACATATATGTTTAGCTCTGCATCGTCCTGTATGGCGAGAAAGATTACCGTAACTTGTAATACACAATAAATAGTAACTTCAAGTAATGAGATTTGGCTCACTGACTTTAAAATATATTAAGAGGTCCTAACTTCTGCAAAACGGACTTTTTTGTCTTCGTAAGGTGCTAATTTCTATATGTGCGTACAGTGGTAACTGAATAAAAGTGTATTAAAATACGAGTCCCTAACATTGCATTAAACATACGTTGGCAGATAAATGTCTTCTACAGACATACAACATAATACTCTGGCACGTTTCTGCAAATTTTGTACCATGTAGTATTTCCGGGAATCTATCAAAGAATACGCTTTATACTTTATATTTCAGTGAATGTGTGTCCAAATAATAACTACACTCTGTTGCTTACATATTCGTTTGTTTTCCTGACTAATCACAATTTGGAAACTACGTACTGTTTGTGTACAAAAAAACGCATCGAGTACAGATTGCGGATGAAATTTATTTCACATAAATCTGTAACATTAAACTATTTTTGAACAAGCCGTTTCAAAAGTCTTTGTATTCCTTCGTCAAATTATGTTGCCGTCCGTGTTGTCAATTAGGTGGTAAGATGTTCATTTAACTCTGCATCGTTATTGAACAATTTTTGATATGGATAGAGAAAATGTGACTGATTCGAGGATGTCAAGAAACGTCTGAATCGAGTCTAGTTGTTTTGTCACATTTGGAGGTTATAGTTAGTCGTTGTCTTGTAAGAAACCCAAACCTTTGAGAGCAATCCTCTGCACTTGTACCAAATTGCAAGACGCGATTTTTTATCGGTATCGCGATAAGATAGTTTAAGGAAAGGCAAACGTACAATTCTAGCTTTTGTAGATATGGAGAAAGCTTTTGACAATGTTGATTGGAATACACTTTTCCAGATTCTGCAATCAGCAGGAGTAAAATATAGGGAACGGAAGGTTATTTACAACTTGTACAAAAACCAGACAGCAGTTATCATAGTCGAAGGGCATGAAACGGATGCAGAGGTTGTAGCCTTTCTCCAATGTTGTTCAATTTGTACATCGACCAAGGTATAAAGGAAAGCAAGGAGAAATTAGGAGAAGGGATTAAAGTTCAGGGAAAAGAACTAAAATGTTTGCGTTTTGATGATGACTTTGTAATTCTGTCAGAGTCAGCAAAGGACCTGGAAGAGTAATTGAACGGAATGGACAGCGTGTTGAAAGGAGCATATAAGATGAACATTAACAAGAGCAAAACAAGGGTTGTGGAATGCAGTCTTAGAAAATCAGACGATGCTGAAGGAATTAGATTAGGTGATGAATCAATAAAGGTGGTAGATGAGTTTTGTTACTTGGCAGTAAAATAACATATGACGGTCGCAGTACAGTGGATATAAATTCCAGAAACAATGGAAGAAAAACATTTCTGTAAAAGAGAAATTTGTTTAAAATCGAATTTTAATTTAAGCATAAGGAAGTCTTTTCTGAAGGCATTTGTGTGGAGTGTTGCCTTGTATGGGAGTGAAACATGGACGATAAACAGTGCAAACAGGAAGTGGATAGAGGCTTCTGAAATCTGGTGTTACAGAAGAATGCTGAAGATCAGGTGGGTGGATTGCGTAACTAATTACGTGGTAGTGATCAGAATTGGGGAGAAAAGGAATTTCTGACATACCTTGACTAAAAGATGAGATCGATTGACATGATACATTCTTACACATCAAGGAATTGTGAATTCAGCGTTGGAGGGAAGTATGTGGAGTAAAAATCGCAGAGGGAGACCAAGAGATGAATACAGTAAGCAGATTCGAATTGATGTAAGATGACGTTCTTATGAGGAGACGAAGAGGCATGCTCAGGATTGAGTAGGGTGGAGAGCTGCATCAAACGTCTCCGGACTGAAGACCACAACAACAACAACAACAACAACAACAACAGTAAAAACAACATCGCAATAAGTAGCTTTCTCAATCGTCTCACCTCGAGGTAAAACTCACACGGTAAAATTTCTGGTCTGCCCCAAAACATTGGATTTTCGGAGTGTCAAAAATTGCTTGGGTTCAACCTTCTCTGGGGATGAGGTGTCTCTCAGTTCCATAGACTGCTGTTTTGTTTCAGGGGTGGCATTATCAAGATATTTTACGATCTCGTAAAATAGTTTTGGTGAAAATAGTGAAAATTGAATAACAAGTTCATAAATCGTGATCCTAAGGCTTTTTAATCATTTCTTCGACTGCACTAACCAGTTCACCAGAAGCAATGTACGAGGCGCGTTTTTTAAGTAAGTTCTGTTTTGTCGTAGACTCTATTAGTTCGCCCACACACCGCAATGAGCGCGTGCGTCGTGTACCGGCATGCCTCGGTAACAACTGTGCACAGTTTCAGTTCTGTAACAATCCTGCACGGTTATGTTTTACATCTACATCTTCATACATACTCCGCAATTCACTGTAAGGTGCGTGGCGGAGGGTACACTGTACCACTACTAGGCATTTCCTTTCCTATTCCACTCCCAAATTGAACGAGGAAAAAAAGAATGCCTATATGCCTCCGTACGAGCCCTAATTTCTCTTATCTTGTCTTTGTGATCTTTACGCGAAATGTAAGTAGGCGGCAGCAAGATCGTACTACACTCAGCTTCAAATTCCGGCCCTCTAAATTTACTCAACAGAAATTCACGAAAAGAACGTCGTCTTTCTTCCAGCGATCCCCAATTGAGTTGGCGGAGCATTTCCGTGACACTCGCGCATTGGTCGAACCTACCAGTAACAAATCTAGCTGCTCGCCTCTGAACCGCCTCTATGTCTTCCTTTAAACTGATCTGCTGCGGGTCCCAAACACTTGAGCAATACTCAAGACGTGGTCGTACAAGCGTTTTATATGCGGTCTCCTTTACAGGTGAAGTACATCTTCCCACAATTCTCCCAATAAACCGAAGTCGGCTGTCTGCCTTACTCACAACTGTCCTTACATGCTCGTTCCATTTCATATCGCTCTGCAGATAGATATTTGAACGACCCGACTGCATCAAGAAGCTCACTACTAATGCTGTATTCGAACATTATAGGATTGCTTTTTCTACTCATGCGCATCACCTTACATTTTTCTACATTGAGAGCTAGTTGCCATTCTTCGCACCAACTAGAAATTTTGTCTAAGTCATCCTGTATGCTATTACAGTCAGTTAAAGACGACACCCTCCCATACACCACAGCATCATCAGCAAACAGGCGCAAATTACAAGTTACTCTGCCCATCAAATCATTTATATAGATAGAAAATAATAGCGTTCCTGTTACACTCCCCTGGGGCACGCCTGACAATACAAATCTGATGAACACTCGCCGTCGAGAACAACGTACTGCGTTCTATTACTTAGCCAGTCACAAAACTGTGAATTTATTCCATAAGCTCGTATCTTCGTTAGCAGTTTGCAGAGTGGCACCATGTCGAACGCCTTTTTGAAGTCGAGAAAAACACAATCCGCCTGTTGCCCTTCATCCATGGCTCGCAAGATGTCGTGAGAAAAGGGCAAGATGAGTTTCACATGAACGATGATTCCTAAACCCGTGCTGATTCATAGAAAGAAGCTTTTCCGTTTCAAGGAAAGTTACTATATTCGAACTGAGAATATGCTCTAAACTTCTACATGAAACTGATGTCAACGATATTGGCCTGTAATTGTGAGGGTCAGTTCTCTTTCCTTTCTTGTAAACGGGAGTCACCTGCGCTTTTTTCCAATCACTAGGTACTTTGCGCTGAATTTAAGATTCGCTATAAATGCAAGCTAAGTAGGGGGCCAATGCCGCAGAATAATCTTTGTAAAACCGAACTGGTATTCCATCCGGACCAACAGACTATTTCGTATTTAGCTCTCTCAGCTGCTTCTCTACACCGGAAATACCTATTGCTATGTCCCCCATTTCGGAATTAGTACGTTGATCAAATGATGGTACATTTGTGCGGTCCTCCTGCGTGAAAGATTTCTTAAAGGTTAAATTTAGAACTTCAGCTTTCCGTTTGCTTTCTTATATTACTGCCCCGGAATGATCAACGAGTGACTGGACATTGGGCTTTGACCCGCTTATCGATTTTACATGGGACCAGAATTTTTTCGGGTTCTCGGCAAGATCTTTTGCTAAGGTATGGGTGTGATTATTATTGTATGCATCGCGCATCGATCTTTTTATAGACGCACGAATCTCTACTAATTTTTGCCTGTCATCATTTGCGTGTTCTTTTTTGAATCGAGAGTGCATCAGCCTTTGCTTTCAAAATGTTTAAGACTATCAACTTGCCCGCCGCGTGTGAGGTTTGCTCAGTGATGTTGTTGTTGCCACGAAGCAACCTGGCTGCAGCATAAATTCATCGACAGATATGTGAAGTGAACGGTGATACTGTTATGAGTAAAGGCAAAGTGCGGAAGTAGGTACGAGAATTGAAAGATGTCTCTGACAGCGTCCATGAGGAGGACCGCTCCGGTCACCCATTTTAGATTACGGACGATTTGGTGGTTTCAGCTGAAGCGAGGATTCGTGAAAACAGGAGATTCACAATAACAGGTCTCTCAAACGAATTTCCTAACGTATCGAGATCAGTGATTTACAAAACGGTAGTGAACTCTTGGTTATCGGGACAGGCGGCAAGATTTATGAAGAGGGTATTTTAAAATTGGTTGAGAGGCGTGATAAGTGTTTGAACAAACTTGGCAACTACGTCCAAAAATAAAGTATGTACTTTCTGAAAATATTTTTTTTAATAACCTTTCGTTGGG
Organism: Locusta migratoria; assembly: GCA_026315105.1. Classification (NCBI taxonomy): domain Eukaryota; kingdom Metazoa; phylum Arthropoda; class Insecta; order Orthoptera; family Acrididae; genus Locusta; species Locusta migratoria. Next base: position 7,455,536 of record CM048750.1, on the reverse strand, counting down.
TACTTCTGTTCAAACTGAACTTACTTAAAAAACGAGTCTCATATGTACGTCAACTTCATTCCTCCTGACGTACTTCTTCCGTCCTTTCCTTAAATTACCGGATGGATATTCCCACCGTTGAAGCAATCTTTGCTTTTTCTTAGTAAACATACTTTGTTTAACGTGATTAGCACCTAGTAAACGAATTTTGGATCGACTATTTCATTATAAACAACCTCTACAACAACACATTACTCAGAGTGAGAGCGAAACGACGTTATTTCATACTGCTTGAACCAGAAATGCTACTGTACATGAGCGGAACTTCAATCACGCAGTGCCGTGGAATAAAATGGAGCTGTTATTCCAAACTACCCAAATGTTTCCAAACATGCCTCCCTCAACAGCTCTTTGAACGAGCTCTAAGTATGAAACAGTTTTCATATTAGAAGTACCTAACGCGATGCCACAGCTCAAAATTCTGGTAACCTAACGACGGTCAATTTCCCTCTTCTGTTAACACCCAAGGACATCTTGAGAGTCCCATTTAGTTTACCAAATTTATTCCAGATGTCGGGTACAGTTCAGTTTATTTCTTCCGTTCATTTAGTTATTTTTTCACCTATCTAGGCAGTATAGCACTTACCGTCCTCGTGTATTACTTATGTTCTGTGAAGGATATCTCAAAATCATATCGACAAGTGTGTACTGGCAACTCCGTCTAGAGACAAGGCATAGTCCGTGACACCTCACACGGAAAAGGCCATGGTCGCCAGCTGACTGGCTGGTCGCCAGGGCACAGCCCACTGACTCGTAGTGGCTAGCCAGTCAGCTGGCGACCATGGCCATTTCCGTGTGAGGTGTCACGGATTATGCCTTGTCTCTAGACAGAGTTGGCCATGCGCCATGTCATGGAGGAACACCTATGTGGACCATCGCTTCCTGGCGACGCTAAGCCTGATTTAACATATTATGTCGCTGAGCGATGGTGCGGTGTTGGCATATGCATAGTTTGTGTTTGCTGCCAAACCTGTTGTCACCTGTTCTGAGTTATCATTGAAGTTAAAAACTCATTGCATAACGATATGCACAGATAGACGGCGGTAGTATCACTTTCGCAATGTACAAGGTGTCTCATAAAAGACGCCTGCCAGGTGTCCGCGGATCACGCGGTACGGCTCCCGGCCGCCGCCACCACACCCGCCGGCCACGGCAGCGCCCGATTCTCGGACTATTATTGTGCCGCGGGCGCATACTCTAAGTCTAAAATACATTGCCATCTGAGTAAACTAAACTTACCTTTATTTACAGTAGATGTTCAAACTGATGTGCCTCTATGGAAAGAGCGGCCTGACATCTCTTGAACACATTTGCGAACACTCTACGTATTTCGATTGCCGAAATCTGGGAAATGACTAGTCGAATCCTGTCTTCCAACTCTTCGAGTGTATGGGGGATTGCTTGCTTATACCTTGTCTTTTAACATTCCGCAAAGATAAAAGTCACAGGGATTTAGATCTATAGAGCGAGAAGACCAGTCAACTATCCTATCATGAAAAACACTTCTTATTGCTGCCATAGAAGCATTGGAAATGTGTGGTCCTGCATTATCTTGCATGAAATAACCATCCAGCTTTTCGTTGGGTGAAAGTTCTTAAAAGAATGGATGTAGGATGTTGTTCACGTTGTTGTTGTTATGGTCTTCAGTCCGGAGACTGGTTTGATGCAGCTCTCCACCCTACTCTATCCTGAGCAAGCCTTTTCATCTCCTTATAAGAACGGCAACCCACATCCACTTGAATCTGCTTACTATACGCATCTCTTGGTCTCCCTCTGCGATTTTTACCCCACACACTTCCCTCCAATGCTAAATTTACGATTCCCCGATGTCTAAGAATGTGTCCTACCAAGCGATCCCTTCTTTTAGTCAAGGTATGCCAAAAATTCCTTTTCTCACCAATTCTGTTCAGTACCTCTTCATTAGTTATGCGATCTACCCACCTAATCTTCAGCATTCTTCTGTAACGCCACATTTCAAAAGCCTCTATTCTCTTCCTGTCCGCACTGCTTATCGTCCATGTTTCACTCCCGTACAAGGCAACACTCCACACAAATGCCTTCAGAAAAGACTTCCTTACCCTTAAGTTAATATTCGATGTTAGCAAATTTCTCTTTTTCAAAAATGCTTTTCTGCCCATTGCCATTCTGCATTTTATATCCTCTGTACTGCGACCATCGCATGTTATTTTACTACCCAAGTAACAAAACTCATCTACCACCTTCATTGTTTCGTCACCTAATCTAATTCCTTCAGCATCGCCTGATTTTCTAAGACCGCATTCCATTATTTTTGTTTTGCTCTTGTTAATGTTCATTTTATATGCACTCTTCAACACGCTGTCCATTCCATTCAACTGTTCTTCCAGGTCCTTTGCTGTCTCTGACAGAATTACAATGTCATCGGCAAAACGCAATGTTTTTATTTCTTCCCCCTGAACTTTAATCCCTATTCCAAATTTTTCCTTGCTTTCCTTCACCGCCTGCTCGATGTACAAATTGAATAGCATTGGAGAAAGGCTACAACCCTGTCTTACTCCCTTCCCAACTGATGCTTCCCTTTCATGCCCTTCGAGTTCATAACTGCGGTCTGGCTTTTGTACAAGTTGTAAATAACTCTCCTTTCCCTGTATTTTACCCCTGCTGACTTCAGAATTTGAAAGAGTGTATTCCAGTCAACATTGTCAAACGCTTTTTCCAAATTTACAAAAGCTAAAAATGTAGGTTTGCCTTTCCTTAATCTATCTTCTAAGATAAGACGTAAAGTGAGTATTGCCTCCCGGGTTCCTACTTTCCTCCTGAATCCAAACTGATCTTCCCCGAGGTCAGCTTCTACCAGCTTTTCCATTCTACTGTAGATAATTCGTGTTAAAATTTTGCAACCATGACTTATCAAACTGATGGTTCTTTGTTCACGTATCTCTCAGAATTTATTGTTTCGTGAAATATTTTCGACTAGTTATTACCCAGATTTCGGCAGCCGAAATTCGTCGAGTGTTCTCAGTTGTTCAAGAGATGCTAGGCCGCTGTTTCCATAGAGAGACATCATTTTGAACATCTACTGTAAATAAAGGTAAGCTCAGGTTACTCAGATGGCAATGTTTTTTAGACTTTAACTCAGTGTATGCGCCCACGGCACAATAGTCCGAGAATCGGGCGCTGCCGTGGCCGGCGGATGCGGTGGCGGCGGCCGGCAGCCGTACCGCGCGATCCGCGGACGCCTGGCAGGCGTCTTTCGTGAGACATCGTGTATATAAAGATGAGCTTGTCAGAGGTGACATTTAGACTTTTAAAAATGTTGCTAACATGATTGTGTCCACGAGATACGAATTAAACATCGAGTTATATTACGGCATTGCTGCATGGTCCTTTTAATTACCGGTATCATTAGGGAAATGTTAATTCAGAAATCCACAGTGACAACAGTGTGTTGAGAATACCAATTTAAGTCATTACAGGGCTAGGAGTAAACTGTAATTTTACCTGAGAGTATTACGGTGATGCCTCGAATGCTTAAATAGGAAAATCTTGGAGGAAAATTACACACATTAAACAAATGTTAATTAGCTCAAATCGTTCCTTGTGTGATCTGTTTGCATTTAAACGGAAATATTTATGAATAGCTGATTTAACCCTTTAATTCATAATGTAGCTGATCAGCTACATAACTTATTCTTTTCCATTATCTCTGAAAATGATCAACATGTTACCACAAATTCATTTGTAGTTACACATGAGATAGATCGTCCTAGCAATTATAAACTGCAGAGTGCTACTGAATCAGTTAGACAGTTGCATTGAGTTACTACTCACATGTGCGGTTGTTTACTTTAGTATTCCTCCTTTGCCATGTAAACGTAGTCCATGACATACTATTATTGCATTATTTACTTCCTGGATTGATAAGAGGCATAATAGTAACATTTAGTGCATCATGAAAGCACTATATAGCTGACCAGCTATGAACTTTTTGTTTCTGGTAGTGCGTAATAATTTTAAGGAGCTTGTTTCGATATTTCTCTCAGTATATATGCATTATAAATTAATCGTAGTAGTTTTTATAGCTTAAACTAAAAAGTCATGCATTAAAAGGTTATGAATGTTATGAAACTGTTCACAATCTACGCTGCTTCACAGGAGTTGATTCATCACACGTGAATCTTCCTCGTGTTTCTTCACACGTTTCATTTGTCGTTTAGTCGTAATCAAGGATAAATATTATTATGAAATCATACTAGTAGTAGGAAATTTCCATTGATCTACTGTTAGTGCAGTTATTTTCATTTACATATTTCTGAAACTTATAGAGAACTAAAGAATCTAGTTGTCCTCTTTTAAATTTTTTCTTTTGTTTCTGGCTAGGAATTGTTCGCATTTTGTTGTGCTGCGGTAGGACCGCCTTTCATTCAGGTCTAAATAAGTTTGTAAAACTTGGCGAACTGCGGCCTACATTTGTAACGGGAACTGAGGTTCGCAGGTGATCCCCAGCTCACCTTCATCACGGGGCGTAGATGGCCGTATTTATGGAGTCGCCACTGCCCGCCTATGAATTTTCATCAGCGCCCTCGGCTCGCTCTCTGCCGGGAGTATAATATATTAACAGCGGCCGCGCCCTCTGGAAGGCGTCCAGTTTTTCACCGTGATTCCGCCCGCCGCACCGCCGTAATTCCTTTCACCTCGCGGCCGGACAGGATCGCCCCTGCCATAATGGCGGGAGGGGGTGGGAGGGGGTGAGGGGTGCGTGAGTTACGGCCTGCCTACCTGCACGCCGTCACACCGGAGAAGAAGCGGCTGCCGCCCAGGCCTGAGCTGGGAAACGCGAAAACCTGGCTGCGGTTCACATTCCTGACTGCGGAACACTGCCTCGCGTAAAACGTGACGCCGGTCACTCTGACAGAGGCGCAAGAATGCGTGACTTTTTATTAGAGTCGTTAATCTCGTATCTGTCCGCACCAGACCTCCGAAATTTCACCCCACTCCCCACGCTCCCTTGACTTTATATGGTTCATTGTCTCGCTTTTCACACTTTGTCGTGTGTAGACAAATGTAATGCAAAAAGAGACTGTCTGTCGCTCTTTGGCCCTTTCCCGCAACTGCAAGATCGGCACTGTGTTAAATGTGGATTCAGCACGTGTTAATTTTTATGGCCGGATACCCTTCTGCCACCACCCCATGCCCCCCAAATGTCTGCGTGTAGTGTTATATATGTGTGAAAGTGTAAAGTGTTACAAAATGTTTGCGAGTCGTGTAACTGAGACCGGACTTCAGCCTGGTATTCACGTAGGAGGATGTGGAAAAACGCCTGAAAACCACATCCAGGCTGGCCGGCACCCGATCCCTTTCGTTAATCCGCCGGGCAGATTCGAACCGGAGCTGATAAGCATCCCCGTCTCGGAATGCGGTGCGTTAGACCACACGGCTAACCGAGTGGGTAATGCAAAGAGAGCCTGAGAGTTCAGAATAAATATGTGATAATCTATACCGTGATGGAAATCACTGACAGGAGGTTTTAACTAATGTGTAACGTTTTCAATCTTGCTCGACATCCCCACAGTTCATTTGTAATCCAAAATACGACGCTTGGAACTTAAATAGTGGCAATTATTTATTCACAACTGATACAAAAGTGTTACACCTTTGCACCTGCTACTTTCTTTCAAAGTAGTCACTAGCATTGTTTATAAACCTTAACCACCGATGTGCAAGGCGTAGTAGAACGTTAGCAGAGTATGTTCTGTTGATGGTGCGAATGGAGCAGTCTACTGCCTGTCGAATGTCTGGAAAAGTTCTGAAGCGAATGCCACAAAGTGGTTCCTTCACCTTCGGAATCAAATCAGTCCGGTTAGTATGGTGGGCGGTATAGTACAGGGTGTCTCACGAAAGACGCCTGCCAGGCGTCCGCAGATCGCGTGGTACGGCTCCCGGCCACCGCCACCGGATCCGCCGGCCACGGCAGCGCCCGATTCTCGGACTCTATTGTGCCGTGGGCGCATACACTGAGTTAAAGTCTAAAAAAAACATTGCCATATGAGTAACCTAAACTTACCTTTATTTACAGTAAATGTAAATGAACACATTTGCGGACACTCGACGAATTTCAGCTGCCGAAATCTGGAAAATGATTTGTCGAATCTTTTTTCACAAAAAATAAATTCTGACAGGTATGTGAACAATATCCTGAATCCATTTTTTCAAGAACTTACACTCAACGAAAAGCTGTATGTTTATTTCATGCAGGACAATGCAAGACTACACATTGACAATGTTTCTATGGCAGCAATACGAAATGTTTTTAATGATAAGATAGTTGACTGGCCTCCTCGTTCTCCAGATCTAAATCCCTGTGACTTTGGGGAATGTTAAAAGACAAGGTGTATGGATGCAGTCCCCAAACACTCGAAGAGTTAGGATTCGACTAGTCATTTCTCAGATTTCGCCAGCCGAAATTCGTCGAGTGTTCGCAAATATGTTCTGGGGATGTCAGGCCACTATTTCCATGGAAGAACATCATTTTGAACATCTACTGTAAATAAATGTAAGCTTAGGTTACTCAGATGGCAATGTTTCTTAGACTTTAACTCAGTGTATGCCCCCGCGGCACAATAGAATCCGAGAATCGTGCGCTGCCGTGGCCGGCGGATGTGGTGGCGGCGTCTGGGAGCCGTACCGTGCGATCCGCGGACGCCTGACAGGCGTCTTTCGTGAGACACCCTGTACTTCCCAGTCCCATCGACCGAATAGAGCAGTCACAGCTTGTCCTGTATGAGCCCGTGCATGGGCGTGCAAAATAATGCGTCGGTCGTACAGAGAGTGTTGCCACTTCTTTCGAATAGCTGGTCGCAAGTGATTCTCCAAAAAACGAACAGTTATCCCGTGCACTGACGGTCTGCAGTGAAGGTACGTAATGCGTTACGATAACGTAATCACAGTTGTACACAATACCATAACTTTTACCATTATGGCGCTCTGACGCACTTTCTTGAAGACTTGTCGTATTATATGTCCTCTGGCACTATAAATCTCGATCCAACTCCGTTTTTCCTGTTCCGAGAACATAGTGACACCGTTACGTTAGATCTCTCGCTCACAAGTTACGAGCACGCTGGAGGTAGGTAGGTACCTCAATAGGTAGGTACCTCAATAGCGTGTGCCATAAGCGATAATAGTAGATTCCATTGCGTAGCGTGTCCATAGCCGTGTTGGCACTAATTGTGTTTTTTTCTCGGCTCAACTCTTCTTATGAATAGTACTGGCAGCTATATGTATAAACTATGCATTACTATTGGAACCCCCAATTATTGATCTCTGTATGCAATTTGGTGCATGCTGGTTCAACTACTCTTACTCCCCGCTCCCCCTCCATCTCATTTACCCTCCACCTTTTCTCTCACCTAATTTTCTAATCTCAATCATTACATTTTCATGTACATTAATTTTAATGATTCTTATCTGTGATTGGCATTTCTTAATGTTATTTGATGCAGGGAAGTGAAATGTTAACTAAACCTGTTATTTTCAGAACGTTTGATTAGGGAAGTCAAATAAGTTGTTTATATAACGATTGTTTGCTACAAAGTTATGAAATTTGTTTTTGTGTACTGAGTTTTACCATTTAAATTCAGTGTGCATTTTGTCGAATATGCCTGGGTAACTTCATAAACAGGAAATTCCTGTAGAACCAAATTCTGTAACGTTCATATCTGCTAGGAAGTTCACTGCTACAGTGATGAGCCAGAGAAACTGGCTCACCCATGCTAATGTAAACAGAGCGATATTTAGACAGAGGGCGACACTGCAGTCGTTAACGTCCAAACAGATATGTTTGAATAAAATAATGAAACATATGTTCAAATAAAATAATATTTAAATTGAATTGAAATTACGTACAGAAACTATTGGAGTGTGTGTTTGAATGGTCTTCTGTATGTGTGTAGATGCAACAGTGCCTATATAGACTGGTACGGTACTGGTAATAGAAAATTGATCTGAATGTAAGAATAAATATTATCGTTAATCAGCTTGGCACTGACTGATTGCAACGCGTTAATGTGCTTATCTTTCCAGAACATCAGTCTGGCTAAATAATCTCATTGAATGACAAGTTCGGTTGCAGCTCAAAGTAGGGTTCGTTAATTAGTTAATTATTCAAACAGAATGCAGACTAATATTCAACATGACTGTGATACCGAATATAAATGTGATAGGGTGGAATGACAGACAATTTTTAACAGTAACTGATGGCAACAGAATACCGTGTACAGATATACCACAGAGTGAAAACGTGTAAGCTGACAGTTATGAAATTCATTAACTACTTAAAACTAAAGATCAAAGTTTAGTTTACAAAATGCAAAACAGACTATGTATGGGTTCTGTTGAGACCTTATCAATAATTTATGTGAGTGACGACACTTGCTGAGAAAGGACTTCCTGTCATTAACAAATAAATTATTGTGTAATTAATGTTAGTATATGAAACATTTTCCACGATTCGCAGAAAATGCTGGCAGCTACCTGACAAACTAGTTGATTACGATTTCTATAACTCAACCTAAAACATGACAAACTGGATACTAAGTGCGAACAAAATGTTTAACAGATGCACAACAATCTGCTTCCGACACGAAATACCAATCATGAATTTTAAAGAAATATATATATTTTCCCTCGCCTTTTCTCTGCTGAGAACAGCAACTCTTCATTAAGAAATTAATTCTCGAATGTGACCAGTGAAAACCTTTATCTACTCTACCGCTACTGTTAAAACTCACAATCTGCAGTTGCTTGCTAATAACACTGGCGAAATTAATTATGCAGTATATGAAAGTCCTAAATCTATAAAACCTATGAAAGTTCTCCATAAGTAAAAATATTTCCTTTACACTAACATTTAACTGAGGGCAACAATTATAAGAATTACTGGCTTTCAATTTAAAAAAAGGAAATAAAGGTATCGTCTGAAATAGTGATTAAAAAGTAACATACAGTGAGTGAACAAGAACTATTTGTCAGTGTTCACGTTTCTTTGATAGTCGCAGCCCCCCCCCCCCTCTCCCCCTCCCATGGACTTGTTTAGTGAGAAAGTAACTGTTCAAGTGGGAAATAGTACTGCTTCGAAAAGGAATAGAAGTATACAAAATATACTACACCAGATCGTATTGGAGAAATATTATACGTCTCTAAGTAATTCATACATTTCAAGAGGGAATTTTTGTTACTAACAAAAAAATTATTGAGTTACTATTCGTTCAGTAATATCAGAGTACAATGTGATGATCAGTTGGGTAAGTAACGTTCACAAACAACAAGCTGTTAGGCTACAATACCCTTGGGCCAATCAGAGCAGGAAACGATTCAGCATGAAGGCTTGGTGTAGTGACATTTGGAGTTGAGGTATTCATGTGCATAGGACACGAAACCCATGCTTACCACATGTCCCACCGCATCGCACGCTGCGACGCCGTTGGCTGAGGATGAAGAGGTTGATCAGGCACCATAGTCATACCGAGGTCGACAACCTGGACTCTGTTAAACCATCCTGTTATTGTTCCTGAACTTTCAGCTCGTCCTGTTGTTTTATATTTGCAGAAAACCAATAGTAATGTTGTAGATAGTTCCTTACACCAGTAGTTTACGGCATTAACTACTAGTTGGGACTGAAGTAATTCAATGCAGAGAGTTGGAAATTAGATCGGCCGGGCTTCGAGTTCTTACCGTGCAGCCGCCCTCACCACTAAGCTACTGCGGACAAAGCGATCACGGCAGCCGCGCGGACTACCCTTACATGTCTCCTTTTAGACGCAAATTCTCAGCTAATATACACACTATCGGCCTAGTGCTCCTAACCATTATCACTAAGGAGTCCGCGTTATGGAGCCTGAAGGAAGGAAAATAACCCGCTACCGCCTGATTATGTAAGTTATAAATGTGGTGTCTGATTGTTCAGAGGTATAACCAAAACATCGAATACCTTAACGCGTACTGAAATCGATTATTCAATGTGTCCAGCTCAAAGTACATATCCGAGTTCAGAACGTACAAGGTGCGTCTGAAATGTTTGGTGAATGTTCTCATATTTTAGAAACCACGCTGGCGCGGTTGAGGTGCCTGTGCATACTCGTTCAGTGAAAGGTCTATAAGCGCCCCTGTCGTGCAGAGCACTGCAGAGATGCGGCGGTGGACGCTGCGACCAGCTAACAGGTCAGTGTGAGAACTCGCGTCACAGCAACATGGAGCGCAAAATAGAACAACGGAGCAAAGCGTAAACGTGGAGCGCAAAATACAACAACGGAGCAAAGCGTAAACGTGGAGCGCAAAATACAACAACGGAGCAAAGCGTAAACGTGGAGCGCAAAATACAACAACGGAGCAAAGCGTAAACGTGGAGCGCAAAATACAACAACGGAGCAAAACGTAAACGTGGAGCGCAAAATACAACAACGGAGCAAAGCGTAAACGTGGAGCGCAAAATACAACAACGGAGCAAAGCGTAAACGTGGAGCGCAAAATACAACAACGGAGCAAAGCGTAAACGTGGAGCGCAAAATACAACAACGGAGCAAAGCGTAAACGTGGAGCGCAAAATAGAACAACGGAGCAAAGCGTAAACGTGGAGCGCAAAATACAACAACGGAGCAAAGCGTAAACGTGGAGCGCAAAATACAACAACGGAGCAAAGCGTAAACGTGGAGCGCAAAATACAACAACGGAGCAAAGCGTAAACGTGGAGCGCAATATAGAACAACGGAGCAAAGCGTAAACGTGGAGCGCAAAATACAACAACGGAGCAAAGCGTAAACGTGGAGCGCAAAATACAACAACGGAGCAAAGCGTAAATGTGGAGCGCAAAATACAACAACGGAGCAAAGCGTAAACGTGGAGCGCAAAATACAACAACGGAGCAAAGCGTAAACGTGGAGCGCAAAATACAACAACGGAGCAAAGCGTAAACGTGGAGCGCAAAATAGAACAACGGAGCAAAGCGTAAACGTGGAGCGCAAAATACAACAACGGAGCAAAGCGTAAACGTGGAGCGCAAAATACAACAACGGAGCAAAGCGTAAACGTGGAGCGCAAAATACAACAACGGAGCAAAGCGTAAACGTGGAGCGCAAAATACAACAACGGAGCAAAGCGTAAACGTGGAGCGCAAAATACAACAACGGAGCAAAGCGTAAACGTGGAGCGCAAAATACAACAACGGAGCAAAGCGTAAACGTGGAGCGCAAAATAGAACAACGGAGCAAAGCGTAAACGTGGAGCGCAAAATACAACAACGGAGCAAAGCGTAAACGTGGAGCGCAAAATACAACAACGGAGCAAAGCGTAAACGTGGAGCGCAAAATACAACAACGGAGCAAAGCGTAAACGTGGAGCGCAAAATAGAACAACGGAGCAAAGCGTAAACGTGGAGCGCAAAATACAACAACGGAGCAAAGCGTAAACGTGGAGCGCAAAATACAACAACGGAGCAAAGCGTAAACGTGGAGCGCAAAATACAACAACGGAGCAAAGCGTAAACGTGGAGCGCAAAATACAACAACGGAGCAAAGCGTAAACGTGGAGCGCAAAATACAACAACGGAGCAAAGCGTAAACGTGGAGCGCAAAATAGAACAACGGAGCAAAGCGTAAACGTGGAGCGCAAAATACAACAACGGAGCAAAGCGTAAACGTGGAGCGCAAAATACAACAACGGAGCAAAGCGTAAACGTGGAGCGCAAAATAGAACAACGGAGCAAAGCGTAAACGTGGAGCGCAAAATACAACAACGGAGCAAAGCGTAAACGTGGAGCGCAAAATACAACAACGGAGCAAAGCGTAAACGTGGAGCGCAAAATACAACAACGGAGCAAAGCGTAAACGTGGAGCGCAAAATACAACAACGGAGCAAAGCGTAAACGTGGAGCGCAAAATACAACAACGGAGCAAAGCGTAAACGTGGAGCGCAAAATAGAACAACGGAGCAAAGCGTAAACGTGGAGCGCAAAATACAACAACGGAGCAAAGCGTAAACGTGGAGCGCAAAATACAACAACGGAGCAAAGCGTAAACGTGGAGCGCAAAATACAACAACGGAGCAAAGCGTAAACGTGGAGCGCAAAATACAACAACGGAGCAAAGCGTAAACGTGGAGCGCAAAATACAACAACGGAGCAAAGCGTAAACGTGGAGCGCAAAATACAACAACGGAGCAAAGCGTAAACGTGGAGCGCAAAATACAACAACGGAGCAAAGCGTAAACGTGGAGCGCAAAATAGAACAACGGAGCAAAGCGTAAACGTGGAGCGCAAAATACAACAACGGAGCAAAGCGTAAACGTGGAGCGCAAAATACAACAACGGAGCAAAGCGTAAACGTGGAGCGCAAAATAGAACAACGGAGCAAAGCGTAAACGTGGAGCGCAAAATACAACAACGGAGCAAAGCGTAAACGTGGAGCGCAAAATACAACAACGGAGCAAAGCGTAAACGTGGAGCGCAAAATACAACAACGGAGCAAAACGTAAACGTGGAGCGCAAAATACAACAACGGAGCAAAGCGTAAACGTGGAGCGCAAAATACAACAACGGAGCAAAGCGTAAACGTGGAGCGCAAAATACAACAACAGAGCAAAGCGTAAACGTGGAGCGCAAAATACAACAACGGAGCAAAGTGTAAACGTGGAGCGCAAAATAGAACAACGGAGCAAAGCGTAAACGTGGAGCGCAAAATAGAACAACGGAGCAAAGCGTAAACGTGGAGCGCAAAATACAACAACGGAGCAAAGCGTAAACGTGGAGCGCAAAATACAACAACGGAGCAAAGCGTAAACGTGGAGCGCAAAATACAACAACGGAGCAAAGCGTAAACGTGGAGCGCAAAATACAACAATGGAGCAAAGCGTAAACGTGGAGCGCAAAATACAACAACGGAGCGAAGCGTAAACGTGGAGCGCAAAATACAACAACGGAGCAAAGCGTAAACGTGGAGCGCAAAATAGAACAACGGAGCAAAGCGTAAACGTGGAGCGCAAAATAGAACAACGGAGCAAAGCGTAAACGTGGAGCGCAAAATACAACAACGGAGCAAAGCGTAAACGTGGAGCGCAAAATACAACAACGGAGCAAAGCGTAAACGTGGAGCGCAAAATACAACAACGGAGCAAAGCGTAAACGTGGAGCGCAAAATTGAACAACGGAGCAAAGCGTTAACGTCACGTTGTGATTCAAATTAAGCAAAATTGCGACGAAAACCCAGTTAGTGCAAGGGGATGAAGCACTGAGTAAAGTCTGTCTGAATGGTTTTGGAGAGCCAACAACGCATGTCCTCAGTGCTTCGAACGATTTCACAAGAAGAATTTGCTGACAGTTTCCCACAGTTGTACAACCGAACACAGAAGTATATACCCAACGGCGATTACTTTCAAAGACAGTAAAGATATTTTGTTTGTAACACTTATTTACATTATTTCCTGAGACCATTCACCGAACGTTTCAGACGCACGTTGTAATAAATTGCGTGTGCCATAACCACTTCTGAAACCTTTCCCTGCGGATCACTGATGCATAGGTGACAACTGTGAATGACAACTTCGCCATACATTGAGTACACTACATGCTTATATTTTCATAGGCTATCGCTGTCCCTCGGCTTACGTCACCTCAGCGACAGCAAGTCTGACACTTTCACATCCAAAATTATGCCCACATAATGAACTGCATGTAAGTGCTCGTAAACACGAGATCGTAAGCACGTGATCACCTTCACCGATGAACCTTAACATTTGTCGAAGTTCGTAGTTCAGACAATATGCTTCGACGTTATGGCCAATCCTGTGCAGTCCCAAAACTTAATGAAATATTCATTACACCTGGAAACTTCATTCACTGTGGCTACAACACCTACCCGCACGCAGATTCTACGAGAGACTTAACGCAAGGCTCACCTGCAAAGAAAGTTACGTCACAAGAAAAGTTCGGGCTTCCCCCAACTACTAACTTCTTTCATATTTCGGTATTCCTTGCTAACTACATCTACCATTTAGACGAATAAATTGCATGAATTATGTATGACGTGATAATATAAGATCATACTTCTCCTTTCTTAAAACATAAAAACTGCAGTATCTTCGTAAATGATGGTTGTGGGAGAAATTGTACGTATCGGCAACAAACGTGACCCCTGTCAGAAGTCTCTTACAAGTTTATGAAAATTCATCGTTAAGATAGTGCAGGATCAGCAACTGGTAATATATTGAAAACAATTTGTTTTTCCGTCTATTCAGGGGTTGGTAACTAGTTTCGGACCTAATCGTCCATTTTCAAACCGTTGGCCTTACTCCAACCGTAATAATACACTGCATGAAGCAAATGACATAAAATCTGTACGTTGTCCACTGTTAATACATAATTACATTAACATTTAAAATCGGTTAAAATAGATGTTGCATCCCACGGACGTTGCGTAGTGGGACGAAATAGTATTCCCTGCTACTACCTTTACGTCAGCTCAGTTTCGCAGGTAAAAGAACATGTTTATATATGTTGTTGATAATAATGTTGTCTTAATAAGGTTATTTCATTCTTAAAAGATATGTGTGTTGTTTTTTATGTTTCATGTGCGGTGAGAACGGAACAACCTACGAAAATAGCATCTTATCTGCTGGAGCCAAAGATGAGGTACCTGGCCACCAAACGTCGCGGGTCGACAGCCACACGCTTAGAGAAGATCTTGTTTGAAGACCTCCGTTGCCAGTCGTCACAATGAAATAAATAGAAATAAAAGAAAAAAATGTATTGTCATGAGTTGTTCAGTATTGTATGTTCAGAAAAGAAACTCCTTTGATCTTTCCTTGGGCATTCCTCATCCAGCAACTTCTGGAAGTAGTGGTGCCATCTCTGTCTTGTGTCTCATTCCAAAGCACTTTCCCATCTCTGTCCTTTGCTTGTCTTAAATGTGTAAATTCTTATCTCTTGCCTTTGCCACCCTGAAAAGTCTCTTCTGACCTTCAGGTGTGCCCAGTTCCTTGTACAGCTCATCCGCTGCTCGTTCTTTAGCCATAGCGACTGCCCTCTTGCCTCCTTTTCCCATCTCTTGTATTCTTCTCCATCCTCATCGGTCCAAGAGTTATCACACTTCTTTTTCGCCTGTTTCTTACTCCATGCTGCCTGTTGCACTTCCTCGTCCATCACCAGGACCATAAGATTACTACAGATACGTAGAGGACATTCTAATGCTTATAGAAGGTAATCCCTCAGACACAGATAATATACACAAAGCACTGAATCAGTTACACCCTAAAATGAAATTCACCATAGAACATGAACATAATAAAACCATCAACTTTCTTGACCTAACTATTAAAAATATCAATAACAAACACCACTTTGAAATTTACAACAGGCCTACCACAACAGACTGTATCATCAATGCACATTCATTCCATCCTAAAGCCCACAAACTTGCATTCTTCCACACTATGCTCAACAGATTGACAAATCCACCTCTAGAAGACAATGCAATTCAGAAAGAAATAAAACTCCTAGAATACATAGCTCAACAAAACGATTATGATCCGAAAATTGTAACAAAACTATACTACAAAAAACCTCAACTTATCTAGGAAACATCTCAAACAATATTAAGAAATTATTCAATAAAACCAACACCACCTTTGTATATCAAAATAGACAAAACCTTAAACACAAAATCCACGGCAACTCAAACATTCCCACATACAACCATTTACAAAATTTCGTGTAACACTTGCCATAAATTCTACATAGAACAAACCGGCAGAAATTTCAACATTAGATTTAAAGAACACACCAGAGACAGTGAAAACAACCCATCTACATTCTTTCAACACCTTAAAACCGAAAAACACGACGTGAATCCCATAAACGAAGCACTGAAAGTCCTCCATATTACGCAAAAAGGAGCAGTCATGACCGATCTAGAAGAAACAGAAATATTTTACACGCACACAGTAACCCTCAAAAATTACTGAATTAGAAAACTAAAAGTATATAGAAAACTTTATTGATATCATAAAATTAGGAAACGGATAAATTCAAGCAGAGATACTAAATAACGTATATCCATAGAGAGAAAATAAACAGTGTACTACAGATATATAACACGATGAAGACGATACTACTAACGAAATATAACAAAATTATTACGGAAAAAATACTAATAATAAAGCATTAAAACATCACCAAATTTATCGAACATTCTAGTAAAAGACCTAATTAAAGCCAAACCCAATAAAACAAACAAATTACAACAGAGTTCTCCATAAAACACTTCAATAGTAACTATGTAAACATGGAATATTGCAAATACACTGTCAACCAAGCTGTCAAGATCGAAATAACGTAAGAAGTTAACAGGCACCAATTGACATCCAGGTGTAAAAAATAAAGACAGCATAGCACAAACGAGGCACCATTCGACATGTAGGTGAAAAATAAAGACAGCAGTGACACATATGATATTCCATGTAAGGTAAGAACTAAGAAATTGTAAACCACTTCCATCTATAGTTACAATACATATATGTATATTCAGACCATTCAAATGTATTTACAGAGCACCTGATGATAGCTAAAGGCCGAAGTGAGCTCATTGTGATTTATAAATAATAACAGCAAATATAAACAGTGTTGTTGGTGTATCATCATAATAATCCCCCTCGTACATTGGCGGCTGTACAGTGCGAGTCAAAAGTCGCCCGAAAACCTGTTATTTCAAAAACTCTGCAATAATTTGGAAACCTGAAGATTCCAGTAATGTATGGGTCAGATGTCTGTCTTTCACGGTGTGTATCAAACATGGGAGCCTTCTTGAAATCAGTCATCTTCAATTACAGATTTTTTCCTTTGTAATGGATATTGTTTCGAGTGATTCATCAAATAACACCAGTATTATGTGAGAAGTGCACTCCTGTAAAGAGAACCGATTTCGCCATTATGGTTCCAAAGCTATCTGGTTATGCTACAAAAGTGTCGTTATACTTAGTTCTTAATGAAGATGACAGCTTTCCCTCTTACTTTCAACAATTTTTCGTCAGTGGTTAAAAGGAGAATTCCCTGGTCACTGGATCGGCCAACTTGGTTCTGTGGAATGACCACCCGGATTACCTGATGTAACACCACTTGACTTTGATCTGAGAGCCCATTTAAAGGAAATCGTATCTGCACAGAAACAGGAAACTGTATCGAGCAACACAATGTAGAATCGTGTGCCAGAATTTCAACGTAGATCCTTCTGCGAGTGCTCGACCATTTGATTCAGCGCCTTCTTTGAACAAGATTGACACCATGTTGAACACATATTTTTTCTTTATTGCTATTTTATACGGAACAAGTACATTCGATAGGCTGGCATCAGATTATTCACTGCTCTTCAGCCGAGCGAATTTTAAAACATGAACGTGATCATTAAAAAAAAGTGGTAAAAGTGAAGCACGTGTAACTTTGACACAAAGAAGTTATTTGCAGAAATACAACACAGAAATATGAATAAAATACATTTAGTTAGTTAAAGGTTTGTGACACTGTGGCGTAAGGAACACCGAGTACCTGAACAGACGAAGAAACACTTATTATTTATTTGTGTCAGAAGCACTTACAATGTGTAAACTAATGTTCAATATGTAGGTGTTATGTGAATACATCATATTTACAAGACAACTATTTACACATTTGATGCCCAGTGGTTAGCGACCTGTATGGCATTTGGTGTTGCATGTAGCAGATCTTCTGGTGTGCATGCTGCTGGACACTGGGTACTCTGGAGCAGGTGGGAGGTCGTCTGCGTCGCTCCGCATTCACAGAGTGGCGACTCCACTAGGAAGCCCCATTTAACCAGATTACTCTTACATTTTGTGACGTCTGAACGTAGTCTGTTGAGTGATCTCCGTGTACTCCACTTCTCTGTGTAGCCGGGTGGTAGTTTTTCACACGGTGTAAACCATCCTGCAGTACCGGTATACCTTGCACGCCGTAGTTCGGTTCGGCGTTGCTGCGATGTCCCCAACTAGAGCCTCCGTAGATCTAAGGAAGCTGTTCCTGTAGTCGTTGGTTTGCTGGTTGATGTCCATATAGGGGATGGGCTTCGGCAGTTTCTGATTTTTCCCTCTCACTTTTTGCTGCTACCTCTCGGCGGATGTCGGGGGATGCAATGCCCGCAAGTCTACAGATTCTTCAGAGGAGTAGGCTTTAGGCATCTAGTGGTAATGCGACAAGTATCGTTAAGACCAACATCTACTATTTTGGCATGGCTGGATTTGAACCACACTGCATTGCATATTCTCCAGCAGAGTAAGTTAGTGATAGGGAAGAGGTTCTTACAGTGTTGGTGTGTGCTCCCCATGTTGTCCCTGTTAGCTTTGTGATGACATTGTTTCGAGCTGCCCCTTTTTGCTTAGTATTCAGGCAGTGCCTGTTGTAGGTTAATGCTCGGTACAGGTTGACTCCTAGGTATTTGGGATATGTACAGTGTTCTAGTGTGGTATTTTCCCAGGTAATTTTGAGCTGCCTACCTGTTTTTGAGGTGGGAAGCAGAAGTCTGTGTTTTCCCAGGATTTGGTCTCAATTGATTCTCCCTGTAGTACGCTGACATTTCTCTTAATGATTTGGACAGATTCTCTTCAACAGTTTCGAAGCAGTGAGCTTGGGCGGTGATAGCACAATGATCTGCATAGATGAAGCTCTGTGTTCCTTCAGGTAGTGGTTGATCATTTGTATGATGTTGAACAAGGCTGTCTTTTCTCCAGAGATTAGGAATCTTGCAAGATTGAACACAGTTGTTCATCAACTCCATTAGCCATGGTTCAGTTATCGGCCCAGAGTTCTTAATCTGCTCAACTCTTATATCATCAAGGCCTGCAGCTTTTCCATTATTGTACTTACTCAGAGCGAAATCTACCACAACCTGAGTAAATGGTCGAAGTAGGTTATTGGTGAGGTTATCTCTCACATGTCTTCTTACCAGACCTGGTTGAATGAGGTGTTTTTCCACTATGTATGAATTTTATCAGATCGAATATTCGCATGCATATTCACCTGTGAAGGGTCATTATTAAAGCACTTTAGAAGCCTCCAGGCCTTGTGACTACTTCTAATCATATCACAGTCTTCCATGAGTTTCTCCCATTGTACTCTCTTTGCCTCGGAGATTGAGGAGAGGACGGATCTGGCTGTTTGGAGGGTTTCATCATTGAATGGGGTATAATCATATTGGGTATAATAGTGATCGAGCAAGGTAGCTGTTTCTGAAGTAATGCCCTTCAGGTAGTTTGTATTGCAGCGTCTTGGGATACATGCTTGCGAGATGAATTTAACGAGCTCAAGAAAGTGTTCATACTATTCAGGCACAGGCATAATTCTATAAACTTTTTCATCCAGAATTTTGGAGAATTTCGGCCAATCTACCTTCTTAAATTATATCTTCGTCTAACACCAATTTCTTGGGATCTTATGATGGGAAGAAGACGACACATTATTGGTCTGTGTTGTGTGCTGGGTATGAGATTACACATTGATTAGTAACACTGTTGAGCTAAATTTTCACTCACAAATATGAGGTTATGGTTGCCACCTTACACTGTTGAAGGATAGAGGTAGTTTGCTGTCATGAATGAGAGTGTGGGAGTTAGTTTCAGCCCAAGACATAACGGCTTCATAATTTTGATCCCCTATTACCAAAGATAATTTTCCTGAATCGAAGTTTTTAGGAGGAGCCAAGGAGAATTTTCCGGAAGAAACACTGAAGACCGCTTGTCCACCGCGGCCATCATTCATTCAAGAAAACTCTTTAAACAGACTAATATACACAGTAATATTTTAAAAACAAACATGCGTTTATTTTGTGCTTAATTATGCTCTTGTTGCGTCACATATACTTCAAATCACAGATCCAGTACTAAAATTCATCCCTGCAAATGGCGCAATCAGCTGCTTCAATCTGGGGACAGTTGCCTCGCTTCTTCGCTACGGCATGGCAGGGGCTTGTTCGCTACGTACCGGAAACGGCAGACCACCTCACCCATACATTACGGGAATATTCCTGTTCCAAAATCCTGCAGTTTTTGAAATAATATGAGTGCATTGCCACTTTTTACCCACTTTGTCCAATAATTTTGCTAACAGATTGAAACGCACGTTCTCTGCGTCTCCTCAAAAGTGTTCGGCGAAAAGAATGTTCTCTCGAGGAACTGACGTTGGAGTGCGTAACAAATTGGCAGCCTGCGTCTGAGCTACGACTTTTTTGTTGTACTCCAACACACTGCGGATCCCAGAAAACAAGCAATCTCAAGAGATGATCACATTAATATTTTATATGCATTTTCCTGAATAGATTAAACACACTTTCGCAAGTTCTCCCAACGAAACGAATTGTAGGCCTACCATTCGCCTTCCACACAAGAGTGTTCACGTGCCTGCTCCATTTCAGATCGATTTGCAGCATTACACCTAGCTGTTTAACAGATATTGCCATGTCAACCAGCGACAATTTTTATTGTAGCTTTATTGCTGTCCCTAATTACGTTTCGAGCAAGCTGCCATCACCACGTGCCTATTTTCTCTCTTACTGTAGCAACTACATCTTACCCAGCGTCATCAAAAAACCGCCTATCTTTATAAAATAAGTGAACTAGGTCTTCCAGTACACCCCAGCGTTGTTAGCAAAAATCAGCAAATATCGCAGTTTGGTGCTCCTTGTCTGTGTAGCATTGTGTTTCTTGATTATTTGGCCGTTGTGGACGTTCCAGAAGGTAGGGGCATAGCGGTACACAGGAGACCCTACCTGACGACTACCTACTTGTACTACAGCGTCAGTTCAACATTTTGAGTTATTTGTAGCGCTTCGTATGCTCCACAAGAGTTAAGTTGGACCACAGGAGCAAGTCCATTCTGTGTGATACAGCTGCTATTTTTTACTTCTCGGATATAACGCACGACTACTGTACTTCCGAAGTCGACATTAGCCTACCAAATGCGGATATGTAAGCAGACACAAGGCTCCTGTCACCCCCCCCCCCCAGCACCTTCCAAAGATTTTTAAAATTTATTAATATTTAATGTTTTCATTTTTAATTTTTTTTAAACAGGTTGGCACCGAAAATTTTAAATCACAACGTAACTATAATTTGCCAAGCACAAGTGTACGTGACAGCGGGTCGCCAACGTGATGCCGCCACTGAGAACGTGTGCTGCTGTCACTGTGAGCGGTTTCAATGCCACCGCGACCAGCTTTGATGCTGCCGCTGTTTTTACTGCTTTGTTCAAGATACAAGCCGATTGTTCATACGCGGCAGACCGATGCTTAGCAGGTCAACAGCGCCACCGAGTGGAATCTTATCAACAACAATATTGTTAGTTTAGTTCAATTTTTACACATAGTCTCATATTAATTAAACTATAAGACCTTTCTCTTTGGCTAGTAACAAAGAAGCTATTTAATTATTTTACGAGCTGATTATATACATTCCATTTCCACCAAGTCGCTCCTCTTCCACTTTCAAATTAATGCGAGCCTGCTCAATTTATTTCTTCTGAACATGTTTTCGTAATATAATTGGTTACATTATAAAAACTGTAAAATAAGTCATAGATTAATAAATTCAATGGGCTTAGTTTTTTTAAAAATTTAGTGCCCCTCACCCCGTCCTCAGAACCCTGTCTGCGCCACTGGGTGTGACTGTGGTATTTGTTCTGCTGTAGTAGAAACCTACATGTTGCAGATGTAGAAATGCATGGGCACAGGCCAATTTTTATGGAGCTTTCCATCTGTTTTATGCGTAAAAAACAGTTTGCTTAAGGTTTAAATTGAGTATTATTTGAATTTTCTTTCTGTTATCTAAAAGCATATTTCGAGTGACAGCTCTTTTGATTATTATCTACAGGCGTGTATCACTTTTTTTATTATTATCTATACACGTGTATCACATTAAGTACTAATGTAGCCGGCCGCGGTGGCCGAGCGGTCTGCGGCACGCCAGTCACGGTCTGCACGGCCATTACGGTCTGGGGTTCGAATCCCCTCGAGCAATGATATTTCTGGAGATCTTAGTATTACCTAGTTTATAAGCAGTTTGTAAGTTTAGGGACTAAAGACCCCGCAGTGACCTTGACACACAAAATGTCTTATAAGTAAATACTTGCACGGTTATTTATTTATTCCAGTCCACTGTCCATTTTTTATCCATAGTCTCCCCCTGTCTTTCCATCTCCCCGTTCCCCACTCTCTTTCCATCTTATTTTTCCTCCTTAGATATATCCGTCTTCCCCTTTACGTACCTTCACCTCTTCCTGTTCTACCTCGTCCTTCTTCTGCCATCCATCTATCCCCATTCTTCAGTATTCATGCCCTATTTGTTGGTATGTTAATCCAAAACTAAATTTTCTGCATATATTTGTTGCAATCTTACGTTAATCCATTTGCCTGCCTCCCCCAATTCTCCATCCACGTGATTTTTATATCTCTCTCTCTTCGCCGCTTCTTCCGATTCTCCAGGACCATCTCCTTTCCCTCCCTTTCAATCTTTTTGTCTTCTCTCCTAAATCTCTCATACTCTCTCTATGAAACCGGAAATATGATTGCCGTCATTCATGGTGTTCGACGAAAAGGCGCTGACGTTTATTGCGTAGTACCCTCTGCCGTGTACCATACGATGACTGTCAGCTACTCTATGTGCCAACATCTGTCGTGATCGGCCAGACAGTGTCAAAGTATGATCAAAGCTATCTGCGCCACGCTACATCGCTCTTGTATCGATTTTGAAGAGTAAAAAATTTCGTTGCGTTTCGCATATAACTGTGGATTTGTATGAATCTTTTTATATCATATACAAGCTGAAAACCCGGCGTTTCCAGGGTATTTATGTATTTATTCCTGCCGATTTTCAGGTATATATTCATTTCTATAAGGGCTGTATGTCTGTAAAATCTGTTGAGAATTAGTACTAAAGAATTAATAGATTAAAACTTGGTGTGGGATGGGGCGGTTTTCCTTGAACGTTGCTGTTTATGTGCTCATATTTCATGAACTATGTGTGGTACTGTGATACAATTTAGAAGGTACACTCAAATATATGCATGCATACTATCTGTAAAATTTCCTGCACCTTCAATTCGTAGTGTCGAAATTATAAATAGTAACGTCATATCGAAAGCCGTAGTTTTAGTCCATGAACAGCGGAACGTTACTGTTTACGTGCTCATATCTCATGAACTACGTGTCGGAATGTGATATAATTTAGAAGTTAGATTCAACTATATATGTGTACACCGTCTGTAAAATGTCCTGTCGCTACAATTTGTAGTGTTCAAATTATAAATTGTAACATCATACCGAGAGCTGTAGTTTTACTCCATAAACAGCGGAAAAGTAGTAAACGAGAAACTTTTTACCTTTCATCAATTTACTATGGTTGCCAGCGAGAAAACGTTTAATAATGGATTGAAATTATGTTTAAAGTTTATTGGAAGTCGCTAAGTATTGTCATTCTCATACAGTGTATTTTGAAAGTCTCGCAGCATTAAACGGCATTTTTTTAGATTTCTGTTGGCTATGACGTAATGTCTTTTGAACCATGTGCCGTGTGTGATTCCTCACGTAAGGAATGTGTGTACCAAATTTGGTTGAAATCGGTCCAGTGGTTTAGGAGAAATTGAGCAACATTGTCGCTAAATGCAGTAGTTTCAGACTCATTTCATTGTTTATAACGTCGTATCTCGTTAACTATATTTCGTATGTGATTCTTACACTTACGGCGACCGTCCTCATGGATTGAAGCTTACGTGTACAAAATTTCATAAAGATTGGAACAAAACTGTAGTTTGTGTACAACACGTACAAATATACGGACACTCTGCTGTATATATTAGAAGATATGGAAAGACAGGTAACTGCTCTTTCGTAAAGAGGGAGAGAGAGAGAGAGAGATAGAGAGATTTACACGTGAAACTTTTGCTCCAGTTTTCAGTTGATATGTGATCCCCTACCTGTTAAATTAGAACCGAAACAAAAAGCTTCAGCTACTGCGGGATTTCCCCGTGACGTAGCACAGCAGACTTGTTTATTCGCAGAAGATTCCGCAATCAGTTTTTCCCGGATGTGACAAACAACTGCGCCGCTGCCTTGTTTGCACGGGTCGCGACGCGTGTCCTGAGTGGGCGGGTAGTCTGCCCCGCCCTGGGCTGCAGTCGAAAACAACCCCTAGTGGTGTGGGGTGGCAAACACTCACTGTACACTGCGAGCGAGGCGCGGCTCCTGGGCCGACCAGCCGGTTCCCAGCGTGAAGAGAGGGGCGTCGTGCCAAGGTAACTAACACGCATCGTACTACACTGATCATATTTTATTTATTTATTTATTTACCCTTCTTGCGGACCAGCTGCCTTTGGGTGTATAGCTGGTCGTGATTACAAACTCTATGTGATACATTTATGCAACTATGATACATTATTTTCTTTATACATTTACAGTAATTAGATAAAAAAATACAAAGAAAAGCCTAAAAACTTATCATAAAGAAAATGGAAAGGCAACTTAAAAACATCAACTATTTTAAGAAGAGAATAATGGAAGATAGGAAAGATTGGTTTGAGTGACAGTCTGAAGAATAAGAGAGGAAAGTCCAGGGTGGGAGGCCTCGGAATTTACTTCGAGTCCTGCCATCCTGGAGTTTTCTCATTTTGATACTCTTATGATTGGCTATATCTGTAGGTTACATTTCGCATGTGTTTATATCGTCCTCTGTGTGGGGGCTGTCATCTGTGGTGTAATTTGTACTGTTTGTGCTTTCAGTATCAGATTCATCATAAGTGTTTTGTCTTCTGTTGTGGGCGTTTCGTGTTGCATTACGTCTTACGTTCTGTGTGTACTCGTGTTTTTTTCGTAGTGAGACTTCGTCCGTCAGCCTGTTCATTATGTCCCATCCGTTCTTATCTCGTATTAGTTCGATTAGTTCGTTTAGGTCTTTAGTCGTGTCAAACAAAGTGTGACTCAAACAAAGTGTTAGTGTGTGTTTTGTAGAGCTGACAGTGTATGACAGTGTGTTCTGGGGTCCCAATTTCGCCACACATACAGCATGGATTGCCACTGAGACCCACACGTGTGAGGTGTGTGGGGTAGGGGCCGTGTCCCGTTAGGAAGTGGATCATACCCCGGCTGGGATTGATATGACCCATTCGAAGACGTTCCCTTATATTCGGGAAAAATTCATAGACACGTCTTCCTTTCTCGCAGTTTTCCCATTCCCTTTGCCATGTGTCCATTCTCCATTTAATTAGTTGCCTCCGTTCCGTTATCTCTTGTCCAACAAGTTCGTGGACCTTGTCGTATTTCCCCGCCTTCAGCCAGTACATAGCAGCTCTTAGTCGTATGGTAAGGTCTACTGGTGGTATCCCCAGTACCACGAAGAGTGCTTCGTTCGAGGTATGTTGAAGGCTCCAGTTAGCCTTAATAGGACACTTCTTTGACCTTTCCTAACAGTGGCAATGTTGGTCTGTAGTGCCAGACGCTGTGCCCATGAACTGGCCGCGAAGCAGATTACTGACTCGAAGAGGGCTATGTGATATGTACGTAGTGTTTGTGTAGGTCGTCTGTACGTTGTGGTGTTCAGCCTGGCAAGTTTTTGAGTCATCTTGGTGGCCCTGTCGGTCGTATATGTACATTAAAGGTCAAGCGTTCGTCCAATTGGACACCAAGATAACGTGTATTGTGTTGTCTGCGTATTTTGATGTTCTTGTGTTTTATTATTGGGTCCCTGATTAGGGTTCCTTTTAGTAATATGTAGACTGTCTTATGTGCTGCCATCTGTAATTTGTTCTATGAGCACCATTGTCCGATAGTTGCCAGGACATGTCTTGCCTTGTGTTCTAATTGCATTCTCGAGTCAGCTGTAACCAAAACAAGTAGGTCATCTACAGTGCCTTTGACAAACTCCTGTTGCCCCAGTAGGTTCAGGAGTGGTTCAAAGGTTATGTACCAGAAGACGGGTCCACAGATCGATCCCTGGGGGCACCCTTTGGTGATTTGCTTTACTACCTTTTGAGAGTCCTTACGCCATTCAACTGCCCTATTTTTGCAGTAGTCTAAAAGACTGTTATAAAGGGCCTTAGGTACCCTTAGCTCCCGTAGTCTGATGAACAGTGCCGGCCACCAAAGATTATCAAATGCGCCAGCAATATCCACAAGAATGGCCAAAGCGTATTTGAGTGTTGTTGAGTGGACCATATCAGTTGCCGCATGTAGGGCGTCATCAATTGACTTGCCTCGTCTGAAACCATACTGCGTAGGATTAAGTCCTAGTAGCTCCCTGTGCGACCGTATACGTTCGCACAAGAGACGTTCCTGGATCTTAGCCAGTTGTTAATTAGGCAAATTGGCCTTAGGATTTGGGGTTCAGTGGGTCCTTGTCAGGTGCTTTTTTAATGATCACTGCATTTGCCAGTTTCCAGGGAGCAGGTAACCGTCCCAGCCGTAAGGCGTCATTTAATAAGTTGGTCATGAAGGGTATGATCTGTGGTGCGGCCATTTTGATGGTTTCCGAGTAAACTCCATCAGGGCCTGATCATAGCAAATAGGGGTAATTTCCAAGAATGCTTGCAATCGAAGTACATGATGTGATTCTTCAGGTTCTCCCGGCGTATTTGATGATCAAAATATACACGGGTGTACTGCCGGTCTATAGTGTCCAACGGGCACTATAGACCGGCAGTACACCCATGTATATTTTGATCATGAAGTACATGATGATTAGATATATATCGCACGTGCGATATTCCGTGCCGGCCGCGGTGGCCGAGGGGACTGCGGCGCGCCAGTCACAGTCTGCACGGCCGCTACGGTCAGGGGTTCGAATCCCCCCTCGGGCATGGATATTTGTGTCGTCTTTAGTGTAAGGTAATTCATAATTAGATTGTAAGTTTAGGGATTGATAACCCCGCAGTTAAGTCCTTTAAGCTTAACAAACATTTGAACATTTGATATTCCGCGAGTTACGAGAACGCGTGTTTTGACAGTGAGTGTATTTGTGATCAATGACGGCGTTGGTGCTTTATGTGCTGAGCGTTCGACATGGAAAAATTTAATCCAGTGTTTATGGAGCGTTGAGACGAGTGTTCAGTTTTGTAAAAAATATGGATTACTACCCAATGACAAAAAGAGAAATTGTATACATTGCAAGACGTAGAATGTGTAACAGTAAATGTCAAATCATGTGATACTGGGATCCCATATCAATTCTTGTGTAGTAAGTGCGGAAAGAGAACTAGTTTCAGAAATAGTACCTGGTTTGAGTCATCGAAATTTTCAATAAACCAAAATATCATCCTAATAGCTTGTTGGAGACGACAGCAGCAGAGACCGATTCATCACTGAACACCATATGTGACTACTTTGCTTTCTGTAAGTGTATATGTCTATGTCATCGTAACACATGAAAGTGTACCTATAGGGAGTTCTGGCAAAATTGTGGAAATGGACGAATCTCTTATAGCCAGTAGAAAATACAAAAAGAAAGACCTTCGAAAAACAAACTAGAAGGTATTAGGGTATTTGGCGGAATGGATAGAGAGAATCGTGTTTCATTGTCAGAGTTTACTCGAAAGGAAAAGGGTGTTTAGTGAGACTCATAAATAATTTAATACTACCTGGGACTAAAGCAGTAAAGACTGGTTTCCAATCGTACGTGACTTCGAACAATGAAGAATTTGCCCATTGTTTCGTGGATTATTCGGTAGAATTCGAAGATCCGGCAACCCATACACAAAATATTGAGCGTTTGTGGAAGTCTATGAAGTGTTCCATTAAAGAAGTGGGCCGTCAGGGGAAAGGGACAACTGCAACTATTTCAGTACTTGTATTTTCATAATTTAAAATTACGTGGCATCACGGACGCTCCAGGAAATCTCTCAGTTTTTTCTGCTAGACATCGCTAGGGTGCATCCTGGTAACGGACCTAAAGGATTAAAGCCAGCTGCATATACCACAGAGTAGTTGAAGAGGATTTCGTGGGTCAGGATTAATATAAGTACATCGCCCAGATTTATTTCACTTTCCGCGAACGGCAAGTTGTCAGTAATCAGCGTAAAGACACGCTCGATATATATCGATTACTTCGATATATATCGAACCATGACCGTTTACTTCGACTGCAAGCATTCTTGGAAATTACCCAAATAGGATATCAGATAACATATCCTACAACACATATATGGTTACGTATTTAATCCAATTATTACCTACAATTGTAATTCTGATACACTACGATAGTTTCCTGTCTCAACTGTTTACTTGGGGTTTACATGGCATTCACGTAGGCACTATAATGGAGAAAAAGTATTTCTAGCTGTGTGATCACCTCGGACCGCCGGTCCAGTCACACATCTGCGTGCTACTGACAGTACGGAGTTATCAATCAGTCATTTTTCCGTGGGTTCAACCGTTGTCGGACGAGATGGTACGTCTGCAATGCGTCTGCCAAGTGCATCCCAGACACGCTCAATCTGGTTTTAGTCTGGTCACTCCAGTCATTCAATTCCCTCACCTACATCTACATCCATACTCCGCAGGCCACCCGACGGTGCGTGACGGAGGGTACCTTGAGTACCACTATCGGTTCTCCCTCCTATTCCAGTCGCCTATTGTTCGCGGAAAGAAAGATTGTCAGTAATGTCTCTGTGTGGGCTCCAATCTCTCTGATTTTGTTTTCATGATCTCTTCGCGAGATATACGTAGGAGGGAACAATATACTGCTAGGCTCCTCAGTGAAGGTATGTTCTCGAAACTTCGACAAAAGCCCGTACCGAACAACAGAGCGTCTCTCCTGCAGAGTCTTCCACTGGAGTTTATCGATCATCTCCGTAACGCTTTCTCGATTACCAAATGATCCTCTAACGAAGCGCACTGCTCTCCGTTGGATCTTTTCTACTTCCTCTATAAACCCCACCTGGTACGAATCTCACATCGCTGAGCAATATTCAAGCTGTGGGCGAACGTCTGTACTGTAACATACTTCCTTTGGTTTTGGACTGTATTCCCTTAGGATTCTGCCAATGAATCTAAGTCTGGCATCTGCTTTACCGACGATAAATTTTATATGGTCGTTACATTTTAAATCACTCCTAATGCATACTCTCAGATAATTTATGGAATTAACTGCTTCCATTTACTGACCTCCTAAAGTGTAGCTAAATGATAAATCATATTTCTTTCTATGTATTCGTAGCACATTACACTTGTCTACATTGAGATTCAATTGCCATTTCCTGCACCAAGTGTCAATTCGATGTAGATCCTCCTACATTTCAATACAATTTCCCATTGTTAAAACCTCTCTATATACTACAGCATCATCCGCAAAGAGCCTCAGTGAACTTCCAATATTATCCACTCAATCCAATCACACAATTGGTCTGATAGACCATATGCTCTTACTTTGTTCATTAAACGTCTGTGGGGTACTGTATCAAACGCCTTGCGGAAGTCAAGAAAGCTTCAAGAATGTTTCCACCAGTGCAACTCTGTTGGGACGGGAGTTATCGTCCACTAGAAGGAACACATCTCTTATGGCAGCAGCGACAATAAAAGGTCAAATAATCTCGTCTCTATACCTCTCAGCAGTCAAAACACCATTATGAAGGAAATGAACACTACTGGCCATTAAAATTGCTACTCCGGGAAGATATGCCGCTGATAAACGGGCATTCATTGGGCAAATATATTATACAAGAACTGACAAGTGATTACATTTTCACCTCTGGCCGTAATAACGGCCTTGATACGCCTGGGCATTAGGTCAAACAGAGCTTGGATGGCCTGTACAGGTACAGATGGCCATGCAACTTCAACACGATACCACAGTTCATCAAGAGTAGTGACTGGCGTATTGTAACGAGCCAGTTGCTCGGCGAACATTGACCAGACGTTTTCAGTTGGTGAGAGATCTGGAGAATGTGCTGGCCAGGGCAGCAGTCGAACATTTTCCGTATCCAGAAAGGCCTGTACAGGACCTCAGCATGTGGTCGTGCATTATTCTGCTGAAAGGTGGGATTTCGCAGGGATCAAATGAAGGGTAGAGCCACGGGTCGTAACACATCTGAAATGTAACGGCCACTGTTCAAAGTGTCGTGGATGCGAACAAGAGGTGACCGAGACGTGTAACCAATGGCACCCCATACCATCACACCTGGTGATACGCCAGTATGGCGATGACAAATATACGCTTCCAATGTGCGTTCACCGCGATGTCGCCAAAAACGGATGCGACCATCATGATGCTGTAAATAGAACCTGGATTCATCCGAAAAATGACGTTTTGCCATTCGTGCACCCAGGTTAGTCGCTGTGTACACCAACGCAGATGTTCCTGTCTCTGATGCAGCGTCAAAGGTAACCGCAGACATGTTCTCCCAGCTGATAGTCCATGCTGCTGCAAACGTCATGGAACTGTTCGTGCATATGGTTGTTGTCTTGTCTATCAGCTGATTCAGGGATCGAGACGTGGTTGCACAATACTTTACAGTCATAAGGATATGATGCCTATTATCTCGACTGCTAGTGATACGAGGCCGTTCGGATCCAGCACGGCGTTCCGTTTGCCCTCCTAAACCCACCGATTCCATATTCTGCTGACGGTCATCGGATCGCGACCAATGCGAGCAGCAATGTCGCGATACGATAAACCGCAATCGCGATAGGGTTCAATCCGATCTTTATCAAAGTAGGAAACGTAATGGTACGCATTTATCCTCTTTACACGAGGCATCACAACAACGTTTCACAGGCAACGCTGGTCAACTGTTGTTTGTGTATGAGAAATCGGTTGGAAACTTTCCTCATGTGAGCACGTTGTAGGTCTCGCCACCGGCGCCAACCTTGTGTGAATGCTCTGAAAAGCCAATCATTTGCATATCACCGCATCTTCTTCCTGTCGGTTAAATTTCGCGTCTGTAGCACATCATTTTCGTAATGTTGCAATTTTTATGGCCAGGAGTGTATATTACTATTATCCGTATGACTACTCTGTTAATTTCATTTTGTTAGGAAAATATTCTGAAGAAGCAAAATTACTTTTGTTGAAACCTAGATCAAGGTTTATGTGTATAAACCATTTTAAATGCAACTGGTTGGATGATATTTTGTTCACTATTTTATTGTGTTCCACCGTTGCTGTTTTTTTTTTTTTTTTTTTAGTTAGAGTAGTTTGTAAGTTCAGTGACCGACGAGCACTGAAGTTGGGTCCATAGCTTTACTAACATTCGAACATGTTTTGACTTCATATTATCGAAGTAGCTAAATTTCAGGCCAAATATTTCATTAACCATATCTTCGTAACTAAACACTTGTAGATCTATTATTATATGAAGATCTTTTTTGTTTTAGTTGCAGAATAACATATTAAGATATTTGTATATATCCGTCAATCACCCTTTACATCCATCAATTTACGTGATCAAAAAAATTCTATTGAATGATACCGTTTTCAATACATCATATGGTGGCTAGCAGTTAGTAACCGCTCTATTCATACATTAGTGACCTTTCTAAAAATTAATAAAAGTTCTCAGGATCTTTTATAAGGCACCCTCTTCTTTCGATCGTAAGGAATAAAACTATAGGTAAGTCTCCAAGTCTGAAAGTAAACTACCCTCCGCTATTCACTACACGAAATTTTAGAGATCAATTATGTAAAATTATTTCAAGGTCGAAATAAATTTTGCCTAAGGCTGTAAGTACCCTCCGCCATGCACCATATAAAATTTTATGTAGACAGTGACCTTCATCTTTGTTTTTGTGGTCTAGTGTGCAAAGTTTCGTCAGATTCGCAATAAGAAAGCTGAATTGTATAAACTGCTAACAAACATACAAAGGAACACACTCCTTTATATATAAGAAAGTAAGGTTAAAAGTCGGTACTTCAGTCTTCAAGCTGTTTTCGCTTTGTGGTGCATCAAATGAGTACCAGTTCAACCATTTTTTGTTCTTACGATGTAGCTCCCAAATAGTTATGTTGAATTTCGAGAAGGTAGCAGGTGTTACATTTTAGATAATTTCGCGATTTCTCCCTGTTCTTTTTTCCCAAACCATCACTAAGTTGAAGCGAACAACGAAATGAATATTTATTCAACTTTGTCATGCCACTTCTGAGTTTTATCGAGACTAACGCACTGCTCTTCATTCTTATATTTCAAGATTTTTTGTGCTTCATGGCTAACGTGTGAGAAAGTGAATAGCCTCTTGTCTTCAGCCTGTCGATTTTTATAGCCAGCTCGTACAGTTAATTTGTACTGACTAGAGATAAAGTGGTCGGCATTCTAGAACCGAAGAACACGTACAGATATGTGCAGGATGGATGCGAAATGTGCACTTAGTACGGTCAGTGTGTGAGTTTTAATCACGAAAGAAACCCTAATTGTTTTGGTGTCCAACTGACAGTCTCATCTTCTGTCGTTCCGGTTTGATGAAACAACAGCAAGGGAAAGCCGGTGTGTGTTTCAGCTGCCGAGTATTGCTTGGCAGATTTGGCCTTTGCGTGAGAGAATCTTCCCTAATGAACCACGAGGTGGGGGTTAAGGGCGGGCGGGATCTGCGCGGTGTCTTCATTATCCCCGGTATTGGCTTCTGCAGGAGGGCTGCTGGTATTGACTCCTGAGGCCGCCTCGCGGGTACGATGACGGCGGGCGCTTTTAAGGACCGTGTTTCTCCCCCCAACCTACCCTTCCATTCCCCCCACACCCCTCTCCAGCAACCGATACAAACAAAAAGTATCGAATGGAAGAAGGCAACGAGAAAGGAGAAAGGAAGAACTCACTGAAAGTCGTTTTGCTGGTAACGGCACTCAGCTGTAGTCTGACCAAAAGCACGTCCTGCAGTGAACTGTTTGTGTACTTTTACGTCAACACAACTATTTGTGGATGATCTGTTTTTATAAAATATAAAAGATGGACAGCTAAAACCTTGATATGAAGGAAAACAAACATTTGCGCTGGTTTACTTACAAATTGAATTCAGTTACTTATATGCCAGTTTTATGAAAAACAATTACCCTAATAACGATATGGAAAGTACAGCAAGGAATATTACGTTTTCATTTATGAACAAATTACAGACCAGGCTTTATTCCATATTGGACTGGGTGCTCCACGACTGTATTTGATTTATGGTAATTATTCAGCAATCAGTCGTCATAAATATAAATTCTTTATTTGTTGGCAAATCCGGATTTCGACCACTGTGTGGTCATTATCAATGCTTAAAATAAATTAAAAAACTTAAAATATCTCGACCTGCATGTAGGAGGTTGCGTTTGTACTGACGCAGCTGTAACAGAATTTATATTTATGACGACTGATTGCTGAATAATTACCATAAATTACAGACCAGTATCAGTTTACTGCAATATTCCTGAATATATTCTCACTTATAATATAATAAATTTCCCTTACAGAGAAAAACATAGTTTCGAAGACATATCTCGCGAAAGAAATCATTTCCCCTTCCGTCAGTTGCTAATCCTACGAACCTTGGATGAAGTCCAAATGCCAGCTCCCTAACCCCACTGCAGACTGATAACGTAGGGCCGAGTAAACAGGATAGGTTCCCACGTATAAAACAGGCGTAAACTTCGTAGTAATATAACGTCGTTCTCCTAGATGGCGCGTGTTCAGTAGATACAACGTTATCATCATGAGTTCCACACGGAAGCGTGTCGTAGCCGCTGTTATCCTTGATTTGCATAAATGATCGTACGAAATTAGGGTGTTACTATCCGCGGCTGTTTGCTGATCTGCTGTGTTCTATGAGAAGCGGTCGTCACTCAGTGAGATTTGGATCCTTTAAGATGAGTTATACAAAAAATATATTGTCCGTGTGAAGTCTGACAGCAACCTTTAAAAATCGTATAGTGTTCGTATGGAGTTTTAGTAATGTGGTGCTTGACACATTAATGCCTATACAATATCTACGGTGAAAGTTGTAAAGTGATGTGAAGCGGATTGCGCGTGTAAAGATAAATGTATGCGTAGACTTCCACGGTCGTTGGTATTGTCTGTAAAATTATATTTGCTGAAACATCGGACAGTTATATAGACTCTCAGTGCAGTGTGGAAACCTGAAGATAGATGTTGGGATGATCGTCTTGGATTTATTGGGAGAATTTTACGAACACCTGGTTAATCTGTCAAGGAGACGGCGTTGAGAAAACTAGAGAACCAGCTCTGAGAATTGCTCGAGTGTTTGGGAACACCTCCAGGTCGAATTCCAAGACGACATAGAAAATATCTGAGGTGGTTTGCTATTTTGTTTAAGGTAGGTTCGATAAACATGTTTTACACCGAAGCTTATAGAACTCAAGTGTGAATACCTGGAGGAAGGGGAATGTTCGTTTCGATTATCTCTATTGAGGGAATGTAGAGGTTTAACACTTAAAACCGATTCAGAAACAATTTACTACCACCAACTTACATTTCGCGTAAGGACTGTAAGGGTAAGAGGAATGACGGCTGGTTCAGAGACGGTCGGTTTTCCGTCGCAGTATTTGGGAGAGGAACAAGAAAAGAAATGAGTAACAGTGTTACGAGGATGTCTCCACACGTACCATACTGTGCATTGGGGGTCGGTATACAGATTTAGATTCATAACAATGGTCCACAGTGCGTGTTTCAATCATTTCTTAGTTACCAAGTTTTACTCACTGTTTTATTAGCAGTTATGTATGTTGAATAGATTGAATACACATATCTCTGATTCTCTGTTGATTTACACCATATGACGCCAGAGATAAGAATGCCTTTGTTATTCAGACATGTGGCAGTATGCTAAGTATAGTAGTGTGTAACCGGCTCAGTGCAGTGCTCA
Source organism: Locusta migratoria (assembly GCA_026315105.1). Lineage (NCBI taxonomy): Eukaryota > Metazoa > Arthropoda > Insecta > Orthoptera > Acrididae > Locusta > Locusta migratoria. The sequence goes on along the minus strand of CM048750.1, from coordinate 7,420,647 downwards.
TTCACCCGAACTGGTAGACGCACCATGCAGTCGAAATAAAACAGACAAATTACACTTTATTCATTAAAGAAAAGTCAACAAAGCTCGGAAAATAAATGCGAACTATTGATTTAAGCTGTCTTTCCATATCATCGTCTTCTACCCCCATTTCTATGCACCAGGTTTCTACAAAAATTACTGAGATAACTAAAACGATAAAGAAATAAATCTCTGCAGTGCTTTTCAAGTCACTCTATTTACTTTTACATAGGTCAAGTTGGGCCAGATTGCCCACTTAAGAACTAATGATATAATAGACAAAACTTTACAAACCGCAATCATGTTTTAAGTGGCATTTTATCTGACTTTTACCTGCTGTATAAATGCGTCAGAAAGTAATGTACAGAACCTAACCTGTAATTCGCATTTAGTTCAGAATGTTGTGTAAATGCGCAATCTTAACAAATCGTGGTGTTGGCGTGCTTTTCTAGTAGGGTGAATGTGCGCGTTATTATCAGAACGAGAGAAACGCATGTGCTCAGATGCCGGCAGGCGAATCGGCCCCTGCCAGTCGGCATACTAACGAACTCTAAATGCATGCAAATTGCCTACGTGAAACGACACAACTCCATTACTACATCAAATAATAAATCAAAGTTCAAAATCTGAATTAAAATAAAATATATTAAATTGAAGGACAGGCATTGAATTACATTTACTACTTCTTCCGGAGATTCGAACCCGGGACCCCATGCTTACGAGGCAAGCACTATAACCAAAACACCACCGCGAGCTAATAGATACGGCCACTGCACACACGGGAACAGGAGGCAGAGGCAGAATTGAGGTTTGAGTTGTGGAGGGAGACAGTCCGTGAATCCACATATTCATCACAACCCCTAATCGTCGCAGCGTATAATACTCCGAATTAAGAATCCGCCAGTAGGCTACCCTGGCATCATGTTATCTACGATCTGTGTTTGGTATGGTTTCATTTTATAAGCAACCTCTCGTGCTCGGGACGGAACTCTGAGTTATCATAACAACAAAGGTAACGTAATTTCTGTAAATGCTATGAATATCTTTCTTACATACAAAAAAGTGAGAAGTTTCCACTAATCAAACTTACACAGAGCCACAGTGTTTGGTTTGCAGTGTAGTATTTCAAGTATTTTTCAACTAATAATAGTAATTACCTACAGGAAAAATATTTAGTTTAGCAGAAAGGGAAAAATAGATACTTATGTTCAGCAGAAATGAGACAAGAGTTTTTTCAAACAAACAAACAATTTTTGCATTACAACTCGACGTTTTTCTAGTTTCTGGCCCTTAACACAAAGATAAATATGGCCACCTGTCGATGTGTAAAATCTATAAAATCCAAAATAATATTAGAGATTGAAGAGAAATAACAAGGGGAAACTACGGCCGTTTCTTTTCCCGAGGACATGCTGCTCTACTGTATGAAAATATGATGATGGCATCCTCTCGGTAAAATATTCCGGAGGTAAAACAGTCCCCCATTCGAATCTCCGGGCGGGGACTACTCAGGAGGATGTTGTCATCAGGAAAGGCAATACTGGCATTCTACGGATCGGAGCGTGGAATGTTAGATCTCTTAATCGGGTAGGAAAAGTAGAAAATTTAAAAACAGAAATGGATAAGTTGAAGTTATATATAGTGGGGATTAGTGAAGTTCGGTGGCAGGATGAACAGAGTTTCTGGTCAGGTGAGTACAGGATTATAAATACAAAATCAATTGGGGGTTCAGAATGTTCAAATGTTGGTAAGCTTATGGGACGTAACTACGGGGTCATCAGTCCCTAAACTTACAAACTACGTATGAACTACTTACGAACTAGGACGGCACAAATATCCATGCCCGAGGGGGTGATTCGAACCCCCGACCGTAGTGGCCGTGCGGACCGTGACTGAAGCGCCTCAGTCCCCTCGGCCACCGCGGCCGGCCAATTGGGGGTATCATAGGAGTAGGATTGATAATGAATAAGAAAATAGGAATGCGGCTAAACTACTATGAGCAGCACAGTGATCGCATTATCATTGTCAAGATAGATACGAAGCCAACACCGACAACAGTAGTACAGGTTTACATGCCAACTAGCTCTGCCGATGATGAGGAGATCGAAGAAATATATGAGGAGCTAAAGGAAATTATTCAGACGGTTAAGGGACAGGTTAACTTAATTGTGATGGGAGACTGGAATTCGGTAGTAAGAAGAGGAGGGAAGATAGTAGGTGAATATGGACTGGGCAGAAGGAATGAAAGTGGAAGTCGTCTGGTAGAATTTTGCACGTAACAAACACGTGGTTTAAGAATCATAAGGAAACACCGGAAGGTATCAGATAGATTTTATAATGGTAAAACATAGATTCCGGAATCAGATAATAAACTGTAGGACATACCCAGGGGCAGATATAGACTCTGACCATAACTTGTTAGTCATGAAATGTAGGCTGAAACTGAAAAAAACTGCAGAAAGGTAGGAAAATAAGGAGATGGGACTTAGATAAATTGAAGGAACGGAAAGTTCTGGAGAAATTCAGATGGAGATTTAGGCATCAATTGACAGAAACAGGAGGAAATAAAACAGTAGAAGAGGAATGGGTGGCATTGAGAGTTGACATAGTGATGGCAGCAGAGGACAAAATAGGTGGAAAGGAAAGACCTACAAAAAATCCTTGGATATCACAGGAAATACTAAATTTAATTGATGAAAGGAGAAAATATAAAAATGCAGTAAATTAAACAGGCAAAATGGAGTACAGACGACTAAAAAATGAGATTGACAGGAAGTGCAAAATGGCTAAGCAGGAGTGGCTAGAAACCAAATGCAAGGATGTAGAAGAATGTATAAATAGGGGAAAAATTCATACAGCCTACAGGAAAGTAAAAGAGACATTTGGTGACAAGAAAAGCAACTCTACGAATATCAAGAACTCAGATGGGAAACCAGTTCTGAGCAAAGAAGGGAAAGCCGAAAGATGGAAAGAGTACATAGAGCAGCTCTACAAAGGAAAGGAACTTGAAGACGATGTTGTAGGAAGGGAAGCGGAAGTAGATCAAGATGAAATAGAAGATACTATACTGAGAGATAAATTTGACTGAGCCCAGAAAGACCTAGGTCGGAACAAAGCGCTAGGAGTAGATGACATACCCTCAGAGCTACTAAAGCCTCTGGGAGTGCCAGCCTTGACAAAACTATTTGAACTGGTGTGTAGGATGTATGAGATAGGCGAAATACCCTCAGACTTTCAGAAAAATGTAATAACCCACATTCCAAAGATATCAGGCACAGACAGGTGTGAAAATTACAGAACCATCAGTTTGATAAGTCATGTTTGCAAAATTTTAACACGAATTATCTATAGGAGAATGGAAAAGCTGGTAGAAGCTGACCTCGGGGAAGATCATTTTGGATTCAGAAGGAACGTAGGAACGCGGGAGGCAATACTCACTTTACGTCTTATCTTAGAAGATAGATTAAGGAAAGGCAATACTACATTTTTAGCTTTTGTAGATTTGGAGAAATATTTTGACAATGTTGACTGCAATACACTCTTTCAAATTCTAAAGTCAGCAGGGACAGGGAAAGGAGAGTTATTTACAACTTGTACAAAAGCCAGACCGCAGTTATTGAACTCGAAGGCATGAAACGGAAGCATCAGTTGGGAAGGGAGTAAGACAGGGTTGTAGCCTTTCTCCGATGCTATTCAATTTGTACATCGAGCAGGCGATGAAGGAAAGCAAGGAAAAATTTGCAATAGGGATTAAAGTTGAGGGGGAAGAAATAAAAACATTGCGTTTTGCTGATGACATTGTAATTCTGTAAGATACAGCAAGGGACCTGTAAGAGCAGCTGAATGGAATGGACCGTGTGTTGAAGAGAGCGTATAAAATGAAAATTAACAAGAGCAAAACAAAAATAATGGAATGCGGTCTTAGAAAATCAGGCGATGCTGAAGGAATTAGATTAGGGAACGAAACAATGAAGGTGGTAGATGAGTTTTGTTACTTGGGTAGTAAAATAACATGAGATAGTCGCAGTACTGCTGATATAAAATTCAGAATGGCAATGGGAAGAGAAGCATTTTTGAAAAAGAGAAATTTGCTAACATCGAATATTAATTTAAGTGTAAAGAAGTCTTTTTTGAAGGCATTTGTGTGGAGTATTGCCTTGTACGGGAGTGAAACATGGACGACAAGCAGTGCGGACAGGAAGAGAATAGAGGCTTTTGAAATGTGGTGCTACAGAAGAATGCTGAAGATTAGGTGGGTAGATCGCATAACTAATGAAGAGGTACTTAACAGAACTGGTGATAAAAGGAATTTTTGGCACACCCTGACTAAAAGAAGGGATCGCTTGGTAGGACACATTCTTAGACATCGAGGAATCGTAAATTTAACATTGGAGGAAAGAGTGTGGGGTAAAAATCGCAGAGGGAGACCAAGAGACACGTATAGTAAGCAGATTCAAGTGGATGTGGGTTGTCGTTCTTATGAGGAGATGAAAAGGCTTGCTCAGGATAGAGTAGGGTGGAGAGCTGCATCAAACCAGTCTCCGGACTGAACACCATAATAACAACAGATGCAATACATAAATACCATATAACATCTTAATGTAAGTAAACTTACTGTACACATGTTTAGGTAAATTACCATCCATCATGATTAATGGGTGTGTTTTAAAATGGCAGTCACGCTGAAATAAACTACTAACAGCAGGATTAGAATTAGCCGTCCCTTCCATAGATCCGTGTTGAGGAGATTGGATGTGGAACATGATTTATACTTACAGGCTGCAATAGTAATACTAACAGTATGAGTACATAAAGTACATCATTTAGATGTATTCAAAAATTCCTTAGTGGTAGAAGCAGTAGTTCACTACTAAATCATTCAAACTCCTCTTAAACTGATCTTTATTAGTAGATACATTTTTTTTTATATAAATGCTACAAAATAATTTAAAATATAAGTCCCCGAGTTGTGGACCCCTTTTTGAACTAAAGTAAGTGCTTTTATGTTCTTTTGTAGTTAGTTCCTTTATGTTCCCAGTACTATATGTTTGAACTGACTTGTTTGTCTGAAAAAGTTTATATTGTTTACGAAAAAAATCATTAAGGAGTAAGTATATTGAGAGGCAATAGTTAGCATACCCACTTAATTGAAAGGTTTTCTGTGGGGTGTCTCTGAAGTTACTCCACAAATAATATGCTTCTAGTGTCAGAAAACTTTTGACTTAAAGAGTTACCCCAAAATATTATACCATATGACACCATGGAATGAAAGTAAGAAAAGTATGCCTTTTCTCTTTTTTATGTGGCTGCATCTGCTAACATTCGAACTGCACAAACATATTTATTAACGAGTTTCTGCAGTTCTGTTGTGTGCTCCTCCTAACTGAATTTATTATCAAGTTGTATTCCCAGGAATTCAATACTGCCAAACTCTTCTATCTGAACCCTTCATATTTTATGCACATCCTGGATGGAAACCTCTTACATGTTCTGAACTGCATCTTGTGAGTCATTTGAAAGGTAACATCAGTGAATTGCTTTTAAATAATTTATTATCGTCCATGAAAATATCATCAGGTGACCTCTTTAAAACTATGCTCGACATGCTATTTATTAGAATACTTTTATCATCTGCAAAACGAAACGAGTTCTGCCTCTTGCAATGTAACTGATGAGAGTTCATTAATGTAAACCCGAAAAAGCAGTGGCCCAAGGATGGATATTTGTTAAAAACTACATGAAATTTCTTCCCAATCAGATGATAATAAGGGTTCTGAAATTGATTCCGTATTTCTAGATTTCCAGAAAGCTTTTGACACCCTACCTCACAAACGGAAGTTAATCAAATTGCGTGGTTACGGAATATCGCCCCAGATTTGTGACTGGATAGGGGATTTCCTGTCATAGAGGACACAGTTTGCAGTATCGATAGTAAGGTATGGACTGAAATAGAGGTGACATCGGGCGTTCCACAGAATAGTGTTATTCGTCCTTTGCTGTTCCTTATCTATACATAAAAGATTTAGGAGAAAATCTGAGCAGCTCTCTTAGGTTGTTTGGAGATGACGCCGTCATTTATCGTCTAGTAAAATCATCTCAAGATCGAAACCAACTGCAGAACAATTTAAATATCAGTATGGTGTAAAAAAAATGGCAATTGACCCTAAATAATGAGAAGAGTGAAGTCGTCCACATGAGTACAAAAAAAAAAAAAATAAAAATAAAAAATAAAAAAAAAAATAAAAAAAAAAAATAAAAAAAAATAAAAAAAAATAAAACGTTGAACTTTGTTTACAAGATAAATCAACCGAATGTGGAGGCCCTAAACTCCACTAAACACCTAGGAACTACTATTACTTCAGACTTAAACTGGAAATAATTCGTAGATAATGTCGTAGGAAAGGCGAAACAGAGACTGCGTTTTATTGGCAGAACGCTCAAAAGATGGAACAGAACTACTAAAGAGACTGCATACACTACGCTTGTCCGTCCGCATTTGGAGTATTGCTGCCCAGTGTGGGATCTTTATCAGTTGGGTTTGACGGAGGACATCGAAAGAGTTCAAAGAAGGGCAGCTCGGTTTGTATTGTTACGATACAGGGGAGACAGTGTTACGGAAATGATACAGGATCTGGGATGTGAATCATTACAACAACGGCGCTTATCGCTGCGGCGTGGGCTACTTACGAAACTCCAAACACCAACATTCTCCTCCGAATGCGAAAATATATGACTCCCACCTACGTAGGTAGTAATGATCATCAGAATTATATAAAGAGAAATCAGAGCTCTAACGGAGAGATTGAGATGTTTTTCCTTCCCGCGCGGTATTCGAGAATGGAACAGGAGATGATTAATATAAATGCATTTCGATGAACCCTCTACCAGGCACTTAAATGTTATTTGCAGAGTATCCCATGTAGATGTAGATAACCGATGGCTTAATTCGATAGTCCTTTCCAGACGCCCGTTATTTCCTGTTAGCGAAGTACGACTTTCAACCATTTTGCAGTGTCGCCCATGACATCACAGAATTCCACTTTACTTAAATAGCTGCTAATTGACATAAATAAATCGTTACAACTTCTATACTCAGTTCCTTTGTTATCGTTAAACTATTACTTGCACTTCGAACATGATCAGTTTTTTATGCGAGTCTCCCAGTTTTTTTGCTAAAATACGCGAACAATGTTTATTACATTTTACACCGCAATATATTGTGTACTTCAGCAATACAACCAGCTAAGTGGTCCGGACCAAACAGTCGTCAGATAGAGCGGCTGTACAGTAGTTACGTCAGTAGTTTGTCGGTCTGACGGACACCAGTAATGATGTGCATGGAGAAATACCGTAAATCATCAGCTCGACGAGAGACGTTCAGAGTGACAGTTTTACAAATTGCAGACCACTAATTGCTGTGTGGAGCGCTCGTCAGGATTTTGGTGTTGCGCGCTATCTCAGAGAGAGAGCCCACGCGCGCTGTTCAATTCACCGGAGCCATTCATCGGCGCTTTCCACGGCTGCTATCTAGCCACGGGCACGCCCAAATGGCTGCGGACGTTCCGTCGCTATCACTGCTTGGCCTATCACCGTGTGAAATGGAGCGGACACGCAGTTAATTTATCATTCGGCCCGCGTAGGAAAATCGCAGTCTGAACCACACAAAGGCGAAGGAAGTTTTTCTGTAATTTCACTTGTTCATTTTATTCTGTTTCTTGATACAAAGCCATTTATCGTCGGAAGTATCATTTAACTATTGCAGTTTTATACTTTTTTTCACAAGTTATAAATTTAGCATTTTCTGAATTCTTCTTTGTCCCATATCACATAACTAGCTGCAATAACCCGGCTTTACCCGGGTGTAAAATGAGGTTTTCTGTAGAAGCGTACAAAACCGTTTGTTTGTATGTAATAAAACGTAATTAAGAACCTTCCCCATGTAATTTTGTGTACGTGTAGCAAATTTCACGTTATTTGGTTGTCTGTATCTTGAGTTATAACAGAACAGACGACAGACAGACAGACAGGCAGGCAACAAATGCGACTTATAAGTATAAAGATAAATAACTGATTAGCAACTTGCGGGATCTCAGTCCAACATGTTTAACTTCATGAAATCCATTTACTGCAACAGGTATTCCGTGCAGTTTTTTTGACAAGAATTCTGTATAGTTCGGAGACTTTCAAAGTATTTGTATCTTTTCACTGAGTAGACTCCCATGCAAATTCAGCAATTCTTCTCTTACTGTTTGTTCAGATGTCCGACTCCCTTTCTTAACTTATGTATTGTTAATCTAACATTTTTCTCAGACGTGCGACTTACTGTCAATGAACACAATTTTGGCACCTATAGCGTATATACCACTGAAGAAAGTCTGGTAGAAGAAACGAAATTGTTTCGTCAGATTTTATAACTAATGTGGTGTGATATTCTAACAAAACAAAGAATTCATAAAAAATCGAAATTGGACCTTCTTTCTAAACGACATAAGTAATGGATACTTTTTCCTGGTTAGTGAAAAATAGGATAAATAAATAATCAGATGAAATTTTTTGGTTTACAAAAACAACATTACTAAAGCTGTTTCCTATTACAGTATGTGACTAATTGTTTGTATCGGAACAGCGATTACGTCCATAGATAACACTAAACTCAACGATCTGGTAATTCCGATGTTACGACATGTTCGCGAAACTGACAGTGATCCGGTAGTGTAATAATTGTTGTTGTTGTTGTGGTCTTCAGTCCGGAGACTGGTTTGATGCAGCTCTCCACAATACCCTATACTGAGCAAGCCTCTTCATCTCCACATAAGAACGACAACCTACATCTGTCTGAATCTGCTTACTGTATCCATCGCTTGGTCTTCCCCTGCGATTTTTTCCCCACACACTTCCCTCCAACGCTAAATTCACAATTCCATGATGTCTAAGAATGTGTCCTACCAATCTATCCCTTCTTAAGTCAAGGTATGCCAGAAATTCCTTTTCTCCCCAATTCTGTTCACTACCTCCTCATTAGTTACGCGATCCACCCATCTAATCTTCAGCATTCTTCTGTAGCACCATATTTCAAAAGCCTCAATCCTCTTCCTGTCCGCACTGTTTATCGTCCATGTCTCACTCCCATACAAGGCAACACTCTATACAAATGCCTTCAGAAAGGACTTCCTTAGGTTTAAATCAATATTCGATGTTAACAAATTTCTCTTTTGCAAGAATGCTTTTCTGCCCATTGCCATTCTGCATTTTATATCCTCTGTACTGCGACCATCATTTGTTATTTTACTGCCCAAGTAACAAAACTCATCTACCTCCTTTATTGCTTCGTTTCCCAATCTAATTCCTTCAGCATCACCTGATTTTCTTACACTGCACTCCATTACCCTAGTTTTGCTCGTGTTAATGTTCATCTTATATGCACCTTTCAGCACACTGTCCATTCCCTTCAACTGCTCTTCCAGGTCTTTTGCTGTCTCTGAGATTATTACAATGTCGTCGGCAAAACGCAATGTTTTTAATTCTTCACCCTGAACTTTAATTCCTTCTCCAAATTTCTCCTTGCTTTCCTTTATAGCTTGCTCAATGTACAAATTGAATAACAATGGAGAAAGACTACAACCCTGTCTTACTCCCTTTCCAACCACTGCATCCCTTTCAAGCCCTTAAACTCTGACAACCGCTGTCTGGTTTTTGTACAAGTTGTAAATAACCTTACGTTCCCTATATTTTACTCCTGCTTGCTTCAGAACTTGAAAGAGTTTATTCCAATCAACATTGTCAAAAGCCTTCTCCAAATCTACAAAAGCTAGAAATGTAGGTTTGCCTTTTCTTAATCTATCTTCTAGGATAAGCCGTAAAGTAAGTATTGCCTCCCGTGTTCCTACATTTCTCCTGAACCCAAACTGGTCTTCCCCGAGGTCGGTTTCGACCAGCTTTTCCATCCTTCTGTATATAATTCGCGTTAATATTTTGCAAACATGACTTATTAAACTGATGGTTCTATAGTTTTCACACCTGTCTGCACCTGCTTTCTTTGGAATGGGGATTATAACATTTTTCTTAAAGTCTGAGGGTACTTCACCTGTCTCATACATCTTACACACCAGGTTAAACAATTTTGTCACAGCTGGTTCTCCCAGAGACTTCAGTAGCTCTGAGGGAATATCATCTACTCCAGGGGCCTTGTTTCGACTTAGGTCTTTCAGGGCTCTGTCAAATTCTTCTCTCAGTACAGCATCTCCTATTTCATCTTCATCTACATCCTCTTCCCTTCCTACAATATTGTCTAGAAGTTCATTTCCTTTGTAGAGCCCCTCTATATACTCTTTCCACCTGTCAGCTTTCCCTTCTTTGCTGAGAACTGGTTTTCCATCAGTGTCCTCGATATTCGTAGAGCTGTTTTTCTTATCTCCAAATGTTTCTTTTATTTTCCTGTAGGCTGTATCTATTTTTCCCCTATTTATACATCCTTCTACATCCTTGCATTTGCATTCTAGCCACTCCTGCTTAGCCATTTTGCACTTCCTGTCAATCTCATTTCTTAGTCGTCTGTACTCCATTTTGCCTGTTTCATTTACTGCATTTTTATATTTTCTCCTTTCATCGATTAAATTTAGTATCTCCTGTGATATCCAAGGATTTTTTGTAGGTCTTTCCTTCCTACCTATTTTGTCCTCTGCTACCTTCACTATTTCATCTCTCAATTTTACCCATTCCTCCTCTACTGTTTTATTTTCCCCTGTTTCTCTCAATTGTTGCCTAAAGCTCCCTCTGAAATTCTTAAGAACCACAGGTTCCTTCAATTTATCCAGGTCCCATCTCCTTATTTTCCTACCTTTTTGTAGTTTCTTTAGTTTCAGCCTACTGTTCATAACCAACAAGTTATGGTCAGAGTCTATATCTGCCCCTGGGTATGTTTTACAGCTTAAAACCTGGTTCCGGAATCTATGTCTTACCATTATAAAATCTATCTGATACCTTCCGGTGTCTCCTGGTCTCTTCCAAGTATACAACCTTCTTTTGTGATTCTTGAACCAGGTGTTTGTTATAACTAAATTATGTTCTACCAGGCGGCTTCCTCTTTCATTCATTTTGCCCAGACCATATTCACCTACTATCTTCCCTTCCCTTCCTTGTCCTATTACCGAATTCCAGTCTCCCATAACAATTAAGTTTTCCTCTCCCTTAATTGTCTGAATAATTTCCTTTAGCTCCTCATTTCTTCGATTTCGTCATCATCGGCAGAACTAGTTGGCATATAAACCTGTACTACTGTTGTCGGTGTTGGCTTCGTATCTATCTTTACAATGATAATGCGATCACTGTGCTGCTCATAGTAGTTTACCCGCATTCCTATTTTCTTATTCATTATTAATCCTACTCCTTTGATACCCCCAATTGATTTTGTATTTATAATCCTGTACTCACCTGACCAGAAATCCTGTTCATCCTGCCACCGAACTTCACTAATCCCCACTATATCTAACTTCAACCTATCCATTTCCCTTTTTAAATTTTCTAATTTTCCTACTCGATTAAGGGATCTAACATTCCACGCTCCGACCCGTAGAATGCCAGTATTGTCTTTCCTGATGATCACATCCTCCTGAGTAGTCCCCGCCCGGAGATCCGAATGGGGGACTATTTTACCTCCGGAATATTTTACCCGAGAGGATGCCATCATCATATGTTCATACAGTAGAGCTGCATGTCCTCGGGAAAGTTAACGGCTGTAGTTTCCCCTTGCTTTCAGCCGTTCGCAGTAGCTGTGTGGCAAAACCACATTAGCTGATGTTACAAGGCCAGCTCAGTCAATCATCCAGACTGTTGCCCCTGTAACTACTGAAAAGGCTGCTGCCCCTCTTCAGGAACCACACGTTTGTCTGGCCTCTCCACAGATACCCCTCCGCTGTGGTTGCACCTACGGTACGTCTATCTGTATCGTTGAGGCACGCAAGCCACCCCACCTCGGCAATGTCTGTGGTTCATGGGAGTGGGTGTAATTATTATTAGTATTATTTTACTTTTTTATTTATGTCAATGATCACAATATTTCTTCAATAGAGTACCGACTCGGTAAGTGATGAAGATATTCAGATCTGTTGTTTTCCTAACATCCCAAATGCAATTCAACCGTGAGCCATCGTGACAAAATAAATGTGACATGACGCAGCCCTGCTGTGGTTACGGCTATTTTGTGATACTCTCCTTATGGCTCCATTGTGTTATGACGTGTTTTGGAAATAATATAGTGGCATATGGTTATCAGAAACGGTAGTCTAACGTCGAAATATTGTGATCATTGGCATAAATAAATAAAGAAATTTTAACCTGAGAATTCACATATTCTAACCAGCTCTCAGCACTGATGCAGGGTTATTGTCTTTTCCCGGCAATTTACTACGCTAAGATACGTATGATACATTTGGTTCATTAAATACATGAGTTAAACTAATTGTAGCCTTAAGATTTTCCCTCGTTGATTCACAAAGTGCTACAGCTATAAATTAAAGAGCGTTATTATTATTAAAAAACAACCATTTTTATTTTTATTTTTTTCCCGGCTTCGTAGCCAGTGTATGTCTCCAACAATTGGAGCACCACTATACACAATGCAACAGCGCGCGCATACTTGTATAATGAAATTTCACCATCAGTAGTCACATACTGTGCTGCTGCAGCTAAAACCAGGGCACTCGTGAATGTCAATTACGAAAGTATGAATACCATGTCATTCCAGATGCTTTTCCCTTCACATGTGCCCTTGCGGTCTTGTTCATGTTGAACATTTAATGAAGTTCCACAAATCTGTAGAGTCAGAATTTCAACGTACGTGTGTGTCATCGTTTCATGAAATAAATGTAGCTAAAGGGCTGAGGAAAGACCTTCGATGATACGCAGCGAAATCGTTTTATAATAGCTGCCATCTTCCCACCCCTCGTTCTGAGGACCCATGTGAGTACGGTCTCGCATTTGATTAACATTGGATTACAAAAGATTCTATGCATGTAGAAACCTACCTCAAACAATTTTTTACGGTTCGAAATAATTTTGGAAGGAAAGTTATTTTCGTGTACACGAGACTGAAAATAAGAAGACATAAAAGCGGATTGCCGATATTATCACGTTACGTGCGTTAATAAAAAACTAAAAATGTTATTTATTTTAACAGAATAATGTTTCAGGAAATGTCATTAAATTGCTACTAGTCCTTCTGCCTCAAACTGCAGGAATGTATTATATACCACGTACCTTATAATGTTAGAATGATGTCATCACTGCTGTCAACCGTAGCTTCGTAATAAACTGGAGTGGAAACTAAAACGCATCTCCGCACAGATTTGTGAAGACATCCAGTCACAACAGGGACTCGTTCTCAGTGTCAAATGACGACACTAAGCCGTGCAGTCAGGCCCTGTGCTGCGGTGCACGCGGCCGTTCGCCGTCCGGGGTTCGAGTCCCCCCCCCCCCTCGGGCACTGATGTATGTGTTTCTATGGTTAGTTTGTAAGCTAGGGACTAATAACCAAGCAGTTAAGTCCCATAGATTTACAAAACTTGGAACACATGAACATTTGCAAATAACTGTTTACATAACGCACAGCTTTATAGCTAGCATAATATTCCCAGAAAAAATGATCTAAAATTGTTATATATTAATTAACTAGGTGTAAACCAGGCGTTTCCCGGGTGTTTATCCTACACTCTCGTGGTCCACATCCCCTTCCCCCCTCTCTCTCCATATCTCTGTTCGTGTCCACCTTTCCCTCTCTCGGCAAAGTATTCTGCAAGATATACTCCGTCATGTACCATGTTGTTGTTGTGGTCTTCAGTCCGGAGACTGGTTTGATGCAGCTCTCCACAATACCCTATCCTGAGCAAGCCTCTTCATCTCCACATAAGAACGGCAACCTACATCTGTCTGAATCTGCTTACTGTATCCATCTCTTGGTCTTCCTCTTCGATTTTTACACCACACACTTCCCTCCAACGCTAAATTCACAATTCCTTGATGTCTAAGAATGTGTCCTACCAATCTATCCCTTCTTTTAGTCAAGGTATGCCAGAAATTTCTTTTCTCTCCAATTCTGTTCAATACCTCCTCATTAGTTACGCGATCCACCCACCTAATTTTCAGCATTCTTCTGTAGCACCATATTTCAAAAGCCTCTATCCTCTTCCTGTCCGCACTGTTTATCGTCCATGTCTCACTCCCATACAAGGCAACACTCCACACAAATGCCTTCAGAAAAGACTTCCTTAGGCTTAAATCAATATTCGATGTTAACAAATTTCTCTTTTTCAAGAACGCTTTTCTACCCATTGCCATTCTGCATTTTATATCCTCTGTACTGCGACAATCATTTGTTATTTTACTGCCCAAATAACAAAACTCATCTACCTCCTTTATTGCTTCGTTTCCCAATCTAATTCCTTCAGCATCACCTGATTTCCTTACACTGCACTCCATTACCCTAGTTTTGCTCTTGTTAATGTTCATCTTACATGCACCTTTCAGCACACTGTCCATTCCCTTCAACTGCTCTTCCAGGTCTTTTGCTGTCTCTGAGATTATTACAATGTCGTCGGCAAAACGCAATGTTTTTAATTCTTCACCCTGAACTTTAATTCCTTCGCCAAATTTCTCCTTGCTTTCCTTGTTAGCTTGCTCAATGTACAAATTGAATAACAATGGAGAAAGACTACAACCCTGTCTTACTCCCTTTCCAACCACTGCATCCCTTTCATGTCCTTTAACTCTGATAACCGCTGTCTGGTTTTTGTACAAGTTATAAATAACCTTACGTTCCCTATATTTTACTCCTGCTTGTTTCAGAACTTGAAAGAGTTTATTCCAATCAACTATGTCAAAAGCCTTCTCCAAATCTACAAAAGCTAGAAATGTTGGTTTGCCTTTTCTTCATCTATCTTCTAGGATAAGCCGTAACGTGAGTATTGCCTCCCGTGTTCCTACATTTCTCCTGAACCCAAACTGATCTTCCCCGAGGTCGGCTTCTACCTCCTTTTCCATCCTTCTGTATATAATTCGTGTTAATATTTTGCAACCATGACTTATTAAACTGATGGCTCTGTAGTTTTGACACCTGTCTGCACCTGCTTTCTTTGGAATGGGGATTATAACATTTTTCTTAAAGTCTGAGGGTACTTCTCCTGTCTCATACATCTTACGCACCAGGTGAAACAGGTTTGTCATGGCTGGTTCTACCAGAGACTTCAGTAGCTCTGAGGGAATATCATCTACTCCAGGGGCCTTGTTTCGACTTAGGTCTTTCAGGGCTCTGTCAAATTCTTCTCTCAGTACAGCATCTCCTATTTCATCTTCATCTACATCCTCTTCCCTTCCTACAATATTTTCTAGAAGTTCATTTCCTTTGTAGAGCCCCTCTATATACTCTTTCCACCTGTCAACTTTCCCTTCTTTGCTCAGAACTGGTTTTCCATCAGTGTCCTTGATATTCATAGATCTGTTTTTCTTATCTCCAAATTTCTTTTATTTTCCTGTAGGCTGTATCTATTTTTCCCCTATTTATACATTCTTCTACAGCCTTCTAGCCACTCCTGCTTAGCCATTTTGCACTTCCTGTCAATCTCATTTCTTAGTCGTCTGTACTCCATTTTGCCTGTTTCATTTACTGCATTTTTATATTTTCTCCTTTCATCGATTAAATTTAGTATCTCCTGTGATATCCAAGGATTTTTTGTAGGTCTTGCCTTCCTACCTATTTTGTCCTCTGCTACCTTCACTATTTCATCTCTCAATTTTACCCATTCCTCTTCTACTGTTTTATTTTCCCCTGTTTCTATCAACTGTTACCTAAAGCTGCCTGTGAAATTCTTAAAAACCTCACGTTCCTTCAATTTATCCAGGTCCCATCTCCTTATTTTCCTACCTTTTTGTAGTTTCTTTAGTTTCAGCCTACAGTTTCATAACCAACAAGTTATGGTCAGAGTCTATATCTGCCCCTGGGTATGTTTTACAGTTTAAAACCTGGTTCCGGAATCTATGTCTTACCATTATAAAATCTATCTGATACCTTCCGGTGTCTCCTGGTCTCTTCCACGTATACAACCTTCTTTTGTGATTCTTAAACCACGTGTTTGTTACGATTAAATTATGTTCCGTGCAAAATTCTACCAGGCGACTTCCTCTTTCATTCCTCCTGCCCAGTCCATATTCACCTACTATTTTTCCTTCTCTTCCTTTTCCTACTACCGAATTCCAGTCTCCCATCACAATTAAGTTTTCCTCTCCCTTAATTGTCTGAATAATTTCCTCTAGCTCCTCATATATTTCTTCGATTTCCTCATCATCGGCAGAGCTAGTTGGCATATAAACCTGTACTACTGTTGTCGGTGTTGGCTTCGTATCTATCTTGACAATGATAATGCGATCACTGTGCTGCTCATAGTAGTTTACCCGCATTCCTATCTTCTTATTCATTATCAATCCTACTCCTGTGATACCCCCAATTGATTTAGTATTTATAATCCTCTACTCACCTGACCAGAAATCCTGTTCATCCTGCCTCCGAACTTCACTAATCCCCACTATATCTAACTTCAACCTATCCATTTCCCTTTTTAAATTTTCTAATTTTCATATTCGATTAAGGGATCTAACATTCCACGCTCCGACCCGTAGAATGCCAGTATTGTCTTTCCTGATGATCACATCCTCCTGAGTAGTCCCCGCCCGGAGATCCGAATGGGGGACTATTTTACCTCCGGAATATTTTACCCGAGAGGATGCCATCATCATATGTTCATAGAGTAGAGCTGCATGTCCTCGGGAAATGTAACGGCTGTAGTTTCCCCTTGCTTTCAGCCGTTCGCAGTAGCTGTGTGGCAAAGCCACATTAGCTGATGTTACAAGGCCAGCTCAGTCAATCATCCAGACTGTTGCCCCTGTAACTACTGAAAAGGCTGCTGCCCCTCTTCAGGAACCACACGTTTGTCTGGCCTCTCCACAGATACCCCTCCGCTGTGGTTGCACCTACGGTACGGCTATCTGTATCGTTGAGGCACGCAAGCCACCCCACCTCGGCAATGTCTGTGGTTCATGGGAGTGTACAAACATTAATGTACCCAGTGATCTTCCTCTTGGTTTAAACGTCATGTGAGCAGTAATTCATAAAGATTGGAGCAAAACTATGCATCATGTAAAATTCCGTAAGTTAAGCACCCTCACCATGCACCGAACGAAATTTTATGCAGACATAGTGTGCTAAATTTCATAAATATTGGAACAAAACTATAGATTTCTATGCAATAGAAGCGAAGGCTCTCACTGAGAAACGCACTTTGTTGTCCTCATATATTCCAGTTTTATTTCATATAAACCTTGTTCTGAGACTAACAAAAACAACAACAACAACAAAATAAAGAATCTGTGAAGTGCGTCGACCCGTTCTCAAGTTCTGGCGCGACCAAGGTATTTACAGATCCATTTTATGTAGCAAAGTACCCTCCCCCTTTCACAGTTTGAAACTTAAGGTAGACGGCGACCTTCCTCTTATTTTGAAGGGAAAGTAAAGCTTACGAAATTTCGTGAACATCGGAATGAAACTGTAGATTTCGTGAGTCTGTATGAGAAGTATGCTCCCCCATGCTCATATCACAAAATACATTTTAGCTAACGTTTTATACTTATAAACTACATTCCTGTCGAATTTCAGCTCCATAGGTGAAGTAGTTTTGGAGATTTCGTGTTTAGTCAGTGAGTGAATGAGTGTCCTTTCGCTTTCATATAGATAGAGATGAAGAAAACATATTGTTTAATTTTGAATGCAAGGGAGTTAAGGCAGACAAAAATAAATAGTAACATGCAAATCTGTAATGCTAACTTTATTCGATACAAGGACATACCTGATGCGACAGTTTTACGTCATCTACAGCGAAACTGTTGTGAGCGGTATTCTTTTCGTTTCATCATTTCGTGGGGGAGGGGGTGGGTAGGTTACAAAACGCTTCATAAACGTTCGAAATTACACGCAAACAATGTTGCAGGTCCCTAACTACTCCCATCTTCCAATAATTGACGCATAAATCTGGGTATTCTCACGCGGTGGCCTGTCATATCTCCTGAGATATGTGTCGTGCTCTTTTGTTTCTGGATCAGGAACCTACGTGGGCGTACTGTGAACAGTTCACCAAAGTTTCATTGTAATCTAATAAATGGTTTATGAACACATAGAGGACATACAGACAAAAAATCCTCTTTATGTAAACAGATACAGTACTATGGGTAAAGAAAAATTACACCCATACACGGCAGAGGTATTGAATATTAAGTCAAACGCTATGTCTATATTTTGCAAGTGTTGATTACGTACAAAAGTGTTTACCCTGTCTGTAGAATGTTGGTATGGCAGCGACTGCAGGATGTTCTCTTCAGTGACATCTCTGACCGTGCACACGATATTGCTAGTCTCATCATCGTCTTCGTTTCGGGGCGTTGAAATAAATACCGTGAAAAAATACTTTTGCTGGACCGGGATTCAAACCCGGATTTCCTGCCAGTTAGGCTACCCAGGCACACTCAAAAAATGTTCAAATGTTTGTAAATCTATCGGACCAAACTGCGTGGTCATCAGTCCGTAGCTGACAAACTCAAAAATGTTCAAATGTTTGAAGTGTTTTATCCATTACAGGACAAAACTACGTTGGTCATCAGTCCCTAGACTTACAAACTACTTAAACTAAGTTAAACTAACCTAAGGACAAACACACACATCCATGCCCCAGGGGGGATTCGAACCTCCGACGACGGACGGCCGCGCGCACCGCAACACGGCGTCCCCTTACGCGCGGCTAGCTGACAAACTACTTAAACCTAGGTAAACTAACCTAAGGACAACACACACAGCCATGCCCCAGGGAGGACTCGAACCTCCACGGCGAGCAACCGCGCGCTCCGCAGTGAGGCACACTCAAACCCAAATTTTCAGCTTTTGGCACACTACGATTCCAGTGCCTCCTGCCCATAGATTCCACTTGCTCATAGCCTATAGTATATTCCTGGAAGGGGCCGAGCGTATGAATGCGATAGCATTGAAACTGTCATTGCCTGTTGTGGGAATATTTACAATTATTGATATGGTGTCTGTTCTTTTCGTGTCGGACGGTGATGCAACATCACGTCGCAGCTCAGGGAGTAAAAAAATATGTTCAAATGTTTGCCAAGGTTATGAGACTGTAACTGTTGGGTCATAAGTCCCTAAACTTACAAACATCTTATAAACTACCTTCTACTAAAGACAACACAAACATCCTTGCTCGATAGGGGATTCGAACTCCCGACGGGGAGCGACCTCGCGCATCGGAGCATGGCATCTCAATCCGCTCGGCCACTCTGCCACGGCCTCACTCTGGGTATAAACCCGCAGCAACAGCTTTCTTATTACAGCTGATTCCTACTCTGCAGGGGGTAAGAAGCACTTAGTTGATACAGGGTTGTGTATTTCAACTGTGTTGGAGTCCAAAAAGAACAGACATCGTTCAAGACACACCCCAAGCCCCATGGTGTAGAGTGCGATCACCTACAGCTCTTACTCACATTTGGTGTTTATGGGAGGAATGATGACAGCGTACGGTAGATGCCAACTTGTAAGACCCGTTCCATTGTCATTGATGAAACGAGGATATGAAGTACCACAAAAATATGTGTTCAAGCTGAAGGGCCGTCTCACAAATATTATCTGTCGAAATTTTTGAATAAAAGACTATCTCGGTTGCCAAAATCTGTTTTTGGTTAGATATGACGCGTTTCGCCTGGTTAGGTCATCTTCATAATTCGTACGAAGAGGAAAAGGAGAACTAGTGCATAAAAGAAAATATTTACATGAAAGTTTTTTACAAAATTTTAAAATGTCTAGCTAGAAAATAATGCTGAAATCGGTACTGAAAGATTGTACAAATCTAGGGTAAAAAAAAAAAAAAAAAATTACCTACTCTGTGACAAAGGGAGTTTTGTTTAAAATACAAACTTTGGATATGATACGTAGACAATTATAATGAAATCGTTGGATCTGCGCTAGCATTGATCGTGAAAAACAAAATATCTTTAATTGGACGGACTATTCAAATAAATTTTAATTTAGAGTTTTGCATGCCTGATGTCCCTCTGGCATAGAGTAGGTATTAAACAAATCTACATGACAAATGTCGGTACTGGTACGTATCTGAAGATACCCCATCCGGGAAAAACACGTCAAGTCTCAATAAAAGCCACGGTGGAGTGGCCGTGCACATTGAGGCGCTATGCTCCGAGGCGCCAGGCAGTTCCCCGTCGGGCTTCGAAACCTCTCTCGGGCATTGATGTTTGAATTTTTATTATAAGGTAGTTTATAAGCCGCGGTGGAGTAGCCGAGCGGTCTAAATCACCTCGCTGCAGAGCGCGCGGTTGCTCGCCGTGGAGGTTCCAGTCCTCCTTGGGGCATGGGTATGTGTGTTTGTCTGTAGGTTACTTTACCTAGGTTTAAGTAGTTTGTAAGCTACGGACTGATGACCACGCAGTTTGATCCGATAGATTTACAGACATTTGAACATTTGTAGTTTATAAGTAGTTTTTCAGTTTAGGGACTGGAATCTGAGGAAAAGGTAAATAAACTTTAAAAACAGACTTTTCAGGAAACTAAATTTAAAGTTCAACCTAACTTTTTTCCTTGTGTCACTTTCTCAGAATGAACCAGAGTGCGAGGCACCACACCACATTTGTACTCTGGATCGTCTTCCCCTTAAAGTCGTCTCTTCTGGTTTTGTGTTGTCTGTCTTCTTTCCTTAGCCACGTCATCAACTGACTTTTCAGATGCAGAGACGCGCTGTAAATCTATTTTTGTCAGACTGCCTTCAGTAAAATTTCGTATCGCAGAAGCCCATTCTTTCTAATAGCTTCATCCTCCCGACGTTCCCATCATTAAATACAAGATTACATCATAAGTTGTAATTCTGACCACTGTAGCAGATGCCAATATGGTTTTAGGGCATCGTTTCCATATGAGTGAGTTCACAGACTCATTTGGAGTCTGGGTTTTGCCATGAACACACATTTTGAGAAGTGCAAGTCTGGCCAGAAACTGATATTCTTCATTATGGCATGCACAATTCATCTCACTAATTTTTCGCTTGCAGCTGCCAGGAGACGAGTTAACATTTTCATCAGATGTTCTTACTTCGGACGTAGCCTCATTGCTGGTTTGACTTCATTCCTCACGTCTTCTGCTATTCACTAACTTATTCAAATGCAGTTTATCCAGTTTTTTATACACTCTGTGATCGTGGCGTAACTGAATGAAAAAGAATGGAACAGTTGTATAAATCTTCGTCGTTATCAAAAGACAAAAAAAAAAAAGGATTGCTTCGTTGTAAACGATGCAGCTAGTTTGTTATTGTTTATAAGATACGGAAAAGCCTCAAAGATGATCTGTAAAACCAAAGAGTATGTATCATAACCTTCCAAAAGTATCCCACATCTGTTTGGTTGAAATTAATACACAGAATCGTTGTTCAATGAGCTGGTACTGAAGCGTTACTCCAAAACGTGGACGTGGCAGGGAGACCGCGCACTTCGCATGCGATTTCATCATTTAAACTTTGGGAACATTTTGTCCATGAGTTTTATTAAGAAAAAAAATATAGCGAAAATTTGCAGTTTTGGTCAATTTCACCAACCTCCCCGTTTAAAAGGACCGGAAAGTTCATCGAGATATTGACACGGTTACGACCAAATAAGCGTAAACTGCAAGCAAGGCTGATCAATGCAGAGAGCATATGAGTGCAGCTGCGGTATTGCTCTTTCGAGGCGTTCCTAGTTTTGCGGCAGAAGCGTGGCTCTGATTTGAAACCTCGGTCTCCAGGGTGCTGCTTTGGGAAGCATTCGGAGAACTAATTTCCATGCAAATTCTAACTGCCTGCGAGCCTTTAGTGCGAAACGCCCGCAATTACACCGTACGGTTGACGAAATCTCTCTTGCAGTGTTGTCGGAAAGCGAAATTTCGTCTGGGGGAAAATAGGGCAGTCGTGCAGATTGCTACTATCGCTTAATTGTCGAAATAACACATCGACACGTATTTTTTTCAGTGGGTCTTGTAAATTCGCTGATAAATTACGTTGTGACTTTTTAGGACTACAGCGCGCATGTGGAATGTACTAGCTCCCAAATATTCATGACAAGAATATGTATTTATATCAATTACAGTGAAAATCATTAGAGTGTGCAAAAATACAAATTAATGCGACTTAATTATCATATTTAAACAGATAGTTTGAGTGTGGTACGTGTAAACAAACAGATGGAGCATAAAGCAATGGACAAATTCCGATAAACGTGTCCGAAACCAGTGGTTTCTTTTTTCAGATAAAACAAGGCAGTACTGAAATAAATGTAAGATCAAGAGCAGCGTTTTTTTATTTTTTATATATTTTTTTAATTATTTAATTTATTTATTTGTTATTAGGTGACAAGTAGTTCATCATTGTGTCAGTATACAGGGTGTTCGGAAATTCTCGTTACGAACTTCTAGCACTTGTACAGGGTAGTCAGTACATAAAATTTTGAAAAATAACCCATGTCCGGAAACGTTCGTTTCCCTTCTGCGACAGTTTGGAATTAACGTGTGGGCTGGTATTCTAGACGGTCCTGCGATTGTACCATACCTCCTTCCACCCAGGCTGACGGGTTCCGCATACTTAGTCTTCCAACTACACGTTTTGGGCCCGTTCTTTGAAGATGTTCCATTGAATTCCCGCCAGGAAACGTGGTCATAGCATAGACACCAGGTGGGATGGAGAGAGTGCATCAGAACACGCTTCGGAGGTACAATGTGTGTAACGACGTTGGTGGTCGCCACATCTAGCCGCTGTTGTAAAGCATCAGTACTTTGAAGCCGTATAAATGGTCAAATGTTGGTTAAACTTAAGGGACTTAACTGCGGGGTCATCAGTATTGTATCCCAGCCTCGTCGCCACTTTTGTGTCTCGTTTCCGCCGGTGGTCCTGGGTGTCGGTGGCCGAGTAGGAAGAGACCGACACAGGAATAAAGGATGCACGCTTGTGCAGGTACGGAGGTGACCAGCCAGTGGGACAACAGAAACTAGAAACACTAGATTAAATTATAACGAGATATATATTTCATGGAGTCTCGGTAATACTTAACTTTTACATAGTTCTTGACTGCAGAATGCTGATACATAGATAGTGGCCTGCCTACTGATGATTCCTAGTGCCTATCCGATAGCCAAGTCTTAACTGGTGCCTATCTGATTCCCAAATATTAACTGGTTCCAATCTCAGTCCCAAGTGAACGATGCAGTCCAGTGGTGGGCACGAGCGGAGTTGCAGCAGAGGGCGCTCGTGGCTGACGTCGTAAGAACGCCGCGCCGTGCGTGCATGGCGGCGCGCGGCGAAAGTACGTGGCACGCACTTCATACTTGTGCGACACCACAATCAGTCCCTAAACTTACAAACAACTTATGAACTAGCTTATACTAAAGACGGCACAGACATCCATGCCCGAGGGGCAATTCGAATCCCCGACCGTAGGGACCGTACAGACTGTGACTGGCGCGCCGCAGACCTCTCGGCCACTGCGGCCGGCAGAGTTCTTGTTGTTGTCGACTAATGTAAATCATAAGGTGTAAACTTTAATGCAAATGTCTAAGTAATAACGACACGGTTCAGTATTCTTTTAAAATTTATTGTAAATTTTTTTCTGGGTCACGCCTAATTACATTCCTCAAGTAGGAGTGTATGACATAATCACCTGAATTGAAGCCGCCGTGGAATGGAAACGATACAATTCCAGACATGGGGTCCAGCTCAGAGTGTTATGTACTCACTACCTCTACAAGCCATAGAAGATTGTAACGTGAATTTCCGACTACCCTGTTTAATAACAAGTATACAATAACTGGTAAAAGCACACAGTTCACAGTAAAGCGTCCATGCATAGTGGCTGAAATACATATTTCTCCGTCTGATAGAAACACACATGCGTTTTCTTAGAAGCAAACGATAATAAGAGCATACAAATCTGGTGTCCAAATAGGACAAGCAGCATGAGGCTAATACGAATTATTACAGTCGAGGATGTCAGAGACATTTTTAGTTTATTAATTTATCGATCTGCGTGAAAATTTTAAGCGATTCGTACAAGCTCTTCAAGATCCTCCATGGAAACGACTTTTCCCTGGTAAGATACAAATAGAGGACGCACAAATGGTGTTGTTAGTTCTAAATTCTCTTATTTTCCGCAAGGAATCAATCGATTCCCACAATCCATTTCAGCGCCCGCTCTGGTTCTTCCTTGAAACTTCGGTTTTATAATATAGTGAGACAGGTGTTCTGAAGCCCATGCAAATTAATTTTCATCGTGGATCAATTAAAGCCATACTAAAGGCGAGAAATGAGAGCCAAAATGGTGAATCTGGCCTTACCGCTTTGAGGCAGACTTATAACAAAGCGATTGCGTCGTTTGTTACCCTCTGTTAAACTCACTCAAAGCACGCAGTAAGATGGACCGACTCTTGCGTGCACGCAGAGTCAGCGTTCTTCACTCACAACCACGGCCCAATATTGCAAGTGATGCTCCCACGGACGGCACCAACCGACCTTTGCAAGTCGATACTTTAACGTTAGTGGAAGACGGGCTAGAAGTGTACGTGCGAGTTGTTCCAAGTTTGATTGCAATCAGACCAATAGTGTATGTGGAGATTGGACTTAACCTGCGGCCCTTTTAATGTGACAGTCTTGACGGACTTTTACGCTTTTAGAACAGGAAGTGAATACCAAGACAGCTCCATCACCGTTGTAGTAATTGCATTCCGTATAAAGACATTTTACGAATAACTTCCTGTAAGAGTTGCAGATGCTCTCAGAGCCGGTGGTGGATCAGCTCCTAACTAACAAATTCAAATGTTCAAATGTTTGCGAAGCTTAAGGGACTTTGTGGGGTCATCAGTCCCTAAACTTACAAACTACGTATGAACTAATACTAGACACAAACATCCATGTCCGAGGGGGATTCGAACCCCCGACGGGAAACGGCCTAGAGCATCGGAGCTTAGCGCCTCAATGCGCTTGGTCGCTCCGCCGCGGCTCCTAACTAATAAGTAAATATTCTGTCTATGGTAGGTGTTCATTATATTTTGTCCACCTCTGTATGAAAATGTTACATGCCACTTTCTGAGAGGAAGTCTGGAGCATGAACTGATTTGTGGTTGCATTACTTACTTTTGGTGACTCTTCTGGATAATTTTTCTAGCAACCAGATGAAGAGCCTATAACATGTAGTTCCAACTCTCAGAATGCTCGAGCCTTTAGAAATTAGCGGCTGTTGGCTGAAGATGTTTTGGTGCACGGAAACGTATCGAAGTTCAGTGAGTAGTGGAATTACAAGATTTAGACAAAATTTCTAGTAGTTGTGGTGAATGGCAGGTGATGCTGATAAGCATAAAAAGCAATCCAATAATTTTAGATCAGTCTATTAGTAGTTAATTGGTTGACACCGTCGCGTCAGTTACATATCAAGGAGTAAAGTAGCAGAGCGTTATGAAAAGGAGCGAACGTTCAAGGACAATTGTGGGAAAGCAGTTGATATAGTTGGTCTGCTTTGGTTTATTGTGATAATTTTGGGAAGATGTGATTCATCTGAAAAGGAAATGTCATACAGGACACTTGTGCGACCCATTCTTGACTACTGTTCAAGTATATTGTATCCAAACCAGATCAGTTTAATTGAAGACTACGGACACGAGCCGATAGATTTGTAGCTGGTACGTTTGATCAAACGGCGAGTGTTGTGGAGAAGGTGGAGGGAAGACAACATCATTGAAGAGAAAAGCTGTCGGTAAAATATGGAGGTATAAAGCTGAATGCAGAACGGTTTTCCTGCTGCCAACTTGCATGGACGGGTACGTAGGCCAACAGGAATTCGTTTCCCATCTTTCTGTTTCGGAGTGGAACAGAAAACGAAAGATTTATATAATGGCTATGCCTACGGAACTGGAAAAAAAGAGAATAAAATTTCTAGGCTGGTCAAAGATCCTCAGACCACTAAGCCCGTCTATTGACTGCCTCACAATGGTACTCTTCTCACAGGAGGCAGTCGAAAAGCAAGTATGAATTAAGGTGTGGGTGACACTGCCGCTATGATCTTAATGTGACCTGCCTGGGTACTTGGGAGGGGGAGTGCGTTAACGATGGTAACATGTACCGCGCGAGCCATATCCGAAATTCAGTTAGCTTTCGCAGGTTCCCGAGAGACCATATTCCGCCATCGTACTCCTGTATCATGTTTGGTCGGTCTCCGTTCCTTCGCTAATACTCTAACACTCGCGCGCACTCTACATACAAATTCACGCTCTCTCTCTACCTCTCTCTCTCTCTCTCTCTCTCTCTCACTCTCTCTCTCTCTCTCTCTCTCACACACACACACACACACACACAGACACACACACCCACACACACACAAATAGGAATTCATGAGCACGCAAGCACAAACCTCCGAGTTGTCGGCACCGAAGCGTACGCTTAATAATATCAACAACAATATCGCTTACACGGCTTCGTCCTTATTTCCCTATGTGTTCTAAGCCCGACGTGGTACCAGCTTCAATATACTGCTAATAACTGTGTGTACTGTTTCTTAGGATTGAAAATATCAAATTCCTCTCACTTTACATACCATAGCTATCGTCTCCAGCAAATCGGAGGAAAGCAGAATGCTAAGAGGGGACCTACTCTTTAGTCCACTGCAAACAGCGAGTGTTGATCAGAGATGAGTGTATCGTCAGGCTTGCCCCAGGGGAGTGTGATAGGACAAAATTTCTAGTCGGTGCGAATTATGGAAGCTAGCCCTCAATGTAGAAAAATGTAAGGTGATCCGCATGAGTAGGAAAAACAATCCCATAATGTTCGAATACAGCGTTAGTAGTGAGTTTGTTGATGCCGTCGCGTCGTTGAAATATCTAGGCGTAACATTGCAGAGTGATATGATATGGAACGAACATGTAAGGACAGTTGTGAGTAAGGCGGACAGCCGACTTCGGTTTATTTGGAGAATTTTGGGAAGGAGACCGCGTATAAAACGCTTGTACGACCACGTCTTGAGTATTGGTCAAGTGTCTGGGACCCACAGTAGATCAGTTTAAAGGAAGACATGGAAGCAGTCCAGAGGCGAGCAGCTCGGTTAGTTACTTGTAGGTTCGATCATTGCGCAAGTGCCACAGAAATGCTCCGGCGACTCAATTGGGGATCATTGGAGGAAAGACAACGTTCTTTTCGTAAATTTCTTTTCAGAAAATTTAGAGGGCCGAAATTTGAAGCTGAGTATAGTACAAGCTTGCTGCCGCCTACTTACATTTCGCGTAGTGATCACAAAGGCAATATAAGAGAAATTAGGGCTCGTACGGAAGCATATAGGCATTCTTTTTTTCCTCGTTCTATTTGGGAGTAGAATAGGAAAGGAAATGCCTAGTAGTGGTACAGTGTACCCTCTGCCGCGCACCTTACGGTGGATTGCGGAGTATGTATGTAGATGTAGACTTGAATTTTTTGAAATAAGTCATTTTGCTTCTTTTACAGTGATGAGTTATGACTTGTAACATGTGGCTCGATACGAAATCGTCTCCTTGGCCGACGTCTGCATAGCAGAGTAGCATTTGTACCCTACGACTAATCTTTGTCTTTCCCCACAGATTTTACCCTCTACCACCTTGCAGGATATTTCTTTATGCCTTATCACATTTCCCATTATCCTGCCCCTTCTTCTTTGTGTGTTTCCATTACTCTGTCGTTCCTACAGATAATCTCTGCATTCGTTTCTTATCAGTCCACCTAAAAATGTTTGTGAATCTATGGGACTTCACTTCTTTCGTTGTTAGTATGTAAGGTAACAAACTAACTAACCAAAGGATAATATACACGCACCCATTCCCGATGAAGTACTCGAAATTTCGACGGTGAGCCACAGCGCACGCCGCGCAAGGCGCCTTAGAGCGCTCGGCCACTCCATCGCAGCTCAGTCCAACTAATGTCCAAAATTCTACTGTAATTTGTAACGTCCACTGTCTGTGGTTATTGAGAATCGCGAATTTATAAAAAACAGCATGCCGAATTGACATGAAACAGAAAGTAAAAATGAAGCAAAAGTTACTATGACTGAAATTTGAATAATCAGTAAATAGAAGAATATTAGATGTCTGAAAGTTCAAATTGGGAGTAGTGCGGCTGGGAATGTTATAAGTAAGTGGAAGTTTTCCTGCTTGGAATTCGCAACTCATTTTCCAATGAATGTGCACGCCGGTATCTGTAATAAAAATGTTCAAATTTTTGTTAAGCTTATGGGTCTTAGCTGCGGGATCATCAGTCCCTAAACATACAAACCACTTTTGAACTACCTTATAATAAAGACAGCACAAAAATCCATGCCCGAGGGTGGATTCGAACCCCCGACGGGCTTACGCATAGGAGCATATGCCTCAATCCGCTCGGCCACTGTTACGGGAATTAGATTCATAACTAAGAGTTTGAGTACTGTGGTCAGGGGAAGGTAGGAGACGTGCTTAGGTAGTCCTTGCAGGTGAGGTGATCACTGTGTCCCTAGTGGTGTAGGTGTTAGCGTAAATGCCTAGAAAGCAGGATGCCCGGGTTATAATCCCGGCTGGGTACACATTTTCAGTTTTGCCCAATCGCAGTTCATGTCATATATTCTGTGAACATGAAAGAATAACAACTGCAGGACCAGAAGTGACTACTATTCTTTGGAACAGACGCCACATGTGTATAGAAATGTTTTTGTTTCTTCCCCAAATTTCTGCTTGCTTTCCTTTAGATCTTGCTTAATGTACAAATTGAATAACATTGGAGAAAGGTTACAACCCTGTCTTACACCATTCCAAAGAACTGCATCCTTTCCATGCCCTTCAACTCTGACAACCGCCGTCTAGTCTTTGTACAAGTTGTGAATTACCTTACGCTCTCTATAATTTACTCGTGCTGGCTTCAGAACTTGAAACAGTGTATTCCAATAAACACTGTCAAAAGTTTTCTCCAAATCCACAAAAACAAGAATGTAGGTTTGCCTAATCTTTCTTCTGAGATAAGCCGTAAGGTGAGTATTGCCTCCCGAGTTCCTACATTTCTCCTGAATCCAAACTGATCTTCCCCGAGGTTGGCTTCTTCCAGCTTTTCCATTCTCCTGTAAATAATTCGTGTTAGTATTTTGCAAACATGTTTTATTAAACTGATGGTTCTCTAATTTCTTCGGAATGGGGGTTACGTGTTAACAGCTTCAGATTGAAAATTACCTGTTCAGATTCTATACTCAAGATTTCGAATCCACGTCTCACAAAAAGAGACAGGTTCAGTGATGGGCCAGATTCTCGTGTGCGCACGTTTTCAAACGCCTTGTGAACGCAGATAATCCCTGGCAGTACGCCTAAAAGCAATTTACCGGTCCTCGCGAGACAGTGGGCTTAATTGCGCACCGCTGCCGTGCCCGCTCGGTCCGTCACGGATTAGCCGCCTTCCTAATTAACTGCTGCTCTGATGCCGTTGTTCCTCGTTTCCAGGCCGAGTAATGAAGGCGTTCCTGCAGGAAAACAGCGCGAGAAGTTCCCGACGCGGAAAACTGCTCATTAAAACAAACATTTCTCTCGTCTCTAAATTCATTGTAACCAACATGAATTTTTGTACATCAAAGATACACACGCGTGAGTGAGTGAGAAACAGCGGAAGCATCAGCTTGGACGGTCGGGTTTTGAACAAAACCACCGAGTTCAAATACCTTGGATCCATGATAATTGATAGGCTGAGTACTCTAGGTAACTGAGGATCAAATAAGACGTGGGGAAACGGAGCACTGCCAGGCCCGAGTGAATTTAACAATAACAAATTTATTAACAAAGGTACAAGCAAGATCACTTAACTCTAAACAAATTTACAAATGAGCAGCAAATACACAAACTACAAATTTTTGAACAACAAGCATAGTTCAACCCTTATTAAAATAAATAAACAAATAAGAATAGTGATGAGGAAATCTTCTCGGGTTGACAGCCGAGTCAGTGCCTCGTTATCTGGCAACGTTTCGGCAAGTTGCTTACTTGCCATCTTCAGGAGAAGTCACTTCTTCTGAAGATGGCAAGTAAGCAGCTTGCCGAAACGTTGCCAGATAACGAGGCACTGACTAGGCTGAAAAAAACTTTTTAAGAGTTTTTACAATCTCTTTTTTTGTTTTTTGTTTTTTTTTTTTTGTTTTTTTTTGTGTTTTGTTTTATCTTAACCGCCTTTATTTTAAATTATAATCAACAGAGAACCCCGAAAGTTGAAATCGACAGGGGACGAGAACCCGGTGCCGGTAGAAAGCAAATACTTAACTTAGGCCAAAGCCACAAGCGCTCGCACACAACCCGAAACGCCCGCTGACGGACTGAATACGCTGGAGGCCTGCTGTGTATCACTGCCCGTCACCTCCCGTGCTCGCCACCGGTCGACCTGAGCCCACGGGCGTGACAGCACTGCAACATAAAGCAGCACTGGCGCAAGCGACTGCAATACTAGGACAAACACACCAAAGCCGTAAGAAATAATCCCTAGAAAGAGAGGTTCTTAATAAATGTAAAAATCTAATCTTTAAACTTAAAACAGATGCAACAAGTAGAAAATAAAATTATTGTTAATCACATCTGAGTGAATTAACAGATATAGTTGATTTATTTCAACCAGTCTCTCAGATGACAGGTTTTACACTTTATAGCAAATACTTACTGCAGTACAAGTACCAATTCTATATACCTTAATAAATCGTCTATAATGAGGAACTGCCACTAATAAGTTGAAAATCTAACCTTTTAACATAAGGCAAGTACAATTAACAAACATGAAACTAAAAACAATAATGATAAATTCGCCTCAGGGATTGTTTATTTGTATTAGACATGAAACTGCCAGGTAATAATTCACTCTCGAGAAAATTGAAAGATATGGTTCACTTTCTCTCAGCCGGTAAATTTTAACACCTTGAAATACCAAACAAGTTTTGTCAAACGACTAGCCCAAGGCAGAGACCCAGGGGTACGATGTCTACTGCACAATCGTAAACATAGATATTGATTGCACGTGAGTTCGCACTTTAAGTAGTGGAGCAATAGAAAGGCAGTTCTGATAAATACAAGTTTAGAGTGCCAGGTAACCTTGCTAGTACCGAGCAAAATACTAACATTAAAAAAAAAACAAAAAACTATTTGCTGAACCAAGCAAGCATTAAAAACACGCCCGCGGACAGGGTAGTAAAATTTGAAGGGCCCCACAAGTTAACATGACATCATCGGAAGCTAGAACAAGTATTTGCGTGCAACAAGGAGCAGCTAGCCTAAAACATACGTCCACTCATGACGATGTAGGCACATGAAAGACACATGAAGAAGAGGAACTAGCAAGTTCACTTGCCATGAAAACCAAAGGTGAACAGTTTCAAGTTTTCCGTTATACGGATTTACCACACCAACAGTGTACGCCGCCGGAGAAAAGCACGTTGTCCCACAGCAGGAGACGTCAGCCAGGGATCTCAGGCTGTACTCCAAGTCACAAGCGCAGCATCGCAGCAAAGCCGATACCGAGACACTCCGCCAGACGTGGACGATGTCAACACTCGTGCTCAGCTGGGCGGGACTCCTGGCCCCACCGAGACGCCGCGTCTCCACCAAATGCCGCGAGGCAAGTAGCTTATCACACCAGCTGAGGCTACCCAGGCGTGCCAACAGCACCGAAACCACCACTCAATAATATCTTCGAGTGATTCCACCCTGGACACCCGGGCGAGTGTAAATGCAGCGTGGCTAAAATGGAGACAGATCACTGGCGTCCTCTGTGACAAAAGGATGCCTGTACATTTGAAGGCAAAAATTATAAATCAGTAATACTTCCAGTACAGGAGAAAATACCGACCTTTGACGAGGAAACAGGGACAGGTTATCCGCACAATGGAGATGAAAATGCTGCGATGGTCCCTTGGATAGACTCGCTACGACCAAATAACTATGTCTGCCGAAGGCTTGGTGGTACGGACACGCCATGAGGAAAGAGTGCGATTCTGAGGCACTCCAAACAGATCCAGGAGGGCGCCGACCCCGTGGTAGATCACTCAATAGGTGGATGGACATGTAAGATGCAGAAGACGTCCACAACAGAGCTCTGTGGAGGAGACGTAGCGGAAGAGCAGACCCCAAGTAACGGGGATAATACTAGGAAAGAGGAAGATACGCGTGAGTGCCCGGTGTAATTGGCAAGTTATTCGGTAAGTCAAACGACAGAAATTTCAAGCTGATGATCTGTCTATGTAGTTCAATAGGGAACGGAATGTTATTTACAACTTGTTCAAAAACCAGACAGCAGTTATCAGAGTTGGAGGGCACGAAAGAGATGCAGTGGTTGGGAAGGAAGTAAGACAGGGTTATAGCCTTCCTCCAATGTTATTCAATTTGTATATTGAGCGAGCTATACAGGAAAGCAAGAAGAAATTTGGAGAAGGAATTGAAGTTCAGAGTGAAGAAATAGAAATATTTCGTTTTGCTGATGACAGTGTAATCCTGTCAGAGACAGCAAAGGACCTGGAAGAGCAGTTGAAAGGAATGGACAGTGTGTTGTAAGGTGCATACAAGATGAACATTAACAAGAGCAAAACAATGGTAATCGAACACAGTCTTAGAAAATTTGGCGATGCTGAAGTAATTAGATTATGTAATGAAACAATCAAGGTGGTCGAAGAGTTTTGTTATTTGGGCAGTAAAATAACACACGATGGTCGGAGTACAGAAGACATAAAATGTAGAGTGGCAATGGGAAGAAAAGCAGCTTTTGAAAAAGAGAAATTTGTTAACATCCAATATTAATTTAAGCATAAGGATGTCCTTTATGAAGGCATTTGTGTGGAGTGTTGCCTTGTATGGGAGTGAAACATGGACAATAAACAATGCGGACAGGAAGAGAATAGAGGCTTTTGAAATGTGGTGCTACAGAAGAATGCTGAAGATTAGGTGGGTAGACCACGTAACTAATGAGAAGGTACTGAACAGAATTGGCGTGAAAAGAAATTTCTGGCATACCTTGAGTAAAAGAAGGTATCGATTTCAAAAACCCTTTTCTTCCCATTGCCATTCTGCATTTCATATCCTCTGTACTGCGACCATCGTGTGTTATTTTACTGCCCAAGTAACAAAACTCATCTACCACCTTTATTGTTTCGTTACCTAATCTAATTCCTTGATCATCGCCTGATTTTCTAAGACTGTGTTCCATTACCATTGTTTTGCCCTTGTTAATGTTCATCTTGTAAGCACCTTTCAACACACTGTCCATCCCGTTCAATTGCTCTTCCAGGTCCTTTGCTGTCTCTGACAGAATTGCAATGTCATCGGCAAAACGCAATGTTTTTATTTCTTCACTCTGAACTTTAATTCCTTCTCCAAATTTATCCATTCTTTCCTTTATAGCTTGCTCAGTGTAAAGTTTAATAACATTGGAGAAAGGCTAGAACACTTTCTTACACCCTTCACATCCTCCACATTTATTTCACGCCCTTCAATTCTGATAACCGCTGTCTGATTTCTGTATTCGCTGTAAATAACCATCCGTTCCCTACTGTAAAATATAGGAGTAAAATATATGTTATACATATTGAAATAATATGGCTAATTCGAGAAATAACGAAAGTTAAATGGTACACACAGTGACGGTTATTAAACATAGCCATCATGGCTACGATTAATTATTACAGGGAAGTTCGAGGAGTGGGGGGGGGGGGGGGAGAGGGAATAAATCGAGCTCTCCAAGGCGCCTTACTGTGGATCGAACGGTTGTTCGCCTTCAGAGGTTCGAGTCCTCCTTTTGTCGTGTGTGTGTGTGTGTGTGTGTGTGTGTGTGTGTGTGTGTGTGTGTGTGTGCGCGCAATAGTTAGTAAGCCTAATGATAACCACATTACTTAAGCCCCACCATATATTTACAATCATTTCAACAACTTTTTATCTTTATTTTTTTTTCTAATTGTTAGAACAGGCTCAGATGGATTTGGATTGCCGTTATTACTCGTAGGTGAAGATGTTTGCACATGACAGAGTAGCGTGGAGAGGTGCATCAAATCAGTCTTCGGACTGAAGACCACAATAAAAACAACACTTGTAAACAGAATACAAGGACTAAATAGGATATTGTAGGTACTATGGTCAAGAGTGTTAGGAAAGTCGAAATCGTTGGTGTCTCATATGCACTGTGTTACATAATTGCTGAAGTGGTAAGCACTGATATTCTGAAAGGTAGTAAACTTACCAAGAAGTTCCGTAATGGTACCACCGCTCATTCAGAAGCAAAGATAAGATTAGGTTTGATTCCCATTTCTGTGAGAAACTAGGAAACTGAATTTTTGTTTCAAATTTAGTATCAGCAAGAAAAGCAGGTAGCTGTATTATGATCAAAGTAAATTACGTGAAATACAATCGTTCGGAAATAACTGCAGAAAGTAATTAGAGCTTAGCCTTCTGTGTCTTATCTCTCTATTAACACAATTACAACGAAATTGCTTTTCAAACAACCAATTACAGCAATATTACATTTGTTATCCCTTTTTTATATCTTAATGCGGTTACAGTAGGATCAGTTCTGATCAACTTTCAGCTAACCTACTACCGAATTCTCACTTTTTATTGCCTGCCATACTGTCCCTCGTTCCAATTTTCTGTTTTTCACTGTCATTGAAGTATTCTCAGTTTACCCCGTTAAAAAGCGAAACTGGACAATAGCTTGGGGTATTTAGTAATATGCTCACAGACGCCTCTTTGAAAATATGTTATAATGCATCTAAAATTACTTTATAACAACTTGTAATTTAATCGAATGTTCAAGGCAATATTAGTGGAAACAGAAACAAGTCCGTTACTTACGATTATATCCGTATTTGGCACGTTAAGATGTTTAAATTTCAGCTGATAACACATTCCTCATTGCACAATAAAGTGAAATGTCCCACAAGTGCCAAAGTCAATTATAAATGTAGAGTCTAAACGTTTCTGCACCACAACTCCTGTTGTTTAAGAGATGAAATGTTTGTAGAGCTTATGGGACTTAACTACGAGGTCATCAGTCCCTGAAGTTACAAACTAGCTAAGGACGGCACAAATATCAATGCCCGACGGGGGATTCAAACCCCCGAACGTAGTGGCCGTGCAGACCGTGACTGACGTGCTGCCGAAACTATCTGTTTGATATGTCACATGACTACTTTCCTGTTTGCAATTGTGGAGTTGAATCCAAGATGGCGGCTCTCAAGATGGTCGCCATGTTGATGGCATAGCCCATCAGTTTCCCCCCTCCTGTTCCTCATGTGTAGGGAATCTGTTTCCTTGTTTGCTACTCCATTTGGATTTTATCAGGGTATTTCCGGATTTTTGGACCACCCTTGAGACTGAATTTTGTGCGTTATTTCCCCTATCGCAATTATAATTAATTCACTACACCAAGACCGTCGCTTCCGCCAGGTATCTCGTCTTCATAAGTTATATTTTCGGCCAGACTCTAGCCTTGGGATGTTGATGGAAACAGCTGTAGCTGTAATCCCTCGCTTATGAGACTGAGCTAATAAAAGTTGGAATAATTAATTTTCGACTGGCACCGACCGACATTCTTCCCTAACAGGTCCGTCCTCTGAAGATCTTCCGTCCGAGGCGATTGGGTTTCGTTGAATAGTACATGATTAAAATTTAAACAATAGGACAGTAAGGGAACGTACAGACAATATAAGTCGGGAGAATCGATCGAAAAATATATTTAGAATAAGGCACGTATATCAGAGGTAGCCCTGTCACTTCATTTACAACTGATCACTGAATCTAGCCACTGGGCGAGAAGTAGACTAGCTTTAGGCAGGTCGATAATACAATGATGTACACACCAGTGGCGGCTGGTGGGCTGTGTATTAGGAGGGGCGGCATGTCTCTTCAATTGTGCACCACATTTTGTCCCTTCAGAACACTTCTTGAACGGGGAGAATATAGCATTAATTTTATTAGCTAGTTACGTAATTTAACCCTTCATCTAACACGACTTTTTCTTCCTGTACCAAAATACGAACAAATTTACGCACAAATATGTAGTTTTTACTATTTTCTGCAGGCAATGAAAACCTTGTAACTCCATTTTATTGGATTTCACAAGAGACTCAAAACTGTACCTTAAAATAATATAAAGTAAGAAGTAAATTGGTTGTGTGTGTAACTATATAAGTAAGTGTACTGAGAACACAAATGCTTCGTTAGCGACAAACATATATTACTGAAATTAGAAGACTGTCACCGACAAATGTAGTAATACCATTGGTATGCTTATATATTGGCGTGTTTATATATAGTAGGATTAAATTTCCTAGTGAAACTACTTTCGCTTTTGCACGCATTTTGTGTCTGTACAATGTTCAAATCAAGTCTCGGTGGTCCTAACCTTTTTAATTCCAACTTTCCTTCAAAAGTCAATTTTTCACAACCAAATCTTCAAATGTAGTTAACGCTATTTACATTATTCATTCTAAATAGGAAACTAGAAAAACAGTTAGGCAACAACACGCACAATCGCAACAATGACAACTATCACACGCAGGGCACCTGTTAGAAACTTCTTGACCTGTGCTGGTGCGCCTTTGTATATTTGGCGCCCTTGGCGCGGACGCCGTCCCAAGCGGCCCGTCTGTGGTTCAGCACACTACCCCCACCCAACCCCCAGTACCCCCACTCACCCCAAGCGCTCGTAGCCAGCCTTTACACGGCGCGGACGGATCGCATAGTGTCCGACAGTCAGTCCATTCTGAAAACATTCGGTGAGCCTGGCTGGCAGACTACCTAGACTAAAAACATTGGTCATTCACTTACACAGGCTGCTGCTACACGAACTTTATTCAAGTAGATTTGTGATTAACGATTGGTACGTATTCCGTGTTGGATATTTTTGGGAGGGCGCCGCCCCAGGGTCCTCAAGGAGTAGCCGCCACTGGTACACACTCACAAGGAGACCACACGGGTATCGGATTTTAGAATTTTGTGATATTTGTGGTACGTAAAGTTCAGAGCTTAAATAACAATCAGCCCGAGCCATTTGACGCAACTCTCAGTAGAAAATCGACGTTGAAGTTTTGGAAAGTACACGTAAATACCAATAATTGAAACAATTCCAGCATCTATCGGAGTAGCTGAGGTGAAGCGGTCTGCTGTCACAACCAAAGAGTCCGTGGTTCGAATCGCACTGTAACATGATATTTTTTCCTTTTCAAATTCAGTTACATAAAACATTTTGGGATCTGTAATTCCACGTGTTGTGTCAGTTTCCGTTTTTGAACTGAACACCTTGTCGACACCTAGAACTATGGTTGAGTAGGTTAGCTGCTTGGAAAGCCATCAGTAGCTAAGGAGATGACTTTGCAAAACAGCGTCGTAGCTATTAACAATCTGAACAATCAAAGACTACCGTCGTCAACTAATAGTGAAGACAATACTGTAAAAAATGTAACGTATGTCTTTTCGATTCAAACCATCATTACTAAGGATCTTTTATAAAATATTAAAATAACGAACAAACAAACAAAAATGCATTTTTTTGTAAAAATTACTATTAGATATTAAAATTGTGTAAGTATTCGAACACAACCAAGAAAATAAATAAAAAAAGCAGGTTACGGTAGTATTCGAACTATCGACCAATCGACCATATAGTTGAAGGGAGAGAACTCTACCACTTTTTTTCCATCTGGTAGATCTATGGTTCGCGGTCGTTCGTTCAGTTCGTTCGTGGTTGTTCGTTGAATGGTTGGCTCAGCTGTTTTTATTACAGAGAGGCTCACCTTAGCCACACCGACAGATGTTGCAACTAATTTAATTAATGGTACTTACGTGTACTTGCAAACCTTCACAGTCAATTTTCTCGAGAATATTTGAGAGTTGCGTGAAATGGTTTTGGCTGATTGTTAGTTAAGTTCTGAACTTCATGCACCATAAATATAGACAAATTATACACCCATGTGGTCTCCTTGTAGGAGAAAAAAGATCAGGTCTCACTGATGAAATGCTGGGTTAAGCGAACACAGAAACAGAGGTCTGATCAAGGTATCAGTCACTCTATATACCGTTTTGCAACACCAGAATACCGCGGTGTAAATGCAGCGATAGCACTTTCACAACCGTCGCAATAGCGGAGTACGTCCAAGTCCATCTCTAGAGTTTGTTCCCCTGTCCTATCAATACTGTAGTACAAGCACACCCGACGAAGATAAGATACTACCGCCTACTGCAGGCCGAACGAGGACCCAGCGGTCTGTCGCGACAGTTCTTATTTCATGCGGATTAGCCCCGTAAGCTGAATAACCCCCTAACCCTATTACGCCTCGAGACCTGAGGTTTCTATTTACTTTCCTTCTTCTATCTGTAACTCCCTTGGCCAGGGTTTCAGCGTTAAGAGAACGGGCGGTGAGCCGGAGGATGCCAACTGTGATACGGCTAACCCGGCGAAAGTGGCAGCCCTGCTTCCGCTGATAGTAAAATCCAACCACCTGATAGCGTCCTACAGAGAGGCGGCTGCAAATTGTGCCGCTTCCTCCCTGTTACGATCGACCTAATTTCCTATCTGGCTGCAGCTCTAAAATTCTGGATAACAGTCGGCAGTAAACAATGTCACATCCTCCATGTAAATGTCTCACACATTCTGACCTAAATGTGGAGCGTTTTCTGAGTGTTATGTGCCTTGGCGGGATGAAAGTGTACGAGGTTTTTGTCGAACGGTTGGCGATAGCTTAACAGACGAGACCCTGTAGTGAGGCGAACATTGGCGATTTCCACTTCCCTATATCAGCCCTGTTTTGTAGGATATAAAGGAAAGTTTGTTTACACTTCAATATTATGAAATTGCATATATTTATTTTGTGTATAAATATTGTAATGTGATTCTTAAAATGTATTTTATCTGTACATTCCACTTCTTCCGACTCCGGCTTGGTCGCTGATGTGAAAAATGTAGACTTCCACAGTTGTTTCAGAGTCCACGTTTGAATTGTGCGACCCCCACAGCTGGTTGGTAAGTCAGTTCAAAGGTCGGAGGAAAGCAGCGACATAAACCTCCAACTAGGACCATGACGTGTAAAGCACTGTGGTGTTCAAGCCAGTCTTCGGATTGTTGACTGATTTACCTTTTGTGTCAGAAGTGGTAAGACTGCCAGACTCGCTTCGAAGATGAACGCACAGCTCGCCATCTCTAGCATGGCTGCTGGTAGATTTTCCGGGTTATAAGGCCGTGGTCCATAAAACTGTAAAGATCTACCAGCATCTATGACATCGGGTCGAGAAAGACTTCATTGCATAGTTGACAGAACCGACTGCAGTACTCTCGTACATCTACATCTACATAGATACTCTGCAAATCAATTTAAATGCCTTGCAGAGGTTTCATTAACTACTTTCATAACCTTTCTCTACCGTTCCATTCTCTAATAGCGCGCGGGATGAAAGAACACCTAAATCGTTCTGTTTTCTATCTGATTTCTCTTATTTTATTGGGATGGTTGTCTCCATAAGTAGGAGCGTGCTAGCAAAATATTTTCACATTCAGAAGTAAAAGTCGGCGATTGAAATTTCGCAAATAGATCTCGCTGCAATGAATAACGTCTTTCATTTAATGATTTACACCCCAATTCGTGCAACATTTCGGTGACGCTTTCTCCCCAGTAACGTGATAAAACAAAACGAGCTGCCCTTCTCTGAACCTTCTCAATATCTTCCGTCAGTCCCACCTGGTCAGAGTCCCACACTGGGCAACAATACTCCAAGACAGAACGCACAAGTGTGATGTGGGCAGTCTCTTTTGTGGAGCTGTTGAATTTTCGAAGCGTTCTGCCCATGAAACGTAACTTTTGGCCACGGTGGAGTAGTCGAGCGGTCTAAAGCGTCTCGCTGCGGAGAGCGCGGTTGCTCGCCGTGGAAGTCAGAGTCCTCCCTGGGGCATGGGTGTGTCTGTTGTCCTTAGGTTAGTTTAGCTTAGTTTAGTTTGTAAGCTACGGACTGATGACCACGTAGTTTGGTCCGATAGAATTACAAACATTTAATTTTTTTTCGTAACCTTTGATTCGCCTTCCCCACAATATTTATCTGTGTGTTCTCTCCAGTCTAAGTTGTTCGTAATTGTAGCTCCTAGGTATTTCGTAGAATTTACGACCTTAAAAGATTTATCGTGTAATTGAAGTTCAGCAGATTTCTTTTAGTGGTCATGTGTATTACTTCATTACTTAGTGATAATTGCCAATTTTTCCTCGAAGCCGAGTGGAGGTTCTGAATCAGAGGCAATCTTGTAGACTGCACATTTCTCGACTTCCACCATCTGGTGAAGAGGTTTTGAGCTCCTGTGAGTGAAACAATTGGGAAGTGGTGTGCGAAACGACAGTCGATCTTGGAAGGAGGCAGCCTCACGTATCAAGTGTGCAGCACTCGACCAACCATCATATAATCCTCATCTTTCTCCACGCGATTATTACTCTCTTTGTTCCTTAGAAAGGTCCGTGATGTATCGACGGTTACTGTCGTGAAAACCTCTGTAAAGAAGTTCTTCACAAAGCACGACACGGTCTTTTAACAAACTATGTCTTCAGTACGGTACGTCGGCGGGATGACTGCCTCAGTGCATCCTGCTACTTCGTTAAATAGTCGAACCGGGTCTGAACTTAGGACTTTAGAACGGAACATTTTGCTCGTCCCTTTTAGTTTCGTTTTTCGCTCACACTGTGTAGTTGAAAATTCCACTTAAACGGTTCCGCATCGACAAATCAACCTGCGAAATTATCACTTTACGATTTTCCTGAAATTTAGATCTGTTAGTTCCATGATATTTGTTTTCACCCCATAAAGAATTGTTTCAAATGTTCAAATGTTTGTATAGCTTACGGGGTCATCAGTCCCTAAACTTACAAACTAGTTATGAACTAACTAAGACTAAGGACGGCACAAATATCCATGCCCGAGGGAGGATTCGAACCCCCGACCGTAGTGGCCGTGCAGGCCGTGACTGGAGCGCCTCAGTCCCCTCGGCCACCGCGGCCGGCTCATAAAGAAAAGCAACAGTTAAGCTACACCTCTTTCCTGTTTAAAATAACGGATATATGGACTAACGTCTTTTGTGAATTAATGCTTTTACGTTAGACGCAGTGAAAGCCGTTTGTTTTAGTATTAGTTATAAAGGTTATGTTTCCAATACTTACTTTTCAAGAATTCCTTATGAATTGTTACGGATAAGAAACTGTTTCCAGAAAACAACAAACAAAGCAAAAACTATTAGCATCTGACGAAGTGTCCCTAATAAAACTATCATGTAATTCGTACATGAAAACTCTCTTGACAGAGTCAAGCCTAATCTCATTTTAAATCAGAAAGGAATTAACGGTATTCACTAGTACTTACTAAGGCAAGCGCGCATTTTCTAGTTACTTTTTTTAATTTTCTTTCCATATAAATGAGAATAAACCGCATGGAAAACAGTGCATGCTTAAAAAATAAAATAAAAAATCAGTCTAGTTACGGGTAAGTACCAAGAATAAAAAATTAAGCAAATAGGATCCTCACATTTCATTTTTGCAAAGCAATTTTTGTTAACGAACAAAGTAGTGTTCTTTTAAACTATTCATATGGGTCGTGAAATTTTTGCCAAAAGATTTGTGGGAACCACTGTCCTAGTGTATCCATCTCAGTAAATTATACTAAGAAATGTAGTAATCACTGCGTATAATTGACTAGTCTTCGCAAAAAGTAAAGTTTTCATAAGAAGACCTCAGTAAATACGACATTGGATGGAATGCTACACCACCTGCGTTATGAGGTAACCATTTTTGTTTTCTACATCTACATACACACTCCGCAATTCACCACTACTAGGCATTTCCTTTCCTATTACACTCCCAAATCGAACGAGGAAAAAAAGAATGCCTATATGCCTCCGTACGAGCCCTAATTTCTGTTATCTTGTCTTTATGATCTTTACGCGAAATGTAC
Source organism: Locusta migratoria (assembly GCA_026315105.1). Lineage (NCBI taxonomy): Eukaryota > Metazoa > Arthropoda > Insecta > Orthoptera > Acrididae > Locusta > Locusta migratoria. The sequence continues at coordinate 7,378,550 of CM048750.1, read as the reverse complement.
GTAGGCAGCAGCAAGATCGTACTATACTCAGCTTCAAATTCCGGCCCTCTAAATTTACTCAACAGAAATTCACAAAAAGAACGTCGTCTTTCCTCCAGCGATCCACAATTGAGTTGGCGGAGCATTTCCGTGCCACTCGCGCATTGGTCGAACCTACCACTAAAAAATCTAGCTGCTCGCCTCTGAACTGCCTCTATGTCATCGTTTAAACTGATCTGCTGCGGGTCCCAAACACTTGAGCAATACTCAAGACGTGGTCGTACAAGCGTTTTATACGCGGTCTCCTTTACAGGTGAAGCACATCTTCCCAAAACTCTCACAATAAACCGAAGTCGGCTGTCCGCCTTACTCACAACTGTCCTTACATGTTCGTTCTATTTCATATCGCTCTGCAATGTTACTCCTAGATATTTGAACGACGCGACAGCATCAAGAAGCTCACTACTGATGCTGTATTCGAACAATATAGGATTGTTTTTCCTACTCATCCTGTATGCTATTACAGTCAGTTAAAGACGACACCCTCCCATACACCACAGCATCATCAGCAAACATCCGCAAATTAGAACTTACTCTGTCCATCAGATCATTTATATAGATAGAAAATAATAGCGGTCCTATCACACTGCCCTGAAGCACGCCTGACGATACACTCGTCTCTGATGAACTCTCGCCTGCTTTCTGTTATTTAGGAAGTCTTTCAGCCAGTCACAAATCTGTGAACCTATTCCATAAGCTCGTATCTTCGTTAGCAGTCTGCAGTGTGGTACCGTGTCGAACGCCTTATTGAAGTTGAGAAACACACAATCCGCCTGTTGCCCTTCATCCATGGCTCGCAAGATGTGAGAAAAAGACAAGCTGAGTTTCACATGAACGATGTTTCATAAAGCCGTGCTGATTCATAGAAAGAAGCTTTTCCGTTTGAAGGAAATTTACTATATTCGAACTGAGAATATGCTCTAAAATTCTACATGAAACTGATGTCACAATTGGCCTGTAATTGTGTGGGTCAGTTCTCTTTCCTTTCCTACAAACGGGAGTCATCTGCGCTTTTTCCAATCACTAGGAACTTTGCGTTGAATTAAAGATTCGCGATAAATGCGTTTTAAATGAAGTATACGTACCTCTCACTACCGATTCAATGAAACGATTTCCTAACTGAAAGTTACCATCTGTACAATTAATTAATTACGTCAGAAATGCAGCACAGTGCAGTTCGCGCCTCAGAACGTGCACAGCAGGTACTGAGGCCGACAAGTGGCTGACTCCTCTTCTGCAGAGGCGGCGGTTCGTCTCCGTCCGCTGGCGTTCGGCCCCTCTGGGAACATTCGGCAAGTGGCAGCTCGTTATCACTAACTCGTGTTTAATTTCAACTTCGTCGGCCAGGGATGGCTCTTACGGCGAACGGCGTCGAACTAATTACATTCTGTTTCACAGCTGAACTTTGTTCTCTAATTGGCAGAACATAACGCAAAGTTAGTTGAGAAAGTAATAATGTTCCACAAACATTCAGCTGTTTCATCAACCCGGCATACGCGAAGCCGTATGGCCTGCCCTTCCTCCTGCTAGTTGAAGTATGTGCAACAGCTCGACTGTAGCCCTACATAGCCATGTCAACTAATTCTCCAAATATTGCGAAAAGAACTTAGGTTTTCCAAATTCGCTTTACAATTATTTTTATTATCTTTTTTTTCTTCATTGTGTTTTGAGTGAAGCAGTATGAGGGGAAATCAGAGAAGTATTTTACTTTTATGGCAGTTTTTAGCTTGACCCGCTGATATTCCCAGCATCCTATTTTAATCCAGGCTCAATGGTTGACGTCAGATATATGTTCAGTTAACAATATACAAGATCTAATGATGAGAGCTTACATCTGCGGAAACCTGCCAAAAAATAAAGATGCTTTAAAGCGATATTTGGTAACCTACGCTTTCTTACACTTTACAAACAGGAAGTTATATCGGCCGAACGGTAGTAATAACTGAATAATACAGATGAACTAAGTTTTAAATTTTATTTTATCTTCCGGGTTGCCCGAGTATTTATTTATTTCATATTCCCGTAATACATCACCGCTTCTCTTAAGTCCTCTTATTCCATCCATACATCTCTCTCTCCCTTTCTCTCTCTCTCTCTCTCTCTCTCTCTCTCTCTCTCTTTCTTTCTTTCTCCCTCTGTGTTCATCATCGCTCCTCTCTTCGCCCATTTATTCCTTTCCCACCCTTTCAATCTCGTCCTCTCTCTCTCTCTATTCAGCTCTGCCTCTTCAGATCACTTCTTCTTTTCCCTATATTTGTAAAATTTCGTAGTGAGCAGAAAGAATGTCAAAGTTTATTGCAAGTTATTATGCGCCATGATCCACACGGTGGCTTTCAGATTACTAAAAACTTACAGACATAAATGTGCGAAGATTAATGGTACTTGGCAAAATCGTGTTAAATTTTCTTGCACGATGCTCTCTACCATGCCGCATATTAAATTTTATGTAGAAGTGAACCACCTCTTGTTTTGAGTGTTAATTTTCTCAAGTTCGGATTAAAACAGTACCGGGGTTCGAAGTCTCAAAGAACCTTAACATCGCACCACATGAAATTTTATGTAGTGAGTGACTTTTCGCATATCTTAAAGTACACAGAATTTAATCACTGTCGGAAGGAAACTATAGATTTGTATAACATACAAACAAACAAACAAAAACAAGCAGGACGGGATGGAGTAGCCGAGCGGTCTAAGGTGCCTCGCTGTGGAGCGCACGGTTGCTCGCCGTCGGAGATTCGAGTCCACCCTGGGGCATGGGTGTGTGTGTGTTGTCCTTAGGTTACTTTATGATGACCACGCAGTTTGCTCCGATAGATTTACAAACATTTGAAAAAGAAGCGGCTACACTATATAAGACTATCTGAAGTACCTTTAGTTATGCACCACATGTCTCTCTCTCTCTCTCTCTCTTTCTCTCTCTCTCTCTCTCTGAGGCGCTCCAGTCACGGTCTGCACGGCCACTAACTGTCAGCGGTTCGAATCCCCCATCGGGCATGGATATTTGTGCCGTCCTTAGGATTAGCTAGTAGTTAAGTCCCATAAGCTATACAAACATTTGAACATTTTTTGATAGAGCCAACAAAATCTGTGAGCCAGTTTACTTGGAGAATGAACTAAATCACTTACGGTCGGCCTTCAAGAAAAATGGATATAGTGCCAAGGAAATTGATCGACCTTTCCATCAAAGAAGAGAAAAATCCAGAAGTTCTGATACAGACCCACGAAGAAGATCAAAGAATATTTGACATCAGCAAGAAACGCACGTTACCCCCTAGCAACACCTGGGGTTTATAAAATTCTCTGCAACTGTGGTAAAGTATATATTGGTACACCAAAAAGAAGTGTCAACACTCGCATATCTGAACATAAAAGGAACTGTCGTCTGGGCCACACGGAAAAATCGGCAGTGGCTGAACGTGTTTTTCAAAAAGGAAATCATGAAATAAAATTTAACGAGACGAGCGTTTTAGCTACGACATCTCAGTACCGTGCACGCATGTATAGAGCAGCAATAGAGATCCACAAACACCAGAATAATTTTAATCGGAAGGAAGAAGGTCTGAATTTAGATAAAATATGGACGTCGACACTGCACCAACAAACCGACAATCGATTATTTTTAATCTGTAATGACGTCGTCATCCAGAGATAGCTACAAAGTCTGCATCACGTGACGTATGGTGGTGCTCTCTATGCCCTCTATAAATGCGAGAGTCCCTCGGCCCACAGTGGCAGTAGCCGGAAGACCCTTGAAGATGTCTCCCGCAGTTGGAGTCGAAACGTCGGGAGGAAGTTTTACATCTGGACCACGGCTCATCAGACCGGAAATTTCACCTGAAGATTTATTCTAATTCAAATATTACCTCCTAAAAGCAACGAATAATCTTCACACCAAGAACAGTAAAACTTCAAGGATCTGGCCAGGGTAGTTGACATACACCTTGAAGAACACATTGGGTGGTGTGGGATACATGTAGACGTGCATTGTCCTGTTAGATATGCAAATCTCCTTGTTGGTGCATGATCTGTATAAAGATGGGTTGAATGACTGTTTCAGTGTACTGTTCAATGTTCCCTCAACAATCACCAGTGAAGAACAGCCAGTGTAGAGCATGACTCATGACACCATGATGCACGATTGTGCTTATTGCTAGGGAGTCTTCTGCTCACGCTCCAACCTCTCCTCCAGGTGTGTCGCGATAAGTGTTTACAGATGGACGAATTGAGACGTGTCGTCTTGGGTGATAGTTGCTTCTGCCTCAGTGCCAATAATGGTCGTACATGTGTGTGGTGACATGCAGGGGAGTGCCAAACCTGTAGTGTATATGACAAAAAGCACATGGGACTGACACCTGGCATAATTGTCTGGGGAGTCATAACCTACACTGGCCATTCTAGTCTCGTAATCACCCTCTGCTTAGTCAACAAATTGGTGTTGTTCATTTTTCAGGAGTTTAGATTTTCAGCTGTCATGATTAAAAGTAGTTGCATATCCAGGAATAGCCGGAAAGTCAGATATTTCTTTGAAATCTCTCTCTCTCTCTCTCTCTCTCTCTCTCTCTCTCCTCTCTCTCTCTCTCTCGGACATGCCATAAAGAACAGGCACAATACATATTTTACTGTAGTACAATTCTTCTCATTGATATATATGTGATGCAGGAAGTCTGGAAATTAGGATACCTAATAAGGGTGGAGAGGTAAAGTGTCAGCTAAAAAAATGAAAACAAACAAAACAAAAAATCACCAAATGTCTCAAGGCTTCAGAAAACAAGAACATATCAGTAGAAAATAAACAAAAATGTTTGTGCGATTGCACTGAAATTAATTTTGATTCCTACATTTGTAACATGGAATTTTCTTCCTGTTCTTCATTGATTGGGATATAATACGTGGTTAAGTTTTAATGTAAGAAGTTATAAAGCAAGTGTACACTATTGTCCAAAATTAACAATTTCAAGCACACCTGAAATTTACTTACTCCTTAAGCAGTATCTTTCATTTTGGTGGCAAAGCCTTGAAATTTGAAGTCTCCCCTCCCCTCTGAGCAATGCAATAAAATTAATATTACCTCATTAACAGTAGTATTTTGCATAATGCAGATTTAAATCCATTTCAGAGTATTTTAAAAAGATCTGAATAGTACAAAAAACCCACACACTACAAACTGTATATACTATTTATGCAGGGATTACTGAAATACTGCTTTGTGGCAGTCTTGTTTTCTAATTTTACATGTGATTTTATTAATTTGTAATGGACTAATGGCTTGTAAATATTTGCTTTTTTGTAACTGACTGAAGCAATATTGTTATTTAGTGGCTTTGTAAGTTAGTATGCCATAGTGTTTGTATACACATAGAACCATGCTTTTGCATTTAGTGGGGGTGTACTGTTATGTGGTTGTGTAACTTTGAGGCGTTACACAACTGAATGCAGTGTTTAACACCCAGTATGGTGTAAGTCTGACAGAAGAGAGGATTTTGTATGCCAAAGATTAACATAATACTTGTTTCCTCTGACACCTGTTTTAAAACTTGAGCAGGTGGGAAGATGGAACAACCAGCTTGTTGAGGCTGCCAACTGTTAGATTTGAAGGTGTGTTCATTACACAGTTGTAAATTGTATGTGAAGTGAAAGCTCTTGGTTAAGAATGCATTATCATTTTGTTTTTAAGCTGTTACTGTGAAATTATGTAGATTTGTCCTTGCATTATCGTGATATAGGACTGTGAGAATCTGCATCGGAGGCATATTGCATCATCAGAGTAATGTTTTTGTAACACTGTGCTTTGTTTGTGTATTTAATTTTTTATTGTAATTAATGCACTTTCTTGTTAAATCTTTAAAAATAATTTTAGTGATAGTGACAAAAATCTGGTTATCCTACTGGCTTACATAGTATTAAGACAATTAGTTTGTAAGTAACCAATGCTTATTAGCCCACAGATTAACTCAGGCCTCTTTCACTAGTCATGAGGATTATTGCCATTTATTAACAGCATGTACAAAATTATTTACTTCATTTATTGTTTTATCTCATCTGTGGCTCATAATTTGCTGTCAGTGAGGAAAGGAACTCGGTGTAAGCCCACTTATAAAAATTTGTATAGTCCCATATATTTTGGACTTCAATATGTATCGTAGTATAAATGTACACTTGAGGACCCGTAGGAATACTTCGCATCTTTGGTGAAATGACAGAAAGTTGGGAAAAATGAAAAGTTACACACAGTTACCTTAAGGAACTACGATTTTAAATATCACTTGATAAAGCAATTGTCTGTTAGCTGAGCCGTATAAAGCGCCTACCTAGTAAGTAGGAGGTCCCGGGTTCGAATCCCGGCCGCAGCACAAGTTTTAATTCAATGCCTCTCCATATATTTATACATTTGGTATAACGAGGCAATGTTGTCACATGGAATTGTATTACTTGTGAAGTAGAATGTTCATGCACAGATTTCTGCAGAAACAATCAATGCAAGTGTTTAAAAGCGCAAATGAAACAGCATGATCCTCTGCATTTTGTTAAGTCATAAAGAACTTGCGTACCTTAATTACAACCAGAGACATCGTAAAACAAACCGATTAAAATATTCACTGCAAGAACAGATAGATACCGCGTCTGAATAAGAATGAAGGAGGGAGACCCTCAATTCTGAAGCTCGATGATAAATCTGCGGATGAATGTCTTTCCTTTAAAGCAAAAATGAAAGAAATCGATTGGATAGAACGGCCAGGACGAGTGATTTTAGTTTACAGTAAGGACATCCCAATCACGAAATACACAGAAGGAAATCGCATTTGAGTCTAGAAAAATGCAGGCGAGATTTATGTAAATTCCGATACTAGATGACAAATCTGTGGATGAATACCTTTCGTTTTAAAGAAAAATGGAGGATATCGGCCGGGTAGTTTGGCATGGCCGACTGACTTCAGTTTTCGTAGATTCTTTTAATATGTAAGTGAGGCATGCTCATGGGGCTGAGTATCGAGTGTGTCCAGAGATATTAGCGCGCACCATGGATAGCAAGAGGCGTGGTCGCTGCATGGAGGGGATCGAGGATCGTCAGTGGTCTGGCGAGAAGAATGGCAGTATGTGACCGGAAGTGGAGTGTGGCGTGGTGTGGTGAACAGGAGGGCCAGCCGACATCAGCTGACAGAGGCGCAGCTGACGCAGGAAGCGGCTTCCGTGTGATCTGAAAAGGACGCGCGACCATGCAATTACAAGTTACGTATTCCATTTCGTTTCGCCATCGTCATCGGTGTTTGAGTGGCTGTACTAACCAGCTTTTATGACCTATGAGTGAACTAGATTCTGTCACCGTGATCGGCACGGCTAGTTGTTGCTTGAATAGCGCCAAGTTTCAGAGTGCCGTCCGTTGCTGTGTACTCCAGTGTCAGATTAAGTCCACTTGTAGTTCTCTTTTGGTCAGTATTAGACGTTACTGATCTTTAGCCGAGCTAGCGTCACCCGTCACCCCCCCCCCTCCAATCTAATGTTGTTTAGCTAATGTAAAACACACATGGCGGTTACTGAGTGTAAAATAACATGTATCTTGTAATTTTGTTATAGGCGTCATGTGTGGTATGGATTTTCTGTGGTTATGTGATACAACAAAGGGCCAAGTTTGTTTTAACCTGCCCTCGATTGTGTGCCTGAAAGTGAGATTTTTTCATTATTCTGTCTCTCTCATTATTCAAGTATTTTAAAAATTAGTTGTTAGAGGAGCTAGTGTTCATCTCTTGCTGGATAATAATTGATTCAAGTGAGCTATGGCTCTGCTGTACTGTAGCCATTCTACGTGATGTTAAGCACTTTACTAGTTGTCTTAAAAATTTTGCTTAAAGTTAAATGAGCTAGTGCTCATCTCTCGCAAATGTTAAGCACTTTACCGAGTGTCTTAAATTTTTTTCTTAAAGTTACATGATCCTGTGCTCGCCACTGATAGTACTGTACTCTGCTACAATGTAGTTATTCTATGTAGATGTTAACCAGTTCTCTTAAAAGTTTTTGCTTCAAGTTAAATGAACTAGTGTTTTTCTCTATTAGATATTAAGCACCTTACGAGTTGTCTGAAAAATGTTGTTTAAAGTTGAATGAGCTAGTGCTCGTTCCTGCTATACTGTAGTTATTTTCCGTAGATGTTAAGCACTTTAGCAACTGTCTTAAATTTTCACTTCAACTAAATGGGCTAGTGCTCATCTTTGATTGGACGACAGTTTAATTAAGTGAGCTACGGCTCTGCTGTATTGTTGTTATTCTAAGTAGATGTCCAGCGGTTTTCAGTTGTTTTAAAATTTTGTTCAAGTTATGTGAGCGAGTGCTCATCACTGATTGGCTCACAGTTTATCCATTTTAGCCTCCATCTTGGAGAGACTGTTTCACCCTTTAAAGATGTTTTACCGCCGCAAAACGTAAAATAAAATAAATTAAAATAAATAAAAATCAAATAAAATTAAAAAATTAAAAAATTAAAGTAAAATAATAACAAATATATGTCTCCTATTTTTTCCTAGTATTACAACATATCCATATTTCAGAAAAATCGGGGAGTGAGATATCCGTAGCTTGAGAGTATTTCAAGACATTTACAATTAATAACTGAAGTGGTAATACAGAATATGAATGAATATTTCGTATACAGTGCGTTTTAAACTAGCCTCTTTCACTGCATAACTGGAAATAATATAAATGCAGTGCTTCTGGTTTTGATACACACATAGTGTACAAGCATTTTATGAAAATTTGGTGTGGGTGACGTGTTGTCGAAAATTAGAAATTTAGGATTGTAATCTACTTCCATAAAACATCTTACTAGTGACCCTTTACACCGAAGAAGAGTGGTATCGGATACTTAGCATCATAATCGTTATGTATTAAGTAGAATGTTCGTATGTTTCTACTGCAGATTTACAGTTTTCCTTCGTTCTTCATGAAATCATCACTTTTTAACTTAAAGAAAAAATAGGAAGTTCACTGTTCAGGTGAATTTTAAAATTTTGTTCGGGGCTTGGCGGAGGTAAATTATTGACAGGTTTTGAATCCTATCTACCGTTTCTTTCCGATCTTGATGATATAAGAGAGAGAACATTTTTTGATAGAGCCAACAAAATCTGTGAGCCAGTTTACTTGGAGAATGAACTAAATCACTTACGGTCGGCCTTCAAGAAAAATGGATATAGTGCCAAGGAAATTGATCGACCTTTCCATCAAAGAAGAGAAAAATCCAGAAGTTCTGATACAGACCCACGAAGAAGATCAAAGAATATTTGACATCAGCAAGAAACGCACGTTACCCCCTAGCAACACCTGGGGTTTATAAAATTCTCTGCAACTGTGGTAAAGTATATATTGGTACACCAAAAAGAAGTGTCAACACTCGCATATCTGAACATAAAAGGAACTGTCGTCTGGGCCACACGGAAAAATCGGCAGTGGCTGAACGTGTTTTTCAAAAAGGAAATCATGAAATAAAATTTAACGAGACGAGCGTTTTAGCTACGACATCTCAGTACCGTGCACGCATGTATAGAGAAGCAATAGAGATCAACAAACACCAGAATAATTTTCATTGGAAAGAAGAAAGTCTGAATTATATAAAATATGGACGTCGACACTGCACCAACAAACCGACAATCGATTATTTTTAATCGATAATGACGTCGTCATCCAGAGATAGCTACAAAGTCAGCATCACGTGACGTATGGTGGTGCCCTCTATGTCCTCTATAAATGCGAGAGTCCCTCGGCCCACAGTGGCAGTAGCCGGAAGACCCTCGAAGATGTCTCCCGCAGTTGGAGTCGAAACGTCGGGAGGAAGTTTTACATCTGGAGCACGGCCCATCAGCCCGGAAATTTTACCTGAATATTTATTCTAATTTAAATATTACCTCCTAAAAGTAAAGAATAATTTTTATACCAAGAACAGTAATACTTCAAGGATCCCAAAGCAATAACTTCTATATATGCCATAGTATAAATGTACAATTGAGGACCCGTGGGAATACTTCGCATCGTTGGTGGAATGACAAAAAAGTTGGGGAAAATGTAAAGTAGAATTAAATATAAGGAGAGGCATTAAATTAAAATTTGTGCTGTGGTCTGAATTCGAACCCGGGACCTCCTACTTACTAGTTAGGCGTTTTAGACAACTTTTTTTTATTTTTATATTTCAGGCTTTATTAACTTACTAGTTAGGCGTTTTAGACAACTTTTTTTTATTTTTATATTTCAGGCTTTATTTACACAGAAGTACCGAAAATTACATTGAGTTGGACAAAAAAAAAAAAAAATAAAATAACTGAACCAACAACGCATCAGACAACAACGACAGAAACGAACAGCGTTCCCAACGGAAAGAATTATCAATACGAAAAAAGGGAGGGGGGTGAGAGAAATGGTTAGGGCACGGACTCTTACGCCAGAGGACTCGGGTTCGATTCCTCCTCCGGCACTTTTTTTTCGTGTTTCATTTTCTTTTGTTATCAAATGTGTTTGTAAATCTATCGGACGAAACTGCGTGGTCATCAGTCCGTAGCTTACAAACTACTTAAACCTAAGTAAACTAACCTACGGACAAACACACACACCCATGCCCCAGGGAGGACTCGAACCTCCACGGCGAGCAACCGCCCGCTCCGCAGCGAGGTGCTTTAGACCGCTCGGCTACTCCACCGCGGCTTTTTTTATCCCACCCATTATTCAAAAAGTTTCTCAAACTACATTATTTTTAAAACATTGTTTCAGCTAAAAACGTAGTTTTTCAATCACTGAAAAATATTCGTGCTCGTTCTATTTCGTTTTATGGGTTTTCAACGATTAAAGGGGATTTGTGAAGGTCCCCTTGGGATGATAACGATCATCGGCGAATAGGACTGTGCGCGAGCCGTGAGAAGTAAAAGACAATTTGTTTTTGATTTCGTCGTGAACCAACGTGCCTGTTTCAATTTTCATCTTGTTATTCCGATCCGAGGTTAAACATGTAGACTGAAGAAGTTGCTGTCTCATCTGGATGGGAGAAAAAAATTCTTGTAGAATCCACTGATAGTGATCGATCAAATTTACGATTGAAGGACGCAGTGGTGTATTATGGAACAGAAAATAATTTAATTGCATCGACATCTTCGGAAGAAATCTCTCGCGATGCTATGTAATTGGACGGAGAACTTTATAATAATAATAATACATTGTAAATTTTGGGTGAAAAAACATTTGTAACTGAAGAGGAATTAATTCACACTGTTATATGTTGACAAGATATCGCAAAAATTATTGCTTTGTTTATTTTTACGATAATACCACTGCGGTTCTTGTTTGTAATTATTAGATGTATAAAAATTTAATTTTTCCCACTAGAATTTGTTATTCTGATAAAAAAAAAAACAATGGTTCTCCTCATATACGTTACAATGAAAAATGGAAAACCCATCGCCAAGAATTGTGTTGTTGCACAAAAAGAAGATAATTTTCATTCATTATCGTAACTAATTTGTTAAAGTTCATGGTTTGGGAAACTTTCTGAATAATTGGTGAACTAACAAAAGAAAACGAAACAGAAAGAGTCAGCGCCATAACAATCTAGGCCAGACTACGGCTCGGCAATGGACTGACATGTTATACTCGAAAGGCACCTAAGAAACTTCGGATCGATTTTTCTCAGGATTTTCCAAGTAGTGCGCCCTAATATTTTAACCACGTGAGGTGTTAGGGGTCCTCTTTAACCACACAAAATTTACGACAAATCCCCGACCGAATCCTTGTTTGATTACCGGTACGAGCTGAAGGACGGTCACCTGGCGACGTTGAGATCTGGGTCACTGGGGTACAGTCTTAACTGCCTAAAGTGCACAGAAATCAACACGCCGCGAGATTGACATCGGAAGGCTACAGCCATGAACATACGTAACAGAGAACAGGACGTAGAGAGGACATTATTCGTACCAATTTGTGGAAAGGCGTCGAGTAAACAGAACAGATAGACACTACACTCCATAACTTTGACAACACCATGCTGCGTATTCTAACGGAGCAACATGGAAGTGTTTTTTTTTTTTTCAGTTATTGTTTAGAATACGGAATAGCAAGCTCAAATAATGGTTAATAAGGGCATTTACAGTGTTGTACACTTAATTATTGTACATATATCTATTTATATAAAAGCGAAAGGACACTCACTGACTCACTCATTCATTCATTCACTCACTAACTGACTAAACACGAAATCTCGGAAACTGCTTCACATATGAATCTAAAATTTGGCAAGAATGTAGTCTTTTGGTAGTAGACGTCAGCTAAGAAAGGATTTTGCGATAGAGGTGATAGTTCAGGAGATGTCATAAAAAATGAAAATTTCCCCGTCTTGCGGGACGTGATAGTGTGACTTTATCAGGTTTCTATTTGAAAAGCAGAGCTCTTAGCGACTCGTAACATTCTTTAAACATATTATCAAACGTTTAGCAAACTTTTTCTCGCTGACAAACCCAGTAAAATAATGAAAGGAAAAAAGGTCGTCGCTCACTACTTTTTCAGCGTTTATGCAGTAACATTACGGCAATTGGCATGTCGTTACACTATTATTTGTATTTGCGAGAAATATCAGAGACAGTATACACGTACGTCATATGGCGTCACGAACAATGAGATGCGAGAAAAACTGGTATATCACGCGACAATACCGCACATTTACTCCTAAACCATTGGACCAGTTTCAACCAAATTTGACACACATATTCCTTAATATGAGGTAACAGTTCCTGCAGGGTTAAGAATCACATAAAACACATGGTTCAGGAATATGACACCATAAACAATAGGAATCGCAAAAAACTGCCACATAATGCGACGAGGCTTATTCATACACTCTATGAGAAAGAGTACTCAACGACTTGCAACAAACTTTACTTTTTCCCGCTTACTACTTCTCCGCTGCTCATAGACTAAAACAACGCATTCGGTATGACGTTAAAATTTATAATTTTTACACTAAAAATTGTAACCGCAGGAAATTTTACTGACAGTATGCACACATATAGTTGAATCTACCTTCTCAATTGTATCACAATACGACACGTAAACAGTAAGGTTCATGGAAAACTGCCCCAGCAAGCACCAAGTTTTAATCTGTTACTTCTTCACTACTAATTGTTTTCGCAACAGATTTTACAGACATATAGACTTATACAAATGAATATATACCTGAAAAATCGGTCGACTGAAAAGCGTGACGTCATCAAGCGATGCTAGCTCTCCAAGCTGAAGCACTGCGGTATTAGAAGAATGGCCTGTTCCAGCGAAGAACTTGCTATTTCCAATCTCTCAGTCACTAAATATGCTCATTGATTTTCCAGTACGAATAGGAAAAACTCATTAAACCTTGATCAGCTTCTTCCTGATTTTTGAGGAAACTATGAACCACAGGCAGGTGATGTTATTCTTCTTGCTGGTGATTTCCTTCAAACTTTCCCTATTATTCCGCGATCAATGCCTGTAGATGACCCGAACGCTTGTTTCGAATCATTGTGTCTTTGCAATTATTGACAAACAGTCGTCTGCATTTGCAAGACCCGTATGCCAATTCATCCTTCCAACAACTCGCTGACATTGGAAATAACAAAATTCCAGTTGATTGCGACACGTAAATCGATCAAATGGAACCAAATAATGAAGCAGTTGTCGACAAGATATTCTAAAATACAAAAACTGGGGTGGGTTGTGTGAACGTACTCATGACTTGCATATCGATGTTTACTAACGACTAACAATATCGAATGCGATCAACTGCAGTACCCTTATCGTTTTGACTTTTCTGTAATCATCAATAAGCCATAAGGGCGTTCGCTGACTATTGCTGTCTTAAATTTGGAATATTCATCCTTTCCACATGGCCAACTGTATCTCGCTTTTTCCTGATTTGGTAAACCAAAATATTTCTACGTTTTTACTCAAAATGTAAAAATAAAATGAAAAATTGTCTATCCCCTGGTTTACCCCTTTTTATTTCCACGTTATTAATTCAGCTTTGGAAAAATTAAAATTCAGTGTCTTCTGTATTAATGCAGTGCACTAAACATAAAAATATGTTTTAAAAAATTTCCAAATTTGACATGAAGTCACCAATATGATCTGTGGCCATTTTCAATTTCGTTATTGAACAATGCTATAAGGGACGCTTTAAGAAATACACAGGCCACAGGTGGTGTTGCGACTGTTATTTATTGACGCGTTTAGACCTTGCCATCGTCAGAATCTACAATTTTTATAACCATCAATTACCATATTGTTACGAAACATTACACCATGTTTTATGTATGTACTTGTTTCTTTGTATTTACGGTGTATTTTGTCTATCTCTTGTAATAATTCTCTTTCTAGTAACACCATGCTAATTGATGGTTATAAAAATTCCAGATTATGACGATGACAAGGTCGAAACTCGTTGATAAGTAACACACGCATCACCACCTTTGGCCTGTGTATTTTTTAAAGCGCCCCTACAGCATTGTTTAATTACGGAATCAATTTTTTTTATCGAACTATTGTTTTCTGGTATCATGTATTCCATGCACAACACAGACGTTTGTATTGAGGTATTTTATTACCTGGGACATTATTTTGTTGATAATTAACACTGTCAGATCAATAATGATAACATAATCTTCGCCACAGCACCAGAGACAAGACAGATCACTGCTGAAATAAAATAACGTGAGCCATACTCACTCTAACGCTCAGAGCCACATACAGACGGCAACAAACACAGCCTCCAAGACGGACAGATTAATGCCTCAGAAGTGGCTACACGCCGTACCAAGCGGCGAAATGTCGTACTGGAACCATGTTGTTCATCAACAACAATGCGACATTAATATTGTATAATACTGTATAATCCAGCTTTTAATACATTTTTGTCGTGGAATAACAATGGGAATGAATGGGTTAAGATGAATTAATGACAGTTTCGTGTCCGAATCCACGTCATAGCTCATCAGCCCGGCATCGGGCCACGTCTAGGGCGTTGTCTCTAGCGTTTCATAAATCATCAAGGAAACGTCACGAGATGTTCCATATTCTGTCTCTCCCCACAGTTACAGGTGACGTCGCTTTCGTCGATGATTCCCCATTTCACTAGATTCGTCTTTACAGGGGCGACTCCTGTTCTGAGACAGTTCAGAGACTTTCAGCTTCTCCAAGTGATAGTCTGCTGGGGGTTAGTGGATATTGGTCTGGTGGTTCCATGGGGAAAGACCTCAGTAAACTTCTTCGGGATTTCAGCCGCGTCAGTAGCTCTGGTGCTTCAAAGAGAGAGTTTCTTCCATCGAATGCTTGCCTAAATCAGACTGTTCTACAGCAAACTGTCGAGTTGCAGGTGTTTCACAACCAACTGCTTTATTGAGTTGTCCCAAGTATAAATTATAAAGGAATATAATTTCCCATTTGTGTTCTTTTCATTAGGCGTAGCAAGGCATTGTAAGCAAAGATATATCTGCTAAGATTTCGTCGCACATTCTTCTCCACCCATCCACCAAAAGTAATGTGACCAAAGTACAAATCCGGGCGTTCGCTAGTGCCGTATACCGGGTGATCAAAAAGTCAATATAAATTTGAAATGTAGATAGAAAGGTAAAAATTGACCTACATGCTTGGAATAACATGGGGTTTTATTAGAACCAAAAACAAACAAAAGTTCAAAAAATGTCTGACAGATGGCGCTTCATTTGATCAGAAAAGCAATAATGAGCATAACAAATTAAGACAAAGCAAAAATGAAGTTCTTTATAGGAAATGCTCAATATGTTCACCATCATTCCTCAACAATAGCTGTAGTCGAGGAATAATGTTGTGAACAGCACTGTAAAGCATGTCCGGAGCTATGGTGAGGTATTGGCGTCGGATGTTGTTTTTCAGCATCCCTAGAGATGTCGGTCGATCACGATACACTTGCGAATTCAGGTAACTCCAAAGTCAATAATCGCTCGGACTGAGGTCTGGGGACGTGGAAGGCCAAGCATGTGAAAGTGGCGGCTGAGCACACGATCATCAATAAACGACGCGAGCAAGAGATCTTTCACAGGCGTCTAGCAATACTTTTTTTAATTTCTTTGTTCTAATAAAACCCCATGTCATTCCAAGCATGTGTATCAATTTTTACCTCCCTATCTACATTATTCCACGATTTATTAATTTTTCAAATTTATACTGACTGTTTGATCACCCAGTATAACAAGTACTCCAAGATAACTGAAGGTTGCCTTTTTAGCTATAAAGTTTTTGCACAACGTGTGTGCTCAATTTTCGAAGAGCAGAATGCAAAGCATTACACGTGCAACAGCTGCCAGCTTGTATATATTACACCACTTTCTCATCCACCCAGCAACCAGCACACTGATTTATGAAATGATGCTCTTGAGTTCACTGAAAGCGCTAAGAAGCGTACGAAAAGGCACCGTCTATATTGATGTGCTCATCCTATAATTTGGGGTGATATGTATGGAGCTATCTACACTCATGTGACATTTTACGGCCTTGATTAAAGATTAACATCATGTATTTAGAATAACATTTCCCCTTACACTCACTTTTTATCAGACACCAATGGCAGTAAAGTGAGCGGTCGATTCTGGGGCGCTACAGACGCACGCAAAGCGACGAACGGCGATAGAAAACGCATCTGCGAAGTCTGTTAGCCGCAATACAGACGGCTCCTGCAGTTAAGTGTTTTCTGATAACAATTACACCGGCTACACCAATTTCGATGCAAATGACTGTAAAGTAATTTGCGGGGCGTCGACACGGGCTTTACGGCGAACCGAATTACGATTGCGCGTTAGGCTGTCGTCGACTCCGTTGCTAACCATTTAAAGGCCATCACTCACTTTGAACAGGAAATACGATATTACGAGGAAGGAAGGAAGGAAGGAAGGGAAGCAGGAAGAAGGGTTCGGGTTCAATATCCCGTTGTCATCGTGGTCATTAGAGACGGAGAATACGCTCGAACTGATTTAGTCAGGGACGGGGAAGGAAACCGACCGTGCCTTTTGAAGGGAACCATCCCAGCATTTCGTTGCAATTTTTTAGGAAAAAGGATAAAGTGCAACCCTCGGTCGCGAAGGTAAAAACTTTTAACCAGGTTTCGGCAATAGTGACGGATATTAATAGCCATCCCCCCGAAAGCTAGTCTATTTTGTTACTTCTGCACCATCTGGGTCACTTACGATTCTGAATGCTTCCATATATCCAACATTTCATTAAATGGTCATACTTTATGAACACTGTCAATCTGATGCGATTATCCTTAGATCCAATTAATCATTAGATGTTGAATATCAAAATTCCTTTAATAGAAATTACTAATAAACCATAATACTCTTGTAGAAAACGCTACGTTTCGCAGTTTCTCGATCTATTAAATGTCATTAGCATGCTACTGTGCGATTACCGTTATTTCACTTCACTGACTTAGATCTTTTGGAAAAGTTTGGATTTTTCACAAGTCCTGATATGTTTGATCGGAAAATAATCTTTATCTTCCATTGCAACTTGTTACCAAGTGTGATTACTTAAAAAAACATATTTAAAAGCAGGATATTTGTACAGTGGCGAAATATCTAGTGACAGCATATTATTCCATACATATAAGCCGGTGAAATTGTTTATATTCGATTTCTTATCACACTATAACAGACCCATAAAGGCGTTACAGGTTAAAGGTCCTTCTACTTCGACCAATAAGCAAACATCATTACACTTTTATACAGGATACAGACATCTGCTATTCTCCTTTAATACCATAATGTTTCATTGATCGATTATAAAAATCGCTGCTTTTTCGAAAACGGCCACAGGACAAAATTAGAATAATAATGATAATAATAAATACAATCGTTATCATCCGTTTTCAACGTAAGATAAAATACGTACAGTAGTCCTATTTAATGAAATTTTTATATTAACACCATCCCTTTGCCTGAGGCAAAGATATTTGTGAAAAAACAGCAGCAGATTGCCATTACAATGGCGTTTCTAATAAAAAGAATATTAATCCTTCAGGTGGAACGCTACACACAACAAAAACCGACTTCTAATCATTGTTGCACCATCATTTCCAAACTGCAGCATTTACAATAATGAAGCTGGAAATTTTCCAAACTCAACAAAATGTAAGACTTCGCTGGAAACTAGTCGGAGTTTCTGAGAAATTCTGAACCTTACAAAATTGGTATTTAAGAGCATATTTTTCATACGCTTTCATTCACGAGGTACAAGATGTATAACGTATTGCATCCCAAGCAGGTGCTACGACGGGTTATAAGGTTCGTAATTATTATTGAATATATTGCCGTTAGTAGAGAAGCTAAAATGGTAAATCTATTGTTTATTGCTTGATTGCTGGAAGTATATAATAACAGTGCTATCCCAGATTGTTAATTGCCTTCTTTCACAAATACTTACCTCGGTGGTAAGAGCAAGATGGTTAGGAAACTCACGTGGCAGACACTGCATCAGGGACGACATGAATCACCGCGTGGACTTCTGCCGAAGTTTAGAGAGCATACATTTCACAGAGTCAACAAATATTCCTGGTCACCAATTTTTTAAATGTATCCGTGTTGTGAAATGACTGGCAATCGTCCTATTCATGAGCTATTTATGTTCCTTCGCAATGTCACGTACGCCGATGTAAACCGGGTGATCAAAAAGTCAGTATAAATTTGAAAACTTAATAAATCACGGAATAATGTAGATAGGAAAAAAAAAGTATTGCTATACGCGTGAAAGACCTCCTGCACGCGTCGTTTGATGATGATCGTGTGCTCAGCCGCCACTTTCGTCCTGCTTGGCCTCCCAGGTCCCCAGACTTCAGTCCGTGCGATTATTGGCTTTGAGGTTACCTGAAGTTGCAAGTGTATCGTGATCGACCGACATCTTTAGGGATGCTGAAAGACAACATCCGACGGCAATGCCTCACCATAACTACGGGCATGCTTTACAGTGCTGTTCACAACATTATTCCTCGATTACAGCTATTGTTGTGTATTGATGGTAAACATATTGAGCGTTTCCTGTAAAGAACATCATCTTTGCTTTGTCTTAATTTGTTATGCTCTTTATTGCTTTTCTGATCAGATGAAGCGCCATCTGTCGGACATTTTTTTTTGTTTTTGTTCTCTTATAACCCTATGTCGTTACAAGCATGTGTCAATTTTTACTTCTCTATCTACATTTTTCCGTGATTCTAAGAATAATACACAGAAATCTGGAATTCGTAGAGGGAAAGAAGTATGGATAAGTGTATGTTGTGAAGATCGTTTTGGTTGCTGAAAATGCGATTCGTCGTCCTGTCTATGACTATTATCGTAAGAAGAAAAATGCGAAAACTGTTTATTATTCACTTTTAGTATAAGGTACTTGATAAGTAATTTGTAAGTTTAGGGACTGATGACCTCGCAGTTAAGTCCCTTAAGCTTGGGAAACATTTGAACATTCAATGCACAATGGGCCAGAATGTATGTTGGTGATCAGCCAGGAGGCGTGTGTAGGTGTCTCCTGTATCTAGGGGTTCACTATTACATCAGTTGCTCGCACCCCACACCATTACACAGCTTCCACTAACCAGAACAGTCACCAGCTGCCCTGCCAGGGCCCATGAATTCATGACCGTGTCACCATACTTGTACCCGTCCGTACGTTCGATACAACTGAAAATGAAAATCATCATACTGTGCACTGGAGAAGCACATGAATTAATCATATTGCAATGACACGTTTCTAGTCCTAAATGTCGGTGTTCACAGGCCCCTGCGAGACGTGAAGCCTTGCGTCGTGTATTCAGCAATGGTACAGGAGTGTGCCATCGAAAACCCATATCGATGATGCTCCGTTAAAAGGTTCACTGATGGTCCATAATTGAAATACGCAACTGTTTGTAGGAGGGTTGGATTTTGTCATGATAAACGATATATTCAGTCGTCGTTGGTTTTGTACTTGCAGCAATGTTTTACGGCCAAGTCGATTCTGCTGGTACTAGCTTTTATAAGTGCCTTCATATACAATAAACAAACAGCTTCTTCAATGATTGTGACCTCGTACCCGAAGTTAACTAGCACCCCAACAACGAAAATTATAATGACAGTTAATACTAGTCTTCATCTTCTTCTTAATATCGTTCATAACATTCATAAATGAATTATCTCAAAATTAGATTCCAAAGTAAAAAATTCAATACGTTGGCAAACCCTGAGTCAAATATATTTAATCTCAGTTGCTACGATAGTCTCTGTTTATTCCATAGCTCGTATATAACTGTTATCGATATCGTAATATCAATAATCGTGCCACTTTAGTGACACACAACTTAAGTCTTTCAGACCACATTCAATATTCACTTCAAAAGTACCATCACTTAAGAAAAATCATTTACACATCTAAATTCAAATCGTGGACTCTCATCAGTAACTTCTTTTCAAACTTTTTTTTTATTTTAAATATATGTGACGTAGTAATAATAAAATTCAGTATTACAAATTACAATTGCAACGAGACTCCCTCTGATTACGGAAAACCGGAATAAACTCCTTTTTTATTTACATTTTTAAATGCATTATTAATGTTTTAAAAAAAATGTCAATCGCAGTCCTCAACAGGAGGCCGACCTTGGGCTAATCAACGATAGCGAACACCTTTTTCTCGCCGACGTCGGCGGAGAACTCGTCACTGCGTACTGCTGCAGCATCGTCGTTATACATCAAACAAACAAAAGCGAAAAATTCATGGAAGTATATTATAATGACGCGGTTTCCTGTCCCCGATATTATCAGAGAACATTTTGTATTTTTATATTATTTCGGCATGTTAAAATAATTATCTATGAATGTCAGAGAAAGAAAATTTAGGAACAACACTTTCAATTTCTTTGTAAGAAAGAAGACACTCTTGCTTTGTACTTCGTAGCGATAGCATCTTGCAGACGGGAGCTGTACTTTATTATTTTTATGTGGCCGCTGTTATGTACATTCAGGTAAATATATGTGCTGTGGGCGTATCTTAAATTTATAAATAAACCCCACCTCTCACTTAAATTCGCACTTATGAATATTTATTAATAATTTTGCCCTATCCTCCCTCCGCCCATGATGTCTTTTTCAGCCTTGTTGAATCACCGCAACAATGGATGGCATAGTTTTAGTTAATATTGAATGGTGATATTTCGTGTAGCCTGCCACTCTTGTTTCAAAAATTTATTCCATAATATTATCATTTACCGGCAATATAATCTGCAGTCGATTTTCTTGTGAATTTTTAGATGTCCGATGTGTTTGACTTACGTAATATTCCTATCCGATTTATATCATGTTACTTATCTTACTTTAAGGTTTGCTACACGCGTTGTAGTTTGATATTGACGAACTGCCATCCACTGTTTGGCGAGTGGTTATCATACTATTTACAGCCAAATTTCAACCACCGATGGATCTATTGTTAAAGGTAACTGCTCGTCGATTCTTTTTGTAATATTCTGCCTGCACAACACTCCACCGTTAATTAGCTTGCCATTTCATTTAAATGCATGTAATAATTTTTCCAAAATTTTTTCCCCGTAATTTACTGATTGGGATCTCTCATAGCTTCTAACTTCAAACCACTTCCTTCTGTAAATTTGTTAATCTCAAAAATTAATAGCCAGGCTGGAACATTAAAATATGTTCTCTAACATTAATAACATTGAGAACAATAAATTCCGTAATTAAATACTGAATATTTGCGAAATTGAGCTCTATGAGGAAAATAGTGGACGGTTAAATACATATTTCACTACACGATGTGGAAGAATTGTTATTGTACCGGATTCTCGATACTGAAGGTGCAGTCGTGAAATTGTGGTACGGGATAATCCACACCCTGTCGGAAACGCAGAGATGTTGTGTCCCATCTCTCGTGAGCAGAGCGTAACACTACCTTCAGACTCACTTAAATGGTGACAACCTATTACTGTAGAAGCAGTAACCAATCTAACCCATGCACCAGCCACCTGTTGTCTTATATAGGCGATGCCGATTGTAGCGCGGTTTTCTGTGTACAAATCTCTGTTTCTGCATACACATAGCAGTACCAGTTTCTTTGGATTTTCAGTGTATTGCAGAGCCCGAAATGAAACAAGAGAATGCCGTGATTTGAATCACCTCCTGGCAAGAACCCATCCATCTCTCAAATGGTCGAACTAGTTTACAGCAGCAAAGACAATACAAATTAAAAATTTTGTCACAACTACGCTCATACCACCAGATATGGCAATTCCCTTCCCACAGTTGCTGTAAGGTAAAACAATAAAATGCAATACAACAGTTTTATCAATAAATGTCTCTTGAAATCTGTAGATATCTAGAAAACAATGTTAAATGTACAAAAGAAACTTTGCCAATCTTAGCTATTGCAAACATGAAAAAAACTACAGAAAACAAATCATAAGCAATAGAAATAATTAAGCGATATCTCTGTCCATATATTTTTGGCTCCAAATTTATATCGCAGCACGTCACAAATGTGGACTTTCATTTCCGTATATACTCAGGGGAATAAATTAGTGTCTGAGATACATATAACGCTGGTCACAAAAGGAGTAGGGGTATGCGTGATGATGGAACTATCATCACTGACGTCAGCATGAAAAACAATGAAACAACATATTTTACAGAATACACAGTCACTGCACGATACCCGCTCGGTTAGCCATGTGGTCTAATGCACCTCTTTCCGAGACGGGGAGGCGTACCGGCCCCGGTTCGAATCCGCTCGGCGGATTAACGAAGGGGGTCGGAGTGCCGACCAGCCTGGATGTGGCTTTTAGGCGGTTTTCCACATCCCCCTAGGTGAACACCGGACTAGCCCCCAAGACCCGCCTCGGTTACTTGATTCGCAAAAATTTAATAACACTTACATCCATACTATACGCAGACATTTGGGGTACACATTTCTTCTCTGGGGCATGAGGTGGTGGCAGAAAGGACATCCGGCCACCCCGTCAATTTTAACATGCCAAATCCCAATAGCCAAAGCCGACCCTGCATGTGTGGGAAAAGGGCTAAAGAGGAACAAGGAACATGAAGCTGCATCATATGATTTTCGGTCGGCCCGTCATAATATTGCGTAGTGATAGACTCTATGGTTCAGTTACGTAAATGATTTTTGCCGTATTTGAGTGCCTTTCCGACGCTCCCATTCCCTCAGAACTTTTATTTCTCATCTCTTATTTCCTTTCGACGCGTACTTTCTCTTATTTTCTGTTATTGATATTCCGAGGATAGATACTAGTCATATTTGCACGAAATGTTTCATTAACTTGTCATTTTGAATTAATTTTCACTCAGAATGAGGCGGATAATTTTATTCTCTCACATTGGATACTACTAGCTTTACTCAAGATTCTTATAGATAAACCTTAATCAGTTAATAAATATCACTCAGGTGGTCTGACACTGTTACGGGACTTCATAGTTTCCGTAGCGAATATGTAACTTTGTGGTCTTCCCGATGTAAGCTTAGTGGTTTCGTAGTTCAATGCAATACAAATCTAACAGTATTTTGCCACATAAAAGAGTTCCGTCCATGAGACGATTTCACGCCGAATTTGTTTATACATACGTGACAGCGTTTTGACGTATTGCCTGCTGGCTTTCGTGGCGAGACCACCAGAAATTGGAGTTGAATTTTGGACAATGCAGACCACTCCTGCTGACGAAACGACAGAAAAGTAATTACTCGCACAGACACACATACACACACATACACACACACACACACACATACAAATATCCCGGGACAAAAGCCATCCGTAACAGATTGAAAAGGGATTGTTTTCATTCTCGTTTATTCCTTTAGTGTGGCGTTTTTCAGTGCTGTAAGAAAGGGCAAGTCAGTACGCGAACCGCAAATGATAGTTTCTTACTTTGTGAACATTAGTAATGTTGATGTACTTGAATCTTCCTACGAGTAGCATCGAACATTGTTTAAGGGTACAAATACACGAAATTTTACATATTCAGAAGTATAGTTTTTGAAAGTCGATTAATTTCAACGCTAAACTCTTCTGTATTTTAATGTGTACCTGAAGCGTGAAGGTGTTATATAGAAGGAAAGGTCTACGTTCGTGTTAACAATGGTTATTTGTGTGGAAACATATAACTCTTTTTGTTCCTTAAACTGCGTTTGTAAATTAACAGTAATTGAATTATTTTATTATGTAGCTTTTGAAACAGATTATTTGTACATTTACTAAATATTTTAACAATTTTATATAGTAGCCAACCAGTTGCGGAATTTTTAGATTCTTAACCTAGGTTTCATTGCCACTAAAGACGACTTCATCTGAAGAATAAAATAGTTACATGAAACACACGACGTCAAAAACATTACAAGCGGGATTGCTCAAGGCAATTACAATGAAAACAAGCATTCTGGCCAATAATGCACATATACGTGGCTACGTGTCTAGTGCCTCGTAAGCAGTTCCTTCATGCCATTCATACCAGATCGGTGTAATTCGTATTTTATTTGTTTGACAGATTGCTTATTTTCATTGTAATTGATTTGAGCAATCGTACTCGTAATATTTTTGACGTCATGTGTTTCATGTAACAATTTTATTCTTCTGATGAAGCTGTCCTTTGTGGCAAAGAAACCTAGGTCAATTATCTAAAAATTACGCAACCGGATGGCTGTTATATAAAATTGTTTAAACCTGGATGACGGGTGCTGCCACTCAACCGTGCTTAAAATTGTATTTACTAAATAATGACTTAAACCACTATAATGACACATTTTCCTTTCCCCGATATTATCAGAGAAAGTTTTGTATTTTTATATTATTTCGGCATGTTAAAATAGTTATCTATGAAAGTCAGAGAAAGAAAATTTAGGAACAACACTTTCAATTTTTTTGTAAGAAAGAAGACACTCTTGCTTTGTACTTCGTAGCGATAGCATCTTGCAGACTGGAGCTGTACTTTATTATTTTTTATGTGGCCACTATTATGTACATTCAGGTAAATATATGTGATGTGCGCGTATCTTAAATTTATAAATAAACCCCCACCTCTCACTTAAATTCGCACTTATGAATTTTTATTAATAATTTTGCCCTATCCTCCCTCCGCCCATAATGTCTTATTCAGCCTTGTTGAATCACCGCAACAATGGATGGCATAGTTTTTAGTTAATATTGAATGGTGATATTTTGTGTAGCCTGCCAGTCTTGTTTAAAAATTTATTCCATAATATTATCATTTACTGGCAATAGAACCTGCAGTCGATTTTCTTGTAAATTTTTAGAAGTCCGATGTGTTTGACTTACGTAATATTCCTATCCGACTTATATCATGTCAATTATCTTACTTTACTGTTTGCTACACGAGTCGTAGTTTGATATTGACGAACTGCCATCCACTGTTCGGCGAGTGGTTATCATATTATTAAAATTTCATTTACAGCCAAATTTCAACCACCGATGGATCTCTAGTTAAAGGTAACTGCTCGTCGATTCTTTTGTAATGTTCTGCCTGCACAACACTCCACCGTTAATTAAATTGCCATTTCATTTAAATGCATGTAATAATTTTCCCCGTAATTTACCAATTGGGATCTTTCATAGCTTCTAACTTCAAAACACTTCCTTCTGTAAATTTGTTAATCTCAAAAATTAATAGCCAGGCTGGAACATTATACCACATTAAACCGTTTTTAACTATAAATTTATAAAGACAAATGTATGTACCAAGTACCCTACGCAGTTACCGCCAATCATATATATCTGCAAAATGGAACAATTACTTTTGTTTCACTAATGTCAATTTTATATAAAGAAAAGAATTATTAATGGAAGAAATAGTAATAGAAATTGTAACATGTAAATGAAGATGTAAATACATTTTATTATTAATGAATAATTTAAAGGGGGTGCTAGTCATTTGGCGCCCCTCCCCGCTCTCACCGCTTCGTCGTCGCAATGACGAAGTATCAGATTTAATAAAAACAACAAAAACTGGGTTTATATTGAGTTCCTTTATTCACAAACAGGAGAAAATGTACTGTATGGTGAAGTCATAAATGAATAAAGATAAATATTAAATAAAAATTAATTTAAAAATTTGAGGCCTAGGCCTAACTTCAGAAATTTTTTTACCAAAAGATGATCACAAACAATGCAAAATATTTAGTATTAAATAAAACATAAACGCAGATTAAAAAGTCAAATTATCCAAGTATAATAGGTGATAGAATAAAATCAACTGTGTAAATGTTTGCTCGGCCTCTCCACCGCGACAATAGGAACTGTAAGCTATAATTTTTATTCCACTTTATAATGGCTGGCTGGGGAGACAACATTGGGTAAATAATTTAAATTGTGATCAGTCTCAAATTTGTAACTGATCATGATGTTCAATTACGCGTTTCGTCCTGTTAGGCTGTGTTCACAGTGGCACCGACAGACCGACGTCAGACGCCGTCGACCGAGTTCGACTGAAAACATCGACCGACGTCGTGGTCACACTGCATCCGATATAGTTTGTCGCCTGGTCCGGTTAGAAGAGAAAGTTAGGTTCGGTTTGACTATATTCTGTGTCTGAAGTAAATTAGATTTCAATTCATGGGGGGTGCAATGGATTCCACCGACATTTTTATGCTTCGAAATTAGTGCTATAATGCATCTTTCGTTATTAATAAAGACTTCGAATGCATACGAATGAGCTACAACTGTCTGGAAAAAAGAAAGTGGCGAGGATTGTGTACTGTTCTCAGTACACAGACAATCTTTACGAATGTGTGAGGTACCGGTAAAAGGAGAATTTCCTTTACATACTTTCGTGCTGTCATTGACAAGCAATAATACAGTTTTGCTGAATTTATTTAAAGTTGTGTAGACATACACCAGTTAACCTTCATGCTTTAAAAAATGAAAAACTACACCAATTAGGGAAGTTTCTTGCTTATCACAATGAATTTCGAGGATTTATTCGTATCTTCTATTGTTTACATAATAACGGTTCTTTTTCGACGTTTCAGCGTGTGATTTCTTGACACACTTGCACTGCAGTTGTCTCTCTTAGATTAGCTACCAAAGTTTGGAAAATCGGATAGAATAAATATTGAGGTGTGTGTTTTATCATAATGTTAGAAATCATAACTTTTTCTGCTTAAAGGTATTGTGCCTCTTGCATTACTCAGAATATCAACACAATAATCGTGACTTAGGCCTACCTGTGTACAAAAACCAGTGTAAGTGACGATTTTTGTGTTGTGATATCCAGTTTAATGAAGCAGACACAATACTTGCAAGTATAGACAGACGTACTATTTACTATGTAAAAAAGTTGCAAATATTTTATTATGTATGCCACGATTTCCCTCATTACAGTAACCTCAAAAAGTCTAGACCTGTGCAAGAGGTGCATAAAATCACACTTGGAAAATCCCAATGTATTTATGTAAACAAATGCACTAAACTCGAGAAAAGTTCTCGAAATACATAATGGATGCAGTTTCTCAGTATTTAAATTCACGAAGAACACAGTTATAGGCCGCCCAGAAACATCCAATTATGATGAATGAAATGAAGTTACGGTACATTGAACTTCAATGACTGTCATTCAATATATTTGTAAAAGACAAGTGTGAAATAAAGAATAATTTTGAAAACAGAAACCACTGAAATGCGGAAGCACACGTAGGCCTACACCACATTTGCAGGCAATTTCATAGAAAAGAATCACAACTTTTTTAAGAACGCCAGAACCAGTAAGAATAATTTGTGGACAGCCAATACCCAATTATCACAGT
Source organism: Locusta migratoria (assembly GCA_026315105.1). Classification (NCBI taxonomy): domain Eukaryota; kingdom Metazoa; phylum Arthropoda; class Insecta; order Orthoptera; family Acrididae; genus Locusta; species Locusta migratoria. Next base: position 7,350,686 of record CM048750.1, on the reverse strand, counting down.
GCAAAACACTGTAAGAGAGCCACTACAATATCATTAAGATAAGGCACAATTCCGGATTGAACACATTTTGAGGTTATAATTTACGCCTAACATTTCTGGTTACGGATTTAACCAACTTGAGGTTTCCAATAAACTGTCATATCAGACCATATATTCCGATTTATATCCCGATTATGGTATTTCTAGTCTTCTGGGTGCTGCAATCTCTCTCTTTCTTTCACTAAGCATATCAGTTTCTCACCGTCCATATCTAGCATGTGAGAATGTCGGTAGATTTGACCGAAGAAAACAAACAGATTTGAATTTCACCGACTGTCGCACGATGTCTGTACGTTCGGGCGATGAGCTCGGCTACACTGTCACCGTGCACATAGTGGATGGAGTAGGCTACTGATTTGAAACGATCGGCGTTTTCCACCGACGTCTGTCGTCTGTACAACCCACCGATATCGGAGCCACTGTGACCACAGCCTTAGCGTAATCTGATTGTTAAATGTTGCAGGGCTTCGGATGCCAAGTCAAGCAGCGGTGGAAGCAGTTTTAGCAATTTTATAAAGGTTATCGTCAAGGTTCTCATATCTGATAGAAAAGATGGTGCCACAGTAGGTCCAGCGTGAAGTTTGTAATGACTTCACTGAACATTCATGACTGATGTAAGTCGTGAACAAGTGTTCTTTTTAAGTTACATTTACGACGAAAGTCAACAAAACGGAGATGTAGTGTGCCTCTACTTTATGAGAAACGGATTTTTGCAAAAATGTTTTAATGGTAATATATTCCAAATAGTAAGTATAACTGTGAAAGTATATTTGTGAAAGTGTGATCACTTCACGACTATAAAAACCATGATTCTGGCTTAACTAAAAATTATATACCTAATAACTCACCTTTCACATTTCCTCTCAACCAAGTTGACATTAACGAAGAAGATTTCTGAGCTTCCCCTTCCTTTTCTCGGGGTTTTCTCCTGAATGCCGCTCCAGATAGTTTTTTTGGCATCTTCGCACACTTCACACCTAACTAATAAACGAATACTTGTTACTTCAGAGTTACATCAGTTAAAACTCTCTCAGTCTAAAAAAAACTCAAATGCATCCGTGAAAAGTAGAACATAGAAGGGGCAACAAAGAGGACATTGACACGATTACAACAAAGAAAGTCGCAGTTCGTCTTTCTGCCACTGCGGAGCAGGTGACGGAATACTACTGAATAAGCGTATTGAATGGTCTGTGGTCAGCATATTCGGGATAACTTGGGTAATACTTCTGTAATCGAAATAGCACAGGTACAGGGGCAGCCGAGACATTACGTGTGTAATATTTGCAAACGGCCAAAAATGCAAATAAAAGTACTTATAATTACTTATTGCTAAAGTAACGAAATTCATACTATAGCTTACAGTAAAATTGATTTAATTCATGTAATTATAGTAAAGCTTTTGCCCATTTTGCGCCCCTGAACTCTGCGCCCAGGGCAGCTTGCCCCCTTTGCCCCCCACCCCTTAGATCCATCACTGCAATGTGGGAATGGTAAAAGCTTCATCAGTGTGAAGAAAACATTTAACACTCAAATTCAATACATGGCTTAATCTATATTTTTAACTATGTATTTTATTACAGAATGTATCAGAAACTTTACAAATCGTGTGAAATACAGCATAAATGCTTCTTGGCTGTAACTGGTTCTTTATTTGTTAGCATTGATGTTCGTTATACAGTGACCGATATCTAGAATTTCTACAAAAAACGAAGATTGCTTTTATCAGCTAATAATTTGAAAATAGAGCTCCGCGATTTCAATGTGGGATTAGACATATAAATATCTGGAAGACGGACATCGAAAGCTAAAACTGCTCATGAAGAATAAAAATGATCCGCTGCGGCTGTTTTAAAAATGATACGAACACGTTTCGTGACATGTTGTCAGATCAACAGGTTTCAGACTATTAAAACATTAACCAAAGGGTACCAAAGTAATCAAAACACATCCCCCGGTTCCTGTGTTTTAAAGGCTATGGTAACTCTTGGTTAACGTTTTAAGAGTATTAATCCTGATGATGTGACTACACATCACCGAACCGCTAGTACTTTTTAATAAGGTAATGGCACAATTGCAGCGAATATTTTTTATTTATTCACCAATGTGGAATCAAACTTGACTAATAACTTTTCGAAGCCTCGAAACATTCTACAGTTGATTATAATATTAGATACAAAAACCATTTAATTATATTTAGAATAAGTCGTTTACCTTATGCTAACAACGTCCATTCATTTTATATGAATAGAGGTGCACTGTTACGTACGAAATTTCTAAATCTTTTTAGCAATGTTTAATGATCAGAAATTTCAGATGTAAATACGAGCGCATGGGTCTGCGTGTTGTCCATAGTGTAAGTCCGTTTAAGTATTTTTTAAATCTAGCGACTGATGGCCCTAGCAGTTTGGTCCAACAGGTTTACAAACGTTGGAACAATTCGGTGTACTATGTCGCCATTTTCAGGTGTTTACAGTAATTTTACAGAAACCAACCTAATGAAAATTAATAAAATAAAGTACGAGACATGTTTTTTAAAGTAAGTACTGTTTTGAAATTTTAAAAAAAATTACTTGCTAAGATGTCTCAATAACTTTATTTTCACATGAAAGCCTGTACCTTAATCTATTTTTCTACATAATTTCCGTCAATACTGTGGCACCTGTCATAACATTGTACCAGTTTTTGAATACCCTCCTCATAGAAGTCTGCCGCCTGACTTGTTAACCACTGAACTGTTTCGTGGTCGTCTTGCTCGGTCACAATGCCATACAAAACACTAAGTCAAACACTAGGAAAGACATCCCATAAGGAGGAAATTGCAAAGCGTCTGTTTTCTCTCACCTTATTGTCCACTTACTGCACCAATCCTTCATTAACGACCGAAGGATGCCCACTCCGTTGTTCATCATGCACATTTGTGCGGCCATCTTTAAATACTGTCACGCACTTTCTTACCATTTCATCACTCATAATGTTTTCTCCGTAAACAGCAGAAATCTCACGATGGATATCGATCGCTTATAGGCCTTTAGCACTAAGAAATCTTATAACAGCCCGTACTTCACAGTCGGCGGGACTCACGAAGATCGGACGCATCTTATACGCTCAGTACACAATGTAAACAAGGAAGAATCAGACTGTAATAGCGTCCGTGCGTAGACAACAGATGTAGTTACCCAGTGCTCATAAGATCATTGAGATTTCTTAACACGTCTTTTTTTTAATTTCAAAAAGGTAATTATTTAGAAAAAAGAAAAAAAAAAGTCTCATAAACTAATCTTTGAGTTCCCATTTATGAGAATGAAGACGAAAACTACGTCGCCTTTTCCAACTGTTTACAAAAAATATTACAAAAACCAATCTACTGGACGCCTATTTTCGAATAGGAAACTTGCCATTTATAAAAATTAACGAATGTTACTACAGATGAACAACCTGTTGTAAACTTCCGTAGTTCAGCAAAACAGCGTATCTAAGTGACTCTTACTTCATATAGAATTATTGTTTCAGTTTCCAGATTCGTCAGTCTTATGCCACCATAGGTAGAGTTTGGCGAATTCTTTGTCATTAAAGAGAAAATTATGCCAACTTATTCAACCCTAGACAGTTGCACTCGTGAAGAGCAATATGTCGGATTATGAGAAGCACGAAAATGTTCGATCTTCAAGTTGAATATTAGGTTGTATGTTTCAGTCTAGGTTTCATATACATATAATGGTCACATAATGACCTAAATTATGATCTGCCACAGTAAAGAAATATTTTCGACGAATTATAGTTCATCTTCTACGTAATTCACACAGTCGTTGAGCAGTACGATTTCGGTTCCTCTGTCCCATACAACTTCTAAAAATACTCCACGGATAGAACATCGATTTGCAGAAGGATTTCAGAACATATACTTTCCTCAAACATTAAGAACTACCTCGGAGAACAAGACCTAATGGCCCATAGTCAAAACGAAAACAGAATGTATCGTTCACTCAAATGATGTAATGAATGCTTTCAGCAATGGACCTCAAATAGTTTCCATATTTCTTGATTTCGGAAAGACTTTCGGTACTGTACCTGACAAGCGTCTTGTAATCAAATTGACTGCTTATGGAATTATCACCACAGTTTTGTGACTGCATTCACGATTTCCTGTCAGAAAGGACACAGAGGGTAATAACAGAAAGTCATTGAGTAAAACGGAAGTATATCTGGAGCTCACCAGGGAAGTGTTATAGAACCTATGCTGTTCCTTGTCTTTATAAACGATTTAGGAGACAATCGCAATAGCTCTCTTACGCTATTCGCTGTAGATGCTGTAGTTTATCGATTAATTAAGTCCCAAGAATATCAAAAGTAAGTAAGCAATGATTTAGATGAGATATCTGCATCGTGCAGAAATTGTCAATAGACCCTAAGCAATCAATGTGTGACTTGATCCGTATGAGGACTAAAAGAAATAATTTGGACTTTTTTATATGACTACCCGCCTATGGCAGATATGTTGTTGTATTTTTAATTCCTATTAGTTGACATGTAGTTTTAAACCTTTTTACCTCCAATTTTCTGAAGAAGGTGTCCTTTGTGGCACTGAAACCTGGGTTACATTCAATTCTACCTTGCGACTGAGGGCTGTAGTTGTTTAAAATGTCTAGTATAGTACAGCCGCTGGATAAAGTATTACAAATCAGACTGCATTTACATCAGACAAATTTTTAGGCCGAAACAGCCTAACAGCTGAACAGCTGAAACTGGAAATAACACATGGATAATGTTGCAGGGAACGCGAACGAAAGTCTACCTTACCCTGGCAGAACAATTACTACACCTATGCGTCCTATTTTGGAACACTGGTGGCCATTGTGGGATCCACACGTAGTGAGACCGACGGATGATATTTAGTTCAGAGAAGGGCAGTTCGTTTTGTACTATCGCTGTAGAGGGAGAGAGTCTTCTAGAAATTATGCACGAGTTGGGGTGAAAGTATGACATCATTCGTTGTGGTGAGCTTTGTTGTGAAATTCCTGTCAGCCACTTTTTCTTCCGAATGTGAACACATTTTGTTAGTCACGGAATGTATGATATTAACTGCTTAATGGGTAAAGTTGAAAATGTGTACCCCACACCTGCACCGATTACCAACGTACGCCCCCTGTCAGATAAAAATTCTCAATTTTGGCCTGCCCACTGTCATTAATTTTTTATTTTTTTTGTAAACTGCCCGTCAATATATATATTCTTAGCTCTCACCTACATAGGGAGACACGTCGATCATAATAAAATAAGAGAAATCAGATCCAAAACGATTAGATTCATGTCTTCCCGCGTGCTATTACAGTGTGGAACGTTAGAGAAATATAATAAAAGCGGTTCGATAGAACTTCTGCCATTAACTTAAATGTGATTAACAGAATATTTATGTAAATATATATGTATGAAAACTTAATTTTTAAACTGTCTTAGCAAATTTGCTTTCAATAGTTTCGATGTTAGGAGTGTCAGATTTGCTTGATTTTATTAAATTACGGTATCTCCGCCCTTGAAAGACACCGGTAATTCCTTGATTATCACGACTGCAAGTTCTCAAATGACATGAATGCCTATCTATGATGGTAGAAAAATGAACTACCATAAGAAACGAAATCTTTCCTACGCTCCGATTTCAAATGGAATGTCCCTAATAGAGAAGCAAGGAAGTATACCAACATTCCGAGGGTACAAGAAACCTTTTATGCCATAGGAGAAGGCACAAATCTTTTGCGTGTTTCTGGTGCTTTCCAAGATTAACGCAAACGACAAACAGCAAGTAACATGCGCTCTGTACCTATTATCCACTACCTGTGTAAGACAGCCTCGAATGTAGCAAGAAAAGGAAGTACTATGAGCTGTCGCAGTGAATGTAAAACCGAGTTTAATGGACAACGTTCCTCGATTGCCTTCTCTATCCAGGATTAGAGCTAAAACAGATGAGGCTTAAAAGTTGCTACCTCGTTTCGGAAGCGAAGCAGTACAACTACTGTTTAATAGCTTATTTAGTTCTACCAGAGCCGATAAGCCAAGCAAACTGTTTTGCAGCTACGGCACTGAATTTGTTTCGTGTTGCGTCCTAAAGTGAGTAAACCCATGCGGTACCGTAGGCTTTTCGCTGTAGAAACGTTTGTTCCTGTCAGTTGCTCTGCAAGTAAAGGAGGATGGTAGGTATCCCAGTGATGAAAACCACGACGTTTCGATTAAAAATCATACTCTGCCCTCAGAATTTTTGTGGCGAAGTACTACAGATCACAAAATCATTTGAATTCTTCAAAATATTTATAGGTCTTCTCTCGTTTTGACATGGGCTGACGTTACAGTATCAGTGAATACCCATAAACCTCTTGTAATATTGATAGGTTGCTACCTTCCTATCGGTACTACTTTCCTATCGGAACTCACCAATAAGACTTGGGCAGTACATAACTCTGGGTAGTAAAAAGTTTATGGCTCGTTGTCTCTGTTCATAGGGGTGAGTAATGTATGTCAGCTTCTATGCCCTAAACAGCTACCCAATCTGTTTAAACGAGATCAACAATTAATCTGTAGTTTATCCAGTCTATCAATCTGCATATGATGACGTGAAAATATATTTAAACAAACATAAATTAAACTTCTGAAAAACCAACAAAATGAATTCTAAGATAAAGAAGTGGTTCACTCACGAAGTAATTCTTTATAAATGAGGTTTTTACTCATTTTGGACATGAAAATGCGGGGGTGGTTCTACTTTATACATCGGTAAATAAGTGAATATTTCCCCAACTATTGTTCATGAGAGGCATAATAAGTATCACACGCACTCGAGATGAAAAGTTCCAAATTGTCTTAAGGTTACGTACATATATGTCACAAATAGGTGAAACGCCGTAAATTTTCCTACAATGTCGCACTGTGAACAAGATACTGGATTTCGGTTTATATGTTTGTGAATGTAAGGGACTTAACTAGTGGATTTCGTTTGGACCTCAAACTGTTGTAGCTTTTAGTTTCTCGTTACATAACGTCTACCATGACATCACCGTCACGAACAACGGTAGTCCCTAAAATGAGCAAAACGCATTTAATGAGGTACAAGTTTATTTTTCCGATTTTCTGATGATGACAGCCATAAGGATCTACGTTGTTTTCGGTAATTTGCCTTTACAATCCTAAGCTTGTAAGCCTTACCGTGGTTGATAATTTGACGGATACTGCACGCGAATATATACATCATCATTTTTTCCACTATGCACAAATTCAGAGATTGACAGAACAGAGGATCCGGAGCAAAAAAAAAAAAAAAAAAAGTCAGTTGCGTCGTGTCCAGAAGTGCATTCCTAACAGATACCTATTATTCACTCATACTTTGTTACAGAGACTACCACCCAACATGCGCTGTACCACGCAGGGTAACTTTGCCTTTTCCGTTCGAAGAAGTGCCATTCATGATTCGAAGGATTCTATAGCTGCAACACGGTGGTTTTCTTTCATTCCTTCTTTTTAATTCTTTATTCTTATACAATAAACCATCACCTTTTAACAGCAATGCTATGCTACTTTTTCTATGTTTCAAATTACATGATTTATACGTCACGATGCATCTCAGTCGCGTCCCTATGCAACTCAGTTGTAGCCACAATCCAGGCTTCATCAGGTCGCACAATATCAACGGTCCGAGAAAACCTTCGGTAATGTGGGCTCTACGCACGGAAGACTATTGTATGTGCCTCATTGAAACCTCAACACCGTTTAAGCCGCAGAAACTGGGAGGAGGAACATTAGGATTAAAGTCGTAGCAAATGGCGCCAGGCTATGTTCAAATATGATTCAACATTTTGTGTTCTGGAAGAATCCTCGTTCCCGCATCTGGGGAGAATGTGGCACAACCATTCTGAATGGCACTTTCACTGCTCGGAGGTATAGAGACGAAATCCTTCGACCTTTTGTTGTGTCCTAATCGGGTACCGTGTGAGGCGGGTGCCTTTCGGTGGACGAGAACGTTCGTCCCCAGAGAGCTGCAGTAGTAGTCAACGTGCTTGAAGCTCGGTACCTCACAAACGGCATTTAATCAAATTGCGTGGTTATGGTATATCGCCGCAAATTTGCGACTGGATAGGGGATTTCCTGTCAGAGAGGACACAGTTCGTAGCAATCGATGGTAAGGCATCGACTAAAACAGAGATGACGTCGGGCGTTCCACAGGGTAGTGTTATTGGTCCTCTGCTGTTCCCTTATTTACATAAACGATTTGGGAGAAAATCTAAGCAGCTCTCTTAGGTTGTTTGCAGATGACGCCGTCATTCACCGTCTAGTGAAATCATCTGAAGATCAAAACGAACCGCAGAACGATATGAATAAGAAATCAGTATGGTGTAAAAATTGGCAGTTGACTCTAAATAATGAGAATTGTGAAGTCGTCCACATGAGCACGAAAATAAATCCGTTAAACTCTGTTTACAAGATAAATCAATCAAATGTGAAGGCCGTAAAGTCCACAAAATACCTAGGAATTACAATTACTTATGACTTAAACTGGAAAGAACATGTAGATAATGTCGTGGGAAAGGCGAATCATAGACTGCCTTTTATTGGCAGGACCCTTAAAAGATGCAACAGAACTACAAAAGAAACTGCATACACAACGCTTTTCCGTCCATTTTTAGAGTATTGCTGCCCAGTGTGGGATCCTTATCAGGTGGGTTTGACGGAGGACATCGAAAGAATCCAAAGAAGGGCAGCTCTTTTCGTATTGTTACGATATAGGGGAGACAACGTTACAGAAATGATACAGGATTTGGGATGGGAATTATTACAACAACGGAGCTTATCTCTGGGCTACTTACGAAACTCCAGTCGCCAACATTCTCCTCCGAATGCGATATTGTTCGCTACCACCTACATAGGACCAAATGATCATCAGAATAAAATACGAGTAATCAGAGCTCGAACAGAGAGATTAACGTGTTCTTTCTTCCCGCGCGCTATTCGAGAATGGAATGGGAGATAAAATAGTATAACGGTGGTTCGATGAACCCTATGCCAGGCACTTAAATGTGATTTGTAGACTATCCCATCTACATGTAGATGTTGAAATTCAACGAATTTACATTCAGACATTGATAGTGCTCACCCAATGACTAAAATCTAAATCTTTCACAATACAGAAATAATAGAATACGATTGCTGTTCACCGAGCATGTCTGGGCAGACTCATTGCTCCTCCAACAAGGTTGCACAACGGGCTACTGCGCTCACTGAAGAAGGCCAAATATCTCTCAACAGCTATTACGTAACCTCATACTGTCAATTCCATGCAGGTGTGTAACTGCTCTGGCGGTCCGGGTGATCGTAAGCCATATTAGAGGGCAACGAGAATGACGTTTTCACTCTCACGGTTTCCGTATGATGCGCCACTCTAAGTACACTCCACGCAAACCTCAAGAGAAAAGTGGAGACAGCAAAATAGCGTACGTACAGTATCACACTAAAATTACAACTGTAGTCAATATCTGAATAAAATACATTGCCATAATTATATTTTGTATCTTATCTCATCTGATACCCTAATTGTTTTGAGCGGTGTAGTAAGCCAGAAAATCATGGGCTTCAACTCTTTGGAAATTTGCTTCGCCGCGGTAGAGTAGCCGAGCGGTCTAAGGCGCTAAGCTTCGGAGGTTCGAGTCCTCCCTAGGGCAAGGGTGTATGTGTGTTGTCCGTATGTTAGTTTACCTTAGTTTAAGTAGTTTGTAAGCAACGGACTGATGATCATGCAGTTTGGTCCGATAGATTTACAAACATTTGAAATTTGCTTCAACAATTACATAAAAGCTACTGAATCAGAAAGCAAAGCAAAGCCCGGAAGGCTATCTTTGACGTAGAGCCTCTCTATCACACTTCTAAGAGATTGGGGAATCCTTTTTTTATTTTTTATTTTTTTATTTTTTTGCAGTACAGATCAAATGAAGCTATGTCAGTTCAGTGAATATTCCATTAAAGGAGAATTGAACAACACACCTGTAACTTTGCATTTTAGGAACGTCAACTTCAAAATAAAAGCACAAATTGAAATGGAATTATTGACATGAAAATTGTCCAAAATTATTCCAAAAACTGTGAAACTATGACAAATCCAGTACACCTGCATGAAGCATAATCTGAACTTTCTTGTGAGGCAGTGAATGAGAGAAGGCTAATTACATCACGATAAATATAATGGATAAAATATAAAAATTATGGTCAGTCGTTTCACTTCAGCGTATGGTCAGCGCAATGGAAACACAGCATCACGACTACGTTCCCACGCACAAACAGAACTAAGCCAGTTGTACTATAGACGTGCGCCACAAGTGACTTCTACAACACACCAAAGTCATAAAATTAATTAAAAATCTTAAGAGAGTAAAATACAAATCTAACGTTAAAAACCGATGTTTAAGGTAATGGGTTATCCGCAAAATTACTGTTACGTTTGGACCCAAAACAACCTTCCATTTCTAAAAAAAAAAGTTTTCTTTTATTTTTCTACAATCGGTGACCTAAAAACCAAGTCAGAAAACAAATTAACACACAGCAAAACGATTCATCGCAGTCCATTTTAATAAAGGCAACTCTACTTAGTGTACACGGAGATTGATGTAAAGTGGACTATGGGACAGTGAGCCGGATAATTTGTCTTGTTTGGAAGTTCTAAATCGGATATATTAATAACATTGCCCCGAAATCGTTTCAAGTTACGATCCCTGACACGAAAACAGCACTGACACTAGCTCACGCAGTGATTAAAGAACAGCTACCACTGAAGGCCTCCTATGAGGAAGTCGATAGAGATGAAAGAGATACGGTACTGCGAGAAGCATTTGACAGCACACAGAGAGATTTAAGTCGAAACGAGGCTCGAGTAGTGGATGATATTCACTCTGAACTAGACTTTGTTGGCAGAGCCAGTCAAGAAGAAACTCTGCCACATTATTTTGAAGATACATGTAACATCTTCATATTTCAAGAAGGATGTAATCATTCTAATTCCAAGGAAAGGAACTGCAGACAAGTGTGAATATTACAAAAACTATCACTTTACTACGGCACTGTTTCAAAATACTAACACGAATCATTTACGGACGAACAGAAAGCCAACAGAATCTGACATGGGCAGCAATCAGTTTTGTTTTTTGACAAAATGTAACGCGTGAGGCAGGAATCAGAACTTACCTTCGAAGATAAATTATGGAAAGGCAAACCTATATTTTTTGCATTTGTAGATTTGGAGCAATCGTTTGACAAAGTTGGCTGGAATAATCCTTTTCAGATTCTGCAGACAGCGGTGGTAAAACGCAGAGAACGAAAATTTCTGTATAACTTGCACAAAAATCAGACCGTTGTTAGAAGAGTTGAAAGGTATAAAATGGACGCTGTGGTAGCGGTGGTATTGAGCAAGTTGTGAATGAATGCAATGAGGAATCTGAAGAAGGACTTAAAGTTCAGGGACAGAAAAAAAAAAAAAAATTCGTGGTTCGGAGATGACATTGCAATTCTGACAGAGACAGCAAAGGACCTGGAAGAGCAATTAAACAGAAGAAATAGTGTCTTGAAAGGAAGGTATAAGATGAACATTAATAAGAGTAAAATGAGGTTCATGGAATGTAGTGTAAGAAAATCAAGCTTTGCTATAGGAATTAGGTCAGATACTGAAGCAATAAAAGTAGTAGAAGAATTGTGTTAACTGTTTAACAAAATAACTTCTTATAGCTCAAATAGAGAAGATATAAAATGCAAAATAGGTATGGGAAAAAAGTATTTCTTAAGAAGCGAAATTTTTTATATCTAATAATTATTAAAATGTGTGGAAGTTGTAACGGTATTTCTTTGGAATTTTCTGTATTAATTCTTTATGTTTTAATGATATAGGAGTCACTGCCTAAATACCTGGTAATGACCAAGCCCTGTAGTAGCCCTTCATAAACACCAAAGTACATTACAGTACATTGTCTTTAATAATGTTACCGACTGCGGAACGCATCTGACAAAACTATAACAGACCCCTCCAATTCATGTTTATTTTCTTGACTACTACTACCGAAGATACGTGTCGAGTTACTCGAGTTACTATATTAGAACATAAACAGATAGAAAAGTTTACAATACACGTGTACGTCCGTGTATATGCGAGGACAACCACACTAAAATCTTAGTGTACTCGCCCATACACCAGTTTCAAATATTAACGTAAGCAAATATTAAACATTAAACATTGTGACAATATTACGTAAAGTAGTCTGTTTCTTAGGAACAACGGAAAATTGCTGTGAAACAAACAATTGCTACGAACAACCAATCAATGACAGCAAAAGTAAATGTGGAGGGTGGTTTGTGTTAACTACCGAACAGCCTGTCTACTGACACTCTGAAAGCCGGCCGCGGTGGCCGAGCAGATTGCGGTGCGCCAGTCACGGTCTGCACGGCCACTACGGTCGGGGGTTCGATCGGGCATGGATGCCGTCCTTAGTATTAGTTAGTTCATAAGTAGTTTCTAAGTTTAGGGACTGATGATCCCGTAGTTAAGTCCCATACGCTCTACAAACATTTGAACATTTTGACGCTCTGAATGTATTCGCCAGGTAATGCAGTACGTTGTTGTAGAACCAATTAGTAGGACGAAGTAAATCGCAATTTGCGATCAGTTATGGCTTCACTGTACTAGGTTTAGATGGAATACCAAAGTGCGGCGAATGAAAATATGTGCCCGGCCGGGATTCGAACCCAGAGTCTGCTGCTTACTAGGCAGACGCGTTGACCACTCTGCCACCGAGGACACAGTGACCAACCCAACTACAGCGGACTCTTCCCCGCACGTCTCCTGCCACACCCAAATCTCCATTCGCCACGCTTTCTCTTTCCTATACCACAACTTATTTGTTCTGTAATGCTCGCAGCCACAATACTGTATTCCCGCGTCAGGAAGAGCAGACCATGAAGTATCAAAACACAATATTAATTGTCATCAGGAGCCCCTGATGCGGGAATACAGTATTGTGGTTGCGAGCATTACAGAACAAATAGACTGTGGCTGTGGCGTAGGAAAGAGACAGCGTGGCGAATGGAGATTTGGGTGTGGCGGGAGACGTGCAGGGAACAGTCCTCTGCAGTCGGGCTGGTCACTGTGTCCTCGGTGGTGCAGTGGCAGTCTGCCGGCGGACGGCGAGGAGGAAGGTTGTGCCGTGCTGTACGCTGCGCCGACGCTGATTACGAGTGGTGAGTCGCTGCGCTTGCTGTAGCGGTATTCGTTGTGTTGTACAGAAAATGAGAACGATTTCGTGATGACGCAACCGGTTGTAAAGGATGGGAAAGGCACCCTGAGGTTCACGTTTGATAAGAACTTGACTCGACCAAAATCGTTCGAAGTTGAGGAATGGTTAGAGTCTGACTTTAAACTTGGACTAGATGACATAATTGGGATCCATCTGTCGATTGTAAGCAGCATGGTTTTCGTGAAATTAGCTCGATCTGATTTATGCTCGAAAATTGTCGAATCTTGTGGAGGCGAGGCAAAATTTAAACACAGCGACGGAAAAGTTGGCACTGTTTACGTCTCTCATGCTGGCTTTGGAATACGGACAGTTCGCATATTTGAACTTCCATTTGAAATAACCAGTGAAGAGATCGACGACGTAATTTCGAAGTATGGCAGGGTTATCAGTAACGTTGGCGAGAGATGGTCCAACTCCCATAAATTTCCGGTTTTAAACGGAGTGCGCCAATTGAAAGTCGATCTACGGAGACACATTCCATCGTACATTGAGGTTTGTGGTTACCGTGCGATAGTTATGTACGATGACCAGCCAAAGACGTGTGCAGCTTGTGGCAAAACAGGCCACATGCGAGCCGAGTGCCTGCAGCGGCGCGTGGTGCAGCTGCCCGCCGGCGAGGCAGACAGGGCCCCCGTGTTGACATCCATGCCCGTGACGTACGCCGCCGCGGCGCGCAGACCCGCTGCTACAACTGCGGCTCCCGAATTGAGTACGTTTTCTGAAGTACCTGAGGCAGATAATGTTATGGAGACTGTAGAAATTTCACAACAGAACCCCTCTACGCATATTGAAACTCCAACATCTGTTGTAGTCGTGGAGGAAAAGGCTTCAGGTTTAATAATGGACACTAGTCCAGCGATAGTAGCAAACCGTCAAGAAGAAGAGGTAACTGCTGGTACTCAGACGGCACCGAGCGCAGAGCCTAATATTAATCTGAAGGACTTGACCGGAGAAAAGACAAAAAGCTAGAGGTTTCAACCACAAAAGCCAAAGACCATGTTCGAGAAACAACTGTCGCTACAGAAGACAGTGGAGCTTCTCCACAACGAAGTCCTACAAGAAGAAATAAGAAGAGGAGACTTGCTGCAAAGAATGCTGTAGAACTAGCACGTCAGTTGAGAGAAAAAGCTAAGGAGATCAGCAAGAAGCAACGTGAGGAATCACTAAAGACCTCGTTGCGAGCAAGCAGCACAGTTCATTGTGTCATATCCCACCGGAACAGCTGCCATAAGGAAAAATGCAGCAGAAACCCCCTTGCGATGTAAAGGTTTCTTCCGGAATACGAGATTCGAACTCGGACACCCTGAAGAGCAACCATCACAAAAGCTGGGCAGAGGATTTGAATGAAAGAAGTGCAGATGAAGAAATGGCGGATATTGTTACAACCGCGAAGCCCCTTGATCAGCAAGAAGAAGAACTGAACGTGATGGATACAACTTCCTTGGAACAGATGAGTGGAACAGGGGATGTTTCCGACAGTACCTCATATGACGAATTTTAACATAAATTATTAACAATATGAACGCAACACAAGCTTTCAAAGTCGCCACGCTAAATATTAATAAGATACGCTCTTCCATCCGTCTCCAACACGTGAAAGATTTTGCGCACGCAGCCGATATTGACATACTACTTTTGCAGGAAGTATCAGATATCAATCTCGATGCGATACAGGGCTATAACGCAATCACCAACCCTGGCAACGGTGCAGAACTAGGAACCGCAATTCTAACGAAAGAAGGCATTCGAGTCGAAGAAATAGAAAAACTTGTAAGCAGCAGAGGACTTGCGGCAACTATCAACAACACGCGCATTATCATTGTGTACGCACCATCCGGAAATAATAACAGGCGTGCGAGAGCGGAATTTTATAGAAGTGACATCGTTCCTCTCTTCCGTAACCATAAAGATCATATTATCCTAGCCGGTGACTTCAATTGTGTTCTTAAACCTAAAAATCAGATACCGAACTGTAATAAATCCATCGAACTTGAGCGTATAGTACAACAACTGAAATTAACCGACACCTGGGAGCATACCCACGGTGCGGCACCTGGGTTTACTTACTTTACTAGTCATTCAGCCAGCAGGCTGGATAGAATTTATGTATCAGCTGATATGAAGGACCACATTCTCCAGTCTGAAGTGTGGCCCACCTGCTTCTCTGATCATGCGGCTTACATCACAACAATTAAATTGCAGAAACAAGAGACTTACCGAGCTAGAGGCTTATGGAAACTCAACATCTCACATCTGCAAGATGAGGAATGTCGCGTGGTGATTACTAATGCCTGGAAACAATGTGAGAACAGAATACCGTCATTCAGCTCGACCACAGCTTGGTGGCTGCAGTGTGCGAAGCCAAAGATACGAAAAACGCTGATTGAATACTCACGACAGAGGAACTTTTGGTATAAAAAAACGACTGAATTTTATTTTCAATATCTTAGGGATTTGTACACCATGGATGAACAAATGATAGACAATTACACAAGGATTCAGAAAATCAAAGCAAAAATTTTAGCTCTAAAACGGAAGCAAGCGGAAGGTTTTAAAATACGGTCTAGAGTGCAGAATAATATAGACGGGGAAGAACCGTCAATATTCCACGTTATGCGTGAAAACAAGAGAGGGAGTAGAAAAATCCTGACAGAACTTAAGTTACCTAATGGACAAACTCTTACGAAACAAAATGAAATTAAAGACGCTATTCATAACTATATATCGGAACTAATGTCACATAAATCAACTGATGTAAATATGCCGGATGAGCTGACAAGGAACATAACAGGAAGACTCACTGTGGAGGAACGAGGACATCTCACAACGGATATAGAAGAGGAAGAGCTGAAAGATGCAATAGCACGGAGTCCTAAAAATAAATCCCCAGGACCTGATGGGATCCCCATAGAATTTTACCAAGTGTTCTGGCCTATACTGAAGAGCAAATTACTAAGTATGTGTAATGAACTTCTGACCGGCAATGTCGACATCCCAAAAGAATTCCCGGAGGGCGTGATAGTCCTAATTCCAAAGAACTCAGCAAGCAAAGGAATTGAAAATTTACGTCCGATCACACTATTGAATAGTGACTACAAGATTTTTGCATGCATACTGGCAAGAAGAATGAAACTGATCATGAATTCAATAACTGGCCAGTACCAAAAATGTGTCGGTAAAGACAGAAGTATCTTACAAAATATATGCGAATACCGGGATATCATATCAACTGCGGAAGTCTGTCGAATAAAGTGTGCAATAGTGTCGTTAGACTTTGAGAAGGCATTTGACAGAATTAATCATCAATACCTTCTTAATATCATGAAAGTAGTGGGGTTCTCTCCGGGTTTCCTGCGGATAATTGAACAAATATTACGAAATAGCGTAGCACGTATAATGATAAATGGACAATTAAGCCAACCGACTATGATGGCTTCCTCTGTAAGACAAGGATGTCCCATGTCAATGGCGTTATTTGCCATTGCGATCGAACCTCTGCTTTCCACGCTTACACAACAACTACAAGGATTGCAGATAAATAGCCAAAAAATAGTGTGTAATGCATATGCAGACGATGTTGGTTTTCTGGTTATGAACGAGCAAGAACTGGCGCAAGCTCTGAAGATGGTGCACAAATATGAACTGGCATCCGGAGCGAATCTAAACAAAAGGAAGTAAGGCATTATGAATATAGGTAAAGGGAAATGTACGCCAAGCCTAGAACAGTTCCCAGAAGTTGACCAACTCAAGTGCTTAGGGATTGAATTCAGGAATAATATCCAGCATACCATCGCTATAAACTACAGACAACTACTTGCTAAAATACGTGCAGTTATTCAAGAAAACAGACTGAGGCACACTCACACTTCCTGCACAGAAAGGTGGACTGAACCTCACAGATGTCACCTATAAGTTAAGATCTTTGTATGTGTGCAAGACGTACAAGCTATGGAAAACGTCGCCCAACAGCCTCACAGCCCATCTGCTAAATGAAATAGCTCCTATCAGCATACAACCTACAATTGATGTACATCACATTCCTACTGGCTTTTATCATTTTAGACACTTTTTAGTCGAATATAGCTATCTATCTTCGACAATACCAGGACAGAAGATGATGATCGTGAAGGAAGTTTACAAGGAACTCATGAAAAACAAGGGAAACAATGCCATCGAACAAAAATATCCTGTTTACGACTGGCCAATAATTTGGAAAAATATTCACGACCCCAACCTTCCTTCTAAAGTAAAAGCCACATGGTACAAAGCTGTAAACCGGAAAATAACAACTAACGACAAACTTCATGCCATACATCTCGTCAACTCTCCCTTGTGTCCATCATGCCATCTTACGGATACAGAAGAACACAGGCTGGTATGTGACAGCGTCAAGGACATTTGGCAGTTGGTCACACAGAAATTAGCGATTATCAATAGGACGACGCCTAATGTTTACAAACCATCTGATTTTTTGAATCCACATGCAAACCCTTACCCCATGACCAAACGAAATGCCGTCAATTGGATAATAGGACACACAGTGCACTATATCATGACGCACGATAAAAAGAGCAAGGAAGATTACTGGCTCTACATCACGACCCAGCACCATACTCTAACTCGAAGAAAAAATTACAAAAAGCATTATGCATGTTTTCTGAGAAGAACAATCATCTGAAACGGTGACTGTAACAATACATTCTTAATGAAATATTAAGCGCTGAAATTTTCGGAGTTAAGAGAAGCCCCAGTTTTGCAATAAATATTGATTAGATAAGAGGATGAACATTTCGAATTCGATTATCAACGGTAAACTACAAAATAAATTTCGAGAAGACGAACTCCGAGGGCATACACCTTGCTGGAAAAGGAACGCCTGTATAAAATGAAGTGATTGATATATCACCCTTCTTCAAGACTCCTTTATTTTGAGCTCATGTGCATCCATAGAAGTTCAGGAGGAAGGAGAAGGATCAATTTTATTTATTTATTTCTGTTTATATTTAATTTGGCTTTCGCAGAAGACCGTTAAAAAACAAAAACTTCGACGAAGAAGTTTCAATTTAGTTGCAGAAAAACATTGTCTTTCACAGACTCTGGAAGAAGGAGTCCTCACGACAATGAAATATTTTACAAGGAGAAATTTTATTTGTCTCTAAAGAAGAAATTACTATATCATAGCTACTGAAGCTAGCCGATGAAGGCTATTTTGGCGAGCGGAAGGACGGGTTGTAGGGGAGGATGGAGACCCGACAAAAAAAAAAAAAAAAAAAAAAAAAAAAAAAAAAAAAAAAAAAAAAAAAAAAAAGTGGTCAACGCGTCTGCCTACTAAGCAGAAAATCCCGGGTTCGAATCCCGGCCGGGAATAAATTTTCATTCGCGACAGTTTGGTAGTCTATCAAAAGCTAATAGCGTGAAGCCATAACTGACCGCAAATTGCGATTTATTTCATTCATTGAACACTGTAAAGTCGTCAAAAATATATAATTGAACTAGTAGGACATTACGAGCTGTACGGCAACACGCCTTCAAGACTATATGAGATGACAATTCCAAAGTGTTCTGTACTCTGTGAGCATAATATCGACGAAGTCGTTTACTGTAATGATGAACTCAACCTACTTCAGTTCGATTTGTTAGGAACTAAACACTCCAAATTAGCCGGCTCCCCTTTTGTTCGACGAACGCTCATGTAATAACTCCCAGCTTAGTATCTTAGTGGTCTCCTCACGTTACATACACGCACTTAGAACGATTGCTGGAGACAATTAATACTCACCTTGACTGTTACACCATTTAAAAACCAGCAAGGTACTCCAGGAATGCATACAGTGGTTATCTACAATATTTTTCTTCCAGGATAGAGTTGTATTTCATAATTTCTTGTATTTCAACACAAACGATTTGAATAGACAAACTGTGATCTTCGGATCTTGTGGAATAATTAATTAAATATGCACCTTGCCTTGCGAGGGTGAAGGTCGGGGTGAGAGATTAAAATAGGGAAAGCTTAATTTTTAAAACTCACAACCACCAACTGCGAACCAAATTCCTAAACATTCAAAAACACTGGAACTGTTATTGCTACTGTTTGACTCGTTTTCTAGGGGATGATATCACACGTTCGCAGCTTTCTTTCCCTGCATATGATTAACAAAAAGTTCATAATAAAGTAAGTTCATGTGAGAAAAGGGTGTACTACCTACTATTTTTGAAAACACTTTATGTTGTTTATTACACCATATTAAAACCCTGTGGCTGATACGTCTGTACGTCGACACATTTATCAAATAAAGTTATAGCTCGTGAGCCCACAGACAAAATGAATATTTGTCGCAAATTGTTTTCACACCATGTGGCTGTCTGAAACACCGTTTATGTTCATGCCTAAGCGACGACACGTGTTACATTAACAAAACACAGTCACTTTAATTTAGTGCGATGCACACCTTGTTCCACCGGCTAAATATTCACAACACACAGTAGCACTCGATACAACTTGGTTCAGTCTACGACGAGCAACCACACTTGGCAATTGCCACACAAAAATCTATAGTCTCCACCTGGAGATCCACATACCGACCGTGCAGAGCGACGCCGCCCGGCCAGCTCCACCACCCGCTCCCGACTCCTCACTTCCTGGGGCGGCGTGCGCGCGCGTGCCAAAAGCCCAACTGCCGGGTTTTTTCCCTACGTCATCAACTTCCCCATGTGAGCTGTTCTAACCGATTTGCCAACGTACAGCGCTCTGCCAATACATTTCTAAAACTTCACTTAAAATCAAAATAATTACACTACAGATTAAACAAATATCTTCTTATTAGGTTTTTATATTGGTATAAACATCCTTTCCACTATTTATTATAATCATGCAAATTCTTATATCACAGATAAGTGATTTAACTGAATATTTCAAGATAAATACACAAGATTAATCGAAAGTAAAATGAGAAATAGTTAATATATTACTTTTATAAACAAAACATTGCCATGCTAGTTGTGTAACTGTCTTGTATTCATTGGTAATTTATTACTTTTCATTGTCAATTAAACATATTACGCCAGATGCGACTATATCAGCTAATATATTTTTTATTTATCAACAGGCTATTTTGTAATGAGGGCCTTAAAGGTTCCTAACTGCATCGTATTACTTCAAATGCAAGTAGAATTAGAATATTTTATTTCACGCTGTGCACTGCACTGCACCTGGCACTCGCCATTGTCCCTCTCTCCCTTCACCGGAAACGAGCCTGGAAAATCCTAAGCTGGAACAAGCCACCAACGTCGGCCTGCTCGCTGGCCTCCCGTCAGCTACAAGCACACAGCAAATCTCAACGTGGAGAATTTCTACCTAGGGCCTAACTATAAATGTTGTCACCCAACTGCGTACATACATTGCTACCATAATTAATAAGATTAAAATTGTGTAACATATAGTGCATTGGCATGGTCAATGTTTGCAGTGAACTTCATACTGTTTAATTATCAATTGCTCTTAGTTACCAGTATTTCTATTGGGCGGTAATCTCACAGCCTCCATAATTAGACCGCACCTTTATATTAATACGACAGCATCACATAATGTCACTAGCAGAAAACTGAATATGTGACAAATTCACAACTCCCGACGTGTACATGTGTGTAGGTGCGGGCGTCACAGCCTTTGTGGTTGTCACGCCACATAAAGCGCTACTTTTAAAGGCCAAATGTTGGTTCCGAAACGCTACATGGAAAAGGCAATGTCCGATTACAAGATCGACTTTCTTACCTCATTTGACTACTCGGGACGTCTGTGTCTATTGCAGCGCCTCTGGTGCGTTATTCCCGTCTGTATCCAGTGGGCGTTTTCGTTTGGATGTCAGAACCAAAACTGCAGAGGTGACTGCTGTGTAGTTTCGCATCAGAATTATGAAAGGAGGTTTTGCGTGAGAGCAGGAATTGATATTGAGTTTTTTGATGACGAAATAGTAAAACAATGTTGATACTCTCGTCAAATATCGTATGGTTAATTCTGTGCATTATTCAGGACCGAAAACTAAGAAATGCATCGTCCACACATTTCAAAACTTATGAATTTACTTGATGAAGAAAATTTATACCCACAAACAATATTGAAAATCCCGTAAGCAGTTGTTTACTCTAGTAAATTACGCAGAAAATCATTTTATCGTCTAATAATTCTGAGCCTTTTGCTGTTAACGAATTTTCATTAATATTTTTTTTTATTATTTTGAGAGAAACACACGAGATAATTGTGCAATATTCTGCATTTTTGCATTATCTCGTATGTTTCACTCATAATGAATCAAATATTCTGCCAAGAACCGACGGAACAGTCTGTAAATAATTTTTTTTTACATTCGTATTCATGCATACTTTAGGCGTTTTACTTGCACAAAGTAAATAACACTCTAATTTTAATCTGCCAGTAAGTTTCTTAAATAAAATTCTGTTTTTAGATATTTACTCTCTCTCTTGTAGGAGAACGATAGTAAAAAACGGAATATTAGGCTCTGTTGCATTCTTTCCAGTGTGATGAGAACAACGCAAACAGAAATAAAGTTGTTTCCAGAAAACATCCCTTAGGCTGTGGCTAAGCCATGTCTCCACCATATCCTTTCTTCCAGGAGTGCTAGTCTTGCGTGTTTTCAAGAGAGCTTCTGTGAAGTTTGGAAAGTAGGAGGCGAGGTACTGGCGGAAGTAAAGTTGTGAGGCGGCATCGTGAGTCGTGTCGGGGTAGCTCAGTCGGTAGAGCGCTTGCCCGCGAAAGGCAAAGGTCCCAGGTTCGAGTCCCGGTTCCGGCACACAATTTTAACTCGTATAGATTGTTACAGCTTCTGATACCAGCAGCGTTGCAGCACGCTAATAAAGTCACACGATATTTGCACATTGTAAAACCAGGAGCATGGTCTTCTGCTTTTGATGACAGGCTTTTTGTTGGAAATGTTGTCCTGTTGGTGTCTTGCCTTATTCAGTCTTGAGGCGGATTGCGCGGCCGCTCCTCCTCTTAGGTTCGAGTCCTCCCTCGGGCATGGATGTGTGTGTTCTTCGTGATGTGAGCTTAAGTGGTTTCTAAGTCAAGGGCCCAATCATCTCAGCAGTTTCGCCTTTAGGATTACAAACATTTAAACACTAATTCCGTATATCAAGCATAACTACCACTTCGAACATAGCTGAATATCTGCAACCGCATATCCAAATAAAACTAGAAAGAAATGGAATATAGCCAGCTGATTTACGTATTCTGGTTTTGTCTCTTGACCAGATGTCAATAACACTTCGAGTAACTTCATCAGCAGATACATTTTTTTTTACATAAAATGATAAGATAATAAATGTCTTACTTATAGAAGTTGTACACAGGCGAAACGGAGAAAGAAAGAAGCAGTTATTACATGACAAACATGACGTCGGAATAGTGTATTAAGAGCAAGGTTTCTGTCATTGAACAACATAAAATATAACATTATGTGACAGGATAAAAACGCAGCCCTCGATCGAAAATAACAAATCATTTAACCTGATTTTGGCAATAACTATGAATTCATCAGAAATTATAAAATAAAAGAAATCACACAATAAAATATACAGCGCAGCTGTAAAGCTTACGTCACAAAATTTAAAAAGATTTTTTTGGAAAATCCTAGCCACTATGGGCTGCACGCTTGCACAGAGGCATCAGACTTTCTCTGTACTCTTCAAATTTTAATTTAGATGTACTAAAGTCTTAATTTGAGTTTAGAGTATCACATATATTGTTTCTTGTTTTACAGATATTATTAAAGTTTCTGACTAGTAAATGAGTATTCTAAAATATTTACCAATGTGTGTTGTTATATTTTCAAAGTTATCCAGTCCACAGAGATCATACATTAAACAGTGTTAATTATGATATGTAATAATCTCCAAAGTAATTCCTTCACATCCCTTTCTTTTTACACAAATCTCAGTATCCATTTTTGTCAGTAATCCACACTGGATAACTTCCTGTACTAAGATTCCCAATACTAATCACACACTGTTAAATAATAATTTATCCTTCTGCTTAATAATGTTCGTGATCGCAATACTATGCTATTCTCGACAGCTTATAACCGGACAGACCTATCTGCAAAAGCTAATCTTGAGAGTACAGAGCCAAAAACGATAGATAACGTACTCTCACTGATGTAAACCTCATAGATCTGAATATAGAGCTATCAACACAGAGAGGTGAACGTTACAGAACTGAGCATACACACACACACACAGACAGAGAGAGAGAGAGAAAATGTTCAAATGTTTGTAAAGCTTGTAAAGTCCCTAAAGTTACAAACTACTTATGAACTACTTACGAACTAGGACGGCACAAATATCCATGCCCGAGGGGGGATTCGAACCCCCGACCGTAGTGGCCGTGCAGACCGTGACTGAAGCGCCTCAGTCTCCTCGGCCACCGCGGCCGGCAGAGAGAGAGAGAGAGAGAGAGAGAGAGAGAGAGAAACCCAGTTTATATTCCTTTTCATAGCATTTTCTTTTAAAAATACACCGTTATGATTTGGGGTGCTTTGACCTCCTTACTCTGTATCTTTTTACATTTCTTTTATTAAAGTGATTTTAATTTTACTCGATTTAATTTTTTAAAATGATCTCTGCCTCACAAAAGGAATTTATAAATGACTAAAATGTTGAAATCCTACTGCCACGATAGCCAAGAACCAATGGTTGTATAGTCTATGGGACTTAACTACGGGGTCATCAGTCCCTAAACTTACAAACTACTTATGAACTAACTAAGACTAAGGACGGCACAAATATCCATGCCCGAGGGGGGATTCGAACCCCCGACCGTAGTGGCCGTGCAGACCGTGACTGGAGCGCCTCAGTCTCCTCGGCCACCGCGGCCGGAGCCACGATAGCAGTGCAGTGTTATAATTACAATTGTTTATTGAACAGTTCATCTTTATTTGGGATGCAATCTGTGTGAAATCAAGCAGAAGTACTTTAAATCGCCGTACCACGGAAAACGTTACGTTTAGTGAAGGTAACAAACACAGCCAGAGCGGAAACATTTATTCCTGCCAGCTTTTGCTGGATACTGTGCGCTGTTCTGGACGTAGGCCTGTCGCCGGCAGCCGTGCAGCCGGGCACGTTTGCCTGTATCTGCGGAACGCTCTGCCCCGGCGTCTACGTGTGAGGCACGGCTGCAGGTAAGCCGCTGAATGGATCGTTAAGCGCGCTGCCGCGTGCTCTGCCGGCGAACGTGAGCGAACGTGGGCGACCGTGAGCCAGCCGGCGCGACGTGCCGCGCTGGCAGGTAGCAGGGGGCGGCCGCGGACACGGCACATGAGGGCCAGCAACAGCCTGACGTCCGGCAGGAGAAGCGAAACACCGTACACTGCTCGAAACAGCTGAGATATCATACACAATGTCAATACAACAACGTATTTTATTCACATACACGTCACTACTGTAATTTGTGGGTAATACACTACGATATTTTCCTCTCTCAACTCTCTACATGAGGTTTTCGAAGAGCGAGCCTGATAACTTCTCAGGGCCAGATCAGCAGCACACCTGCTTGGCATGCACAGTAACAGGTTGCTTATCAGCTGTTGAGGAATACCTTGTCATTCTTCCATGAGTTCGGTATCCAGTTCTGCAGCCATTGTTGGAGCCGACATTGATTGTTAACGTTTTTGTTTTCATTTGTATGTTGTGATCGTTTATTCGTTCGTGTAAAAACATTTCGAAATGACGATAAAATAAAATAAAAATATTTTCTTTTAGTTTCTGATCCATATCAAACTCTTAAAATGCAATAACGTAAAAAATAAGCAAATTTCAGTTTATATATCAAATTCTTCTTTGAATATAATTGTTTGAAATTTCTTTCCAACACCACATTCTTTTTCATACTTTCATATATCATATTTATAGATCTACCATTAACGTTATTTAAAACATTGATGTTACGTTTTGTGCATATCACATCAAATAACTTTCAAATCTTTCATATCTAATGACAATTGTTGACCAAATTTTGCTTCAATAACTTCTGCTTCTTATATAAAATATAGTATGTCTATTTTAAGTTCAGACACTTTTTTAATTTTTTTTCACCATTAAGTGTACCAAACTACTTTTGCATTTTTTTGTATATTGCATAAAAATATTTTGGAAAAACCTGAAACTGTATTTTTCTAAGTGGACCACCCATGTTATTTTCTATAATTTTTCCGTTTTGTGGAAATTCCTTTGGATAATCACCTTTCTAATATTCGTCAATATCTGGTTCGGATTCTTTGCTAGAATCGGAATAGTTTCATTCCAGTTAACATTTGTTAATTGCGTTAAGAATCATTTTCCATGTACTTCTCACTATTGTGTTTGTTTAAATCTTTTAGTTCTATAAACCCATTCTTTTCCATGTTGTTAACTATAATATTTATACGAACATTTTCAGCTAAAAGAAAATTCAAACACTGTATTTGGTGTTCTTTGTCTATCAAACTATTTAATTTTTCTCTCATATCTTCGTAATGTATTTTACTCTTAATTAATAGATCTATAATTTTTGGGTTCTATCTGCCTCCATTTATTCGGTTTATAGCTCTTTATAAACAAATTTAATTAGATTAAATGAAGAAATTTATTATTTCTAAACATATTGCACATATAGAAATAGATGTACTTGTTTATATAACTAAGGAAACTATAAAAAAGAGTGACATCCGCTATTATTTTGCGATTTATGATATAATGTTTATCACATTCATTGTGCAGATGATGGAAATTTCATTCGTCATTCTTACAAGTATGGAGAATATTATACTCAAAAACATACAGCAACATCACTTGGTCCTATTTATGAATATCCACCATTTATGTTCGAATTTTTACAGACAATATCATAGTTAGTCCTGAGATATTCGAAATAGTTGAAATAAATGTAAAACAAAATGAAACAACGAACAGAACCCTTTGCTTATTCTTATTTGGTGTTGATTTAATTTTATTGAGTTAATCTGTTAAATTTTGACACATTTTGTTTAGTGTAACTGAATAAGGAGCTTTGTCAAAATATTCTCCGTTATTTGTTACAGGTTCTGAACAATATATTAGTAAAATGAAGTACTGTTATTTTTGAAAATCGAGATTAATGTAATTAAAAATTTTGCTTCCAGTCATGTATTTCTATTTTTGTTAGTCAATTTAGAAGGAACCTTTTCCTTTGATCTACTACCTGGACAATTAAATAAATTATAAAAATTTTACTCTAGAGTTAGAATTAATCCAAATTCAACGGTCTTTTCCAGCATAATGGTGATTTTTAACTATTATATTGCATTCCCCTTTATATTCTCATTGTTTTCGAAAATTAAAATTATCTGTTAAGTATTAGATCATTTCTTATTGTTAAAAATTCTCGCAAAATCTTGTGTTATGTCTAAATTCAATAAATAATAGTGTTCCTGTTTTAGTTCTTCTAAATTTCTTCCAGTTTTCTTAAATATGTATCGCGTTTTCCTGTACAGACATCTGAAGATATTGTTGTCCATGATATGGGTCTGAAACTTGCACCCACAAAGGCATTGCAACCATACTGTAAAGTGTAAATTGTTTTCCTTCAGTTATTCCGAATAAACTATCAAGTATTTAAGAGGTAAATCTGCAGTACGAACCAGAATTATTAATGATCATTTACACCGAAATTTTAAGCATCTGCGAAATTAGAACGAAAGTTGCTATTGTTAATCTGGAGTGAAAAATACAGGCAGACTGATTGTAGATTTCATTGACAACATAAAACTATGCCATTTTTACTCACTGGTGGTTTTTACAGGAACTACCTCTCAATCTTATCTACAGATAATTAAAATTATTCTAAATATAGCTGAAAATGAAACTGATGTAAAATATTTTAATTGATTTTAATACGTTAATCTGATATTCTTACAAAGGGCGTGTGGTTACCCACATGAAACGGACTGTCACTTAAGCCGCAGTGTAAACAGATTTTGCAGAATTGTACGAAGTCGGCGGTTCGAAATTGCAATCACAGTCTCACACAGGCAGCCACGAATTTCTGTAAGGGAAAAATGCATGTGAACCAATGAGAGCGGTCCAAGTTGCCAGTAGACAGTAACAGAGAAAAGACATGGTACAATCTGAAAAGTTGC
The DNA here is from genome assembly GCA_026315105.1 of Locusta migratoria. Taxonomy (NCBI): domain Eukaryota; kingdom Metazoa; phylum Arthropoda; class Insecta; order Orthoptera; family Acrididae; genus Locusta; species Locusta migratoria. Next base: position 7,323,175 of record CM048750.1, on the reverse strand, counting down.
TATATTTCATTTTTCTTTCATATTTACTAATGCAAACATGAGAACGCCATGAGAGTAATGCCGCCGCCTCTCGCCCCAATTTCCATCTATTCCGGTCGTGCCAGTCTCCTTATTCTAGAAATTCCCTTCATCATCTAAAGCGCTCAAATTAATCACTGATGTTCTTTAAAGACACCAAGAATATCTCTAAAACAGAGTCCTGAAAAACAAATATAAGTACATTTCGCTACTTTCCTAATGTTTCTTACTGATACAAAATGTCTCTTCCAACACTGCCCGTGGTTGCCCTGAGCCGCTTCTCCCGCTCTGTTTTAAGCTCCTTTTTAAAGACAACCCTCTCTATCGCCAAGGCGTCCGCAGCCTTACCTCTGGTCGTTTCTGTTTGGACCAAGGTCTTTCACCGAGAGAACAAGCAACAGCAGCTGTTTATGCTAATGTATTGTTCACAAGCAGTTTTATCTTCATTAAATGTTTTCATATCTCTCTCATTATTCAGAGGAAATTCAGGGAAGTCCTTCCATCTTACCCTTCCTTTGCCAGTCATAATTTACATTAGTGTTGTAATTGTTATCTAAACCTTATTATTTAATTCTTCGGACTTGTTGAACAAGAAACCAACCATTAAGAATACCTGATAAATATTTACTACCTTTCCTTGTCGAAAAATAAGAGAAGTGCATCATTATATGTTAGCCATTTAAATTGGCAGGGCTCATGGATTATTTATTGATCTGCAGATTCATCCTTAGATATTTATTTATGAATATTAACCACCTTACTCAATGGAATACGGGGCATCAAAAATCCAATGAAGATGTCATCGAATTGTGAGTGGAAAATTAATTGGGGAGTGGACATAGTTAAGTCCAATTTATTGTCAAACTCATTTGAACATGTAAAAAGTGTTAAAATATTGGTCTCCTCGCTTTTAGGTTAAGGTATGAGGTGAAAAAGGTATGTTATCTTTAATTTCGGGCATCCGCAGCCAAAAATATTTTACAAAAGACGACTAACGCAACAGCGTTCAAGTTTTATGTTTCTTAATTAGGACGTAAAGTTAAGAAGCTTATAATTGTTTTAAATTTTACGTGGACGCTGGTTAAGGCTAAATGGCAGACATGTTTTTCTAAGGAATTTTAAGCACCTGATGATGCGTCTACAGGGCGCGAAACCGGTAGTGCTTTTTTAAAAAAAATAAAAGTTAATTGCAGCCGATGCGGATATGGTATCAAAATGAAAAAGTTATGCATATCTGAGTGCCCTTAAAAGATTCTCGTAAATGTAATAGGTCAAAGGATTTTCCATTAAACTCTGTGGATTGTTATGAATGATAAGCGCAAATTAATAACTCTAAGTTGGAGAACAAAAGCGAACTTTTTTGTGGTAGTGACTGCTGTACAATGTCCAACACGTTTCAAAGGAGGTCACTGGTTTTACTTTAATGGGTTTAGGAAATAAGTTTCATTCTATATTGTGCAGCTGCAAATAGTTATTTTTCACATTTTAGCACGTTGTACGTTCTCCTCCCCTGTCAATTACTCCGGTAGTGTATAGCAACCGAGATCTAGAAGTGTCGCATTTCCTCGGAATTTTCCAAATCTCATCTGTTCACTTTGGCTTTGCAAAACATATCTTTGTCTACCTACATTGGTGAAACTGAAAGTAAAAGGAATAAGGAAGAGAGGTTAGTGTTTAACGCCACGTCGACAGCATGGTCATTAGAGGCGGAGCTTACGTTCGGACTGAATGGGAAAGGAAATCGGCCGTGCCCTTCAAAAGGAACCATCCCGGAATTTGCCTGGAGTGATTTAGAGAAATCACGGAAAACCTCAATCTGGATGGTCGGAGGTGGATTTGAACCACCATCCTCCCGAATGCGAGTCCAGTGTGTTACCACTGCGCCACCTCGCTCGGTAAATGAAAACAAGTACGTCACCTTGGAGCACTACCTATTTATTTAGAATTTATTGTAAAAACAGTGCATATGGAATACATAAAGTGATTACAATACAGCTCCAAAACTGAAACGGCGCTGAGGGACTCGGCGCAGATCCATGATGAAGCACCCATATATAGTGTCGTCTCCATGGGTGGCAATGCAAAGGCTTGTTCCACCATTAATTACATCCTTTGATAGCCACTACTGTCTTGGAATAAATTATTTCATGCCTGCTCTACCTGGTCACATAGCTCTGCTATAGTTGTTGCCTAAAGGGGGCTTCACACGGTATTTATTGAGCAATAATATGGCGTCAATATAGTGCGCGAAAGTGCGAGGCCACGAACGGCAAATATTTATTGCGCAATATTTATTCCGGGGAGCTAAGGTGGATGAAAGAGTTGCTTGGAAGGCGTTCTACTCACGGTCATATAAACATGCTGAGAGTACTTGCAGCAAAGTCGGATGATTATCGCAATTTTTTATGGATGGATAATTTTCAATGACTGGTAAACCTTATTACTCCTCATGTACAGAGAAAAGATACTGTGATGAGAGAAGCGATCAGAACCCGGAAAAAGGTTACCCATTACACTACATTGCTTGGCAAGTGGAAACATTTTCGAAGACCTCAAACTTTCAACGTTCATCGCAACCAATAGTATTAGCGGCATTGTAATGGAAACCTTCATGATGCTATGTTCAGTTTCTTCTGAAATTGTTGACAATGAGGAATCGGGTGTTTTTAGGTATATGAGAAGCTTCATTTCCTCAAAATACCGCAGAGTACTTTCGTAAACATCGTCACGTCCACTACCCGACTTTCTCTCATTGACTTTTTTCAGCCCTTTTCTGAAATTTGTACGAGGCGAGTTTCTTTTTCACGTCTTCCTTCGTAGCCGAAGGGTATGTTTCTTGAAATAGTTTCAAGAGAACATCGTAAGCCTGATTCTTTAAGCAGTTTCGTAGGTTTTCCCGGCGTAATAGTTCTTCATAGTTTCTTCGGGTTTGCTGTCGGATTTTGAAGTCAAACTGACCCAATATTTCGGCGGTACATCTGTCCGCCATCCTCAGGGGAACTTCTGCTGGTGGACTCGCCGACAAATGATGCCGAGGGCATGGAACGCCGTCGAGTGGTGTAAGGTGCATGCGCGGCCTGCCACAGGTACTGCACACAGACAGGTCTTGCGGCGCCGCCGGTGGCGGAAAGGCGGTGCTCGCGATATATCGCAGTCATGGGTTGTTTTCCAACAATCTAGTGGGTTGCATAAAAGATCGATGTTTTTTCATATTTGATAAAACCGGGTTCCACGCCCTGCTAAGCGGAAAACCCTTGTGTCTATTAATTAAATTTTCTGACAGCCTGATTTCAATGGACTCTTTATAAACATTGTCCCAAAAACCGGACGTGCTGGCCACAATACGAGTTTCATCGAACAACATCCTATGTTCCTCGTTTAGAGAATGTTCCGCAACTGCTGATTTTTCGGGCTGAAGAAGCCTGATGTGACGGCGATGTTCCACACATCTGTCATGAACAGTGCGCATCGACCTGCCAATGTACGCCTTCCCACACTCGCATGGAATCCTGTACACACCCTGTTTTTTAAGGCCCAAGTCGTCTTTAACGGATCCTAAAAGTGTCCTGATCTTGGGTGGTGGACGGAACACACTCTGGATGTTAAATTTCCATAGGATTCTGCTAATTTTGTGAGATATGCCCCCTGCATACGGAATAATAGCAACAGATCTGTCTTCCTCTTCATGTACTTTCCGGGATGGTCCAAACTGCATACCTTGAAGAATCTGCTTCTCGGAGTACCCATTCTCCTTAAACACAGAAGCCAAGTGTGAAAGTTCCTGTGGCAGGCTGTCTGCATCGGAAACTGCGTACCAGAGTCTTAAGGACGCCACTGCGTTGGTGTGGTGGGTGGCAGCTTCTTGCATTGAGGTACAGATCTGTATGCGTAGGTTTCCGGTGAACACTGTGTCCCAGGGTACTATCATGTTTCTTGTACACCATGACATCCAGGAACGGAAGCTTCCCATCGCTTTCAACCTCCATGGTGAATTTGATATTGGGATGGAGACAGTTGAAGTGGTCAGGAAATCGATTCAGAAAATCCCGTCCATGGGGCCACACAAAGAACGTGTCATCAACATATCTCCAGAAACACTTTGGTTGCAAAGCCGAAGCCCTCATTGTCATATCCTCAAAATCCTCCATAAACAAATTGGCAACTACGGGTGATAAAGGACTCCCCATAGCCACTCCGTCAGTCTGTTCGAAAATGTGGCCATTAAATAAAAAATACGTGGATGTCAGCACATGACGACAAAGCTTGACCAAGTCATCATGCAGTTTTTCGCTAATCAGACACAGGGAATCTTCCAGTGGGACACGAGTGAACAGTGAAACCACATCGAAACTGACCAATAAGTCCGAAGACTCAAGCCTCAAAGATTGCAGTCGTCGAATAATTCATGTATTCGTCCGATTTTATCTTCCATAACGCTGGAAGCGATCTATATGTCTTAAAACAGTACATTATTGTAGAGAACAGATATGAAGGCAGCGCTGGAGAAATAATTCTTTGTCTGGAAAGTAACTAAGAAGCTTATTCTGTGCTATTTATCAACACTAGTCCTTTTATTGAATTTTTCTGCAGCTAATAACTAAATGAGTATTAAATATTTAATGAAATTACTCACACTGAATGCACTTCAACAGATGCGTACTCTCGTTTGCCTTTTCTGTAGAAGCCATGCTCATTTTCTCGCCGGATAACCTATATCACGTCCGCAAAGCATAAATTTTCGGCGGGAACTACTGTGTATTGCTCAATGTCGCCCTCACGCGGTACAATATATTGCGCAATATATTGAGCGATCGTCAATATTTTTTAAAGCTTGGCAGTCTCCTGCAATACATTGCGCAAACAGTCAATACCGCTCTCAGACGGTCAATGTTATTGTACAATACTGAGTATTACGCAATACGTATTGACCGTGTGAGGGCCCCTTAACAAGACGTGTGAGTTGTCTTCACATCATATGTGCTTGGCTGGTGACATGTCTGTAATCATCCTTAAGGCCCTTTCATATGGAGTACGGTTCGCCGAAAGTTTTATGGGTGACGTTCACGTTAGTAGGCTGCACAATAGAAATCCGGCTGAAAAACACTGCCTCTGTCTCATACAGTGTACGATTCTACGAGAAAGCGTGCAGGTTGGCTTCGCTAGGCGAACGCCAAAGTGCGCAACACGTCCGAGCTGCATTATTTATCAAACGACTGTGAAGACACTATACGACAAAAAAAGCATTAAAAATACAGGTAGCTTGGTGCATGTTAGGGCGTAATTTATTACTGCCGATGAAATGCAGCTAAAATACTGTATTATTCTATTTAGAGTTGGAATTTCGACATAATGGGTTGTATGTAGTGCACTTACCCCTGACCTCGCACTTCAGTGGAGAAAAGTTTGAAATTTTCATAAAATCCCTCTTATCTCATAAATGATTGGAGGTATCATATGATTAATTTGCTTTATATACAACCAACACATTATCTCGAGATTGGTGATAGATAGCGGCATCCTTCCAACCTTCATCCACAGCAACATATGATCTAACAACCGCCAAACGAAAATTCATAGGGACTTCCAGTTTTCAATTAAAGATGTCCAGGTTGTTTTTTGTACCGTATTCAATCCGTAAATATCACAAGAACTATGCCCACTAACAAAATTATATTCAGTTCACTATGAAGCTGAAGAATGCACCTTTAAGTTGTGTGAGAATCATATGTTTTACCAAAGAGTTTCGTCTGAGAAAAACTACATTTCACTGGTGAGCGCTTGACAATGCGTTTCGTCTGGAGTGTTCTCTGTGAGTTCCCATCTTGCAGGCTGCAAGGTCACACGCCAAACGCGTCTCCTAATTGGCCAGCGCAGGTATCAGACCGGGGAGCTTACGTTAATAACAGGACGCGAGCTGTCCTGAGAAACTTACCCCAAAAACAGCCAGCCAGCAGGCAGCAAAGCCAACCTGCCACCTGACCTGCCTGCTCCATCGGGTAAGCTTCCCGAAATTCTTCTTTCCTGTGAGAGGGCCTTTACCGGGGAAGTTGCTGCAGGTCTAGCAGAGCAGAATGAATCACATGAGCGGTCGAGAATTATCTTGTTGGAAGTGTTTCAAATATTTGTTTAGTTTATGGGACTTAACTACGGGGTCATCAGCCCCTAAACTTACAAACTACTTATGAACTACTTACGAACTAGGACGGCACAAATATCCATGCCCGAGGGGGGATTCGAACCCCCGAACGTAGTGGCCGTGCAGACCGTGACTGGAGCGCCTCAGTCCCCTCGGCCACTGCGGCCGGCTATCTTGTTGGGGAAAGACAACACCTTTCTGATGCAAGAATGGTAAAATAACGGGTCTTAAACATGATTTAAAATCACTTTCACAAACACCTATCACAAGGTCTCCTATACAGGGTGTTACAAAAAGGTACGGCCAAACTTTCAGGAAACATTCCTAACACACAACGAAAGAAAATATGTTATGTGGACATGTGTCCGGAAACGCTTAATTTCCATGTTAGAGCTCATTTTATTACTTCTCTTCAAATCACATTAATCATGGAATGGAAACACACAGCAACAGAACGTACCAGCGTGGCTTAAAACACTTCATGAAATGTTCAAAATGTCCTCCGTTAGCGAGGATACATTATTCCACCCTCCGTCGCATGAAATCCCTGATGCGTTGATGCAGCCCTGGGGAATGGCGTATTGTATCACAGCCGTCCACGAAGAGTCTCTGCATGTGGTACCGGGGTTGCATAGACAATAGCTTTCAAATGCCACTATAAATGAAAGTCAAGACGGTTGAGGTCAGGAGAGCGTGGAGGCCATGGAATTGGTCCGCCTCTAGCAATCCATCGGTCACCGAATCTGTTGTTGGGAAGCGTACGAACACGTCGACTGAAATTTTCAGGAGCTCCATCGTGCATGAACCACATGTTATGCCGTACTTGTAAAGGCACATGTTCTAGCAGCACAGAGTATCCCGTATGAAATCATGATAACGTGCTCCAGTGAGCGTAGGTAGAAGAACATGAGGCCCAATCAAGACATAACCAACTATTCCTGCTCAAACGTTCAGAGAAAATCTGTGTTGATGACGTGATTGCACAACTTCGTGTGGATTCTCTTCAGCCCACACATGTTGATTGTGAAAATTTACAATTTGATCACGTTGGAATGAAGCCTCATCCGTAAATAGTAAAATGAGCTCTAACATGGAAATTAAGCGTTTCCGGACACACATAGCATATTTTCTTTCTTTGTGTGTGAGGAATGTTTCCTATGAGCTTGGCCGTACCTTTTTGTAACACCCTGTATAACCGCAGCTAACTCACAGGGAGTGAGTGCGTAGTCAACACACATGCTTATATGCCTCCCCCACCACGCCTTGATATTTGCTGAATCACTGTATTTCTTGCTGTCTGAGTGAATATTTGGTGCTGATATAGCCAGGTGCAAGATATACTCTTGCTTGCCGTATCTAAATGACGATATGATAATCCCTAAAAAAAAGAAAGACATGTTGCTGAAATTACAATTTCATGACTTTCGTACGAGCTAGGTTTAGCAGTACCCTTTGGGGAGTACGGCCTGTTTGTCACTCTGCTGCGCGATATGCTAACCTGGCACCGCTTGATTTAGCGCTGGCTGTTGAAAACTGTAGAAAAATTTTACATGTGCTCAAGGAATTTGTCTTCCGCGCAAGGAAGAGATTTAAAATGCATTCAAAAATAAACACCGACTAGCAAATTTTGTTATGCGGAACATCATGTAACATGCTATGTCTTTCCGTCGTTTGGTTATTTCTTTACTCTCGGAAACTCATAGTTGATTCAACAATATAACGAGTATGTTCACTCTGTGCTACTTTAATAATACCTCCAGAAATTGAAAACGAAAATATAGGTGCTACGGCGTATATAATGCCGCGTAGTTTACCAAATCTGTTAATCACCGAAGGTGAAAATGAAGATTAATAATTTGTGAGATAATTTACTAGGTTTAGTGAAACAGATTGTGCAGGCTTGACAGCCAAGAGCTTCAATTTTAATGCTGATCAGAATTATCATCTTAATTCAAGTACAAAAGCAGCGTTAATGGGCGGCACAGGGTTCTGCAAATTCGGGACTTTCAGAAACTTCACAGAATAAAACCCGTGGCAATGAATTTCGCCGTCGGGGGTTCGAGTCCTCCCCCAGGCATGGGTGTTTGTGTTGTCCTTAGCATACATTAGTTTAAGTTAGTGTAAGTAGTTTGTAAGCCTAAGGACTAATGTTCAACGTAGTTTACAAACATTTCAATTTTTTGTAAAATGAAGTTCGGGGAATAATCCTGCTTCACGGTGGAATGACCGAGCACTGTACGGCGCCTTGCTGTGGAGTACGCAATTGTTCCCCGTCTGAGGTTGGAGTCCTCCATTGTACATGGATGTGTGTGTTGCCCTTAGGTTAGTTTAAGCCAGTTTATGTAATTAGTATGCCTAAGGGACTGATAACCGCAGTAGGCAAATATTGTGTTCGAAAATAACGTTCCTACCCTTTGGTGAACAGCATATTATACCACCTTACGTTTTTTATATCTGTTTACTGATTTAGTCAACTTCATGGGATAAGGCACTTCTGACACTCTCTTGGATTAAACATTCATGTTATCGTAAATGAATTACAAGTTTTAGTACCACAGTTAAGAACCGTACGCAGAACCGTACACAGATATTTTAATAAGATAGGAAGCTCCGTAGCACAGTGGTAGTGTGTCAGATTATCAATCCAAAGGTCGCGGGTTCGATCCCCGTCAGGTTCTAGGATTTTTATCTGTCACTTTCCTATTGTTTCACCTCTGGCAGTGGTGCTAATGTGAAAAATGCCGAGTAGCACCGTGGTTCGGAACCCACGTTCAACTGTACGTCACCCTATAACTGGCTGGGTGAGGAGGAAGGCAACGGCATACCACCTCCAAACAGGACCATGCCTAGTAAAGCACTGTGGTGTTCAAAACCAATCTTCGGATTGTTGACTTCTTGACCTTTTTACCTTAGGGATTTATTAAAGTCCGGTCGCAACAATTAGCACGAGAAAGGGCTGAAGCAAGGAGGGAAGCTGAATTTCATAACGAGTATGAAGAGTATGACGGAACGATAGATGGCGTAATGTCAAGGAAAGATGGCGAAGAGAATGAAGACAGAAGAGTGAAAGAATTTAAAAAAATGTTCAAATGTTTGCATAGCTTATGGGACTTAACTACGGGGTCATCAGTCCCTGAACATACAAACTGTTTATGAACTAGGTAGTACTAAATACGAGACAAACATCACTGCCCGTGGGGGGATTCAAACCCCCGACCGTAGTGGCCGTGCAGACCGTGACTGGTGCGCCGCAGACCGCTCGGCCACCGCGGCCGTCCAAAACGAATGCCTTCAGCAGCACCTGATCTGATTCTGTAGGTCTGCATTACTATTTTTCCCTTTTTAAACATAATTGGTGCTGAATATGTAACCCATTTTTAAAGTCTCAATCATTCTCTGTAATTCATCTTCCACATTCATTGATATCACTACCAAAATGTCATTGTCACTGGAAGACGTAAATTCTGTCCTCCCTAAAATTTAATCCATTACCCAACAGAGAGCAGTAGACCTGTCTCCCTGGTGCTCAGCTTTCGCTGCTTTGAAACTTCGTAACGAGTCAGAATTGAAACTCCAACCGAGGCCCGAAGCGGGGACCTCGGCTACGCCGGTAAACACTGTTAGCGACCGAGCGAAGGGGGCTACTCAAGCACCTCCCTCATCCCTTCCAGTGTCCCCATATTTTTCTTCTACTTTTCAAATGTCGCTGAAGTTCTTCTGCAAACAATGTCGTACTAACACTTCGCAGGAAATGATAACAAGGTGAAATGGCCCAGTCGCGGCTATCGGGTTTGCTTGCAGAATTCACTCTGCATGCTAGTTGGTTTTTCGTTCGAATTCCCGTTATTTTTGTGTCAAGACCATGCAATGTACACATGCAATCAAGTGTAGCGATTGTTTAGTTACTTACATCATTAATAGCTGACACATTACAAATATATTGACCTATGATATTTCAACTGCTTCCACTTTTTAGTTGTACCTGTGTGCTCTAATGGTATTTGAAGAGGCTTGCTCAGGATAGGGTATTGTGGAGAGCTGCATCAAACCAGTCTCCGGACTGAAGACCACAACAACAACATTATTTTAATTATTGAGCTCTGGAATGGACAAGTCAGGAATAATAAAAAGATCAAATGGCTGATGCAACTGTTTAGTGACAAAGTTATTATTAATTTGGTAGAAACCTGAAGCACTTTTAGGAACCAAGATAAGATGTAACAGACAATTTGTAATTATTTCTCAAATACATAGTTCCACAAATCATCCACAAAACTTAAGTGGTGGCCATTTTAACATACAGGCTAAGCTTTCCAGCCAGTAATCACCAGTAATCATAACCTATGCCAGATATGCATACTTGCCTAAATTCACTCTACATACTGACTGGTTCTTTAAATGCACTGCTCAATTGCTTTTATAAGACTACAAAAAGTAAGCATACCCTCTTTGATATTTAGCACTAAATATTATAAATGAATACATTATTACCAGATGAAATTGTGACATGAGTACAACTGACATAAACATAATTGGCAACACAAATGTTTGTTTTGAAGTTAATATCAACAAGGAATACTTACTTGATGTTCTTTAAATATTAACGCATGAAAGTGTGTATTTGGAATATCATGGCGTCTACCTACATTATAAATTAAGTACAACTTACAGAGTTGCGAAGTGACTTAGGCTACATTGGAAATCATTTCATAAAGAGTGTTCTTTAAACTAAACAGTGAATACATGTTTCTCTTGATGCCGGAATTAGTTTCGGATTATCGTCCTGATACCGGTTTACTTTACTATTAACTATGTAGTTTAGTTCTACATTAAGATATAAACAACACTAATGACACGGATAATTAATAACTATTTTCCCAGTCGGGAAGCTCTTAACAGACACACGGAAATATGATGCAATCATTTGTCACAATCGTTGTATGTGTTGGTACTTCGAACACTGAGACATATACATTTTTATGTCAGTTTTCGAAACTTTAGTATATCATTTCCATGTCACGTTATTTTAGAGTTCAAACGAACTTGGTACTTTGTCTTTCTGTCCATTCTGGTCGTGATAACACGTCTCTGTGTTCTATGACAGAGGGATTAACTAGGAAAACTATTGCATCTGTCGCCAAATTACCAAGTAAATGGGTTACTTGTCGTTACAGAATATTATTTGTGAAACTGAATGTGTCATTGCACATTCTCCTCCGAATGCGAATATAAACTGTTGACTCCCACTTCCATAGGTAGAGAAGATAATCAGAATAAAATACGGGAAATCATGGTTGGAACGGAGAGATTCAGGTGTTCTTTCTTCCCGTGCGCTATTCGAGAATGGCATGGGAGATAAATAGCATAACGGTGGTTCGATGAACCCTCCGCCAGGCACTTAAATGTGATCCCATGTAAATATAGATGTAGATAGAAGCGACTGTTGGAATAACTTACAAAAGTGCCCTCTATCTTGTGTTGTTTAAGATTTATCAAACTTGATTAATCTGAAGTCTGTTTTCCTTTATTCACTTTTCACTTTACTATTACCCACTGTTTCTATATTTTCTTAGAGTTCTTTAAAGATACCCTTTTTCTATGCATGTTTAATCATCTGCAGCTCAGATTTCATTTACCTTATACAACTATTCTTCACTTTCTACAAGTTTTCCACCTTATAATGTTCTATATGTGAACTTCATTACCTCTCGGCAGTAAAGATTTTCTGATCACGATGACTTACAGAGCTTGCATACGCCCTCAAATCGTTTTTCGACAATAATTGTACGCAGCTTGCCTACCGGCGATTTCCGTATATACATTCTGATTGGATATTACCTAGATACTCACAATTAATCACAGAAGAGAAAGACGAATCATATTTCCAAAAGTTTTTAAGCCGAAGAGACCAAACTGCTGAGATAATCGCACCTAAAGTTACAGACTATTTAAATGTGCCCAACGGAGAACTCGAAACTCCGACGGAAGCAGCCGCGTAAAACGTGACATGGTACCTATGACGTCACGCCCATTCCTGCGCGTGGAGTGAGAAGACACACTTGAGCACTGATGCGATAGAAAAACTGACAAATTGAAGATGAAAACCCACGCATTGATGAGACACAGTAATTCAATGATCAGAATTTTGTAATCAGAATTTCTATTTCCGCTTCAAAGAGCGGAATAACATCACATGCAAATTACGGAGCAGTATGTGACACCAGAATTTGAAATACATAAAATTACACGTCTGACACACACAAAATTCAAATGTTCATAACCGTAAAGTCGGTTTTACGCTATGGATTTTGTGTTGAAAATGGACCACTCGAAGTGGTGCGCCTTTCGCGGCTGCGTGTAAATCAGAATATCAACCCCATTGCGAGTGCCTGTATGTCGTCAACAATCTATAGATTGTGCGCACTGTGGAGGTCTAAATTTTCGAGTGCGATGCAAGTGTGCATTAGGGTGGGCCGAAAAAAGGGAATTTTTGAGTATCGAGTTGTAATAGGGCTCGAAAGTTGCGTATTTATATGCTGATTAACGAAAAAATAATTTAAAAAAATCTAACTTAATATCTTCAGTTCGCGCAAAGGGCTTAAAGTTTCTAAAACAACGATAAATTTATAGAATTTCTGAAAGGTCATATAAAAATATATCTTTCAGAATCACGTCCTAATAGGACTAAAAATACTGCGTGTCCATGTATAGTTTTACATAAAAATATGCCGGCCGCGGTGGCCGAGGTGACTGAGGCGCTCCAGTCACGGTCAGCACGGCCACTACGGTCGGGGGTTCGAATCCCTCCACGGGCATGGATATTTGTGCCGTCCGAGTTTGTAAGTAGTTCATAAGTAGTTTGTAAGTTTAGGGACTGATGACCCCGTAGTTAAGTCCCATAAGCTTAACAAACATTTGAACATAAAAATATTTTTGATAGTACTAACTTACGTAATCAGTTCGCGCTAAAGGCCTTAACTATCGTATTTATGACATCATTTCTAAATGTTCAAAATGTTACGGAAATTTACTAATATCTCTTATTTATATATATGTTTTAAATATGTTAGGTTTTATTTATTGTGATTTGATTATATAAAGAGATAACATTCACGAGAAATCACATATTCTCAGTTGGGTTTTAGAAGAGTACTAAAGGCAAAAAATATGAAAACTAACAGCAAAGCTGCAGTAAGAACGTTTACTACACAAACACTAGATTTTGAGGCTACTGACTACAGTGAGCTTACAGATTGGTCAAAATGTAAGCTATCGCCTCACCCAGTGATGCAGAAATTGACGACAGAATCCATTTCTACATGTTTGATGAATAAGACTATCCCAGAATTTGAAATTCTTAACTTTCCGTGCCACACTCAGTCTGTAGAAAGATGTGTAAAATTAGTAACAGCGGCTGCAGAAAAAGTATGTGGGCAAGATAGCAGAGATGGATTCATTAGGACGACTCTGCTGTCAAGATCAATAATGCCCAAATCTGGACACAAATCAGAATTCAAGCCAACTACATCTTTGACTAGTATGTACATAAAGGTATAAAATATAAATAAATGTATATATTGTAAATATGAATATATAATTAGTATGGTTGGTTGGTTGGGTAGGCTGTGGGTGGAACTCTAATTGCAGCCACCTCCTCGTGGTGAGTTCTGGGTCATTTAACCAAATTTGCTGGTGAAATGGGCGAAGAGCTGCAAAGTTATGATGTTATCTCTTTATATAATCAAATCACAATAAAGAAAACCTAACATATTTAAAACATCCATATAAATACGAGATATTAGTAAATTTCCGTAACATTTTGAACATTTATTAATGTTGTCATATTTGGATTGTTAACGCCTTTAGCGCCAACTGATTACATACGCTAGGACTATCAAAACTATTTTTATGTTAAACTATACATGGATACGCGGTTTTGGAGTCCTTTTAGGACGTGATACTGAAAGATATATTTCTATATGACCTTTCAGAAATTCTATAAATTTATCGTTTTTTTAGAAATTTTAAGCCCTTTGCGCGAACTGAAGATATTAAGTTAGATTTTTTAAATTATTTTTTCGCTAATCAGCACATAAATAAGCAACTTTCGAGCCCTATTACAACTCGATACTCAAAAATCCACTTTTTTCGGTCCACCCTAGTGTGCATGTAGAGAAACAACGAACTGTGACAGTGTCTGCTGACATAGGAGGTTAACCCATTCTGGTCGATCTCGTTCTTATAAAGAAATGGTTTCGCGTCTTCTTTAACTGTTGTTTTCATCACTCCAAAAATGTTGCACCAGTCCCAGCGTTCTCCTGCGAAAGGAACAAAATATACGCAACCAGAAAGGTATTTACATTTTAAAGAGGATAAAGGTAGCACTGTGCAAAATACAAACGTTGGCTTATATATTGAAATTTATCTCTACGTTGAAAGAAGCAGAATTATTAGATGAGAAAACTATGATCGGCGTTGTTTGAACTGATGTGAAAATTAAATAGATGCTTATAACTTCATTTTCGGAATTGTTTGTTTGCGAGAATAAATTTTCTTCGGCATATAAATGTGTTAGAAATGTTTGGATAACACTTGTCGGGTTTTCTAGGTTCTTAATTGTGTACACAATTTACTATATAACATTTGACGAGAACATCAAGTACGTATTACTCTTTCGTCATTAATGAACTCAATTACTATTTTCCTGTTCATAAGTAAAAAGTGTCCTCATAACCTCACTCGTATACGGAAATACACAGCAGATAGCTCTACAGTTTTGGGTAGAGCTCCTACAATTTCAGGCTGGCTCATCCTCCATATTGTTTTCAAACGAATGCTAAACACAGCACTTACCTTATTCGAGCTGTGTCGTTTCGTTCAATTTGAGTGAAATTTTTCAGAAGTGTCCTGAACAGAGCCCCAGATCGTACTATTTTGATCTTGCATTGCGCTCCTCTTTACATCGATATGTGGATGAGAGACAAAAATCTGGAGTTTGCTTTACTTAGATTTTCTTTGCTGTACGAATAAAGGGAACAAGGGCAGGTAACATATATATTTATGTGATAAAATCGCGTACTACGTTTAATTCTACCGAAACCGGTCATCTAAATAAAAGTTAGAAGCGATCTTGGCTGGTATTTGAATAATGACCGTCAATATACCAGGTTTGTTTGCCGTTTTGCAACTATGTCTTTGTTGTCTGGTGTGACATATACACCAAATCGGATGACCGTACTCATATTGCTAAATACGCTCCAATTGTGAACATTGCATCCGAATGTCATTGATTCCTAGCTGAAAGAGGTCTTTTCGTAGCTCTTTCTCCCATCGCTTCCTGTGTCATCCAATTGCACGCGTACCACCAGGACTTCCCATAAGAACGGATACTGCATGTGGGTTTGGTCTCCTAGCAATGTGGCCTGCCAGTTATTGTACAATGTTTCATCATGCCATACAGCTCTTGGTTCTTCCTCTGTCTCAAATGATCAAATGTTTGTAAAGTTATGGACTTAACTACTCCGGTTATCATTCCCTAAACTTACAAACTACTTAAAATTACTAACCACCAAGAAAAACACAGGCGCGCGGGCGCGCGCGCATCGCCTTTAGAGGACTCGATGTTGTTTCTGATTTTATTTATTCTTATGATTTATTTTCTTTGAATTTTTTATCTTTCGTTATGTTTACTGGTTCTATATGATTTATATCTGTTCTTTGTTAGATATTTTCCTTTAAGTTTTTGTTATTATTCTTTAAGGTCTTTCGATTTTGGTTGGGGTGAATTACCCCAGACGGCGAATGGCCGCACACACCGCAGCAAGGCACTTTAGTGCGCACAGCTATTACGCCACGACTTTCTCCGTCTCCATGAGTTTGCTTCACGAACTGGCCCAAAGATCTCCCTCATTATTTTTCTTTCAAATATCAAAATGTTCTCGTCATCTTTCTTTTTTCTGGTTCGAGTTTACGTTCCTTACAACAAAATTGGTACTATTACTGCTTTGTATGCTTCAAATTTGATCTTTATTGACAGAGTCTTTGATGACATTATCTGCCTCGTACTGAAATATGTTTTAGACCCATTCACAACGCGTTGGTTCACTTCCTGTTTCAAATCATTTTGTCTGTTCAACCATGTATCCAGGTACTTAAAATATTCCACTTTAGAAAATTGTTCCAAATGTCTACCTGTAATGAGATTTCATTAGGAGCTTGTCGGGATACCTCCATTACCTCAGTTTTTTCCGCATTAATCCGTACCGCCAACTAACTTGTATTTTGCGCTACCTCATTCACAGTTTCTGCCAACTCTTCCTCTGATTCTCCTAAAACTGCAATGTCGTCCGTATATCCTAGTAAACCTGTTCTTGCATTCAGTTTCACCACTTTGTTTTCATTTCCCATTTTTACAATCTTGTTTTTAAAGTTCATTCTTGAGGAAGCACAAATCAACTGTGTTTGCTGTTAGACATAGAGGAGCCTTTCCCATCCAGAATTTGCCGACAAAGTGGCGTTCTAAATTGCTCGACAAATTGCTCGTATATAGTGAGCTGGTGGCGGGCGACCGATTGCAGGGAAATCACATGCGACGGATTGCAGCGATCCTTCTCTCGTGTGTACATCCCTTTAGGGACAGTTGGGTGTACATACAGCCTATGTCGGAGATTGCAAGCTAACATCTTTGGCGAGTGTGTGAGGCACGTAAGCGAGCTAGCGGGGGAGAACGTGCTGGTTTACTGGATTCTAGCAAACACCCCCTGCGAGTAGAGCGATATTTGCCGCACGAGGAGAAAAGTTAGCGTTGGAAATCCATTTACTTGTGTTGTCCCGCAATTCGTCTGTTCTCAGCGAAGTGTAATAACGTGTTTTTAAACAAGCTTAAAACTCTTACACATCCACATACAGAGGCGGACGAAAGTATTGAGACACTGGGAGTAATCAGAGAACCTTAAACATGTTTTAAATTTTATATATATATATATATATATATATATATATATATATATATATATATATATATATATATATATATATGCCGATGACACAGTAATTTTGTCAGAGAGTGCAAGAAATCTGGAAGAGCAACTGAATTGAATGGACAGTGTCTTGAAAGGAAGATATAAGATGAACATTAACAATTGTAAAACGAAAATAATGGAATGTAATGTCAGAAAATCAGGCGATGCTGAAGGAATTATATTAGGTAATGAGACCATAAAAGTGGTGGATGAGTTTTGTTATTTGGGTAGCAAAATAACTTCTGATGGGAGAAGTAGAGAAGATATAAAATGCAGAATGGCTGCGGGAAGAAAAGCGTTTCTATAGAAGTGAAACTTATTAATATTCAATATTAAATTAAATGTTAGGAAGTCCTTTCCGAAAGCATTTGTCTGGAGTGTAGCATTATATTGGAGTGAAACGTGGACGATAAGAAATTCGAATAAAAAGAGGATAGAAGCTTTTGAAATGTTGTGCTACAGACGAATGATGAAAATTAGATGGGTTGATCTCGTAAGTAATGAAGAGGTGCTTAATCGAAATGAGGAAAAACGGAGTGTCTGGAATATTCTAAGAGAAGGGATAGATTGGTGGGAAACATTCTGAGACATCAAGGAATCCTCAACTTAGCATTAGAAGGAAGTGTGTGGGGTAAAAATCGTAGAGGAAGACCGAGGGACGAGTACAGTATGCAGATTCAATAGGATGTAGGTTGCCGAACGTATTCTCAGATGAAGAGTCTTGCAGAGCACAGGGTAGCATGGAAAGCTGCGGTCTGAAGACCACAACAACAACAACATAACAATAATATCTACATAATGAGTACTTCCCGACAGAAAATAAAGAATCTAGTCGCACAACTGAGAATATATTCCATAACCAGGAAGTTAGTCAGAAGCTGCTTGTGTGGTACAGTGTCAAAAGCCTACCGCAAATCAGAAAAAAATATTGAGTCGATTTGAGATCCCTTGCCGATAACACTCATCACATAATGTGAGTAATCAGCTGGCTGTGTTTCGCTAGAACGATATTTCCTGAATTCATACTGACATTGAATCAATACGTCATTCTCTCCAAGGTAGTTCATATTGCTAAAAAATTATATGTTCCTGCTGAAAACCGGACTATAATATTTCGGATGATTTCCATTACCTTTCATGAATATCTTAGTGTGTTGTGTAACTTTCCAGTCTTGGGTAGATATCTTTCGCTGAGTGAGCGGCTGTATATGATGCCTAGGTACGAAGCTATTGCATCAGCATTTTCTGAAAGAAACCTATCCATTATACAATCTGGTCTGAAACACTTGCTTTTATTAAGTGTTTTAAATTGCTTTACTACTCCGAGGGTATCTACTCCTAAATTACCCATACTGGAAGTTGCTCTGTATTCGATTTCTGCTGTATTTACTGCGCCATCTTTACCCAGTTATTGCAGTAATCAATTTCACTTGTACTAGGCGCCATCCCACTTTTGATAATGAACAAAAGCATCATTTACTTACTAGAAGGAAATTAATTAACAGAAATATCAAGTAAAATATTTGTGATATTGTTTAAGAAATTAACTAATTGAGGCTATTCATAGCTGTTAGCTGCTTATATTAAAAAATCTGTTTGAAAATTATATTACATTACTGGCCATTAAAATTGGTACTCAAAGAAGAAATGCAGATGGTAAACGCGTATTCATTGGACAAATATATTATAGTAGAACTAGCATGTGATTACATTTTCACGCAATTTGGGTCAAACTGAAAAAATCAATACCCAGAGCAACCAACTCTGACCGTAGTAACGGCCTTGATACGCCAGGGCATTGAGCCAAACAGAGCTTGGATGGCGTGTACAGGCACAGATGACCATGCAGCTTCAACACGATATCACAGTTCATCAGAAGTAGTGACTGGCGTATTGTGACGAGCCAGCTGCTCCCCCACCATTGATCAAATTTGCTGAGAGGTCTGGAGAATGTGCTGGCCGGGTCAGCAGTCACACATTTTCCGTATCTAGAAAGGCCCGTACAGGACCTGCAACATGCAGTCGTGCATTATCCTGCTGAAATGTAGGGTTTCGCAGGGGTCGAATGAAGGGTAGAGACGCGGGTCGTAACACATCTGAAGTGTAACGGTCACTGTTCAAAGTGCCGTCGATGCGAACAATAGGTGACCGAGACGTGTAACCAATGGCATCCCACACCATCACGCCGGGTGATACGCCAGTATGGCGATGACGAATACACGCTTCCAATGTGCATTCACCGCGATATCGCCAAAAACGGATGCGACCATCATAATGCTGTAAACAGAACCTGGATTCATCCGAAAAATGGCGTTTCGCCATTCGTGCACCCAAGTTCGTCGTTGCGTACACCATCGCAGGCGCTCCTGTCTGTGATGCAGCGTGAAGGGTAACCGCAGCCATGGTCTCCGAGCTGATAGTCCATGCTGCTGCAAACGTCGTCGAAATGTTCGTGCAGATGGTTGTTGTTTTGCAAACGTCCACATCTGTTGACTCAGGGATCGAGACGTGGCTGTACGTTCCGTTACAGCCATGCGGATAAGATGATGCCTGTCATCTCGACTGCTAGTGATACGAGGCCGTTGGGATCCAGCACGGCATTCCGTATTGCCCTCCTGTACCCACCGACTCCATATTCTGCTAACTGTCATTGGATCGCGACCAACGCGAGCAGCAATGTCGCGATACGATAAACCGCAATCGCGATAGGCTACAATCCGTTCTTTATCAAAGTCGGAAACGTGATTGTACGCATTTCTTCTCTTTTCACGAGGCATCACAACAACGTTTCACCAGGCAATGCCGGTTAACTGTTGTTTGTGTATGAGAAATCGGATGGTAACTTTCCTCATGACAGCTCGTTGTAGGTGTTGCCACAGGCGCCGACCTTATGTGAATGCTCTGAAAAGCTAATCATTTGCATATCATAGCATCTTCTTCTTGTCGTTAAAATGTCTGCGACTGTAGCACGTCATCTTCGTGGTGTAGCAAATTTAATGGCCCGGAGTTTAATTTTACCTCTGGGTCCTTATGCGCCCCCATGTTATCCTCCCTGTGGTCATTTTTCAGTGTGTCTCCTCCAATGCATACTCCGTAACACCAGTATATGTATATATGAATGCTGTTACCTGCACGAGGCTTACATTTTTATCCTTGTGTAGCCAACGGCAACAAGAAAAGAAAACTGGAACAAGTACAGGAAAATACTTGTCATTCCGTATTTTTAAACAATCCTAGCTGAACTTTTGCTGTGGATGAATCTCACATCAGTTTTCAAGACGATAGGTGAGTGATGTTAACGCAACATATTCCTCAACATACTATTTGCACCCAAACTGTCAAGCTACACAACTCAAGATCACAAACAGAAATTGTTGAACTGCAGAGTAAATTTGTACAAGCAGTGATTGTCCAGTAAATTTGACTGTTTTATTAGTTTCCACTAGTTACGTTAAGGCTTACGTTCCGTTCTTCTGGTTTTTGCTGCGTGTCTCTTAGAGATTCACTGCAATAGAGCACCCCTTGGGAGGACCGTAGGTGTGTACCAATGCTTCACAGTCGAAAGCGTCGCTGTACCTGTGGTAGGAGCAGCAGTCTCTGACCCCTTCCCCTCTCGCGCTCTCTCCTGCTAAAGTAGCCCACAATCCTGCTCTTTCTGACGTAAAAGCCGCCTTCCAGACCTCATGCATAATCCTCTTTACAAAAGATAAAATCTAAGCCCGGCGCTGCCTTCAGAGAGCAGGCGTTGGCTGAGGAGCGCTGTGTCGGGACAATCTACTTACGGTTTACATCCGGCTATTGCTTGACTCATATCAGGCAACAATTAGAAAAGTGACTGTAACATCATGTAACGCACAACAACTTTATTAGCACAAATGACAACTCACATCACAGGCATTGTATACCATCTATCACCACCAAGTCAGAGATAGAACACAAATCAAAGACGGCATTTACGAGTTAACCTCATCCTCTCTATACCGGACTTCCTCGACAGTTTTTTCAGGTCGACAAGCCCGGTGCCGTGTTTCCCATCGACAGTAACACATGATGTGGGAGAACGTCTCCCTGTAGAATGACGTTGTCACCAACTAGGATGCTCAGCAATCCTCCATTAGGGCGTTCCACTTGGTGGGAATTGACAGGAGCATGATACTGCTTCAAAGATTCAAGAAATCTTCATCTGTTTTATGATGGAGCGTGAACTCGCTCGTTACTATCGAATTTTCAGGTCTGGTCGGAAATATTCTGTTTCTCTCCCAGAATGAAATGTGTTGGTATGAGTATAACGTCTTCAGCTTGAGAAATTGGCCTCGAATTTAGGGCAGCTTCAGAACACCGTAGCCCATCTTCATCCATACTGGAGTACTCTTTGGAGCCATGTTAAGGTTAAGATGACCATTATCTCCCAGAATCCTGCCTACTATGCTGCCCTCGGAGCTATAAACTTGCAGTTTATGCCCATTGTAAGCGAGGATTGGTGGGTGTTATCATCGGAGGTTATATCCGTTATTTTATTGTGGACTAGCTCTTGGTGAAGTGGTCTACTCGCAGTGAAGTGATGCATTCTGCTTTGGTGTGCAGAGGCCCTGCAAAATCAACGCCTATAACTCGGAAGGTTCTGTGAAGTGTTTCTTGGTGGGCTGGCAGAGGAACTTCTACTACTGACCAGTGACTCCATGTGTTATTTTGCATAGGACGCAGCAATAAAATCCTTTTAGCGTTCCAGTCGTGTAGTATCGACAAGGAGAATTGAATCTCGGATAGCACAATACAAACTCCAATGGATGTGTGTAGGATCAAACCTTCGTGAAATGGTTTCCATCTAGGATAAGAGGATGTAATTCATCTATGCTTAATTCTACATAATGAAGTCGGCCTCCTACATGCAGCAAGTCGTCACATTCACAAATGGTTTGAGATTCTTTGTTGTCTATTCGGTGGGTAGTTGCACAATCTCATTCGGAACCTTGATTTCTTGGAAAAAAGCATTCTTATTGAACAGCCTTCATACAAAAATTTGAACTGCTGCCATTACATGTGGTGTCCCACAAGGTTGCATCTTAGCGCCATTGCATTTTCTTCTGTACGTTAATGAACTCTCATCACTTACACAGCCAGAAACAGAGTTCATTTTGTTTGCAGATGATACAAGTATTACAAAAAATAGCACGTGGAGCATTGATCTAGAAAGGTCTGCTAGTGATATTTTCATGGACTTTAATAAATGATATAAATCCCACTCATTGACATACAACTGTTAGAAGACTCACTACAGGCATGTAAGAGGTTTCTATCCAGATTGTACGTAAAGTATGAAGAAGATCAGACAGTATTAAATTTCTAGGATTACAACTTGATAATAAAATGAGTTGAGAGGATCACACCACAGAACTGCTGAAACGCCTTAACGAAACTGTATTTGCAAATCGCGTGTAACTTTCATTCCAGACTGTCATATTGTATAATGTTTTGACTGTACACAAGTCAAGGAATAGTTTTCAGCGTCTAAAATAATGTAATACCCAATATTTTTGTGCAAATTCACGGATATCCTGTAGAAGTTTTTTCAAAGAACTGGGTATACTAACTACTGCGTCTTATTATATTCTTCATGAAAATTCCCCAATAAACAGGTCAGTGATACAAACAATACTAGGAACAAAAATGATCCACACAAGAACTTAAAAGCTCTTATTTAGTTGAAAAAGGGGTGCACTACTTCGGAACAAACATTTTCAATAATTTACCAGCAACCATAAAACTTTAGCTAAAATAATAATCAGTTTAAGAGGAGCCTGAAAGATTCATCCTTCTACGCCATTTACAAATATTTGAATGGAACCAAATGATCTACGAATGTATACTGTTAGTATTATGATATCAGCTTGTAAAAGAAAGATAATTATATATTGACATGTCCACGTCAACGAGGGTCTCCTTAATATGGATCTGTTGAACGAACGACTAATCTAATCCAGTCAAATATATATACATTTCGAAAGCTCTCTGATTTTACGTCTTTACTCTGGGCAGATGCGCATATAATTGCGGTGATAGGAGCATTTTTTCCTTCATGTTGATCTATATGTTTTATAAGTCGAAAGCAGAATTTAAGAGTCGCGTGTTGTCTGTCGTTTTCCTCCTGTATTATTATCGTAGGCGATACTGAACATGTCTCTACTTACTTACTTTCCACTGGTGAGAACAATGGATATTGACGTATAAGTTACACATGATCTAGATTAAATTCTACTTCTAGAAATTATTACCATTCTTTAATCACCATCCTTTGTAGATGAGTTCTAAATAGTTAAATTACAGATTATATCTGTATTTTCTTACCATTCTTTAATCACCATTCTTTGTAGATGAGTTCTAAATAATTAAATTACAGATTATATCTATATTTTCTTAACCCTTTAATGTATTGTATAGCCGATCACGTACATACGTTATCTCTCAAACTGATCAACATTTTACCACAAATCCATTTGTAGCTGCTTGTATACATAGCGTTACGTATCCTACAAGCTCGCCCTAGAAATTATAAAATGTAGAATGCTGCTGAATCATTTCGACAGATAGGTGCAGTGAGCTACTCCTAAAATGTGCGTTTGTTTACTTTATTATTCCTCCTTGGTCGTGTAAAAGTAGTCAATCACATCATCATCAGTAGTCAATTGCATTACGAGATACTTTCCTGAAACGTGAGAGGCTTAATAGTGACATTCACTGTATCAGGTACCCCATTGAAGCATATGTAGCTGACCAGCTATGTACTTTTTGTTACTAGCATTCCATAATAATTTTAAGGAATTTTTTCCTAATACTTTACTCAGTATATACGCAGTATACATTATTCGTGGTAGTTTTTATAGCTTCAAATAAAAAATATCACGCCTTAAACGGTTAAGTTAATGATCACTATAAGAGCAGTCAGTATATTTTTCAGTAGGTCCCACCCTACGTACAGCCGAGTCACCGATAATTGAGCCAACCATAACACGGACGCAAGCTTTGCTGACTGTGCACGTGTTTTCCGACGTGATTACGGCTATTGAGTTACTGCCAGAGAGACCCGAGAACGTCTCCAGTGCAGTGGGTGTCGTTTGAGCCCCTCGTCACGTCTCGCGCTTGTAGGTGGCTGGCTGGAGCGACGCTGTTCAACTAATTACGGAGACGAACGTGAGGCGACTCTCACGAAGAGGCTTTTCCTGTCTTTTGCACGGTGGCGTTCACTAGCATGCACGTTCTTTGTCGATAGCCCAACGAGTCTGTGTGTTCACAAAATCATCAAAGAAACAACAACATCTGACATAGATGGAGTAGTACGGCTGAAAATAAAGAGGAAATCAAACTGCTCTTCAGCATTCCCACACACAATAAGTCTAAAGACAATCGAAACCGACCATATGCACGAGATACAGTCGACAGCGTTGTCATTAGACGCTCGGAGTGTTTGGGTAAGAAAGTGGAAGGAAATTGCCGCGCCCTTTGAAAGGAACCACCCTGGAATTGCCTGGAGTGAATCAGGGACATTAAGGAAATCCTAAATCTGGATCGCCGGAGATGTCCTTCGAGCTAGAGTCGCTAAAACTCAGCGCAGGCTTTAGGGGAAAGGCAAGGGAAAGGCTGAAACAAAAAATAAATTGGTAATCCATAGATGGTGGAGTCGATCCACGTTCAGTCATAAAATTTTTGACTGTCTCTTCCCAATTCTTTCACCTCTGGTAATGTTGTTGGTGAGAAATGTTGCACAAGTGACATTCTAAAGAAGAGGAGGTGAAAATATACGTATGATTTCTCACGGTGTTCGGCGGAAGGTACTTCATAGCGGTTTTACTGACATCTCGATGAAAAGTGGTCACCTTGAAAACAAGATAAGCTCGGTGTTTAGGAGAGACTTGTAATTAGTTTTAGTGTAGCTGGTGAACAGAGAGAGGAGACATGAGGAAATTGGCAGGGAGTAATGACACAGAGAGGTAATGACATGTATGAGGGTGGTGATGGATGGGTGGATAGGGGGGAGTAGGAGGAGGAGAAGGACAACTAAGCGACAACTGCGGTGGTGTAGGAGGAGACAGAAGACAAGTAAATAGCAGAGGGACGAGGAGACAGATGGAGGGAGGACGTAGTACAGTAGTACAAGGGGTAACAGAACACAGCAATAAGTAAATACCCGGGAAACAACGAATTTTTAGCTCGCTAATACAGAGAGGAGAACAAGACGAGGAAGAGAAAGGTATGAAATAAGCATACAGATTGGTAAAGGATGGGCAGAGTACGGGAGGGAGTATAGGATGTACATAAACTGCCTGACTATTTAAAAATGCCAAGTTCGCAACTTCGAGAATAAATTACGAATTTCAGGAAATTCGTATGAGCCGTCCCGGCTCCTGTTTCTTCGATTGCCACTGTCCTTGAATTAATTACTGGCGCCAGCACCATCGATCTCTGTGTGCTTGCACTGCTCGTGGCACTGTTTGATTTATCGCACGTCGATTGTCTTCTGACGTGTGTTTTCCTCGCCGCGTGTGGCGCTACCGTGGCGCGCCGAGGCAGTTGCAGAGCGGACAGGGTATCAGGCAGTGAGTCTGAGACGACGCGTGGCATCGCCAGAGTCCAATTGTTTGGATTAAGGGGCCGTTTGTGGCCGGGCCCGGCGTGTGCGTCGAACTTGTTCTGGGTAGCACTCTGTCCATGGGGAGCCATGCAGGCCATGAGCTCAAGAGGTTAGTTCGGAGAGACCTTTCCTGTCAGGTGATAACAGCACCTCGCCACGGGCTGTTTAGCTCTGGTTCGTTTAAAGAGTTGCAGGGCTGCTACCACGCATCCTCAGTACGGAAATTCGTGTTCAAAGAGCAATCCTGCACCATGCTGCAGCCTGCCGGCTGTTCAAGGAAGCTCCCGGCTGCAGCTTCCTGGCTGCATGAGCTGCAGGGAAAATTTCCTCCTGCAGCCTGACTGACGTCATCGGTACCGCGCACGCGCGGTAGTGCCTGCTTCGCTGCTGCAGGAAGCTCCAGCGCTGCAGTTCTTTGAACTAACCTCTCGTCTCCCGGCAGTGTGGTGGTGTTCCTAGCGGCCGTGCGACGCCGCGTCCGTCCCTCGCCAAGCGTCGCAGCCGTCAGCAACTGCTGGAGTACTCCGCACCAGCCCCGGCTGCGCCTCGCGTCGGTCCAGCCGCTTCTCATCTGCGAACTATGAAATGTTCCCGGCGATGGTTGACACCGTTCTCCTACATCATCGCGAGGGTGCCTGCACTTGTCGTGGAGTAAGAAATAAATAAGTGCTGTTCCGCAAATTTGTGTGAATTTGTTAGGATCGGTGGTCGTTCCCCAGAGGCCGTCGTTGCCTATTTCTACGTCGTTAGTTGTTTGTTCATGTGTTATACCAGCACTCTTAGTTCGCTTCAATTCAATTATTCTTTCCTCTTTACTCTGAGTAGCAAGTGCTCTATATTCATTAACTTGGTTATCGTAACTGGGTAATTTATCTGGTTTCTGCCCGTTAGCTCCCATATGCACGGGCGGTAGTTGTATACCCTTTTTTCTTTTTATCTTCTCCTTGCAGCAATTTTCCTTCCGTGAGGCATCGCCAACCCGCGGTTGTAATTTGTTCATATGTTCAAATGGTTGTAGAGTTTATGGGACTTAACTACGGGGTCATCAGTCCCTAAACTTACAAACTACTTATGAACTAGCTAATACTAAGGACGGCACAAATATCCATCCCCGAGGGAGGATTCGAACCCCCGACGGTAGTGGTCGTGCAGACCATGACTGGCGCGCCGCAGTCCCCTCGGCCACCGCTGCCGGCGTTGTAAATTGGCGTCCAATCAGTTTTTGTCAGCCCCTTCGTGTCAGAGCTGCAGTTCTTGTTGAGCGTTGGGCAACTTATTCCTCTCCCTCCTGTTTTGAGTCAGCTCATCAGGTTTACTTGTGTTTGTGTATTAAATTAACGAGTAGCCAGCTCCCCACCATTAGTGTGATGTTGATAGGTAAGCTGAATTGTTTTCATTTAAATTCCAGGGTTCATTTGTATATTTTATTGTGTGTTGTTTTATTGGCCTTCTGCCTATGGAGTTCATTGAGCACAGTTCCTGTTACCAGCCTCTATAAGAAACTTAGACGTTGCTTGAATTTTCGAGATCGTGTTTCCTGTGTTTTGGTAATGGTATTTTTAAAGGCTGCGTTCACTTAAATTTTGGAGCCCCACTTGAGTGTGATTTTGATAATTAAGCTGAGCTGTTTCGTTTAAATGGCAGGGGTCACAAGGCGTGCTTTTAATTTAAAATTTTCCACTTTCGCTTAAATTGCTGGGCTCATTGTGCTTTTTATTGTATTTTAAACAGTTAGGGGTACATTATTATAATAATAAGCCGTCTTCAGTCACAATAATTTTATTGTTTTTTTTGTCCGCCGCGTCTCGGAGCTATAACTCCATTTTCGAGTACTTCAGTGCTGTATTTTTGTGACACGTCTGCTTCAGTTTCTCACCTAACGGTGGAACGGCACAGTTGTTGGTTTCTGGCGAGAAAGTTGCTGCAGTCGTTAATGCAAGGATCTTATAATAAACATACAGTGAAGTATTGTGAATTGTTAATTGCATTTGTTGAGATCAAATTATCTCCTGCATTGGTGAAATAACTTCTTCATTTGCACACATTTTGCAACACATTTTTGTAACTGACATGTTTATGCCGGTACTGTACACATCAAATTCATTACGTTAAAGTTATGTTACAATAATTTGTTTTGATTAACAAAGTAGGTTAACAAAATGACAAAATAAAGTAAACAACATTGTTAAGATGACAGAGAGTCGGTAATTTTCTTTTCTTTTTTTTCATAATAGGCATATTCAGCTTAAACTTTGACAAACGTATTATACTAGATAACTCGAAATATGAAGTTTATATTACCAAGTGTTTTAGTGGTTTGCCGGAATTATTTCTATAACCAAGACAAAAATTAATTAATCGACAGCAAAATGACTTCAGATAGTGAGGAGAGCTTTAGGAGATGTAGGCAGAGAGTGAAAAAAGTGGGGAGGGGGGCAGTGTGTGTGTGTGTGTGTGTGTGTGTGTGTGAGAGAGAGAGAGAGAGAGAGAGAGAGAGAGAGAGAGAGATGGTGTATTTTTGCGTAAGGTTGTAATTAAGGGACGTACTTCTATTGTTTACTTTCTGTGTGGCTGCTGTATGTAGAGGCAATTTTCATTAAATACAGAAAGTAAACTGTTGTATTCGCTGTCAGTCAGTTCATTGAGCATGTAAGTGGGTTGTATCATTGGCCGTTTGTGTATTTCTAGTGCCTCTAATATATTAAGTTTGGTGCCTGAAGGTTGTCTACGGCCGACTGTTGGGTCGTTGTTGATGTTTGGGAGTCTGTGTTTGCTCTGATGAAGGTGAGTTGCTACTGCAGATTTATGATGCAATTTTAGACGTAGAGCTGACGTTTTTTCATTATGTCGTGTGGCAAATGATCTGCCTATGTAAAAACTGGGACAGTCTATTCGTCTGATCTTGTAAACACCTGGTTGCTTATGTTTGTGAGGTTTGTTAGAGTTGCAACAAACCGGACAAACATAAACAACCAGGTGATTACAAGATCAGACGAATACACTGTCCTCAAAGGACCTGTTTCATCTTGTTGTTAGTGTAATAGCTCATCCTGATACCATATTTTTTGAATTCATTGGCAATTATATAAGATACTTTTTTCCAATGAAAGGAATACTAGAATATTTTATGGTTTTAGTGCCTGTTGGTAGCAAGTGTGTTGTTTCATTTCTGTGTGTTTTTTTTTTTTTTTTTTTTTTTTTGTTTGTTTGTTTGTTAAGGAGGTGATCGAATGTGGATGGTGGATGTCAGTTATTACAGTTATTAGTGTCTAGGTCCAGAAAATTCGATGTCTTGCTTATAGAAATAATATAACAACCTTTCAACAATTCTGGCAAACCACTAAAACACTTGGTTATATAAAAGTTCATTTTTTCGGGTTATCTTGTATAATGAGTGTGTCAAAGTTTTGTATATTTCATTTTGTCATTTTGTTAACCTGCTTTGTTAATCAAAACAAATTATTGTAACATAACTTTAACGTAATGAATTTGGTGTGTACAGTACCGGCATAAACATTCCAGTTGCAAAAATGTGTTGCAAAATTGTGTGCAAATGCGGAAGTTATTTCACCAATTCAGCAGATAATTTCATCTCGACAAATTCACAGTACTTCACTGTATATTTATTATAAGAGCCTTGCATTAACGCCTGCGGCAACTTTCTCGCCAAAAACTGTGTTGTTCTTCTACCGTTAGGTGAAAATCGGAATTAGATATAACACAAAAATACAGTAATAATGTCTCCGAAACGCGTCGGACAATAAAAACAATAAAGTTATTGTGACTGAAGACGGCTTAATATACCCCTAACCTAAACGGTACAGTCACGGACAGCCCACGGTGAAATGTCGGTTAATAATATTTTAAAGGTTTGCTTTTACTAAATATGGAGCTTTATTAACTAACAATAAAAATAAATATAATTCCCTCAACTTTGCCTTCTGCCTTGCATCACTTATCTGAACTGTCTTGTTGGGCAGCCTCTGATTGTAATATCCAATATATATATATATATATATATCTTAATTAAAACAAATGAAACCTTAACTGACGGTGCTTGCTTAACTTCACCCACCAACTACCCACCGCTCCCACAACCTACCCTCTCATCGTACTATTATACTCTTCCGTATTTATAACAGCTGAAGATGTTAAGCACACAGAGAAAAAATTGTAAGTGGCTTCCGGTATTTTACTAGAACCCTGCAAGAAATTTTTCATTTACGAATATCGCAGAGATTTCTGTTGCTGTCGGACGAACACTACACAATATCGGCAATATTCATACTTGTTCTGCACATATACACAACACATAGTCCCTGGTGTCTTTCGATCTGCTGAGGGTTGACTATTTTGGCACCAAAAACAATGATATTCTTGGACGTTGATGTTTTCCTTTCGATGTTCATCGTACATTGATTTCTTTGAATTGATGTTAACATTGATGTTACCATTTACCTTTTTCTAAAATCGAACATCCCTTGGGCAGTAGTTGGTAGCACTTCAATTTTTGTCGTTCACTTTTTATTAAAGGTGGAGAATTGATAACATGAGGAGAGCAGCACCTCCTAGAGAAGACAGAACGCAATACTCATTCCACAGAGTTTATACTCTATGGCACCGACCGTACGTAACATAGACTGCGCGTCTCTCAGATGAATGGCACCTTCCTGCCATGTTGTAGTTTGAAAGCAATATCTAACGTTTTTGCTTCCGGTCTTTCGTTTTTGCCACATGTCGTGTGACGGAATTTTCGACATTAGGAGTATGTTTTCTCATTTATAACTGAAATCAAGCTAGAAGGTAAATGTCAATGGTACTGTTTCCGTTATCAACAATTTAAGCTATATCTGACCTGTTACTCTCCATTCTCTTATCAGGAGCCACATATCATTTCTGACGACTCTTCACTTACTACAATGATCACGGCTACATTAAAATGAAAAGTAGAGAAAAAAAAAGAAACTTACGGCACCAGGAATGGAATCCGCGATCTTCCAGACGTAAATCAATCACAGTTCCACAAGACCACGACGAACACAATCCTCGTAAAGCTGAGATAGCAGATACTCTTCCGTCAAGCGAAAATGTGGTCGATTACGGAATTAATATTTACAAACGTTTGAATTTTTCTTTCCATTACAGGCTAAACACTTTCGAAATACAGAATTTGACGTTCGTGTGCCTGCCAGAAGTATCTTATAAATTTTGATGGTCGGTCAGTGAGTGACAGAATCAGCGATTATCGACTGATAATAGTTCGTAAACTGTAAGGTGTGTAATAGTATAATTTGAAAATATAGCTAGTTATAGAAACTACTCTTGGTATCAGAAAATTTAGGAATCTAGATTCATCCACAACGGAGATACAAGGGGTTGGAAACTGCCGTGAACTGCTTCGAGAACAGGATGGTACGTCTGCTCTCGTCATGTCCCCAGATCAACGAAGCTCTGCAAACTGTGGCAGACATGCATCGGACAGGTCGTCCTAGAGCCTCTGAAGAAGTGCGTACTGTTGCCGCGTTAGTGGACACTGATCGACGCCAGACGATCTCGAGCTGGCCATCGACACCGGATTGGGGATTGGCGCATATGACTGTGCTACGCATCCCGAAGGAAAGCCTGGGCATGCGAAAAATGGTTTCCGCATGAATTGACGGAAATGCAGAAATGAATGCGTTACGACGTTGCTCAGACACACTTGGAACGGTATGAGCGCGAAGGAGAGGCTTTCTTAAGCCGTATCGTAACAGATGATGAAGCATGACC
Source organism: Locusta migratoria (assembly GCA_026315105.1). NCBI lineage: Eukaryota > Metazoa > Arthropoda > Insecta > Orthoptera > Acrididae > Locusta > Locusta migratoria. Next base: position 7,291,605 of record CM048750.1, on the reverse strand, counting down.
CACATCGTACGAGCCAATACTAAAACGCCAATCCAACGAATGACATATCTATGGGTCCCGTGATAGTCGAAAGTGCCTGAGAAATGCCAGTATTCTCAAGTATAATAGTGATGTTGTAATCTTGACGCATTACTTTCCTCCATGACAGACCGCCATTGCACAGTATTACTGTTCGTTTTTGGAGCATCACCTGCGACCATCTTTGCGAAAGAAGCGGCAAAACTATCTGCGCAACCCACCCATCATTTTGCACGACAATGCACTGGCGCGTTACGGGCAAGCTGTGGCTTCTCTGTTCGGTGGATGAGTATGGGAAGTACTGTACCACCCACCATACATCAGTCCTTGTGACTTTGATATAATTCAGAATATGAAGGAACCATTTCGTGGGATTCGCTTCACAAATGTTCCAGAGATTCGACAGGCAGTAGACGTCTCCATTTGCACCATCAACAGAACAGGCTCTGCTAACGGTATACTACGCCTTCCACATCGCTGGCAATGGGTTCTACACAACGCTGGTGACTACTTTGAATGACAGTAACAGATGCAAATATGTATTGTTTGTCAATAAATAGTTACCACAATTTAAGTTCCGATGATAATCCATTATTAAAGCGTCATACACAAGAGAAAAAATAAATATTTCCCAGGAAATGGTCGTGGGTTACATTTCCAGTACGGTCATGGATTTTGAGTTGTTCTAATTAGGAGCCATGCAACGTACCACATTTACCTGAGCGATCTGAAACTACCTGAGCATTGTGCTGTCACAAAGAGCAGCCCGTGCTGGCTAGCAGCTGTGAGACAGGGGCTGTGCCCCAGTGGCCTGACAGTCAGCTAAACGATCTTGGCCTGCTCTGTGTGACCTGATACGACTGCGCCCCGGCCTTGTCTCGATGGCGTTGCCCCAGACAGGGCTCTGTGCTACAGAGAAGCGGACAGCGCTGGGTAAAGACCAGGGACGGGGAGGGGTGGAGGGGCAGTCCATCAAAAGCAGCTGTGATTGGGCGCATTCCAGTGCCATAAGTTGCCGTCCGCGAGAGGCGTCTGCCTAGGAGAACATGTTGCATACTCACTAGAAATACATGGGGTCAAGGAATAACTAAGTCCTTCATGTACAAATATACATCTACATCTACACGGGATACTCTGTAAATCACATTTAAGTGCCTGGCACAGGGTTCATCGAACCACCATTATATTATTTATCTCCCATTCCCTTCTGGAATAGCGTGCGGGAAGAAAGAACAGCTAAATCTCTCCGTTCGAGCTCTGACTTCTGGTACTTTATTATGATGATCATTTATACTTATGTAAATGGGTATCAACAGTATATTTTCGCATTCGGAGGAGAATGTTGGCGATTGGAGTTTCGTAAGTAGCCCACGCCGCAGCGATAAGCGCCGTTGTTGTAAAGGTTCCCATCCCAGATCCTGTATCATTTCCGTAACGCTGTCTTCCCTGTATCGTCACAAAACAAAACGAACTGCCCTTCTTTCGACTCTTTCGATCTCCTCCGTCAAACCCAACTGATAAGGATCCCACACTGGGCAGCAATACTCCAAAACAGGACGGACAAGCGTAGTGTATGCACTTTCTTTAGTAGTTCTGTTACATCTTTTAAGGGTTCTGCCAATAAAACGCAGTTTCTGGTTCGCCTCTGCCACTACATTATCTACGTGTCCTTTCCAGTTTAAGTCTGAAGTAATAGTAATTCCTAGGTATTTTGTGGAATTTACGGCCTTCACATTCGATTGATTTATCTTGTAAACAAAGTTTAAGGGATTTCTTTTCGTACTCATGTGGACGACTTCACACTTCCCATTATTTAGAGTGAATTGCCAATTTTTACACCTTACTGATATCTTATTAGATCGTTCTGTAATTGTATTTGATCTTAAGATAATAATAATAATTTCGTGTGGCACATTGGCCTGATTTTACTAGACGGTAAACGACGGCGTCACCTGCAAACAACCTAAGAGAGCTGCTTAGACCTTCTATCAAATCGTTTATGTAAATAAGAGACAGAAAAGGACCAATAACACTACCCTGTGGAGCGTCCGATATCACCTCTGTTATTTTCGATGCCTCACTATCAATTACTACAAACTGTGTCCACTCTGACAGGAAATACCCTATTCAGTCGCAAATTTGGGGGCGATGTACCTTAACCACGCCACTTGATTAACAGCTGGTACAGTGTCAAAAGCCTTTTCGAAACCAAGAAATACGGAATAAATTTGAAAACCCATGTCTATAGCACTCATCACTTCATGTGAGTAAAGATCTAGTTGTGTTTCGTAAAAAAAAAGATCTTTTGTAAATTTGACCTTGGGTCAATAGATGTTCGAGGTAATGCATAATATTTGAATACAGGATATGTTCCAAAAGACCTGCTGCAAATTACCGTCAATGAAATAAGCATGTACGTTAGTCTGTTACTCCTACTGCCTTTCTTGAATATAGATGTCACATGTGCAACTTTCAAATCTTTTGGTACAGATCCTTCTTTGAGAGAGCGGTTGTATATGGCTGTTAAGTAAGGAGCTATCACTTCAGCATAATCAGATAGAAATCTGATGGATATACATTTCGGACCAGAAGACTTGTTCTTGTTAAGTGATTAAAGTTGCTTCACTACTCCGAGGATATCTACTTCGTTACTGATTCTGGTCTCTGTTTGTAATTCCAAATCTGGAATGATAGTTTCGTCTTCTTTGGTGAATGAGTTTCTAAAAGCTATGTTTAGTAACTCTGCTTTAGTAGCGCTGTCATCGGCAAGATCGCCGTTACTATCACATGGTGGGGGTATTGTTTGTGTTTTGCCCGTAGTATATTTAACTTGTGACTAAAAACTCTTTGGGTTTTCAGTCAAATTTCGAGAAAGAGTTTCGTTTTGATAAGTATTGTAGGCATCTCGCATTGATGTCTTCGCTGAATTTCGAGCTTCTGTGTAGGACCACTAATCCTGGAGATTTTTAATTCATATAAAATTTAGCATGCCATTTCCGTTGCTTTTGCATCAGTGTCCTGGCCTGTTTTGTGTACCGAGGGGGGAACACCTTCTTTTATTAATTTATTTGGTATAAAACTGTCATTTGCTGTAGATACTACTTGTCTGAATTTGAGCCACATCTGGTCTACATCTACGTTTAGTGTTAGAAACGAGTGGAAGCTGTCTTTCTAGAATCAATGTATTTTATTTCTATCTGCTTTCCTGAACAAATATACTTTTCGTTTATTTTTGGTAACTTTGAGACTTTCGATATTCAATCTCGCTACGACATCTCTGTACTGTATACGTTTTGATGCTCGTTATGAGCTCAGGATTATTTGTTGCTAAGAGATCAAGTGTGTTTTGACATCTATTTACAGTTCTATTTGGCTCAATTCGCACAATGTTTTATGCGTACCTCCTGATTTGAAAATAAAATTTCGCCAACAGATTGAGGGTAAATTAAAATCACCGCCTACTATTACCGTGTGAGTCGGGTACGTCTTTGTAATTTGACTCAGGTTTTCTTTGAACCTTTTTGCTACTGTATCGTCAGAGGCGGGAGGCCGGTAAAAGGAACGAATTAATAACTTCTTACAGTTGCCAGGTACAACCTCCACCCATGATAGCTCACAGGGAATATGAACTTCGCGACACGAAAGACCTCTGACGGCGACAAACACGCCTCTACCTATCTCGTTTAATCTATCCTTTCTGAACAAAATTAAATCTTTTGCAAAAACTTCTGCTGGACTTATTTCCGGCTTGAGCCAACTTTCACTGCCTACAATGATGTGTGATTCGGTGCTTTCTATTAACGCTTGGAGTTCTGGTACTTTCCCGACACAGCTACGACAATTTGCAACTGTTATACGAATAGTTCCCAGATCTACATTTCTCCTGTAATCCACCTGCACCCTTTGAGATTGCCCATTTTGTTTTATCCCGAGGCCCTCTATCTTAAAAAACCGCCCAGTCCACGCCACAGAGCCCGCGCTACCCGTGTAACCGCTTCCTGCGTGTAGTGGACTCCTGACCTATTCATCGGAACCCGGAAACCCACCACCCGATGGCGCAAGTCAAGAAATCTGCACCCTACACGGTCGCAGAACCGTCTGAGCATCTGGTACAGACCCTCCACTCGGCTCTGTACCAGAGGTCCACAGTCGGTCCTGTCAACTATGCTGCAGATGGCGAGCTCTGCTTTCATCTTGCAAGCAGGATAGGCAGTCTTTACCACTTGAGATAACCACTCAAAACTTGAGAGGATCTCTTCAGATCCGAAGCGACACACATTATTGGTCCCGGCATGAGCCACCAGCTGCAGTTGGCTGCACCCCGTACTCTTCATGGCATTCGGGAGGACCCGTTTCACATCTGGAATGACTCCACCCTGTATGCACACGGAGTGCACGTTGGCCTTCTTCCCCTCATTGTCAGCCATCTCTTTAAGGGGCTCAATTACCCGCCTAACGTTGGAGCTTCCAACTACAAGCAAACCCACCCTCTGTGAATGACTGGATCTTGCAGGCTGAATGGTGACCTCAGGATGAGAGGCATCAACCGGCTTAGGAACGTTGCGCCTCAAACCTGTTCGCCAGACGAACCGGGGAGACCTCACGATCGCTCCTCCGGAATGTCTTGCACCTCCTGCCACGCACTGGAGCAACCTCCCACGCAACCCAGGGTGGGGTGTCTGCCTCACTGATAGCAGTATCAGGGCATGCTGATGGCGCAGGCCGATCGGTGGAGACGACGGGAGTCCGTTCGGTCCCCACCGCCGGCCAACAACAACGACGCCCCTCGAACGCAGCCTCCAGCTGTGCAACCGAGGTTAACACAGCTTGAAGCTGTGAGCGAAATCTCAAAAGCTCAGACTGCATCCGCACACAGCAGTCACAGTTCCTATTCATGATTACAGTTCCAGTATAAATTTACAAACTGAAACGACAGCGCGGAGACGAAAATCAAAATACTATATATGTCGCTTCTAATCAGAAGCCGGTTTCACTTACAAAATATGAAGGCGGCGTCTGCCGCGTGTAGGCTGGAGGATAAGCAATGGGGACTCTGAGGCTCCCAAATTGTGAGACCGTGAAGTTTCGGAACAGACCACCGAACAAATAGTACAAGAGTGCTCCAAGAGACTTATGCGGAGACTGGATTGATACCATCAACGCCTCTCCAATAAAACTGGAATTCTTGAATGAAAGAACGCCTTGATTGCAAATATTTATTTCAATGACATGTTTCGCCCGGTTAGGGCATCTTCAGATATCTGACAAAGACGAAATTTGAAACAGAACTTACTATAAAAAAAAATAGTTACAAGACAATCTGAAACTGGTAATAAGGAATTGTGGTAATGTACGGTAATAATGTTTTATCTACTCTGTGGTAGAGGGTGTTTAGATTGAGATGCGATCATAGAGTATATTACAGAGACAAAAAAAAATGATAACCATTGTTCTTCGGTAACACTGACCGTTGAAAACAGATTGATACATTGCTTAACTGCAATATTCATACAGTTAAGCAATGTATTAATCTGTTTTCAACGGTCAATGTTCTGTTTCAAATTTTTTTTCGTCGTGTGTCTGAACATGTCCTAACTGGGCGAAACGCGTCATTGAATTTAAAAAATATTTGCAATGAAGACGTTCTTTTATTCGACAATTCAATTAACACAGTTGCTATATCACACCACGTAAAATGGAAAGGGAAGATTTCTAAAAAAACTGGAATGGATAGACTCTCTTGATGTCACTTTTCAAGAACGTTTCTTAATGAAACTCTGCTATTTTCTTTTTTCATGTGTAAATATTTCATTTACTGTATAGAAATTGCTGTGAATTGTATACGTAGATCCATACAATAAATGTAAATACTGCTGCTTTAATGCCGTCTGAACGAGTGAATTTTCATCAGAGCTTCCTGTCACACTGGTGGTGCCTTTTTTGTCTCGTTCTTATTTTTCACCGCTGATCCCGTCTGGTCCAATATCCGTTTAGCGCCACAGAACTACGCACGGCGTTGTCTTTTGATACGCAGTAGCGTTGCCGCACAGAGGCGCCCGTATTTGCAGTAAAGCGGACGCCGGTATTTGTCGTGCGTCATAAACTCATAAATTGTGATGCGGCCCCGTATGCCGGCGAGTGGGCGCAGGTGCTGGACGACACCGCGTCCGTGATTAAGTGGCGGGGGCACTCGTGCGGGGTTTGTCAACGCGAGTAGTGGGGGGTGGGGGCGGCAAATAACGCCCCTTATAAATACTGCAGCAGCGCCATCACCTGCCACCGGGCCATTTTACGAGCCGGCTCCAGGGAGGGTGAGCGGCGCGGTCCACAGTCGCAGGCGAGAGCGTTACCACCACCGGAGGAATCATCTACATCTACACTCATACTCTGCAAGCCACCCGATGGTGTGGCGCGGAGGGTACCCTGAGTACCACTATCGGTTCTCCCTCCTGTTCTAGTCACGTATTGTTCGCGGAAAGAAAGATTGTCAGTATGCCTCTGTGTGGGCTCTAGTCTCTCTTATTTTATCTTCATGATCTCTTCGTGAGATATACGTAGGAGGGAGCAATATACTGCTAGACTCCTCGCTAAAGGTATGATCTCGAAACTTCGACAATAGCCCGTACCGACCGACAGAGCGTCTCTCCTGCAGAGTCATCCACTGAAGTTTATCGATCATCTCCGTAACGCTTTCACGAATAGCAAATGATACTGTAGCGAAGCGCGCTGCTCTCCGTTGGATCTTCTCTACTTCCTCTATCAACCCCACCTGATACGAATCCCACACCGGTGAGCAGTATTCAACCTGTGGGCGAACAAGTGTACTGTAACCTATTTCGTTTGTGTTCGGACTGCATTTCCTTAGGATTCTTCCAATCATTCTGACGTCTGCTTTACCGACAATTGATTTTATATGGTCGTTCCATTTTAAATCACTCCTAATGTCTACACCAAAATAATTTATGGAATTAACTGCTTCCAGATGCTGACCTGCTATAGTGTAGCTAAATGATGAACGACCTTTCTTTCTATGTATTCGCAGCACATTACACTTGTCTACATTGAGATTCAATTGTCATTCCCTGCACCATACGTCAATTCGATGCAGACCTTTCTGCATCTCAGTATAATATTCCATTGTTACAACCTCTCTATACACTACAGCATCATCCGGAAAAAGGCCTCATGTTGTTCACAAGGTCATTTATACAGGGTGTTACAAAAAGGCACGGCCAAACTCTCAGGAAACATTCCTCACACACAAACAAAGAAAATATGTTATGTGGACATGTGTCCGGTAATGCTTAATTTCCATGTTAGAGCTCATTTTACTATGTCTTGATTGGGCCTCATGATCTTCCACCTACGCTCACTGGAGAACGCTATCACGATTTCATACGGGATACTCTACCTGTGCTGCTAGAACATGTGTCTTTACAAGTACAACACAACATGTGGTTCATGCACGATGGAGCTCCTGCACATTTCAGTTGACGTGTCCGTACGCTTCTCAACAACAGATTCGGTGACCGATGGATTGGTAGTGGCGGACCAATTCCATGACCTCCACGCTCTCCTGACCTCAACCCTCTTTAACTTATGGCAGCATTTGAAAGCTCTTGTCTACGCAACCCCGGTACCAAATGTGGAGACTCTTCGTGCTCGTATTGTGGACGGCTGTGATACAATACGCCATTCTCCAGGGCTGCATCAGCGCGTCAGGGTTTCCATGCGACGGAGGATGGATGCATGTATCCTCACTAACGGAGGACATTTTGAACATTTCCTGTAACAAAGTGTTTGAAGTCACGCTGGTACGTTCTGTTGCTGTGTATTTCCATTCCATGATTAATGTGATTTGAAGAGAAGTAATAAAATGAGCTATAACATGGGAATTAAGCGTCTTCGGACACATGTTCACATAACATACTTTCTTTTTTTTTGCGTGTGAGGAACTTTTCCTGAAAGTTTGGCCGTACCTTTTGTAACACCCTGTATATATCGTGAACAGCAACGGACTCGCGACACTCCCCTGCGGCACATCTTACTACACTCTTACTTCTGAAGACGTCTCTCCATTGAGAATGACATGCTGCATTCTGTTATCTAGGAATTCCTGAATCCAATCACAAACTTGGTCTGATAGACCATATGCTCTTACTTTGTTCATTAAACGTTTTGTATCCCATCCTCGTCGTAGGTGTCGGTGGCCGAGTGGAATGAGACCGACACGCTGGTGCAGGTACGGAGGGGAGCAGCCAGAAACTATAAACACTCGAGCAAATTAGAAAGAGATATATATTGCACAGAATGTAACAATACTTAACTTTTACATAGTACTGCAGAATGTTGATACATAGTTGTTAGAGGCCTGCCTAGTGCCTGTACGATAGCAAAGTCTTCACTGGTGCCTATCTGATTACGAAGGTCCTAACTCGTTGCCATCTCAGTCCGAAATGACCGGTGTCTTTCCGTGGTGGCCACGAGCGGGGTTGCCGCAGAGGGCGCTCGTGGCTGTCGTCGTGAGAACGCCGCGCCATGCGTGCATGGCGGAGCGCGGCGAAAGTAGGTGGCGCGCACTTTGTACTTGTGCGACACCACACCCCTCCCCCCCAAACCGCCGCGCCGTCGTGGCGTAGGGCTGAGGGCCAAGGCGACGGCACTGGGAGAGGGCCTGGGCGGGGGCGTTACTGGTGGGACGGGCGCCGTAGCTGAGGCTGGGATCGAGACGCCGTCCGCGCCCCGGCATCCGCCTTGCGATCCTCCAGGGAACCCACCGAAACCTGGGGAAGGGCGCACCCCCCCCGCCCAGAGGGAGCAGGTCATTTTCTTCTGAGGTGCGTGGCCCAGGCGGCGGCGGCACGCACGGTCCCGGAGTCCCTCTCGGTGACGCTGTCATCTGCGGCGGTGACAGCGGCGGCGTCGCGTCGATCTCCATCGGGACGATCTCGTAGTCCGGGGACGAACGATGTGGTTGTGCTCTCTGGCGGTGAACTGGGTCTGGAATCAAGAAACCGGAGACAGGATCGCGCGGCCTGTGCAAGCGCAATTGGTTTGCGTGGCGCCGCAGCTCCGACCCTGTGGAAGAACGTACAACATACATATTGCGACCGAGCACGCGCTGAATGGTGCCTGGCAACCATGTCTTCTTCATACCAGCAAACACCCTGTACAGCACCGGCGTAGAAACCTGAAAACGCGTAGCGCCATACGAACCGACTCGGTGCGTGGGAGGCTGCAGCAGGTGAAGGAGAGTGCGGTGACGGCGGCCGTGTAGCAGCTCGGCAGGAGACGGGCCGTCACGTGGCATGCACCGATACGTAGACAGGAAAATTTGAAGAGCTTGTTGCCTGGAGTGCTGACCTTTCATCTTCTCCATGTGAGACTTGAATGTTCGAACGAAACGTTCTGCTTCACCATTGGACTGAGTGTGAAAAGGTGCGGTGGTGATATGCTGAATGCCATTCACACGACAAAACTGTTGAAATTCCGCTCTAACAAACTGAGGTCCATTGTCACTGACGATAGTTTCAGGCAAGCCTTCGATGCAAAACACTGATGTTAAGGCACTGATTGTACTAGAAGCTGTCGTTGAGTTCATGGCAATCACAAAAGGAAACTTGCTGAAAGCGTCTACAACAATTAACCAGCGCATATTCCAGAAAGGTCCGGCAAAGTCAATGTGTAAACGTTGCCATGGTCCCTTGGGGCGTGGCCAGTCCGAGAAACGTTGCGGAGGAGCCGCCTGATGCTCCGCACAAACAGCACACTGTGACGTCATGTTCTCTATCTGAGCGTCCATACCAACCCAGGTACAATGACGTCTGGCCAGTTGCTTTGCCCTAACAATACCCCAATGTCCTTGATGCAGGAGGCGTAACACTTCTCGTTGCAGGGAACAGGGAACTATCACTCTTGTTTGGTCGTTGTCCGTATGTAACAACAGAACACCCTGACTTAAAGACAATGCATGACGTTGTGCAAAATAACGTCGAACCAGAGGCCGATCAATGTCTTTGGCTCTGGCAGGCCACCCTGAGCGAACAAAACGTGCTACCACACTTAAGTCTGCATCCGCAGCTGTTTCCTGTGCAACCCGACGAGAGTTCAAAGGGAAATCTGCGACAGCGGTAGCATCTCTGGAGTCTATCTGACAACATGCCATTTCTGAAGAATCAAATGATACATCCTGGCCAACCGGAAGTCGGGAAAGTGTGTCCGCGTTAGCATGTTTAGTGGTAGGTCGGTACAAAATCTCATACTGATAATTAGACAATATCAAGGACCATCTCTGAAACTTTTGTGCCGTCCGTGGCGGAATTGGCTTTGTGGGTGAGAACAACGACGTGAGAGGCTTGTGGTCTGTCAACAAATAGAATTTTCTGCCATAGAGATAATGATGAAACTTTGTGACGCCGTAAATGATTGCTATGGCCTCCTTTTCTATCTGACTGTAATTCTGTTGCGTCGGCGTCAGTAGCTTGGATGCAAAGGCAATAGGACGATCGTGACATCCAATACGATGCGACAGAACGGCACCCAGACCGTACGACGAGGCGTCAACTGCTAACACTACAGGCTTCTGTGGGTCAAAGGGAATCAAACATGCATCACTGAGTAGTGCAGACTTTAGTTTGTCAAAGGCAACCTGACAATCTTTAGACCATATAAAAGGAACATTCTTCCTACGTAAGTGATGCAGTGGAGCTGCAATCTGAGAGGCATTGGGAATAAATCTGAAATAATAGTTAAGCTTCCCCATTACTGCTTGCAATTCGTGCACATTCTTAGGAGGAGGCAAGTCTTTGATTGCTCGAAGATGTGACTGTAAGGGATGAATTCCTTGGGCATTAATCACATGGCCTAGGTACTCTATTTCAGTTTGAAAAAACGAACACATTGCTTTATTACAGCGTAGACCTGCTGCAGTCAAAACTTTGAAAAGGCACTCCAGGTTTGCTAAATGTTCTTCAACTGTACGTCCGGATACCACAATATCATCTAAATAGTTCGAACAACACGGTATAGAAACTGTCAGCTGTTCCAAAAAACGCTGAAAAATAGCGGGGCGGAAGAACTGCCAAAGTGTAGGCGTTGAAATTGAAAAAGGCCCATGTGAGTATTAATGACGAAAATTTTTTTTGACTCGTCATCAAGCGGAATTTGTAAGTATGCCTCTGCTAAATCAATCTTGGGAAAGAAGCGAGACTGTCCTAATTTGTCCATTAGTTCCTCAGGTCTGGGCAGGGGATAAGTGTCTACAATTGTTTGACTGTTCACTGTTGATTTGAAGTCCGCACAGAGACGAAGTTTTCCTGACGGCTTGGGTATAATTACTATAGGCGAGGCCCACTGACTCGCAGAAACAGGAGAAATCACCCCACTATCTTGCCAACGTTTAAGTTCTTCGGCAACTGTATCACGCAAGGCGATAGGCACTGGTCTAGCTTTACGAAATTTTGGAACTGCAGATTCTTTTAAAGTTACATGTGCCACGAAGTCTTTTGCACAACCTAGTTCCGGAGAAAACAAGTCACTATATTTGTCACACAAAGCATTGATTTTATCCTGAGGCACTATTGACGAAATTTGAAGCACATCTCTTTGAATTGATAAACAAAACAAGTCAAAAGCATCTAGTCCAAAAATGTTCTGTGTCGATTTGGCCTGAAGAACTACAAAAGCAACTGTTTTTGTTACACCTTGAAAAGAGGCGGGCAGGCTACACGTTCCTAGCACGGGAATATTTTGACCGGTATAAGCTGTTAGCACTTGTTGACACAGCGATAATTTTGGAGAACCCAGAAGTTCATAAGTATCTTTATTAATTAAGGTAACAGCGGAACCAGTGTCGAGCTGAAATTGCACCGTCTTATTGTCAATGGAAAGATTCACAAAAAGTTTTTGCTTGCGGCGCTCGACAGGTGCGCGAATGTGGGCAACGTCTGCTACGGTTTGTTTACTGCGCTTGCGCGGGCCGCGTAGTGAAGGAAGCGGCGCAGACTCGGCACGCAGCGGATTAACAACACTGTCACTAGATGACACTACCGCCGGATCGGCGTCCGCGCAAGCCTGCGAAGCTACTCCAGATTTACTAACTACTGCACTACACTTTTGAGTAGCTACTTGATGTCTACCGTCACTAGCTACACAGTACTGGGCACTATTACAAGGAGCAGTTGCAGAAGGCACTAATTTCACTACAGGAATGCACTGTTCATAGTCATTTTTCTTGTCCCGAACCCTTTTCCGTTGCACTGTTTTATGCGCTCGTCGGCGCTTGCTACGTGGTGCACTATATAGTTTTGCCATAGGCGGAGAACTACTTTCTTGCAATTGAGATCCAAGGAAAGCACTGTTCAATTCCACAGCCCGTATAACATTTACAGAATGAACTGTTCTCGCACTTTGCGAAGCACCGTTTCTAACGTTACTGTTCTTTGAGTTTTTAATTTGCATACACACAGACTGCACATGTCCCGATTTGCCACAGTGATAACAGGTTGCGTTGCGACTAGGGCAATGAGCACGCTTGTGGCGAGACACACACTGGGGGCAAGATTTACGTACATTTTTCTGAAATGAGCGTTGGCGCCCGTTATTCAAATCACTGTTTCTAACACGACGGGGCGACCTTTGTGTCGCACTTTTACACTGGCTACTGTTCACTGTCAGTTCAGCACGGCCGGTAGAAAAATAAGAATCACTAGTGCTATACTGAGAACTACGGCTAGGAAAGCGTCCGTTGCGGCGCACTGAATTTACACTATGGCTTTGCATTTCTACATCTGCTAAGTCAAAAGTATCATGCGCTTCCATAAGCTGCAGTACACTGTCTAATGAGGGGTCAGACTGTTGCAGAATTGCTGCTCTAATTCTGGGGTCCTGAATATTCTGCGTAATCGCATCCCTCAACATCACGTCACTATACGAAAGTCCACAAGAGCAAGTAAATTTACATTGGCGGGTTAAGCCCTTCAATTCCGTAATCCACTCTTGGTGTGACTGCTGCGGTAATTTTTTAAGTCTGAAAAATCGGTACCGTGCAGCGGCTACAAGAACTTTCCTCTCATAATGAGCATTCAGTGCATCTACAATTTGTTCAGAGTCTACATCACGAGGAGATGCGAGAGGGAAAAGTTTTTGCAATAGTACGAAGGTCTGGGGGCCCACAATCGATAAGAAAAAGTTCTTCACTCTCTGACCTGTAATTTGATGAGCCGCGATGAGTTCTTGAAACTGTGCGAAGTAGTCGCTCCATTCTTCCTCACGTTCGTTGTACTGGCGAAATGTAGGAAGCTGTGCAGCGGCAGGTATGGGCTGCTGATGTGAAGACTGTTGTTGTTGGTGAGCAGCCTGTGTCGTCAACTGCGACACGGCCTGCAGTAGTTGAGTGATTTGCGCCGTCTGTAACTGAATAATTTCCATTAAGTTTGGGTTCGGGGTAGTGGCCATGCTGACCGATTAGGCGCCGCGTATACAAGTAACTTATAACAAAACACAAATGCAATATGAAAGGAGGGTTCGCCCTGCAACAAAAAAGTCCACAAAACACGCAACTGAATATGTTCCCCCAAAATTCTTATAATAAGGGTGGGTGGGCGGGAACAATTTCTGCGTGCTCGACTGCTGCTGTCTGGCTGCTGCAAGCGGGCTGGTCCAAGGTTCGTCTATCACTCCTCGTCGCCACTTTTGTCTCCCATCCTCGTCGTAGGTGTCGGTGGCCGAGTGGAATGAGACCGACACGCTGGTGCAGGTACGGAGGGGAGCAGCCAGAAACTATAAACACTCGAGAAAATTAGAAAGAGATATATATTGCACAGAATGTAACAATACTTAACTTTTACATAGTACTGCAGAATGTTGATACATAGTTGTTAGAGGCCTGCCTAGTGCCTGTACGATAGCAAAGTCTTCACTGGTGCCTATCTGATTACGAAGGTCCTAACTCGTTGCTATCTCAGTCCGAAGTGACCGGTGTCTTTCCGTGGTGGCCACGAGCGGGGTTGCCGCAGAGGGCGCTCGTGGCTGTCGTCGTGAGAACGCCGCGCCGTGCGTGCATGGCGGCGCGCGGCGAAAGTAGGTGGCGCGCACTTTGTACTTGTGCGACACCACAAAACGTCTGTGGGGAACTGTACCAAACTCCTTGCGGAAGTCAAGAAACACAGCATCTACTTGAGAACCCATGTCTATGGCCGAATAACGCGAGCTGGGTTTCACACGAACGCCTTTTTCGAAACCCATGCTGATTCCTACAGAGCAGATTCCTAGTCTCGAGAAATGTCATTATATTCGAACATAATACATGTTCCAAAATTCTACAACTGACCGACGTTAGGGATATAGGCCTATAGTTCTGCACATCTGTTCGAGGACCCTTCTTGAAAACGGGGATGACCTGCGCCATTTTCCAATCTTTCGGAACGCTATGCTCTTCTAGAGACCTACGATACACCACTGCAAGAAGGGTGGCAAGTTCCTTCGCGTACACTGCGTAAAAACGAACTGGTATCCCTTCTGGTCCTGCTGCCTTTCCTCTTTTGAGCAATATTTATTGTTTTCCTATCCCTAATAAACTGCAATTGCTGCAACAAAGAATGTACTATTGATATTTACTCTCCACATGACGGATTCGCAAGTAGAGGCTCATATTGTTAGTCAAGAAAGTCATCGTAACAATTCGTAGAAAGTGTAATTTTTTGTGAAAACGCAAACTGTTGATTTAGGACATTAGCTATTGTATGGGATAGGTTCACAGATTTTTGAGTGGCTGGAAGACTTAATGAGTAATACAACGCAGTACGTTGTTGTCGACGGCTAGTTTTCATCAGAGTGTATCGACAAGCGTGCACCAGGGGAGTGTGATACGACCACTGTTATTTTCTATCTATATACCAGGGGAACAAAAAGTCTATATCATTTTAAAAACAATAAATCACGGAATAATGTAGATAGAGAGGTAATAATTGACACTCATGCTTGGAATGACATGGGGTATTATTGGAGAAAAAAGTTCAAAAATGTCCGACAATTGGCGGTGGACAGCAAAACGTCAGTGACTCCGCATGAAAATCGTGTATAAAAGGAGCTGTAATGAGAGAGAGAATCAGATGCACCAGCAGTCGTAGCATGTTGACGTTACACGAAAAGGAGCTTTTAGTGAAGCTGTATTATCAGAATGGGGAATGTGCTAGTTCAGCGTTACGATCCTATCGCCGTAGGAAGGGGATTCGAACGGGTAAAGGTCCGTTGACAAATGCAGACAGTTCAGGAAGAGATGGAGACTGTAGCGGGTTCGTCTACGCACGGGGAAGTCAGCGCTCGTGCAGTCTCACGTCGCACCGGCATTCCATAAAGTACTGTTTGGTTGGCACTTAGGCGTACCCTCCGATGCTATCCTTACAAAATCCATCGGCATCATGAACTGTTACCTGGCGATTTAGTGAAGCGGAGGGCATTTGCGGTGTGGGCCTTTCAAAAGATGGTGGCAGATGACTATTGGTTAAGTAACGTGTTGTGGACCTACGAAGCCCATTTCACGCTCCGAGGGTCCGTCAACGCCCACAACTGCAGAATTTGGGCTACCGAAAATCCTAGAACTGTCATGGAAACTCCATTGCACGACGAGAAAGTCACGGTGTGGGTTGCATTTACCACATCTCCAGTTGTCGGGCCTTTTTTCTTCTAGGAAGTGCGTGATTCTGACCTGCTAACGTGACGGGTTAGAGGTACGCCGATATGTTACTGAATCACATCATCCCCAGCCTGGCTGATAAACACCTGCTGGAACGTACGATTTTTATGCAGCATGGTGCTCCACCCCATATTGCTAGACGCGCGAAAGATCTCTTGCGTGCGTCGTTTGGTGATTATCGTGTGCTCTGCCGCCACTTTCGTCATGCTTAGCCTCCCAGGTCCCCAGACCTCAGTCCGTGGGATTATTGGCTTTGGGGTTACCTGAAGTCGCAAGTGTATCGTAATCGACCGACATCTGTAGGGATAATAAAAGACAACATCCGACACCAATACCTCACAATAACTCCGGACGGGCTATGCTGTTCACAATGTTATTCCTGGACTACAGCTATTGTTGAGGAATGATGGTGAACATATTGAGTAAATCCTGTAAAGAACATCATCTATTGTTTGTCTTAATTTCTGATGCTAATTACTGCTTGTCTGATCAGATGAAGTGCCATCTGTCGGCCAATTTTGATTTTTTTTGTTCTAATGAAACCCCATTTCATTCCAAGCATGTGTGTCAATGTTTACCTGTCTACATTATTACGTGATTTATTAAGTTTTCAAATTTATTTTGATCACCCGGGAAATGATCTGATGGAGAAAGTAACATGTAATTTGCTGTTGTTTGATGATGATGCCGTGGTGTGTGGGAGGGTTTCGTCATTGACTGTAATAGCATACAGGATGACTTGCATAAATTTTCTAGTTGGTGTGAAGAATGGCAGCTGAATCTAAACATAGAAAAATGTAAGGTTATGGACATCAGTAGCAAAAATAATCCCATGATGTTCGAATTCAGCATCAGTCGCAGTCGCGTTGTTCATACATCTAGGCAGACAGTCAGCATCAGTTAATTGGGAGAATTTTGGGAAGATTTACTTAATCTGTAAAGGAGACCGCATACAAAACGATTGTACGATCACGTCTTGAATATTGATAAAGTGTTTCGGACCCGCAGCAGATCAGTTTAAAGGAAGCCATGGAAGCAGTCTAGAGGCGAGCAGCTAGGTTCGTTGCTGGTAGGTTCTACCAGTGCCTGAGTGTCACAGAAATGTTTCGGGAACTCAAATGGGAAACTCTGGAGGAAAGACGACGTTCTTTTCGAGAAATTCTATTGGGGAAATTTAGAGGCCAGGAATTTGAAGCTGATTGTATAACATATCTTCCTGCCGCCTATTTACATTTCGTGTAATGCTCACAAAGACAAGAGACATTACGGCTCGTACAGAGGCATATAGACATTCTTTCTTTCCTGGTTCCATTTTGGAGTGTAATAGGAAAGGAAATGCCTAGTGTTGGTACAGTGTACCCTCCGCCACGCACTTTACGATGAATTGCGGAGTAATATGTATATGTAGATGAAGCTAATAAAGGTTAAAATGTCGTTGGAGTTTATTGAAGGAGTATAATGCCACTGGTTTACCATACATCGGATTGTGAAAAGTTTCCACAGCAACAGTTGTACAATACCTGTGATGGCGCACAAAAAAAAAAAAAAAAAGTTCAAATGTTTGTATAGTCTATGGGACTTAACTACGGGGTCATCAGTCCCTAAACTTACAAACTACTTATGAACTACTTACGATCTAGGACGGCACAAATATCCATGCCCGAGGGGGGATTCGAACCCCCGACCGTAGTGGCCGTGCGGACCGTGACTGGAGCGCCTTAGTCCCCTCGGCCACCGCGGCCGGCATGGCGCACACTAAAGAACTACAGGAGTGATGCGGATTCTCAACAGTAAAGAGCCAGTTGGCCACCACACGTTGTGTTGAATATAAACATCAGCAACATACACTTCCAGTCTGGTATGGAAAGACTGCTGAACAACTATTAGCGTCTCAGCAGAGATCTAACAGGCTGCAGTAATACGTAGTTCCAGATCATAGGGTGTAGTTAGTGTGTTAGTAAGAGCTGCTAGGCAGGGTAAATAGACCTAACAGTTAACACTGGAGTGAAAAAGTTGGGAAGAAACACCAAATCATGTAGTGAAGGCTTTCACGACCGGCTGAAATAGTTGCTATTGAATCTTCCGGGTTGAATGGTCGTGGTCGAAGAAACATTACTGCTCCTTACGATTCGTCCAAAGCTGCGCTGGACTACTTCAGAGGTGCTTCTGGTAACAGTAAGCAAGACAAACCATTACCAGAAGCACCTCTGAAGTCCAGCGCAGCTCGGAATGTTTCTTTGACCACAACCATACAACCCGGAAGATTCAATAGCAACTAGAAACATCAAATATATTTGTCATTTTTTAAATCAGACAATTTCATGTTGTTTGTAACACACAATTTCCATCTGATTAAGAAAATATCACTAATTAGACCAAATTTGTAAAGTATCTTGGATTACATTCACGTCATTAACAAAGCAAATATCAAAATTTTTCAGTTATTTCTTTATCTTGACAAATATTATTTAATTCATTGTTAACAAAGTGCGTATTCAAATTTTCCAGGTACTGCCACTAAACCAGATTAACAATAAAGATGGTTTAAGGGCCGGCGCAACGTGCCCGTAATACAAGCCCAATGAACCTTTGGGAATCCAAGTATTAAAAAAAAATTTAAAAAAAAACGAGCTGACACACAATTGTTGTAAGGATTAAGATAAATTTAATAGGTAAATATATTTTTGTGTACTGATGAACCATTATGTGAACAGTTTACAGGAATAACACACTATTTCCGATGAACACTCGGCCAGCTATCATATTACAATGATCTCCTCTGCACAAGTTGTACGATTGCATGAACAACACCTTCTACCAAGTCTATCATACAGGTATACAACTGTTAGCCACCAAGGTATAAGTAGAAGTACTAATAAGACAGTCCACTAGCACTGACAACTTCAACAGCAAGTAATGAATCGTAAATTATAAATATTCCCAGTCAGTCACAAAAAAAAAAAAAAAAATGTTCAAATGTTTGTAGAGTTTATGGGACTTAACTACGGGGACATCAGTCCCTAAACTTACAAACTACTTATGAACTACTTACGAACTAAGACGGCCCAAATATCCATGCGCGAGGGGGGATTCGAACCCCCGACCGTAGTGGCCGTGCAGACCGTGACTGAAGCGCCTGTCAGCTCGGCCACCGCGGCCGGCAGTCAGTCACAGTACATTCAAAATATCACCTTTACCCTACCGCGAAACGACACTGAGAATAACCGTGATTTACGTAGCAAGAACAATCAGTCAGAATCGTGACATACCAATGCATCTTTCATTTCCGCTAATGATGCTAATTTTTATCATCCAAGTCTCATGTGTTGGAATATATCATTAATGTGTATCTTGGAACTGAAAGGTTTCTTCACGGTATGCTGTAACATTTTGTCGAAGAATGTTGATGTAAAAGCTTTCTTTATTCACTTTAATCATCACACGAACTATATAGTTTTACTGAATATACAGCCTTAATTGTTCTTCATTGAAACTTAGATCATGAAGTAAAGAAAGAAGCTAACTTAAATAATAAGTTAAAATCTTAAAGCGAACAGTAACAGTTTTCTAGCACAATATTTATAGCATAATAAAGCTTCCTACTACTGCACAACAACACAATAAAAGGCGAATATATCTTGGCCAGCGTTCAGAGATGTGAAAGAGTAAACTTCTTGACGTATCTGGAAGCTTGTTCAAATGTTTGTTCAATTTATGGGACTTAACCGCGGGGTCATCAGTCCCTTAACTTACAAACTACTTATTAACTAATACTAAAGACAACACAAACATCCATGCCCATGCCCGAGGGAGGATTCGAACCCCTGACAGGGAACGGCCTCGTGACAGCTTCAAAATATGCTGTAATATTTATTAATAAAATAAGGTTGTGAAAGGGTGTAATTATAATAAATAAACTTCTCTGTAAAAAGGAGGAAATGTACTGATACAGGGTTGATTGTCCGTGCTATACGCAATGTTCAGTTGACGAAATAAAAAATAAATCTTTCCGTTAATCAAAATTTCTCCGTCACTTCCGTGTACGTTGTAATCTTATAATTATCTTTTCTACAGAGATGTCATTAAACTATGTTAATTATCTTATACACTTCATGGAACGGAATTTTAACTGCCATACGTGGAAAGAGTAAATTGTTTCAGAGTATTGGGGTTTATATTTATTTTGCCTTGCGAGAACCATTTGAATTAAGTTGAAAAATTCACTATACTGAAAATGCGTTGTGTTTAGAACGTCATGTAAATAAAATTTCCGGCTTACCTGTATGCAACGGAAACTACACTTGTTACTCCCAAGCTAAAATCTTACTTCATTAGTTAAGTTCACAAGGTGAAATGTGAATCTAATTATCTAAAAACAACGAGATGATGACTATAAGGTTTAACAAATAATATGACTAGGGTGCCAAATAATTGGCCTGAAAATCATGAAAGATTTATGGTTTTTAAATGATATGAAGATACGTATTTTCAAGAGTTTTAAACGTACTACTCATCTGACAACGGAGCACCATTGATTCATTTAAAAAGAAACAAAAATTCTCAATGACAGTGGAGGCAAAATTCATTTTTATAGCTTTAAATTATCAGGGGAACACGATGACAAGAAAGAATAGGAAAACAAATCTTCCCATTATAATTTTTGAGGCACTCAAATTAGAACAAAACTAATAATGCTAACAATGAACTGCAAAATTAGTCATTGCTTCAACATGTATGCGACACTGTTGCTACAACTTAACAACTGTGAATCAAATTCTTATGATCGAGTGATCACGCGCATGTCAAAGTACTTCCAGAAATTCCTCCACGTTGACAGATTTTAAATGATGAGAAAATTCCCCAGCTAACACCTAAATGACACCATTTATTCCCATGTCGTGCAGTATGGTACTACTACCATTAAGGCTTAGGATGCGTACATTTCCATCAGGGTTACTTGCTGTTATAGTTAAAACTCTCCCCCCTCCTTTCCCCAACACCTCATCCAGAAAGCTCAACGCCCATGTGTCTGAAGGGGTGTGGAGCAGCTAGTTTAACTCTGTTACATACTTTGTACAGGGCAAACAGCAGTATTGAGCTGTGGTACGAGCATATTCATTCTACAATAGTTACTGTCTGTCGTTATCGACAGGGGATGTTAATTTGAAGCTCCTCAAAATGTCTTTAAGGAATTAAATAAATGTCGTCTTACGATCATTTTGCTTTAATTAGTTATTTACGAGAATTAATGTATAAACAACGAATTCATTATTAAAGAACTAAATACTATCAATCTTTAAGTCCCCTGTCCTCTGTAAGTTCAACGAGTCTCAGATCGTGCTAAATCTAGCTGGATTTTAACCATTGCATCTCTACAACAGATAAATAATCACAATTACACAGCAAAATTTACAGCATAACAACAATATATACCTTTTGTTCATGACCAGTTTTCAATATTTTATGAAAAGTTGTTAATAGTGTTGACCGGTGAATAGTGACTCCTGGCTGCTGGGTGGAAACTTTTGCCATCTGAAACCTCGCTCAGAGGTGATCTATGGCTGCGGTTAAGTGTGGTTGAGTATTTACACTCTTGCTGATACTTGCTGTATCTCGCACCAAGTGAACACCACCTCCAACCAAAGCCAATGCCATTTTGTTATAGAAAATTGTGTGCTCCCTAATGTCTTACCACTTCATCATTTGTTCTATTTCCCTTTTCACTACCGTTTGTCTTGACATATAGATTGGGAGAGCTATTATTAAAAAAAATTTATGTTTCTTTCTTTGAGACATCACATGAAACTTGTTGATCTGTCAGCTTCGTCTCATAACACACAGGCGCGAATTTGCAGCTTGTAAAACAAGGTGGCATGTTGGTCCGTGCTCAGGCCATGGCCTTCCCCAATCCTAGTAACATCTTGGAGTGTCTAGCTTTTTCCTTCTCTCTCTGCCGAGCCACCTGTTCCGTTCCGTAAGCTTTACCTAATAGCAAAAGTGTTGCTGTTTGCAACAAGAAAGGGATAATAAGTATCCGCTCTCTCATTCTGATTAGAACTGGATATCGATCACAAGGAAATGCTAGAGGAAAACCATTTTCTTATCACGGTTATGACTGCGGCCAAGAACAGTAGCGGCAGAGACAGAGAGACTAAAAACATGCAATCAACACAGAGAAACTTGCGCCTCTGACACCTAGTCAATCCTGTTACGGTCGCCATGACTGAAGCCTTTGGATGTTGACAGAAGGAACTGTCGCTGCATTCTTTCACTTTACGAGTCTGAATTAATAGAGAATTGAAGAATGAACTTTCAAGAAGCAATATTATTCCCAGAAAGATCACTCCGCCAAGGTCATGGGTTGGAATCCCCCCTCGGGCATGGATATTTGTGTTGTCTTTAGTATAAGTTAGTTTACAAGTAGTTTGTAAGTTTAAGGACTGATGACCCCGCAGTTAAGTCCCTTAAGCTCTACAAACATTTGAACATTTAACAGATCACTCCCCCGCAGATCATCTGCCCCAGGCCATTGGACTTCGTTTCTTTAGCAAGTGTTTCGTTGCCCAATAGAATATTAAATTAATGAATTCGACAGTAAGTAGGGGTACAGACAATTGTAGTCGGAAGAGTCGGTCGAAACATATCTTTTAAATAAAGCATATGTGTCCGAAGTAGCTCTGTCACAAGTTTTCATGAACATTTTTTATATCTTTCTGAAAACAGTCCATGACGCCTCCGTTGACGTATGATTAACGATTTGCTTCGACCCAATTTTGGGCAGTCTTGAGGGTGTTGCTCCGAGATGGTGTGGAGCGGAGCAGGAGACGTGATGTGACAGATCTCCTCCGCTCAACTCCATCTTCGGCACCATCCTGAGATGACTCAACATTCCGTCGAAACTAGTTAATAATAATAAGTCAATATTTACTCTGTAGACTGTATTTATATCAATAAAATCAGGAAGTGGATCTTGGTAACTATCACGCTATAAAACTTTTTAGAGCGCCCAAACCTGGTGGTGCAAATGCAACAGTATCAACTGTCTGATACATCACGAGTCCGACACGGACGCCTAAGAGAGGTTCCTCCCAGACTGTGAGAAGTCACGTGCTACCAAATGAGGGTGAATCGAGCGCGGCGTAATCGCGATGTTGACGCCTCTAGACATTGCGACGGAATGGGCTGGAGAGAAGTTCTCCAGATACGAATAGGTCCTTGTGCCCACTATAATAGATGGAGGCCGTCGGCGGTGCCTGACTTCCGGCTGGAGAAAAATTTCCAAATCGCGGGCAAAGTCGTCTCCAACAACGCTTGATTCCAGCGACCACGAAACCGAACTTCACTGGTCAAACCACTTAGGGGATCAGTTGAATAGGTTTTGAAGTATTGTCGTCGGCAGGATGAACTAAAATGGTGCGACGTCTTTCTGACGGTTCTTCGCAGTGAAGACAACAACATTACGGCCTCCGAGATTGTGGTACTAACAGTTGATACAGATACAGATATAATATGCCGGTGACGGGCAACGATCGTTGCGTTAATGGGGAGGGGTGGGGAAGTTTGGAGCACTTACTCTTAAGGGAAATAGTTTCTGAAACTACGAGTTCGAGTACTGTAGTCAGTGTAGAGCAAGGAATTTGACGGGAGGTGTGCTTAGGTAGTCCTTCCATGTGTGGTGATCACTGAGTCCCCAGTGGTGTAGTCGTCAGCCCAACTGCCTTGAAAGCGGGAGACCCGGGTTCGAATCCCGGCTGGGTACACATTTTCGGCTCTGCCCATTCGCAGTTGAAGTCATATATTCTGTGAATATGACAAAAGATGTTGAATTCAGCTAGTGTAAAGAGTAGGTAATGCAATGCAACAACAACATGATTTACTCCAAGCTACGGCACGGTTAAAGGAAGGCTGGAAGCGGCATCTATTGGAGTGTAGTTTCCAGTACCTGGACGCGATTTCAGACATCAGAAAAGAAGGCAATGGCAAGTTCTTCTACCCTTAACATCAGCAAGAAACGACCCTTAGGTTAACATTCCGTCGAGACAGGAGGCTGCATGCAACTCCGCTTCAACGCAACCTCCAGGCAACAACGGAACGCTCAATATCAACAAAATCAGTCCTAAACGGCCTTGGACACACACCATAGGCATATTCCCCATTAACACCCTTTATCCTGCAGAAACGGGGAGGAAAAACTTTAGGATTGGAGTTGTAATTAATGGCGTCGGGTTCAGTTCACTGGTGCGTCAATATTTTGGGTTCAGCCGGACAATCCTCGTTCCTTCATCTGTAGAGAAGATGCAACTCGGAAAAATCCTGAAAATGTGCAGGAAAAATCATGATGGTGTTGGCAGAGTCAGTATTGGTGGAGGTATGGACATCTAGGTCGTTCAGAATGGTGCTTTAACAGCTCAGAGGTATACAGGCGAGATGCCATGGTAGATGATTTCCATCTAGTGGAAGGCAACGCTCGTCCCCACATACCTGCACTGATGGGCAATATGTCTAAAGAAATAATGTTCAAATGTTTGTAAATCTACGGGACCTAACTGCTGTAGTTATCACTCCCCAGGCTTACAAACTACTTAATCTAAATTGAAGTATCTTATGTTTACAACATACATACCCATGCTTAAGGAAAGACTTGAACCTCCAAGGACGAGCAAGGTGCCTCAGACCGCTCGGTCACTCCATTGCGGCCATGGTGGAATCTGAGGGAACTGAACGATTGGAGTGACCAGCTTGTTCACCGGACTTAAATCTAATGGAGCATGTCCGGGATGCACCTGGCAGACGCATTAAACCAGACCAGCACCTCCCACACTGGTTTCAGTCATGGAAGAAAGGCCAAATATACCTCAAGAGCCGATTGATAACCTCATATTGCCATGCCACGCAGGTATGTAACTGTATAGGCCGTACGAGGTGAACACACATGGTATTATGGGGCCATGAGAGTGTCTATTTCACTATTACGGTAGCCCCATGGAGTCTCGCTCTAAGTGAATGGAATGTAAACCTCAGCTAAACAGTTGAGACAACAACATACCGTATTGTATCACACAAAAATTACAACTGTCCTGATTTCTCAATAGTAGGGCATTCGATGTGGTTGGTACATGCACAATCACCAGTTTCCTTCCCTAAGCTTTCCTAAACGCAATCCCTGGCCTGAAATTCTTAGAATTGATATTCAGAGGCTATTGGATTTTATGCTGAATAGGATACATGAGAGTATTCGTTAGCCTTATGGAAACATTTACGATGGTGATCGACGTCAGTCCACAATGGAATGAAAAATTAAAATATTTTATACACATTATGGAACGAACTTATCCACTAAATTTGATGGTTTACTGGCTGGCCTTCCATGGTGTAACACTTTCAATTGCATCCAATCTATATGCTTTGCGATATCGAATGCAAAAGAGTTGTTACGACCAAAACTTAAGATTACAACGCTTTTCTTCGAACATATCTCAGCAAATGTATAGATGTGTTAATGATTTCGAAGTGTTTAGGAATGACATGATATATTTTCTTGTTGCATCAGAAATGAGTTTACTTTAATACTGTTGCAAATTCCTTTTTTTATACGTACTATTATTTGGCACTAAAAGCGATTTGACACGTACAGCCGTTTAGAAAGTATTCAAAGTCTTCAGTTCAAGGTTCCGCTTGTTTTGAGAAAGCGATACTCCGACGCCGGTTTGCTCTGTAAAGCATAGTTCCTTTGATGCGTCACACACAGGAATGGACGCTCGTACTTCGTGAAACGCACTTCTGTACCTTCCATTTGCTTTATTGGAACGATTCCAGAAGTAAATGAGTTTACAGTACTCTTTGAAAGTCGCGCCTGTCAAAGCAGCAGATAATCACTTTGATCTCCCCAATATTTCCCTCACGCAATAATTTACGAGTATCAAAACAGTTCCGCAGGATATGAGTGAAATAACAGACCGAGAACTGGAGGGAGGGACAGAGATACGAAGAATTTAATATGTAAATATATACTTTTTAATTAACCGTATCGGGAACCTGTTTATTTCTGAAAATGTGTAAATCCAGAACAGTTCTTCTTTACGGATAAAATGAGCTCCCAGCGATTCGGAATTAATTAAAGTAAGATAAATAAAGCGTGGTGGCGCAATATATTTAAACTGAGTATAAAGTGATCAAGCCAACGAGATGGTGTTTCAGTATATTACTCGTTAATTAGCAGTCTCATTTAATTCATGTCATATGGCTTCATTGTAACGCGGGATAGATGTTTTCAGCGTACAACAACCTTAACTTTCCTTCCTGGAATTACTTTATTTTATAAGCTTCCACACCTATCCCTCTGCATTAATCACGTAAAACTCCTTCACGATATACAGGGTGAATAACCCAAAATTTGCTCCACGAATATTTCGGAAATGTGACGTTCTGTTTACTGCGGTTTCCACAGAATGTATTTGTAGTCAGCGAATATTATTGTTAGCCAATAAAAGGATCGTAATAATACTTAGAATGTGTATTCATTTGAGCAAGAGTAAATTAGATTTTCAGTGGTAATTGACGTAGAATCGTAGTGCAAGTCATGTGCGAAATAACGTAGTCTGAAAAGCTTACAATACGACATTTAATTTTGCTTCTTATCCTGCCTAGTGGCTTGGTATTAGGTTGTTATGTTTGAGGACAGTATATCTGTATGTCTTTCAGTACATTGGTACCTGTTAGTGTGTGACGTCCAAGCAGTATATCGTGAGTGGTGATGGGATTTGCAAGTTTAGGAAATTCTGAATTGCTGATGGTTCATGCAGGGTGTAGCAAGAATGCGCGTCATTCTTGTACGGTGTATACAGAACCATATACAAATAGACGTCTAACATTTCAACAATAGAATGAAACTTTCACTCTACAGCGGAGTGTGCGCTGATATGAAACTTCCTGGCAGATTTTAATCTGCCAGCAAGCTTCATATCAGCGCACACTCCGCTGCAGAGATAAAGTTTCATTCTGGAAACATCCCTTAGGCTGTGGCTAAGCCATGTCTCTACCATAACCTTCCTTCCAGGAGTGCAAGTCTTGCAAGTTACGCAGGAGAACTTCTGTGAAGTTTGGAAAGTAGGAGGCGAGGTACTGGCGGAAGTAAAGTTGTGAAGCGGCATCGTGAGTCGTGTCGGGGTAGCTCAGTCGGTAGAGCATTGCCCGCGAAAGACAAAGGCCCCAGGTTCGAGTCCCGGTTCCAGCACACAATTTTAATCTGCCAGGAAGTTTCATTTAAACAATAGTTTAGCAATCTCTTAAACCAGTAACGTGAAAGTAGTAGTGCAACACTAATACAAAGTAACATAAGGAAAGAGGTGATGGCATCACCCAAGAAAGCGTCCAAAACATTCACCATTGACCTTTGTTTCTATCCTTAACACACATCTCCACATCATATCTGCATGGAAACGATTTTGATATTCACATTAACTTCGTTCATGGTCTTTAGCACGGAATGCTCCAGATGTGTCATGGTATTATTAACTTGTTTAGTTATGAGTCAACATCTACCAGTCATAGCCAGGTAAACCACCAAAGCGTTTATTTTTAGTCTGGGGACAATCCCCGTTGTCAGGCGACATGTCAGCGTAAATGGTAAGCTTGTCTTGTGGGATACTGTGCTGTCATCTCCTAGAACCGTTTCTCATAGACTGACCACTGAACGTGCAGTACCTACTTCCACAGATGCGCAAAGTTATTTCCGTGGTGCATATGACTGTCCACTCTACAGTGCACGTATTTCTACACAGTGTCACGCGGATAGTTAGCAAATAATTAGATTGATTTCAAGTGCACCTATAACTGTCTTTTAGACAGTTTTCCGCGGAAAAGCTGGAAGGCGATGTCAACAAAGACATGCCAACAACAGTCGATCATGTTCGAGGGCGTATTACTGCAGACTGCTCCGAAACCGATGCTGAAAAGCTAGCTTGTATTTAGCTGTCTTCCCATACCAGACTGAAAGCTCACATTGCCGCGGCCGGAAGTCATTTCCAAAACAATGATAGTCCACTGTCTCGTTTTTCATCTCAATCCACACAATTAGTGCATGCCTTTGTTACAATGGGGATATTTTTCCTTCTATGCAACTACAAATAACAGGCAACTTGTTATCAGGCGAGTTCCGCTGTACTGATAGTAAAACATAATCAGTGGTCTGTAACGACAGATATTTAAAATTTATTTTGATATATTGATCGAAAACAGTTCTTTAGAAAAACATGCAAAGTACTGTTTGGTTGTTGTCATTGTTGTTGTAGTCTTCAGTCCGGAGACTGGTTTGATGCAGCTCTCCACCCTACTCTATCCTGAGCAAGCCTCTTCATCTCCTCACAAGACCCGCAACCTACATTCATTTGAATCTGCTTACTGTATTCATCTCTTGGTCTTCCTCTGTGGGTTTTACCCCACATACTTCCCTCCAACGCTAAATTCACAGTTCCTTGATGTCTAAGAACGTGTCCTACCGATCGATCCCTTCTTTTAGTCAAACTATGCCGGAAATTCCTTTTCTCCCCAATTCTGTACAGTACCTTTTCATTAGTTGTACGATCCACCCACCTAATTTTCGGCATTCTTCTGTAACACCGCATTTGAAAAGCCTCTATCTTCTTCCTGTCCACACTGTTTATCGTCCACGTTTCACTCCCATTCAAGGCCACATTCCACAGAAATGCCTTCAGAAACAACTTCCTTACAAGTAAATTAATACTCGATGTTAGTAAATTTCTTTTTTTCAGAAACCCCTTTGTTCCCATTGCCATTCTGCATTTTGTATCCTCTGTACTGCGCCCATCGCATGTTTGGTTACTTACAGAAATGTTTGGTCCTGGTTTTCACCTTACACCATGTAGTGAGGATATGTCTCATGCCATACTGTAGATTTTGAATCTCTATATTTTCACGGCGTATGTCTTGGTCCATAAAATTGCGGGAATTCAGCCGTAACCACACATTTTCTGCTGCTGTTTCGGCTGCAAGCCGTCCAGCCATCCTCGGAGCGACTGTGAAGACTTACGGCAAAGCGCCGTCGTTCACCTTATATACTGTGGGGCACATGCTCACTGGGAAGTCATTGTCGCAGACGTACCATCTAAGTAGAGTATACATGATCACATACTATGATTGACATGGTTGACTGTGAGTGCTGGATTTCAAATTTTGTCAAGTTTAAAGATTGAAACCATCGTCAGGATTAACTCATCTGTCTTTAAATGAGTGTCCAGTTTTTATAAGGTACTTTCTTCTATATGTCACACATGACCAATTTCATGCTAAGCTACCATATGCCAGCATATTGATATTTTACTGCTGGTGTTGCTTGTCTTTTCTCATATTCCAATTCCTCTGATTTTGGCATTCTCCTCCTTGTAATCGTTTAGTATCCTTCACCAACCAGACATCTGAATTTCCTTCTAAGTTGCCTATTCTTTATTCATTTCGCTGGAAGTCACTGTCACATATTCTTTGGACATCGACTATCTACCATTTTTCTACATGTCCATACTATTTCAATTGTTTCATCTGTATGCGGGACGATGCCACAATCGTTATCGCTTCAGTAACTTCATCAAACTGCCGATCACTGGATGAATTTATCGCGAGACATTTATACAATGTTGCATAAAGTATTCTTTCGTAGCTAGCGGAAACACGATTAACCTTAAAAGCAGTTCAAGGGCAACAATAAATGGCCAGTTGTAGGACGTAACCTCCTAATAATGCTGAAATGCGGGCGTTCACTCAGAGACTCTGCAGTACAAATTTACCAGACCAGAGCAGAGTAGCGCGCCATTGTGCCAGTGCGTTTAGCTACCATTGTTCGAGTAACACTTCGTCCTGCAGCGGGGCTTCGCACCCGATTAAGCGTCTCTTGTTCCGGTGAATTGTGATATTTCAATATGGCAGCAACAGCGGCGTGTAATCTACGCGCTCAGATGAGAGAGCATACGGCCGTTATTACTGTCTAGCGTATCGATACTAGAGCCGCAGTTTCTCGGGCTTATAGTTTGTGTTACGGTACTCGTCACCAGATGACACAGCTGTGAACTGTAATAACCGTTGCAAGTCTGCGACTACAAGCCTGCACGTCATAACAATGTCTTCAAACGTCAACAACGGTATAAAAATTTCGTTTTCAGGTTAAATCAAACAAATTTAAGGTTTTTGCATTCGAATAAATATATTGTAATTGCAATTACGAAGACTTAAATTGAAAAGAACATATTGAAAATATTATGGTGAAGGCGAAACAATTACTACGTTTTATTGGAAAAACAAAAACCGTCACAGAACAAATAAACAGACTGCGTAAACGACGCTTGTTTTTTTATTTTTCAAATCTAAAATGAAGATTTGCCTCATGGCTCACTGCTTTTATTCTGTCGAGGAAAAAAAAAAACCTACGTGTTCCTTCTACACCGTTTTCTCTTCTTTATTCTTTATTCTAAATTACTCGAATCATAACGCAATGTGTATGTATGATGTGTATATCAGCCAGATACACACTAGAACCTATGCGTCCATAATTTTCTATCTCTATTTTTGTTTGTTGGTATCTGTCTATTTTGCGTGTATTTTTGGCCTGTAATAGTGATTTTTATTTCATTGTAACTTGTTAGTGTGGAATCATCATTTACTTTATTTTTTCAGTTCTATTAATTATGAATATGTTCCTTTTTTAATACAGCAATTCCATTGTGCGTTAACAGCCTGGTCTGGTGTGAAACTGAAATCAGACTGCTCCTCCGCCCAACTGTACACTAAATGCAATGCCTGGCATTGAATAATTGAGAACCTGCAAGAGTTTCATTAACATGATAGCCCGATGCCTTATCGTTCGTTAGTATACACGATCGTAACAGTAATTAATTCATTGATCGGAATAAGCTTCTATCATTACGCTACATAAAGCCTACCTACAACAGTTTCTGCGTGGGCAAAATATGCAAACGCTTTTTAGTCATAATAGTGAAGCAAAAAGTGAGATCAGTTTTATTTTCGACTATCTAAAATGTTATTATTAACTTCAAAACAAAGCAGAAACTTGAAATAGTGAGAGCAAATTTTGTACCTAAATTTATTTTTGAAAACATGAGTTATTTTTCTGATCAAAAACATATATAAACTACACTTAATTTTCTAGAACTGTTAACTGCATTATCTTCTTGCACTACCACTGTATCATAGCAACTCAACCAGATCATCAGCGATTTAGTTTTAATTCTTGTATACAGCCAAACATTTTTCGATTGTGGAAGACTCCAATACGATAACAAAATATATTCATATGTTAACTGTAATTATGATATTTTTGACATGTTACGCCTTTCTGTTCAGAGAGAAAATATTCGCTTTACATGGAATTAAAACAACACACAAAACTTTGCTAGCACAACTGAAAATTTATCATCCTGATTGATGTCATTCACAGCTGCGTAAAATTAATTGCTTTTAGAAACAATTTGTCCACACGGTTATATACCTGGACTGTTTTACTGAAATGATAATCACGGCAGACTATGTACGCATTGCCGCGGCGGAGCGGCTGAGCGCATTGAGGCGCTATTCTACGTGGCTGTGCTATGCTATGAGGCTGTTCCCCGTCGCGGGTTCGAAAGCCCCCCTCGGGCATGGATGTCTTAGCCATGTTTAGTATAAGGTAGTTCATAAGTAGTTTGTAAGTTTAGGGACTGATGATCCCGCTGTTAAGTACCATAAGCCTTACAAACATTTGAACGTTTGAATTATTAACAACGCATTACATTGTTTCCGCTTAACACAGCAAATAATAAATTAATGGGAAGAAGGTTTGGATGATTTTTGCAGCTTCTCTGCAAAAGACTTTCGTGCTTAACGGTTTCGTATGTGATATTTGAGAAACATATAATGCAGGGGGCAGGTTCGATACCTAGCACTGGATTCGGTGTCTTATGTTTTCCTCGTCCTCATTAGTTTTCCATCAGCATCGGCACGGAATTTATCACCCAGAATGACTTGCATTAGGCGGAACAGCAACCCCATGTATTGTCTCCCATAATGCCATACTATCATTTACTTTCCTTCGTCATTCTACTGTACAGGAATAAATTATATTGTGGTTATTACCCAAATGGGAGGTACTGACAACACTCTACAAGTCAGGAAATAATGTTACTTATTTACTTATTCACCCCACTCCCATGAACCACAGACATTACCGAGGTGGGGTGGCTTGCGTGCCTCGACGATACAGATAGCCGTACCGTAAGTGCAACCACAGCGGAGGGGTATCTGTGGAGAGGCCAGACAAACGTGTGGTTCCTGAAGAGGGGCAGCAGCCTTTTCAGTAGTTACAGAGGCAACAGTCTGGATGATTGACTGAGCTGGCCTTGTAACATCAGCTAATGTGGCTTTGCCACACAGTTACTGCGAACGGCTGAAAGTAAGGGGAAACTACAGCCGTTATTTTTCCCGGGGACATGCAGCTCTACTGTATGAACATATGATGATGGCTTCCTCTCGGGTAAAATATTCCGGAGGTAAAATAGTCCCCCATTCGGATCTCCGGGCGGGGACTACTCAGGAGGATATGATCATCAGGAAAAGCAATATTGGCATTCTACGGGTCGGAGCGTGGAATGATCACTTAATCGAGTAGGAAAATTAGAACACTTAAAAAGGGAAATGGATAGGTTGAAGTTAGATATAGTGGGGATTAGTGACGTTCGGTGGGAAGAGCAACAGGATTTCTGGTCAGGCGAGTACAGGATTATAAATACAAAATCAGTTGGGGGTATTACAGAAGTAGGTCTGATAATGAATAAGAAAATAGAAATGCGGGTAAACTACTATGAGCAACACAGTGATCGCATTAGCATAGTCAAGATAGATACGAAGCCAACACCGACCACAGTAGTACAGGTTTATATGCCAACTAGCTCTGCCGACGATGAGGAGGTCGAAGAAATATATGAGGAGCTAAAGGAAATTATTCAGACAATTAAGGGAGAGGAAAACTTAATTGTTATGGAAGACTGGAATTCGGTAGTATGACAAGGATGGGAAGGGAAGATAGTAGATGAATATGGTCTGGGCAAAAGGAATGATAGAGGAAGCCGCCTGGTAGAATTTAGCACAGAACATAACCTGGTTCAAGAATCACAAAAGAAGGTTGTTTACGTGGAAGAGACCAGGAAACACCGGGAGATACCATATAGATATTATAATGGTAAGACATAGATTTCGGAACCAGGTTTTAAATTTTAAGACATACCCGGTGCAGATATAGACTCTGACCATAACTTGTTGGTTATGAACTGTAGGCTGAAACTGAAAAAACTACAAAAAGGTAGGAAATTAAGGAGATGGGACTTGGATAAACTGAAGGTACGTGAAGTGTTTAAGAATTTCAGAGGGAGCTTTAGGCAACAATTGACAGAAAGGGTGGAAAATAAAACAGTAAAGGAGGAATAGGTAGCATTGAGAGATGAAATAGTGAAGACAGCAGAGTACAAAATAGGTAGAAAGGCAAGACCTACAAAATACCCTTGGATATCACAGGAAAGGAGAAAATATAAAAATGCAGTAAATGAAACAGGCAAAATGGAGTACAGACGACTAAGAAATGTGATTGACAGGAAGTGCAAAATGGCTAAGCAGGAGTGGCTAGAAGGCAAATGCAAGGATGTAGAAGAATGTTTAAATAGGGGGAAATAAAAGATCTATTTGGAGATACGAAAACAGCAATACTCACTTAACGGCTTATCCTAGAAGATAGATTTAAAAAAGGCAAACATTCCTTTTTCAGCTTTTGTAGATGTGGAGAAGGCTTTTGACAATGTTGATTGGAATAAACTCTTTCCAGTTCTGAAGCAAGCAGGAGTAAAATATAGGGAGCATAAGGTTATTTACAACTTGTACAAAAACCAGACAGCGGTTGTCAGAGTTGAAGGGCATGAAAGGAAAGCAGTGGTTGGAAAGGGAGTAAGACAGGGTTGTAGTCTTTCTCCATTGTTATTCAATGAGCAAGCTATAAAGGAAAGCAAGGAGAAATCTGGAGAAGGAATTAAAGTTCAGGGTGAAGAATTAAAAACATTGCGTTTTGCCGACGACATAGTAATTCTTTCAGATACAGCAAAGGACCTGGAAGAGCAATTGAACGGAATGGACAGGGTGCTGAAAGGTGCATATAAGATGAACATTAACAAGAGCAAAACTAGGGTAATGGAGTGCAGTCTAAGAAAATCAGGTGATGCTGAAGGAATTAGAGTGGGAAACGAAGTAATAAACGAGGTAGATGAGTTTTGTTACTTGGGCAGTAAAATAACAAATGATGGTCGCAGTACAGAGGATATAAAATGCAGAATGGCAATGGGTAGAAAAGCGTTCTTGAAAAAGAGAGATTTGTTAACATAGAATATTGATTTAAGCGTAAGGAAGTCCTTTCTGAAGGCATTTGTATGGAGTGTTGCCTTGCATGGGAGTGAGACATAGACGATAAACGGAGCGGATAGGTTGAGGATTGAGGCTTTTGAAATATGGTGCTACAGAAGAATGCTGAAGATTAGGTGGGTGTATCGCGTAACTAATGAGGAGGTACTGAACAGAATTGGGGAGAAAAGAAATTTCTGGCATACCTTGACTAAAAGAAGGGATAGATTGGTAGGACACATTCTTAGAAATCAAGGAATTGTGAATTTAGCGTTGGAGGGAAGTGTGTGGGGTAAAAATCGAAGAGGAAGTCCAAGAGATGGATATAGTAAGCAGATTCAGACAGATTTAGGTTGCCGTTCTTATGTGGAGATGAAGAGGCTTGCTCAGGATAGGGTATTGTGGAGAGCTGCATCAAACCAGTCTCCGGACTGAAGACCACAACAACAACAACTTATTCACCGTAGGACATACATTCGTGGTCATATATGGTAAACATAATGGAAACGAAGGATTCCGCGACCGTTTTCATTGTTGATAAAACTCTTCTGGGTATTGGAACGCATCTTCAATCTATCAAATGTTCACCGAAGAAGGCCGCTTGCAATAGTGGCCGAAACGCCAGTGAAACATTTGTTATGTTGACGATGCGGTGTAATACCCAGAATTTTATGAACCATGGTACACATAGATACTTCATTTGACGAACTGAGGAAGCAAGTTGACTGAAAAGATCATTAAAATCACTCTTTAGATCAATATTGTAATGAGAATTAAAAAGAGTAACCAAATGAATAGTAATTTTACAATAGTGATGGAGACTTCGTTAAGGAAGATGACCATCAAGCAAAAATCCTACATATTTATATCTAAGACATATATCCTGATATAGCATAGAGATCTTTTTCTTGGTCCTGGGTATGCTCCGATTGAAACTATGATCAGTTAACTGGAGCATCAAGATAGCACTGACGACTTCACCACTTGCTACATTCGTACATATTAGTATTGCATATTATATTCGAAGTATTGCATTATTCTATATTTGTTATTATTTTTGTCGAAAAGTATTTACTAAAGTGGGCCGTGAAATAGGCTTTTTTTTTCTTTTTTTTCCCTCGAACTTATCAGCCTTCTTGGAAAGAATTGTAAGGAAATTCAGTTACGGAAAAAAAATGTACATTCAGCGGACGCGTTCGTTTGTAACTAAACCCATTATGACTCTTGATTATTAAATATAATTCCTGATTTTTTAAAATAATTTTTATAAATTTCTTTTTATAAAAAGGTAATTTCCTGAAATTCATTCATCCCTAGGTGAAATGACATTGCCGGACATCGCAGGTTGTGGAGGCTATCTGATAATTATCTTCAATAGTAGAGAGCCAACATCGCAATATAATTATTTATTTTCTGACGGCCGGTTTCAATGGGCTACGCCACCATCATCTGGTCGTATAAAATTACACAAAGTGTTCACCTTACGTTTAAAAATAATTCAGCTTTAATAGTAGGTGCAATATAGCACTTAGTCGAAATGTAAAATACATAAGTTAAAACATCAACAGCTTGTATGAGACAATGAAGAATAATTTCTTTGTCCGTGTGTACCAAGTTTCATAATTAAAAGGTTGAAATACTTTCGAATAAAATTGCTCGATATTAAAATTTGAACATTTACTCTAAATTTTTTCTATCTGATTCATAACAGGGCGTGTTTCCAGCCTGTGTGTAAATTTTGGTGTCAAACGGCTGAACGAAGCGATATAAAAAGAGGGAACACGTTGCAGAGAGACACAAACAGCGGTTGTTATTGTTATTATTTTGAGGGGACTAAACAGGTAGGTCAACAGTCCCCCAAACAAATTACCCTCAGTTTTGCAAGTATCTCTCAAACTGTGCTAAATACAGAGAAATCGAAAAAGAGATGTAGATAATTTACTTCTCTATAAATCTGAATATTAAATTTTTGTCTCAGATGAACAGCTAAGGCGTTACTTATAATTAGACTTTAGCTATCACAAGGTCATCGGAAAAGCCACACTTTTGTTTTACCACGTTGTGTGGTCCAAAACCAAATAACATTCTGAAAATCAATGATTAACCGTTAAGCAACCGGAAAATCTTTTCTGACATTTGTATTTTATATTTGGCAGTCACAGTTGCAAATTTAATAATCAGTACTGTATATGTAGTTTTGAAATTGTTAGCGTTTTCTCAAATACTGCTCCTTACCCGTAATATTGTTACATATTAACGTACTAGCAACATACAGCGATGAGGTTCTTTGTACGAGAGTCGCAACAATGATTGTCGTCACCACGAAGAGATACCATATGTCTAGTCGGTGCAACAATCACATTCTGCATAGAGCTCTTCGATCTCATTTCAGTTTCGTTTTGGGCGCATTCTATGCTACCTGGTGTAATCTGGGATTCGAAGACGCCGGCAGATATAGGAGCCGCCGCTTTAATATAGCTTGTCGAAATGTAATTTCCGCTGCTCGTATATCTCCAAGGCCGTGAAGCCTCTGCCAATAACCCACGGTAACATCTCTCTCCTTTCGATGTCGATTAAAACTAGGGTACCACATCCATATTGATACTTATCTCTCGTCGTCAAACTACTATCTCAAAGTTTTTATATTGAAATTCGTTTTCCTGTTACAGTTAGTAAAACGAAGAGGACGGTAATGCATTCAGACATGTACACCAACCATACATTTATTAACACATTATAATTATTTTGACGCTTCATTAGAAGAAGCGCGCTATTGATATTTCTACCATGCTTCCTGGTAAACAAATCTATCCGCATTGTACTCTAACATTACTGATTTAAGAATGGTTTAGTTCAGTTTAGTACTTGCTATTACTGTTGGGATATACAAGATAAGACAACAATACTATTCAGCCTTTCCTAACGAACAGAACAAGACCCAGCGTTTCAATTTCAGAACATTATGAAGTGTCTCACGTTGTCGTGTTATAAATATACGAAACCAATATTGGCACTTCTCCAGCAAACTGAACTAAACAAGTAAGACACATCACCCGATATCATCTCATGCGTCTGCTTCGTTATGAAGATACTTACAATTTAGTAATCGAGAGAGTCTGGTTTATTCGAACTAACTGTGATATTTAATTCATAATACGGAGCCTTCCAGAACTGTAATAACCAGTGCATCCAACCCTCGACCACGCAAGTGGCATACATTTAACGACAGTTTTGATATTGTAAATACTTATTTTGTATTTTCAACAGTACTTTGAAATTTCATATAAAACTTCCGGGCTCATAAACCGTGGTCGAGCCCGGAAGTTTTAAATGAAGTTGACGCCGGCCGTGAAAGCTTACATTTTATGATCAGTAGTTTGAAATATTACGTTACAAACAAATGACATAAAACAAAATATGTGAAGTGGACATACAAATATCGTTAGGCAGTGAGTTCACATCATTGTAGCAATGTGCCATAACCTCTTTTTTTCCCCTACATTTTCTGCCAGAGAATGCCCAAAATCATAATACTGTTTGTTACATGCATTAATTGACGGATGCAGCAACTGAGTACAGAGAAAGTAAACACACTATCTTACCCTTTCTTTATCATATATTTTTTTCAGTACACCGTGCGACAACTTCTTCTGTAATTTTCATAGATAAGAAATGACAAAATTCCAAAAAATAGCGCTGATGACTTATGTGAAACATGTCAACAGTTTTGAAGAAGTAAGCCTTAACACTTACAAGAGCAGTAGGGGCCTCAGCTGAGCTGAGATGATCTAGATGAATCAATGATTGTCTTCAATGGAAGAAGACTGTACCGTATTATATCGTGTTGTTGTCTGCGCAGATTTTAATTGATACCCGCATATGAAACAGGAATAACTTTAGATTAATGGATATCGGAATAAACTGCATGAATTAAATTTTAAAGGTGCGGCGAAGCCCAAGCAGACCGTGAATAAAACCGGCATAAAGAATCAGCGGGAGTTATAGTTGAGGTCAAGACAAGGCACCAAAAAGAAAATTGGCGAAAATTTACCTTCTTCTGCTGGATGAGGTCATCATGAGCTGTCATAGATAACGTGGTGCGGCTAATTAATTGAATTATAACTTTCCGACGTAAGGAGATGGTCGCGTAATGAAGTTTCACGACCGCGTTTAAAAATTGTCACAATAGGCGAACAAGGCGAAACAATATCGGACCACGTTGGAATTAATCATTGATTGAAGGGTCTGTAATAGAGAGCCAACATGAATGGAATGTTTAAATGAGACGAAATTGAGCTACGCTTGAATTCATTCGCGAAACGAACCGTAATGGTGGCCAAGCATCTTTTTTCGCTCGCTCGCGGCTTTCTGAAAACAATCTACATTTACATAGGATACTCTGCAAATCACATTTAAGTGCGTGACAGAGGGTTCATCGAACCACCGTCATACTAGTTATCTCCCTTTCCATTTTCGAATAGCGCGCGGGAAGAAAGAACACCTGAATCTCTCCGTTCGAGCTCTGATTTCTCGTATTTTATTCTGATGATCATTTATACCTCTGTAAGTGGAAGTCAACAATACATTTTCGCATTCGGAGGAGAATGTTGGCGATTGGAGTTTCGTAAGTAGTAAAAGACGAAGGAGGAGCGCTTCTGTACTCTCTCAAATTCAGACAAAAAAATTGAGCATCGAAACAGCGGGCAAAGGTATACTTTGAAGCGAGAACGGAAATGTTGGTGACAAACGTAACAGATAACTTATGCGAAAATATGTAATGTAATGCTATAAGCATAATTTTTAAAATGAATCAAAAAGGGGCCACAAAAGATATGCAATTCATTTGTTACCATAAAGGTCGCACAATAAATTTTGATGCGTATCATGGTACAAATGAGATATTGGAGAAGGAATTTAAAGGTACAGTATAAGAGAGAGAGTTGTCTAAATCATATTGGTGTTAGTACAGAAAATTGTACGTTAACAAAATTATAAAATACATTTTCCGTTGAAACAGATCTAACCTGAAACTTATGCAGTCCTATCTCCCTAAGGAAAAATGTCTAAAAGTGCAGAGAATCAAATCATATTTTTCATTAAGACTGGAAAGCACCGCCTTTGAAAACCACTGCAATTCATAATTTCTTTTATATAAAAATTCATAGACTCATTTGAGGCCACAATAACACAAATTTTACAAAGAAAAAAAGGGTAAAAGATCGATTCCCTCTCACATGATTGCTTAATTTAAAACGATTACCTCCGCAAACTTACAATATTTTACGCCAGTTATGTAGCAATAAAGTTTATCCCACAGATAGTTCGAGTGAAGAATGGAAATTCCTAAGAAATTCAGTTACGGTTTTCGAACAAACAATGAAGGTATAATGAATGTAGCTGCTTAAAACCTGCAGCTGCAGACAATGAAATGGAAACTGTTCAGTGAGTAAACTGTTTGTGTAGGTTTCGTTTCAGATTATTTCACTAAGTGCGGTTAAGTGCCGGCAAATGACACCTCCTTTAAATATTGTCCGTTTATAAAAGAAAAGAAAATTGTAGTTCATGGTGTGGGTTCCTGTACTCATGTCCTAGTTCATGAACCACGGGCAACATATGAGTGGCGAAGTAAGTGGTCCTGGCAGTTGGGATACTAGTTACTTTGTAATAAGGTTAGGCATCTCGTACATATTCTGAGACGTGGCTACCTTTGTGCTAAGACGGCAAAGACTACCAAATCCACCGGTTAGACCCTCAACCGTTAGGGGTAAAATACAGTGGAGTCCTGGGCAAGTAAGACTAGCAACCTGCTTTCCAAGTACTCCAATATCATGCTGGCAACAATCAGAGCAAAGTGCCTCGGACCTTTGGAGGTGATGGAGTCCAACCTCTAATTGACAGACCAGAGACTCCTCAGATATGACTTGACAAACGATCTGGAATGAGATGGGGAGCTATTAATATCAATGGGGATTACACTGGGAAGAAGGTAGAGCTGGCGGAGGCTTCAAGTAAGAAGGGGTTAGGTGTTTTAGCTGGTAGTGACGTAAGGCGAGAGAAATAGGACGAAGTCGGAGAAAACAAGGTATACCTGTCAGGAATCAGAGTAGGAAAAACACAGTGGGGTGTAGGGTTTTACAACAGGAAAGCAATCGAACCCAGCATAATTGCAATAAGGTATGTAAATGAACGTCTGATGGGGGTAGATTTGGCCATCTCCAGCAAAAAAATTGGGATTGCAGTGTATTCACCCTGTGAAGGGACAGATGAAGATGAGATGGACAGATTTCACAACGGACGTAGCGATGTAGTTGTTATGGTGAAGGATAAGGATAGTGTTATAGTCATGGGTGATTTCAATGCCAGGATAGGAAATCAAACAGAAGGTTATGAAAATTTATGGGCAAGTTTTTAGAGGGTATGGAGGCCAACAGGAACGGAAAACAGCTCTTGGATTTTTGTTCCAGTATGGGCTTAGTTATCATAAACTCCTTCTTTAAGCATAACGACATTCACCGCTATACTTGGGAAGGAAGGGGAACCAGATTTGTCATTGACTATGTAGTAACTAACCAAGAATTCAGGAAGACAGTCAAGGATACATGTGTTTTCAGGGGGTTATTTGACGTTGTTGTAGTTGTTGTTGTTGTTGTTGTTGTGGTCTTCAGTCCGGAGACTGGTTTGATGCATCTCTCGACAATATCCTATCCTGAGAAAGCCTCTTCAACTCCACATAAGAACGGCAACCTACATCTGTCAGAATCTCTTTACTGTATCCATCTCTTGGTCTTCCTCTGCGGTTTTTACTCCAAACACTTCCCTCCAATGCTAAATTCACGATTCCTTGATGTCTAAGAATGTGTCCTACCAATCGATTTCTTCTTTTAGTCAAGGTATGCCAGAAATTCCCTTTCTCCCCAGTTCTGTTCAGTACCTCCTCATTAGTTACACGATCCACCCACCTAATTTTCAGCATTCTTCTGTAGCACCACATTTCAAAAGCCTCTATCCTCTTCCTCTCCGCACTGTTTAACGTCCATGTTTCACTCCCATACAAGGCAACACTCCACACAAATGCCTTCAGAAAGGACTTACTTACGCTTAAACAATATTCGGTGTTAACAAATTTCTCTTTTTCAAGAACGCTTTTCTACCCATTGCCATTCTGCATTTTATATCCTCTGTACTGCGACCATCATTTGTTGTTTTACTGCCCAAGTAACAATTCACCTACCTTCTTTAGTGTTTCGTTCCCTAATCTAATTCCTTCAATATCACCTGATTTTCTTAGACTGCACTCCATTACCCTTGTTTTTCTCTTGTTAATATTCATCTTATATGCACCTTTCAGCACACTGTCCATTCCGTTCAACTTGTCTTCCAGGTCCTTTGCTATCTGACAGAATTACTATGTCGTCGGCAAAACGGAATGTTTTTAATTCTTCACCCTGAACTTTAATTAATTCTCCAAATTTCTCCTTGCTATCCTTTATAGCTTGCTCAATGTACAAATTGAGTAACATTGGAGAAAGGCTACAACCCTGTCTTACTCCCTTCCCATTCCTTCTCTACTGTTTCATTTTCCACCGTTTCTGTCAATTGTTGCCTAAAGCTCAGTCTGAAATTCTTAAACACTTCACGTACCTTCAGTTTATCCAGGTCCCACCTCCTTATTTTTTTAGTTTCAGCCTACAATTCATGACCAATAAGTTATGGTCAGAGTTTATATCTGCACCTGGGTATGTCTTACAGTTTAAAACCTGGTTCCGAAATCTATGTCTTTCCGTTATAAAATCTATCTGGTATCTCTCGGTGTCTCTTTCATTTCATTTGCCCAGACCATATTCACCTACTATCTTCCCTTCCCTTCCTTGTCCTACTACCGAATTCCAATCTCCCATAACAATTAAGGTTTCCTCTCCCTTACTGTCTGAATAATTTCCTTTAGCTCCTCATATATTTCTTCGATCTCCTCATCATCGGCAGAGCTAGTTGGCATATAAACCTGTACTACTTTTGTCGGTATTGGCTTCGTATCTACGTTGACCACGATAATGCGATCACTGTGTTGCTCATAGTAGTTTACCCGCATTCCTATTTTCTTATTCATTATCACTTTATTCATTATATTACTCTTGTAATACCCCCAACTGATTTTGTATTTATAACCCTGTACTCACCTGACCAGAAATCCTGTTTCTCTTTCCACCGAACTTCACTAATCCCCACTATATCTAACTTCAACCTATCCATTTCTCTTTTTGAATTTTATAATTCAAGAGTCAACACAGTTTGAGCCGACCAGTTGCATAAAATGGTTTATATCTATAAACCTTTACCCAGGTTTCGGCAAAATTAATTTTGCTTTCTTCAGAAGGATACCTAATGAAAACGTGACACACAAATATGAAAAATAGTAAAATACAAAAGTGTTTCTAACATAAGAAATTAAAATTACATCATAGGTGAAAATGTACTTACAATAAAGCTCACATTAAAAAAAAAGTTGTTAAAATGTGGCTGACTCCATGTCAATAGATTAAAATTTTAAAATTTAAAAACAATGTCACATTATAAAATTTTGGAGTATGTCCACACACAGGTCGAGTGAGCGCTGCGTACTGGCAGAGGCGATAGAGCCCTAGTGGCGTGCGCCCGCACTAGGTGGCGCCAAGAGGGCTGATGGGCGTGCGCGCAGGCGCGGACGCGAATGAATTTGACAAAAAGGAACTATATGTAATATGATACTGACAGAAAACATAAAATAAAACGGGAACTAAGATGCAAAGAAGTCTGGAGCCGAGCACTGTGGGTGGC
The DNA here is from genome assembly GCA_026315105.1 of Locusta migratoria. Lineage (NCBI taxonomy): Eukaryota > Metazoa > Arthropoda > Insecta > Orthoptera > Acrididae > Locusta > Locusta migratoria. The sequence goes on along the minus strand of CM048750.1, from coordinate 7,248,638 downwards.
AGAATATATATATACGTGCGAACACGCAAAAATTAGAGAAAGAAAAGTTAGAAAATATTCAGCGGCCAGACATAGTGCATGCACCACAAACTACAAACAAACAGCACGCACCCGGTGGGAGGGAACGGTACAAACACTACACATCACAACACCAGAAAAATATAAACAAGGGCGCCACTAGAAATCTGATGATACACATTAAGCATCAAAACAGTATAAAACTATAAACAAGTGTGACTCTAGAATTTTGAGGACAATAAACACCGTGCAGGAACAAATATTGGCAAACAGTATAGGTTTGAAACCTTCTAGGTACTGTCTACTTGCAAGTTGAAGTTGGTCGTTCAGCATATTACCATCGTTGATGATAAGGTGTTTTAAAATTTCATATTCTTCCCATAAATCACGTTTCCTTCCCTTGGCTTCTCTATGCAAAATTACAGTGTCTTCCAACGATTTAGGGACATCATCTACTACAAGCAAATGCTCGGCAAAGGTAGAATTGTGTACATTGCGTCCTGTCTTCCCTAGTAGATGTTCTTTATACCGCACCTTGATTGCTCTTCCTGTCTGTCCTAGATTAGATTAGATTAATACTTGTTTCTTAGATCATGTATAAGACATTTCGTAATGATGTGGAACGTGTCAGTTAATGATGTGGAACGTGTCGGGGACAGTTGTTACATATTATTTTGTAAATGCCAGAATTGGAAGCAGGATCTACTAAGGTCTCCAGTGTATGAACAAGATTTTTCTTTAAATTATTGTTAGTAGAAAAAGTTACCTTGCAATCGTATTTCTTCGTCAATAGACGTTGCAATCTGTACGATACATTGCCTAAAAACGGAATAGAAATGAACCTCTGACTGTCATTTTTATCCAGGTGCGATTTGCTACTGAGTAATGTTGAAAACTGTTGGGAAGTCTTTTTTATCAACGATGCGTTGCACTACATCTGTATCGTACCCGTTATTGATGGCTATGGATTTTATTGTGTTAATCGCCTTTTCTAAGTTAGCAGGCGACAGGAAAGTTATGAAAGCACGATTGATAGCGGAATGAAAAAAGGCTAATTTATGTGAACGTGGGTGTGCAGAATGAGCTGGAATAATCATATCGGAATATGTTGGCTTGCGGTATATGTCGAATGCTATACTGTCGTTTACTATGGCCAATTTTAGATCGAGGAAGTTGAGCTCGACATGTTCGTTTGAACCTCTTTAGTGAAATTAAAGATTTCATGGAAGTTGTTAAATACTGTAAATAACTGGTCTAATTCGTGGTCATTACCGTCAAACAGGATAATTATGTCATCTACATACCGAGCATAAAATCTTATTTTGTTGTGCAGATTTGAGGTAGAAGCAAAAAAATGATTTTCCAGAGAATTAATAAAAATGTCTGCCATGATACCAGCGAGAGGACTACCCATTGCCAAACCAAATGGTTGCTTATAAACTTTGCCACTGAAGGTGAAGTAATTGTATTTAAGAGTGACTTTTAATAACATCATCAATTCAGCAATATGTTCATCATCTAACTTTTTATGTTGTAAAAGATTTTCTTCGATAATTTCCAGGGTCAAATCTACAGGTACATTGGTGTAAAGACTTACTATGTCAAAAGATGCTAACTTTGTACTGGGGGTGCATTTTACGTTCTTTATTTTATCAATTAGGTCTGTTCTATTCTTAACAGAAAAATATCGTTTGAAGACAAACGCGTCTTTAATTTTGTGGTGAAGACGCCTAGCCAATGTGTGGTGTGCACTACCTATGCTGTTCACCGAGGGCCTAATTGGATGATTTTCTTTGTGGAGCTTAAATTGGCTTCTAAGAACAGGAGCCATCGGGTTCATGTTCACTAAACTGTTTTTTTTTTTTTTTATTTATTAAATACAAATTTAGTATTTGCTTAACAATGCCGAATTCGGGCACGACGTTTAACTGCCTCCCAACCCAAGGTGTGGTGCGACCCGTGCTGAGGGGTGCGTGGCACATGGGTGGATGTGTCTTGAACGGAGCCTCAGGGATACCGGGCGACCTCCCTGAGTAAGTTGCCTTGCACCGCGCGGGGTTATCGTGGTGTGGACCATATAAATCCCCAAATCTCGTGGGACTAAGATGAACACGGAGAAAAAAAAATATTTTAAAAGAATCCGAGGGGCAATCTGAGACCTCAGATACTCAAACATCTGGATCAGGACCGATGGAGTGCACTCCTATTTCTCAGTCAGGGTCTAGACGTGAGCAAGAAGTGGGAACTGTAACAGAGAAGTTGGACCAGATTAGGATTAAGACCTTGTCTGGGGCTCAGAGGAGGAAACTTCTCAAGAAACAGAAGCAAAAGGAAGGAAAAGAATGGCTTCCTAAACATAAGTGGAGGGAATCAAAAGGGATTGAGCCCAAGACCCCCAAAAGGTTCCAGAACCCTAAAGTCTCGACAGAGGATTGGATGGTAATTAACCAAAAGGTCGTTCCGGAAGGACGGACCCTGGTGGTGGAGGTCGGAGAGAAGTCCCTGAAGGCAATGCGAGAGCAAGGTCTGAAACTGTTCTTAGGGTTCTCGCAGGTCGCCGTCAGGGTAATCAAAGAGCTTAAAGGCAATAATGGCGGCAAGATGGGGACTGGAAGTGCTGCAGATAAACCTGCAGCACAGTAAAGGGGCCACTGCTGCCCCGAGCCGTCGCCTGGGGAGACAGGAGGTGGACATGGCCCTGATACAAGAACCCTATTTATACAAAGGGGGTGTATCGGGCCTCGGTGGTACTGGAGGTAAGCTGATTTATGCCAGAAATCTAAAAAACTCCAGAACATGCATTTATGTTAGAAATGGAATACCTTTCATACAAATGATGGATTCTTGTTCCAGGGACCTGGTGACCATCAGGATGCAGCAATGTGAGGAAGGTATCAAGAGGAAAATTGTTTTGGCCTCAGCATACCTTCCTTACGAAGACAGCTCTCCTCCTCCTTTGGAAGTGAGGAGACTGACGGAAGCCTGCCATCGGCAAGGTGACGAACTGTTGGTGGGATGTGATGCCAATGCCCACAATCTATTGTGGGGCAGCAAGGACACCAACAGTAGAGGGGAGCACCTTCTTGAATTTCCCCTATCTAACAACTTGGAGATCCTTAATAGGGGTGATGAACCTACATTCAGGAATAGTAGAAGGGAAGAAGTAATTGACATAACTTTTGGTTCCATGATGATGGGAAGTTATGTCAAACATTGGCATGTGGTCCTGGAGCCATCCTCGTCAGATCACATGTATATTAAATTCAAGGTTGAAATGGGAACCAGACAGACCATGGCCTATAGGAATCCCAGGAAAACGGACTGGGAGACATATAGGAGAGACCTTGACTTCAGCCTATCAGAAATTAAAACTTCGATAAGGAATCCAGCAGAGTTTTAGGAAGTAGCAGAGGCCGTAACCTCTGCTATAGTGACCTCATACCAGGACAACTGCTCAATCACCAAGATGTGCACAAATAGGAGTGTGCCTTGGTGGAATAATAACCAGGAAATGTAAAGGAAACAGGTACGAAGACTGTTTAACCTTGCGAGGCGCAAAGGACAATGGGCAAAATATCGTGAGGCCCTTGTCAATTACAACCTTGCCATCAGACGAGCAAAGGAGGCATCCTGGAAGGTATTCTGTGAGGAAGTGGAGGGCACGGCTGCTCAAGCGAGACTTCATAAAATCCTCACTAGGGTACCAACTAATCCAGGAGGAACACTGAGGAAGGAGGATGGGGAGTATACAAAGACAGCACATGAAACGCTGGAACTGCTCCTCAAGACTCACTTTCCTCAATATACTCTGGGGGATAACAGGCCAGAATGTGATTCCTGAGAGACAACGGTTCTCAGGTATTCGCAAAGAGGACTGGGATCTGGCCAAGGAGTGTGTCGATTTCAGTAAGGTCCGATGGGCGGTGGGAACATTTCAACCGTTCAAGTCACCTGGCCCCGATGGAATCTATCCAGCTCTCCTGCAACAAGCGGGAGAAAATCTTATTAGATTCCTATGTAGGTTATTCAGGGTTAGCCTAGCAGCAGGAATCATTCCCAATGCCTGGAGGGCAGTGAAGGTTGTCTTCATTCCAAAGCCAGGGAGAATTGATCATACCAAGGCCAAGGATATGAGACCAATCAGCCTGTCCTCCTTCATTCTCAAGACATTGGAAAAGCTGGTTAATATGCATGTTGGAGAAAGGAGGTTAAGTAGGGCTCCTCTACATTCAAACCAATATGCATATCAACCAGGTAAATCATGTGAGACAGCTCTCCACCAACTACACTTTCAGGAGATAGCCCTCTGTATCTTCTGGACATTGAGGGGGCTTTTAGCAACACGACCTTCGATTCCATGGTTAGGGCAGCAGAGGTGCATGACCTAGGGACCTCTATATGTAGGTGGACTAGGGCCATGCTCAGTGGAAGAAAGGTAGAGGCTACCATGATGAATGAAAAAATGATAACCAACACCACTAGGGGTTGCCTGCAAGGAGGAGTTCTTTCCCCTTTATTGTGGAATCTAGCGGTGAATGATCTCATTGGAGAATTAAACTCTAGGCAGTACTTTTACCAAGGATACGCAGACGATCTTGTCATAGTAATACTTGGCAAATTCACAGTGAAGAATATGGCACAAGGTGCCTTGGACATTGTGCAGGACTGGTGCAGAAAATAGGATCTGGGGTTAGTCCTAAGAAGACTGTTGTTGTACCATTCACAAGGAAACATAACCAACACTCAAGTTGGAATCTAAAACTTTTCAATGAAGCACTAGCTGTGAAGGGGACAGTGAAATATCTAGGGGTTACCCTAGATGAGAAACTGACATGGACCCCTCACATTAGGAATATTTGCTCCAAGGCAAAAGGTACTTTAGTAAGTACCAGGAGATCTTGTGGCAAAAATTGGGGCCTGAGCCCCAAGGGTATGCACTGGATATACACCACAGTGATTATTTCCATAATCACCTACGGGGAGGTCGTGTGGTGGAAGAAGGTAGAACAGCAGGTTGCTGCTAAGGAGCTTGGTAAGGTGCAGAGACTACTCTGCTTAGCCATAACAGGCGGAATTAGCAGCACACCAACTGCTGGGATGGAAACGATGCTGGATATGCCCCCATTACACCTTTGGGTCAAGATGGAGGCGGCAGCTGGTGCCTACAGACTTAAATCTGTCAACAACTGGAACTCTTTGGTATATCCAGAATCACACACTAAAATAGTGAGTGAGGTAAATATAGGAAAGGGTGGGGAAATGCCAACCGACTATATTATAACCCCATACTGCTTCAACAAGCCTTTCAGTATAACTTTCAGTATTGGAAGTAGGGAGCAGTGGGAGAAAATAGTTCGACACCGTACGGGGGATATTGTCTGGTTCACTGACGGGTCGAAATCAGACCAAGGCGTTGGGGCCATGGTATACGGGGTGCAGCCAAGACTGGAGGGCGTCATCTCTCTAGAGAAACTGGCCTCAGTATTCCAGGCCGAAATCACTGCCATCAGGGCATTTGTGGAGGAGAATTTGCGTAGGTGCTACAAAGATCGTAGCATCTATATATATTTAGACAGCCAGGCAGCCCTGAGATCACTGGCAGCTCCTACAACAAGGTCTAAAATTGTTGCAGAATGTCACAGGGTTCTGGTGGAGCTAGGGGAAAGCAAAAGAGTAAACCTATTGTGGGTCCCTGGCCTCTCGGGGATCAGTGTCAACGAACATGCCGACAGATTAGCCAGGATGGGAGCAGAGGCTCCATTTATTGGACCGGAACCTGTCCTGATAATCACCAAGGCAATGATTAAATTGGAGCTACGTAACTGGCTCAGTAGACAGCACGTAGAATATTGGACCAAATTCGATCAACAAAAACATGGCAATTTAATGATGCCAAAGCCTTGTTTTAAAAGAAGCTCTGCAATCCTGGGTCTGAACAGGATAGAGATTAGACTCATGGTTGGATTGCTGACAGGCCATGGGAATTTCAAAAAACACCTACATACAATGGGAATAACAGAAGAGGACCCTAAATGTAGAATCTGTGATGACGGTGATGAAACTACATCACATCTGATCATCGAATGCATTGCATTGGAGAGTAAAAGACACAGAACATTTGGGTCAACCAGACCCGAAGAAATTGTGTCTAATAAAGAACTGGTAAAGGGACTCCTTGCGCTGTTCAAGGGCATTGATTGGCTTTACTAGACATACAGGGAGCGATACCGCACAATAAACTTAGTTTCGGTGCGGGCAGTGGCGGGTAAGACCAAGAATGTTTTGGCTTCCCTGAAAGAATCAAATCAAATCATCAAATCAATAGGCATGAACATAAACGGTGTTTGAGACAGCCACATGGTGTTAAAACAATTTGCGACAAATATTCATTTTGTCTGGGGGCTCACGAGCTATAACTTTATTTGATAAATGTGCCGACGTACAGACGTATCAGCCACAGGATTCTAAGATTATGAAATAAACAACATAAAGTGAACTTTTACGTGTTTTCAAAAATAGTACACTCTTTTCTCTCATGAACTTGATTTTATTACGAATTTGTTTTGTTGGGAAGGAAAGCTGCGAACGTGTGATATCATCCCCTAGAAAATGAGTCAAACAGTCGCAATCACAGTTCCAGTATTGCAGGATTCTAGTGTTTAGGAATTTGGTTCGCAGCTGGTGGTTGTGAGTTTTAAAAATCAAACTTTCCCAATTTTAAACTCTCACCCCGACCTTCACTCTCGCAAATTAACAAGTGTTTTGGAAGGGTCAGGAAAGCTGCTAGTCAATCCTGTGGATGCTGTAGTGTTACATGCGCCTCCACATCCAAAACAATATTTATTTGCCCATATTTAAATTAATTATGCTTATATTTGTATATTTTTTCCTTGTAATTTCGTATCATTTTCAATGTGTCACCAAATTCTTAAAGACGCAATATTCTTTGAAAAACTTAAGTCAAAGAAAGAAAAGCATAGCAGCCATTCAGTATTATTGTTTAATTAAAAATCCAAAGTCCAGAAGACATATCAATACCCCATTGGTATAATTAATACTTTTGTCACTTAAGCAAATGATAGAAAATTAATTCAAACCCAAAATGTATGTACAAATGATCACAGTGTAACCTTAAATCACCTCGGTTTACATTCGTGCTGATACTTAACATTTCTGAATGTATATCAAGATAATTACTAATGCCACCATTAGATTATGCCATACGAACATTTTTAGTAATTTCTGATATAACCAATTAATTACTCAGGAAGAAATAATGTCTGTGTTTTGCAAGAGATATTTATCTAGCGAAAAAACGGACTTGCACTAGAATCCTGCAATAAACACTACTGATATTCTAGTGCACCTTAGTTTTAGGATCTTAATATCTACAGGATTTCTTCCATTTAAAAAAACTGTATGTTTGCAGAAAAATACACTTTCTAAGTGATATTACAATCTGTTTTTGGCTAAAAATATGAGCCCCTGACTACGAATCCATTCTGTGAAAACCACACATCAATCGCTCTTTCCGTTTTTGCAATATCTACTGTGCACGTGTTAGATGATTCAACCTGTATATAGAACCAAGCGACAGATGTGCAGTTAGCTGAAGTTACTCAGTTGGATTTAGATGGTGTATAAACTAAAATCTGAATAAAATAAGAATTTGAATTTATTTTGGGTTGCATTTGTAAACTAAACCCACAAAAGTTACGTAAAAGTATTTATGCCGATTTGTGTGTGGTAAAGAAATCATTCTTAATTATCGAAGTATGCTACTGTATTCTAGTGTTCCCAATAAACCAATATACCTGGACGCTATAAGTGGTCGGCTAAAATCGCAAATGGCGCTTTGGAGGCACCTTTTGAAGAACGCTTCTCTGTATATGTGTGCTGTGGCTTGATAGTGTTCAAATGTTTGTTAAGCTTAAGGGACTTAGCTACGGGGTCATCAGTCCCTAAACTTACAAACTACTTATGAACTAGCTACAACTACGGACGGCACAAATATCCATGCCCGAGGGGGGATTCGAACCCCCGACCGTAGTGGCCGTGCAGACCGTGACTGAAGCGCCTCAGTCCCTTCGGCCACCGCGGCCGGCCTTGGTAGTGTATTGGGCCTGTCGTGGTACCACGGCATGCGTCTGAACTTTCTTGAAATTGAACTTGCAACAATATTGGAACAGATTCCTTTGAGTAACAGAATGAGTACATTCTTCCATCACTACGCGGGTTCTGCAGATTACAGTCGTCACGCGATACAAAATCCAAATCGCGGAATATGGAACGACGGATATGAACACGTTTCTTGGTCACCGTGTCCTATGTGTCACCCCTTTGGATTTTACCTGTGGGGATTTTTGAAAGGTGACGTCTACAAAGAAAAAGTAAACGGAAGAGCGGTTTTGATCGCTTTATGAATAGCGCAGTCCCCATGAAATAGCGCAAGATGTGCAAGAATAGCGTAAGATGTACACGTCGTCTTATCGCATAAGTTGGTGGTGGAAATTTTTAAAATCATCATTGAACGTCCTCGTTGCATTTGCTTTTTGGGGTTGCATACTAAGAGCTATACCTCTGTACCGAATAGAAATTGAACATATGTTAGATGGCGTTTTTATTGCACTTCGTTTATGCTACCACATTCCAAAATCTACTAATTCTCCCGAAACACCTTGCATAAGGTCAAACTGAGTAACATTCAGTCGTCATATGTTGAAATTAAGTCCATGTGACGGTTACTTAAAATTTAAAATAAACATTATAGCCGATTGTTCATAATTTCTAAACAGCAACCAAATGAAACATTAGTAAGAAACGTCTCCTGGAGAAATGGCATCTAGCCCTTTCTAACCGATGAACGAAATATTAATATTCCGATAATAAGTTGTGTTAATGGCGGCCGTCTGCCGTTTGAACGGGGTCACTAGCGTAAAAGCGCTAGAATGGACGCGCGACAATCGTAGCGATAAGGTAATAGGGGCAGTCGTAAATTCGGTATTACTGGGTTCACCGCCCATGCGCGAGCTAGTAGCTGACTGCTGCAATCACGATTCCGATAAGTCTGCCATATTGCTTTCTAGTTACGTGCATTTTCACTTTTGTTAACGTTTGTGGTCGTTTCATCGTCGCAAGGCACTTTCTGAGTAAGTGACTGTAACACATTTTTCGTAAATATTTTTATCACTTTTCTTAAATCTTTGTCAATTTATTAATCTATACTAATAATAAATCTGTGAATGTAGGCCTGTCGCTGTTCACTTCAGTCTTCAAAACTACTGGACGAATCTTCATGAGGTTTTCACAGGAAACATGAGAAAAGTTTGGGTCAACATACAGGCATAATTTTATAAAAATAAGATCTCGAAAAAAATCTTAATTTTAAGTGCTTGCAGTAACCGTCGTGTCTCTTTGTTCAACTATTAAAAACCTCTTATCTCCAAAACTACTTGACGAATTTTCATGGGGTTTTCACGGATAACTTGAGCATATTGCCCGGTTACATGAAGGCTTCAATAATTAAAATCATTTGTTTGAAAGCCTAAGTCTATTCGTTGAGTATAATCTCCAAAAGTAATACACGAACTTTCATGGATTTCCATATGGAAATTGAGAATAATTTGGAGAGTAACACAGGCTACATTTAATCAAAATCGGATCACAGGAAGGAAAGATATCGTAAATTGAAGTTTTTTGTGTATACCATGCTTATAAGTATGGTGTTGTGAAGCAAATCTTCAAGAGTACTATACGAACTTTCTTGGGGTTTCGTAGGTCAATTGAGAGTACCTAAGGGAAACATACAAGCTTCATTTCATCAAAATCGTTTCAGGGACAAAGAATATATCGTAATTTGTAGTTTCTGGTGTAAGATATGTTTCAATTGCAGTGTATTATTCCAAAGATCCGATAGAGGCGCCGTTACTTACAAACTATACCAAACAAATAATAGATGGACATGCTGCGTTTTTTATTCTCATAAATAATGTGTAATACACTGAAACGAGGGCTACGATTTCCCTTGCGGCAGTGATGTTGGCAACGCCTGTGGAATCCTTTTTGAAAAAGCAGTCACGTACAAAGAGGGGAATTTATTCTTTGTGTAGATAATGAAATAAATAATTAATGTTGTTACGATCAGTAAATTAATTACCCCCTAAAGCGAATATTTCGTTGCCAACGCTAATATACTAATCCGCTGCCACTGCAAGTAAAATTTAGCCCAGGTATGCCACAAAAAAAAATAATTTTTTACTAGCTAGAGAGACACTTTAGTGCAGCAAATAACTAATAAACGCCGCTGCTGCGTAATAAGTATGGCGTAGTATAACAAACGAACTATACGTCTGTGACAGAAATAAGCGACGCAATCTTACCTCCACCAATACCAACAAACATTCAACAGGGAGTTACTGATGTCGCTTTGTGTATTAAAAACTTAACAATCATTTTATTCTTTCGGTACATTACATTTATGTTAGAAACAAAACGACATTCCTTCGTGGTTGTCGATTTTTTTTTTTTCATTTATATAAGTATTCTTCGCAAAGACAATGCAAAGTTTGTAATTTGTTGTGATTTCGGTGAGATATTGTAAACCCATTGTTCTGCGCACTGTTGTGAGAATCTGAATGCTCACTCTAGAGATATTTCTGTTCTCTGTCTGCCACCAGAGACTATATACACACTCGAGCTACCAAGGAGGTTAGCGACCAAGGAGGTAAGAATCTAGGGAGGTGGCGGTATTACATGAGAATCAATATTTGAATATTATATTTTATTTTTAAATTTTTTTTTAAAATTTATTATATTTTTATTTTATTTTTATTTATTTTTTCCTAAAGTACTAACTTTTATCTAGAAATTCATCTAATGTGTAGAAAGAATTGCCATTCAGAAATTCTCTTAATTTATCTTTAAATGCTAGTTGGCTATCTGTCAGAATTTTTATACTACTTGGTAAGTGACCAAAGACTTTTGTGGCAGAATAATTAACCCTTTTCTGTGACAGAGCTAAATTTAACCTTGAATAGTGTATTTCACCCTTTCTCCTAGTGTTGTAGCTATGCACACTGCTGTTACATTTGAATTCAGTTAGATTGTTAATGACAAATTTCATAAGTGAATATATGTATTGTGAAGTTCCATTGAAGATTCCTAGATCCTTAAATAAATTTGTGCAGGATGATCTTGGGTGGTCTCCAGCAATTATTCTGATGACCCGGTTTTGGGCAATGAATACTTTCTTACTAAATGATCAATTACCCCAGAATATGGTGCCATAAGAAAGCAGAGAATGAAAATAGGCGTAGTATGCTAGTTTACTGAGTTGTGCATCACCAAAGTTTGCAATCACCCTAATAGCATAAGTAGCTGAGCTCAAACGTTTCAGCAGATCTTCAATGTGTTTCTTCCAATTCAATCCCTTATCAATGCATAAAGCTAAAAATTTTGAATATTCTACCTTAGCTATAGATTTCTTGTAGAAGTCAATATTAATTAATGGTCTGATGCCATTTATTGTGTGAAACTCAATATACTGTGTTTTTTCAAAATTTAAAGAGAGTCCATTTACAGAGAACCACCTAATAATTCTCTGAAATACTTCATTGACAATTTCATCAGTTAATTCCTGTGATTCAGGTGCGATAGCGATACTTTTATCGTCAGCAAAGAGAACTAGCTTGGCATCTTTATGAATGTAGAAAGGCAAATCATTAATATATATTAAGAGCAGCAAAGGTCCCAGTACCGAACCCTGTGGCACCCCATGCTTGATAGTTCCCAAGTTTGAGGAGTCACCTGTTTTTTGTATATTATATGAATTACTTATATCAAATTTCTCAACTCTTCCAGTTAGATATGATTTAAACCATTTGTACACTTTTCCACTCATAACAGATTACTTAAGCTTATCTAGAAGAATTCCATGGTTAACACAATCAAAGGCCTTTGATAGATCACAAAAATCCCAACGAGTGATTTACGGGTATTCAGAGCATTTAATATTTCATTAGTGAAAATATATATTGCATTCTCCGTTGAAAAGTCTTTCTGGAAACCAGACTGACATTTTGTTAGAACTTTATTTTTATTAATAGGTGCACCTACTCTTGAGAATCAGAATAAACAGCTCATAAATGGCCAGAGCAAATTAGCAAACCACACAATTTTCAAACTGATTGACCACCTAAAATAAACTTGAATACATGTCAATACACCCAACCACACATTCACAATCCCTTGCACATATTCAAACAACTACTCACAATTATCCCCCATCCTCCATTGTACTTCAAACACACCACCAACTACACACCTGACAGACATGATAAACACACAATTCTCTACATTAGCTTCACACACACAGAACACACATTCTCTCTCTCTCTCACTCACTCTCTCTCTCTCTCTCTCTCTGATATATTACAAAAATCGAAGTTACGAAGTTGGTAACACTCACCACTATCATGAAAAACAAGTGAACAGATATAAACATCGTGACAGTGACAGTGTGCTGTGCTTAGAAAAAGCAGAAAAGTGAAATATCTTTTAAAAATAGAGTGAAGTGACATGATATTTCTATAAGGAAAAGTGAAGTGGTAGTGTATGTCAAATGAACAAGAAGAAAAACGGGAAATAGCGGAGAGTTTTTAAAAAAATGTCGAGTACGACTGTGTCATACCCAGCCAACAGGAAAAGAGAAAAAACAGGAGGACGTAAGAGAGACAGAACAAAACTGTCAGTAAAATGTTTTATGAACTCTTAAGGAGCAATGATCGAATGAAACGCCTTCTAAACCAAACAAACAAAACGATATGTACAATCCACTATATACCTTTACAGAAACACTGAAGATGCTTTGTAAATAAAAGCAAAACGCCTCTGAAACGAAGATTTATCGCTATTTGCAAAGGACAGTCAAAACCATTATTCCCGATTCCTTAAGTTTCTTTTTAAACCTACACCTTAAATGAATTGTAATTTAACATAATTTCTTAAATGGCGCAACAAATATAAGCGTTGCACTGTAATTGGGGTAAGCAGGAAATAAAATTCGGAATAGCAGACGTGAAGCCAGGTACAGTATACAACTTGAGCCAATAGATGGCAGTGCTAGCTGTGTTGCATGACAAACGCTCTAAATGCCACGCAGTTTCCGCTATTATCTTTATAAGCTATTTGATTATATCTGATGTTTCTTTCCTTGTATCTATAACAACGTAAAGAATCCTGACCCTGCAATAAGTTCAAGCTGTATTAACTAATGTTTATGTGTTTCTGTGACTATGAGCGACAGATACGTATAGGCTATTCCGAACATCAATAACGGCTAACTCTTCGCTATACGCTTCTGTTAAATGTGTAACAGCAGCTTTGTTCCATTCTATAAATATAAAAGCAGTACTTGTGATTTCACATTAGTGCATCATTAAATAACTAGCTTACATGCCCGTGCATCGCAACGTTTGTTAACTTGTGTATATCATGGTTCTTTATGGTTCTGCACCTATGTCTGCATAAACAGAATCCTTGTTGGATCGCTCTGTCAGTGAACTCACTTCTACCACCAAAGATGTCAAATTTAAGTAGAAGTCATTGTCGAAAACGATGAATGTTCATATGTGGTTTATACAAAAAGTGAAATTATTTTAAGTCCATACTCCAGACCAATGTAAATTCCATGTTGGGTTTTGTTCATAAAGTTAAGACTGTGGTGTGTAATTATGTGTTTGACGTAAACTTCTGAAAACACTCACTGTAAGTGTATGCTGCAGTATTAGTATGTTACAGTGTAGCACTGGGGACGATGTAGTTATTCTGTATGCAGTTCTCCCTATTATCGAAAGTTTGGACGAACGCTGGAAGTCTGGTAATACAATGAACAGAACCGTTCATGTCTGTTATAAGACGTCATGGTAGTGCGATAAAGTACCGTTGAAGGAATGGCGTCAGATGATCGTCTGTATAAGAACTTTACATACAGTATTAAAAGCTTGTTCCCCAACAAATATGTAGGATTCTTAACCACATTTGTAATAGCTCACTGGAGCAGGGTATTTTCCCTGATAGACTGAAATATGCTATTGTCAAACCACTGCATAAAAAAGGTGATACGTTAGATGTCAACAACTATCGCCCAATCTCACTTCTGACCGCCCTATCAAAAATTCTTGGAAAAATAATGTATTCAAGAGTAGGTGCACATATTAATAAAAATAAAGTTCTAACAAAATGTCAGTCTGGTTTCTAGAAAGACTTTTCAACAGAAAATGCAATATATATTTTCACTAATGAAATATTAAATGCTCTGGATACCCGTAAATCACCCGTTTGGATTTTTTGTGATCTATCAAAGGCCTTTGATTGTGTTAACCATGGAATTCTTCTAGATAAGCTTAAGTATTCTGTTATGAGTGGAAAAGTGTACAAATGGTTTAAATCATATCTAACTGGAAGAGTTGAGAAAGTTGATATAAGTAATTCATATAATATACAAAAAACAGCTGAGTCCTCAAACTTGGGAACTATCAAGCATGGGGTGCCACAGGGTTCGGTACTGGGACCTTTGCTGCTCTTAATATATATTAATGATTTGCCTTTCTACATTCATAAAGATGCCAAGCTAGTTCTCTTTGCTGACGATAAAAGTATCGCTATCGCACCCGAATCACAGGAATTAACTGATGAAATTGTCAATGAAGTATTTCAGAAAATTCTGCCACTCTGATTCAGCGGGCTCTCCGCCCAACCACTACAACACAACCTGTGGAATCGGATGAAAAGGCAAGGGAGGATGTAGGCACTGCGTTCGTTCCATATACCAGCGCACTCTCAGGGAAGATCGCCCGCATTTTGAGAAAACACCAGGTTGGAACTGTTTTTTGTCCGCCGAATAAAATTCGTGCACTGGTGGGGAGCGCTAAAGATGATCTCGGTTTGAGGAAGGCGGGCGTGTACCAGATTCCGTGTCAGTGTGGAAAGTCATATATTGGACAGACGATGCGTACCGTCGAGGATCGATGCGTTGAACACCAGAAGCACACACGATTGATGTATCCGAGCAAGTCGGCGGTCGCTGAACATTCTTTGTCGGAGAATCACGCCATGGAGTATGAACACACTAGGATTCTGGTACAGACGTCGAGATACTGGGACTGCGTCGTTAGAGAGGCCATTGAAATTCGCACAAGTGACGACCTCATAAACCGTGACTCTGGCTATAATCTTAGCAAAGCTTGGGAACCAGCGATTGGGTTAATTAAGAGTAAATCTAGCAAACGTAACGAAGTGACGACCACGGCGGACAGAGCCCTCACACCGACGTCTTCTCAGACGCCGGCGCAATCGGTTCCACTGCGCGGCCGCGGCGAGGGGCGCGGACCGCGGAGGGGTCGCTCCGCTGGCCGAGGGTATTTAAATGGCCCGCTACCGGGCTAGAACCCAGTTCCCTTCGAGCAGCCGTAGCGTGCGGATCTCCGTGCCGGCGCGTTTCCAGGAGCCCAGTCCGTCAGTTCACCTGATGATGGCGACATGTATGATCGCCGAAATATTGTGCCCGTTGGACACTATAGACCGGCAGTACACCCGTGGATATTTTGATCATCAAATACGCCGGGAGAAACTGAAGAATCACATTAATTTTAGTACACTACAGACTTTTACAACTTATGTAATTTAATAAGATTTCCAACTGTTTCTTTATATAATTTGGTCACTAGTATTCAGAAATGTTATACGTGGCTTGTTTTTTAAGTAATTACCGTTTCGAAATAAAAATAAAAAGACGTGCTGAGATATCTCAATAATTATATGCGCACTGGGTACCTACATCTGTTGTCTACGCACTGAAGCCATTATAGTCTGATTCTTCCTTGTTTACGTCGTGTACTGAGTGTTTAAGATGCCTTCGATAATCGTGAGTCCATATTCAAAAAATGTCTGTAAATCTTTCGGACCAAACTGCGTGGTCATAAGTCCGTAGCTTACAAACTAATTAAACTAAGGTAAAGTAACCTAAAGACAACACACACACCCATGGCCCAGGAAGGACTCGAACCTCCGACGGCGAGCAACCGCGCACTCCGCAGCGAGGCGTCTTAGACCGCTCGGCTACTCTACCGCGGCAATCTTGAGTGCCGCCGACTGTGAAGGACGGGCTGTTATAAGATTTCTTAGTGCTAAAGGTCTTAAAAGCGATCGATATTCATCGTACAATCTGTGAATTTTACGGAGAAAATATTATGAGTGATGGAATGGTAAGAAAGTGGGTGAGAGCATTTAAAAATGGGCGCGCAAATGTGCATGATGAACAACGGAGTGGGCGTCTTTCTGTCCTTAATGTTAAATTGGTGCACTAAATGGACAATAAGGTGAGAGAAAACAGACGCTTTGTGATTTCCTCCTTGCGGGATGACTTTCCTAATGTTTCTCGTGGTGTTTTCTATGGCATTGTGACCGAGCATGACGATGACGAAGTCAAAAGAGTTGTGATGCAGTGGTTAACAAGTCAGGTGACAGGCTTCTATGAGGAGGTTAGTCAAAAGGTGGTACTACGTTATGACAAGTGCCTCAATATTGACGGAAATTATGTAGAAAAGTGGATTAAAGTGCAGGCTTTCATGTAAAAATAAAATTATTGAGATGTCTTAACACGTCTTTTTTTAATTTCAAAACGGTGCATACTTAACAATCGTGCTTCGTATAAGTAATCTAAACATGAAATGTACGTATACATCCTGATGTGTGAACACTTCTGTTCAACAGGGTGCGTCGCTAGTCGACGTTAAAATTATATTAGTTGGACTAAATCACAGATGATGTGCAGGTTCGCGGTTTGTCACGGACAAGCATCGTGATACAGGATTGTTACTTATCTACACGGGATACTCTGCAAATCACATTTAAGTGCCTGGCAGAGGGTTCATCGAACCACCATTATACTATTTATCTTCCATTCCATTCTCGAATAGCGCGCGGAAGAATGAACACGTGAATCTCTCCGTTCGAGCTCTGATTTCTCGTATTTTATTCTGATGATCATTTCTACCTATGTAACTGGGAGTCAACAATATAGTTTCGCATTCGGAGGAGAATTTTGCCGATTGGAGTTTCGTAAGTAGCCCACGCCGCAGCGATAAACGTTGTAATGATTCCCGTCCCAGATACTGTATCATTTCCATAACTGTGTCTCCCCTGTATCGTTACAATAAGAAACAAGCTGCCCTTCTTTGGACTGTTTCGATGTCCTACGTCAAACCCACCTCATAAGGATCTCACACTGGGCAGCAATACTCCAAAAATCGACGGACAAGCGTAGTGTATGCAATTTCTTTTGTAGTTCTGTTGCATGTTTTAAGGGTTCTGCCAATATAACGCAGCTCTGGTTCGCCTTTCCCACGACATTATCTACGTGTTCTTTCCAATTTAAGACTAAAGTAATAGTACTTCCTAGGTATTTTGTGGAGTTTACGGCCTTCACTTTTAACTGATTATCTTGTAAACAAAGTTTAACCTATATCTTTTCGTACTCATGTGGACGACTTCACACTTCGCAAAATTTACACCATAGTAATATCTTATTTAGATCGTTCTGCAGTTGGTTTTCATGTTGAGATGATTTTACTAGACGGTAAATGACGGCGTCATCTGCAAACAACCTACGAGAGCTACTTAGATTTTCCCATGAATCGTTTGTGTAAATAAGGAACAGCAGAGGACCAATAACACTACCCTGTGGAACGCCCGATATCACCTCTGTTTTAGTCGATTCCGTACCGTCGATTACTACCAACTGTGTCCTCTCTGAGAGGAAATGCCCTATCCAGTCGCAAAATTGGGGCGATATACCGTAACCACGCAACTTGATTAAAAGCCGTTTGTGAGGTACGGTGTCAAAAGTCTTCTGGAAATCAAGAAAAAAGGAATCGATTTGCGAACCATGGCGATAGCACCCATCACTTCGTGTGATTTCTGACCAAATGTTTCTCTATTATATTCCACATATATAGTGGTTAAGCCATGTCACACAAATTGAATTTTAATTTACAAAACGTAACTAGTTTCAATGAACTCTGTCATCATTATCAAACGTAGGCAATAATTGCATTAAACACAAACTGAGAAAATAATTAAATTATGAAAAGGTGTAGTAAATGTAGCCAGGCCATCTAGGGGTGTGACAGTGACTCCCCACTGTCTACCATAGTCACACATGGTATCGCAGCATTTCCAGCTATATATAATTCCATACCATGCCCCATCAGCTGTATTTGCAATATGAATGGTATTAGGTAGTTGAGCTGCAATAACGATGTCATATGGCAGGCACAACCAATATTTTCTGTGACATCAAGACGTTAATATATGTAGCAACTGGTATGTATGGCGATGGGAACTACAATTAGTTGAATAATTAAAAATATCTTACTGAAAATTCTGTATGTATCTGATTTTCAGTAGGATATTTCTAATTATTCAACTACTTATAGTTGCCATCGCCATACATACCAGTTGCTACATATATTAACGTCTTGATGTCACAGAAAATATTGGTTGTGCCTGCCATATGACATCGTTATTGCAGCTCAACTACCTAATACCATTCATATTGCAAATACAGCTGATGGGGCATGGTATGGAATTATATATAGCTGGAAATGGTGCGATAACATGTGTGACTATGGTAGACAGTGGGGAGTCACTGTCACACCCCTAGATGGCCTGGCTACATTTACTACACCTTTTCATAATTTAATTATTTTCTCAGTTTGTGTTTAATGCAATTTTTGCCTACGTTTGATAATGATGACAGAGTTCATTGAAACTAGTTACGTTTTGTAAATTAAAATTCAATTTGTGTGACATGGTTTAACCACTATATATGTGGAATATAATAAATAATTAGTGACACACTCCTTACTACAATGTGATATAATATAAATGTTTCTCCGTTTTAGAACGTTCCGTGTTCGGTAGCATTGCAATAGCACTCCATTCGGAGCTACCCCTGTGCTTTCGTTGCAGGGCGTTTGGCGCCGACTGCCAGCAGCGACGCGGCACTGCAGCGGGCGACCGCAGACAGCCAAACGAGAAAAACAGCCGCCCAGCCATTTGGCAGCTGCGGCGGCGGCGGCGGCGCAAAGAACCGCAGCGCGGACAGCGGTCGGTCGCTAGCGGGCCGCTCTACGCGCACGCGCAGTCGCCCACGCTGCGAGGGTCGCTCTGCGGACCGCCAGCTGCATAGCTACCAACGTCACCAGCCGGAAATTCCGGTGAACTTGAAAGCGTGCTGCCGCTAGGTGACGGCGCACTGCCTGTAATGTCAGTAACCTGCATCTGGCATCAAATTTCAGCTTTAACTCTCCATCGGGCGCACCCCAGGTGAAACAAAATCAGGCGCACACGGCCTGAGAGGACATTTACGTATTTCACGGACTGGCTCCGTCATATTAATTCAAATTCATAAAGCATGTTACCTAATCTGTAAGATAAGCAAATTCAAAGGAAAAGAATGGATTTATTGAACAGGATAAACCTTAAATTAAAACAACAAAAAATTGCCAAATTCACAAAAACAGTATTCAAAATTCAGAATGAAACTTTCACTCCGCAGCGGAGAGTGCGCTGATATGAAACTTCCAGGCAGATTAAAATTGTGGGCCGGACCTGGGACCTGGAACCTTTGCCTTCCGCGGGAAAGCGCTCTACCGAATGAGCTATCCCGACACGACTCACGATGCCGCCTCACAACTTTACTTCCGCCAGTACCTCGCCTCCTACTTTCCAAACTTCGCAGAAGCTCTCTTGCGAACCATGCAAGACTAGCACTCCTGGAAGAAAGGATATGGTGGAGACATGGCTTAGCCACAGCCTAAGGGATGTTTCCAGAATGAAACTTTCACTCTGCAGCGGAGTGTGCGCTGATATGAGCTTCTGCGAAGTTTGGAAAGTAAGAGGCGAGGTATTGGCGGTTGTAAAGTTGTGAGGCGGCATCGTGAGTCGTGTCGGGATAGATCAGTCGGTAGAGCGCTTGCCCGCGAAAGGTAAAGGTCCCAGGTTCGAGTCCCGGTTCCGGCCCACAATTTAAATCTGCCAGGAAATTTCACATCAGCGCACACTCCGCTGCAGAGTGAAAGTTTCATTCTGAAAACATCCGTTAGGCTGTGGCTAAGCCATGTCTCCACCATATCGTTTCTTCCAAGAGTGCTAGTCTTGAATGTTTCGCAAGAGAGCTTCTGTGAAGTTTGGAAAGTAGGAGGCGAGGTACTGGCGGAAGTAAAGTTGTGAGGCGGCATCGTGAGTCGTGTCGGGATAGCACAGTCGGTAGTGCGCTTGCCCGCGAAAGACAAAGGTCCCAGGCTCGAGTCCCAGTTCCGACACACAATTTTAATCTGCTAGGAAGTTTCAGTATTCAAAATTGGTTGAACAGATATCCATCAGAGTGATAAAATCATTGTAATAGACATTACGCAATCCATTCTAACGTGAAATCATTTTTTCTCGCCACATCTAAAGCCAGAACCCGATGCTGAGGCTCCGAAAATCAACAGCTGAATAACAGGTTTGCCACAAAACTTTTATGTGACTCAAGCAGATAGGTTGACGACAAGCTGAACATACATAATTCTCCATCCTACTAAATTTTGTTTCAGCCTTGTATGGTGGACACTTTCGTCTTTTGGGAGGCAATTTGGGGGGTTTTTCACGACCCTCGTGGGGTAAAAATATTTTCGGTCGAGTCAGCAGCTGAATCGACATTCCATTTGTATTCACACTTCGCCGGGGTAGTTGTCCAATTACTTTATGATGGAAGATTTTTCAATATGGTGGCGGCATTTGTAGCATCACCTTTTACACTTGGATGTTGTTGATGTAGTGACTCATTACCCTATGCAAAGTGGAAGGTGCTTTGTTAGCCCATTTCGTCCTATTTTTTCTAAGATAAAACTTTTCACGTATGTCCTCTTTGCCTTCTGCTAAGTCATCCTAAAAGTGGATGTCACTCTCGTCGGCTAAATATTCGACGCGAGGCTGGATCATTCTCCAGGAGGCGCATTATATCTGCAACATCATTGGGCTTAGAGAAATCACACACTTTTCTGGGCATTTTATCAGGAAATATGGTAAGATAGAGTAACTGAAGCTCTAAAACGATCAGGCGCACCCATTATCCCAAGATAATGACGAAAATCACAGAAAACAGAATTAGTTTGGGTGAAACGAACAATTAAAACTATATGGAAAAACTCACCTTGAAACTAATTACGCAATCGGGCGCAGATGGCCTGTAAGGCCAAGGGGAGTTCCCCGTGAACCGTGTGAAAGCCGATGGCAGACAGTGGATCGGTATTATGTGAGGTTCCCAAAGATATGCGAGTCATCGGAGAGGCCATTGTTAAGCATGGGGACATACAATGTGCTTTGCTGGCCGGTACGGCGCACTGCGCCCGATGGAGAATTGACTACTATAATAGGGTGACCAACCATAGCGCATGTGAAACGTGAAAAGCAAAAGCAAGTATGAAATGTTAAACCGCGAACTACCCTTTTATGCAAAACCCAGACACTGAGAAATAGGGGAGCTGGCTGGAACGTATTGCAGAAGTACAAACCTCTGTTGTTAAATAGTGAATCCATGTTTCCGACGATCTCGTGGTTGTAGCCTTACCTTTCAGTAGTTCTTACAGTTTGCTGAAACGTGATAGAAAATGTTGTTTCTATTGTCAATGAAATTTTTGGCTCTAGTTATTAAGTTTATCATCACTAAAAAAATTAATCTCTGTAAAATCACACTAATTATCGTGTTAATGCTGGCAAATAGTAATTAACTTCCTTGTGTAAAACATTGTGAGCAATATAAAACAAGTCACGTAAAAATAAACGCCTGTTGGTTCTGCCACTCCGCTTTCTACGTCAGTAAGAATACTGAGAGCCACACTTCATGCGAATTTGAAGCACTTCTGTCTAGCCATTCTCCCTACAGTTAAATTTAATACTGATAGCCACGTGCTCCGACAATAATTCCGAACCTTTGAAGCAATCTCTACACTAAAGGAATTTCTGGTAAACTGTATGAGAATATCAATCTCGTACTGAGCTGTATTGAACATTGACAACTGATGACAACAATCAGCATGAAACACTTTAGATTTCATTCTCAAAAGTAGTTTCCCACATATAACTGAATTAGCACGACCGCGTTGGAGAGGTCGAGCACATTAAGCCGCTATGCTCCGTTGCGCGAAGTGGTTTCCCGTCGGGGGTTCGAATCCCCCTCGAGCATGGATGTTTGTGCTCTCTTTAGTATAAGTCAGTTTATAAGTAGTTTGTAAGTTTAGGGACTCATGACTCCGCAGTTAAGTCCCATAAGCTTAACAAACATTTGAACCTTCTGAGTTACCACTGTTAGAAAATATTCTGTCTTTACTGATCTCATCTTTCTCGCGGCAATAATCCTACGAAAAAAATCACTTTCAAAACCTTGCTATGTTTTTCATAGATTACACAAAATTTCTGGTACACTTGAGATCCTTTCGTACCAACGCTACTCTGATTATGCAACAATTGAGGAACATTGGTGGAAGATTCTCTAACTGCATAAATCAGACAAGGAGAAGCTAAATTATCTATTCAAAATTCAACAATGCAACTTCTACAAAACCAACAACCGATTATATCAATCGGTATTAATTATGATACACTCTATTGTGCTACAACAGTGTCTATTGTTAATTATGAGCAACATAAGATATAAATACAGAAAATTTCGATTACCGCGTTGTACCTTATCAATGCTGATATATATCAATTGTTGGGAGTAATGTGAAATTATTCCCACAGCAAGAAGTCTCTTCTCGGCCGCAGCTCGCGGACCAGACAACCTACCAGTCGAAAACTCAAACGCTGACTGACTTACTTTTCACACTACTAGCGCAGTCTACACAGACCTCCAAAATATTATACTCTCAGGCGAGTGGTGCCAACTTTATACCGACATGATATAAGTCAAGTCGAACGATCTATTGACCCAAGGTCAACACGGATTTAGAAAATATCGTTCATGCGAAACACAACTAGCTCTTTATTCACACGAAGTGATGGGTGCTATCGACAAAGGTTCGCAAATCGATTCCGTATTTCTTGATTTCCAGAAAGCTTTTGACACCGTACCTCACAAACGGCTTTTAATCAAATTGCGTGGTTATGGTATATCGCCCCAAATTTGCGATTGGATAGGGAATTTCTTGTCAGAGAGGATACAGTTCGTAGTAAACAGAGGTGATATCGGGCGTTCCACAGGGTAGTGTTATTGGTCCTCTCAAATGTTCGTTAAGCTTATGGGACTTAACTACGGGGTCATCAGTCCCTAAACTTACAAACTACTTATCTACTACCTTATACTAAGGAAGGCACAAATATCCATGCCCGAGGGAAGATTCGAACCCCCGACCGTAGTGGCCGTGCAGACCGTGACTGGAGCGCCTCAGTCCCCGCGGCCACCGCGGCCGGCCTATTGGTCCTCTGCTATTCCTTATTTACATAAACGATTTAGGGGAAAATTTAAGTAGCTCTCTTAGGTTGTTTGCAGATGACGCCGTCATTTACCGTCTAGTAAAATCATCTGAAGATCAAAACCAACTGCAGAGCGATCTGAATAAGATATCAGTATGGTGTAAAAATTGGCAATTGACTCTAAATAATGAGAAGTGTGAAGTCGTTGATATGAGTACGAAAAGAAATCCTTTAAACTTTATTTACAAGATAATCAAACAAAAGTGAAGGCCGTAAACTCCACAAAATACCTAGGAAGTACTATTACTTCAGACCTAAAATGGAAAGAACACGTAGATAATATCGTGGGAAAGGCGAACCAGAGACTGCGTTTTATTGGCAGAACCCTTAAAAAATGCAACAGAACTACTAAAGAAACTGCATACACTGCGCTTGTCCGTCCATTTTTGGAGTATTGCAGCCCAGTGTGGGATCCTTATCAGGTGGGTTTGACGGAGGACATCGAAAGAGTCCAAAGAAGGGCAGCTCGTTTCGTATTGTCACGATACAGGGGAGACAGCGTTACGGAAATGACACAGGATCTGGGATGGAAATCATTACAACAACGGCGCTTATTGCTGCGGCGTGGGCTACTTGCGAAACTCCAATCGCCAACATTCTCCTCCGAATGCGAAAATATATTGTTGACTCCCACTTACATAGGTAGAAATGATCATCAGAATAAAATACGAGAACAGAGAGATTCAGGTGTTCTTTCTTCCCGCGCGCTATTCGAGAATGGAATGGGAGATAAATAGTACAATTGTGGTTCGATGAACCCTCTGCCAGGCACTTAAATGTGACTTGCAGAGTATCCCATGTAGATGCAGTAGATGTAAGTTACATTTTAACTCTCCAGAGTCAGTGACATAACATGACATGGGTGGTTCACATGTTGCGGGAGGCCCCACTTTTTAAGCTACTTTATGAATGCCCCCCCGCGGGACGTCATATGTATTTTCGTGTTATTGTCAACCGTATGAAGTTTCATAATACGAAACAGTGCTCACATCTTGCTCCAACCAAGTTGCGTAACCATTACCAACAGTATCAACTTCCCGGAAGTGTTCAGGATGTACGTTTAACGAAATGTTCAAATGTTTGTACGGGTATGGGGCGAAACTGCAGTAGTCATCGGTCGCTACAAAATACATAAACTAACTTGCGCTAAGAACATCACACACGCCCACATCAGACGGAGGACTCGAACCTCCGACGGAGAGCAGCGACGTTCTTCGCAGCGAGGCGCCTTAGAGCGCAAGGTCGTTCCTGCTCAACGTACCTTTAACATTCTGTGTTCTGTGACTTGAAATGTATCCGGCTTCGGATTTTAGGTAAAAACCTATTCTGTTCCTCATTAAATGAAGGCTATAAGAGTTGTACATACACGAATTATGCAAATTTATGATCGAAAACACTACTTTTAGAACATCTAAATATATATAATTTTAGGTTAATACCTGATTATACCTAAATTTCTAAAATCAAACTGAATAAAATTTTATATGCCAAAAATTCTGTCGTGGTCTTTCCACCTAATAATTACGCAAATATTTTATCGAAAATTTTAATTTTCATTGTATTTTACCTAAAGTACCTAACTTCATAGTAGAACCTGGCTGTATCTAATTTTTAAAAATGCACTCAAATAAAATTTGTATGACTAACTAGCTGAAAAGCCGACGTCACATCGCCATAAAGCATACTTTATCCTTTTTTTTTTTATTGTCCCTGATCATTTTCTCTTTCCATCTTTCTCTGTTCATCCCTTACCCTCCCCTCTCTCACACCATCTCCACCTTTCTCTGCCGATCAACTTTCCGTCTCTGTGTGAAACAACTTTTCCACGTCATTATTCCATGTAGCCTCCTCTATTTATGAAAAATTACTCTTATCGTGCTTGACAGTGAAGTTTTTTTTTCAAGGGATGCCTACCCTCTTCCATTCACCGCATGAAATCTGAGGTAGACGGTAATGTTCCTCTTATTATCAAAGTTAACTACATAATAAAATCTCATTGAGATCGGATTGAAATAGAAGATTCTGTCGATGTTAGTACGTAAAGTACCCTCTTACGTGCACCGTACACAATTTTGCATAAAACGGTACTTTTGTCTTTGTTTGAATATCAAGTTTCCTCATAATCGGATGAAGAATACGGCATCGCATGAATTACGAACAAAGATGATGCGGCTGTTTCCCACGCGTCTTAATTTTTAATGAGGTCAAATCTCCTAAACTGTAGGTCATACACTGAAATAATTTTGTATGTACATTCTTTGGCATAAATGGATACTCTTTGGAAAATATGTTCTGAATATATGAAGAAGGAAAAAAAATTGAAACGTCAATCATAATGCTTCAGTTTTTCCATGTATCAAAGTGTTCCTGACGTTATATCTCGTGAACCATATTTCGTACAGTGATACAGTTATGCCTGTTACCTTCGCGAAGGTGCAAGCAATATGTTGACGTAGTTGCATCGCGATTGGACGAACGGTATTGCAGCGCATGAAAGACTTTCATTTTTTTTTAACTCAGGCGAGAACCCCATGCTGCTCAAACGTGCGCTAGCCATGCGTATCAGGAATTGTAAATGTCAACTTCGCTTCACAATATCTCGGCATGTAACTGGCGTATTGTGATGCAGTCAACACTTAATTGTTTATCCGATTACTGATGAAATAATGTAGGCTGCCCATTTAAAGTTTGTGTTAAAAAGTAAATATTCTTACGCTTTAGAATGTTTAAGCCGCCCGCGGTGGCCGAGGGGTCACGGTCTGCACGGCCACTACGGTCGGGGATCCGAATGCCTCCTCGGGCATGGATATTTGTGCAGTCCTTAGGATTTGCTACTTCGTAAGTAGTTTGTACGTTTAGGGACTGATGACCCCGTAGTTAAGTCCCATAAGCTATACAAACATTTGAATTTTAGAATGTTTAAAACTACACTATTGGCCATTACAATTGGCCCACTAAGAAGAAATGCAAATGACAAATGTGCATTCATTGGACAAATATATTATACTAGCACGGACAATCTGGTTACATTTTCACGCAATTTGGGTGCATAGATCTTGAGAAATCAGTACCCAGAACAACCACCTCTGGCCGTAATAACGGTCTTGATACGCCTGGGCATTGAGTCAAACAGAACTTGGATGGCATGTACAGGTACAGATGCCCATGCAGCTTCAACACGATACCACAGTTCATTCAGAGTAGTGATTGTGACGAGCAAGTTACTGGGCCACCAATGACCAGACGTTTTCAGTTGGTGAGAGATCTGGAGAATGTGCTGCCCAGGGCAGCAGTCGAACATTTGCCGTATGCAGGAAAGCCCGTACAGGACCTGCAACATGCGGTTGTGCATTATCCTGCTGAAATGTAGGGTTTCGCAGGGATCGAATGAAGGTTAGAGGCACGGGTCGTAACACATTTGAAATGTAACGGCCACTGTTCAATGTCCCGTCGATGCGATCAAGAGGTGACCGAGACGTATAACCAATAGCACCCCAAACCATCACGCAGGATGATACGCCAGTTTGGCGATGACAATAAATACTACCAATGTGCGTTCACCGCGATGTCGCTAAACACGGATGCGACCATCATGATGCCGTAAACAGAACCTGGATTCATCCGAAAAAAATGTTTATCATTCATGTACCCAGGCTCTTCGTTCCGTACACCATTGCAGACGCTCCTGTCTGTGATGCATCGTCAAGGGTAACCGCAGCCATGGTCTCAGAGTTGATAGTCCATGCTGCTGCAAACGGCGTCGAACTGTTCGTGCAGGTGGTTGTTGTCTTGCAGACGTCCCCATCTGCTGACTCAGGGATAAAGACGTGGCTGCACTATCGGATGCGGATAAGATGCCTGTCATCCCGACTGCTAGTGATACGAAGCCGTTGGGCTCCAGCACGGCGTTCCGTATTGCCCTCCTGAACCCACCGAATCCATATTCTGCTAACAGTCATTTGATGGCGACCAACGCGAGCAGCAATGTCACGATACGATAAACCGCAATCGCGACAGGCTACAATCCGACATTTATCAACGTCGGAAACGTCATGGTACACATTGCTCCTCTTTACACGAGGCATCACAACAATGTTTCACCAGGCAACTCCGATCAACTGCTGTTTGTGTATGAGAAACTTTCCTCATCTCAGCACGTTGTAGGTGTCGCCACCAGCACCAACCTTGTGTGACTGCTCTGAAAAGGTAATCAATTGCATATCACAGTATCTTCTTCCTTTCGGTTAAATTTCGCAATCATATCGATATCGGGTTAAAACAGCTGTTGTTGTTGCACATATATTTTGGGTGGGCAAGATAAGCGTTTCAGAAGTGTAAGGGTTAAAGTATGATATTCAGCATCTTCCAAACCAAAGTAATATCTGTGGGGTAGGGATCTAAACAGATTGTTTGCCAAATTGAAGGAGCAAAGAACAGGTGGACAGTTTCTAGTACTTAGGGTGTATTTTCGTGCAAAATGGCAGCATAGTGAAAGAACTGTAACAAAGTTTTACAAAGATAACATACTGAGTGCACAGCTACAATTCGCTGTCCTCTGTAAGATGGAAGCCAACAGAGCTCTGTCTATCCACCAACTTTGTTTTATGGGAGAGAAAGCTGTGTGCATATAGGATACCTTATTAATAAGTTGAGGTCACAGATTGGAAGTAACAAGGATGACTGCAGGTAGTAATAGATTGGAAAACAGCAGTAGTATCCATAATTAGAATTTCAAAGTAAAATAGGGAATGAACACCATAGATGAAGCAGTCGGAGCGAGATATGGTGGGGTCATTTTACATGCATGGGAGAAGCAAGGTTACGTAAGAGAGTCATGAGTTCTGCTGGACAGGGTGAAGAGGAATCGAGGTAGACCAAGGAGAAAGTACTACGATTTGTTCAAGAATGATTTTGAAGTAACAGGCTTAACATCAGATAAAGTATCAGTGTTACAATGGAATAGGGGATAATAGAATAATTTTTATTATGGGGACTATGCTTCGTACAGAACGCTGAAAGGTATAATCAGACTCTAATTATGATGGAGTTGATGAGCTTTACCTATAGTAATAAATTCTAGTATTAAATGTTGAAAATATTGGTTTAATGCTGGTGTTAAGAGTAACTTGGAGCTTTGTTTATTTCTATGTACTGGAATACTTGATTTAAGAAAATGTATAGGCTATCCATTTATTTATTTGTACATATACATTGATTACTATAGACGTTTCATAAATGAGGCCTAGATCTGTTTCGTAATTTTTTATTATACTATTTTTTTCATTTCTATCTGTGTTATAGATAACTTGTAGGTACAGCTTCTTCATCCCCTAATACAGGTTTGATGTAGCTCTCTACGTTGCCCCGTCTTATGAAAGCCTCTTCATCTCTGAATAAGAAGGCAAACTACATTGTTTTGATCCTACTATTCGTCTCTCTGCTATTTTTGCTCCACACAGTTTCCTCCAGTGCTCAATTGACGATTTATAGGTGTCTCAGAATGTGTTCCACCAATCGATCTCTTCAATTAGTCGAGATATGCCACAAATTTCTTATCTCTTTATGTAGAGCACCTTCTCATTAATTACGCAATCTTGTAACCTAATTTTAGCATTCGTCTCTAGCACCAAATTTCAAATTCATGTCTGAAATGCTCAAATCGTCCACGTTCCTCTTCCGTTCAGTGCTAAACTCAAGACAAATACTTGTAGAAAGTACTTCCTAACATTAAAATTAATTTTAGATGTCAGCAAATTTCGCTTCTTCTGAAATATGTTTCTTTCCATAGGCATTCTGAATTTTATAACATCTTCAATGCGACCATCAGAATATATTTTTTGGCGTTGAAATGGAAGCAGGCTTGACTTCGAAGGCAGGGTTGTAGACTGAACACAGCACTTACACAGAAAGCAGGTACATTGCGAACTGAAACATACACGCAGCACTGACTGCCTCTCGGGCAGAGTGCTCTGCTATTTATACACAAAATGTACCAGGAATTAGAAGCATAGTTAACATAAGAAACAAGTAGAAATTACAAGTGAACATAAGAAAGATGTAACATTCTGGAAATGATAATTAAAAAGAAATAAATTTTTGTCGGTGGACGGGATTGAACCGCCGATCTTCAGCACCGCATTCAGTGACGGTATCCATTGCGCCACGCCGGCGTCGGTTGATTTGGGGTCTTGCGGCAATATTGCTACCCAAATTAAGAAAACTCATCTACTAGACTAATGAAAGAACTTCACATGATAACATTCGTCTTGTCTATATTAGATCTCATACTGGGGCTCATACGGGGCTGGAGCGGGGAGGGTGGAAGAACAGCGGCAAATTGTACTGAAGTCTACATCCATTCCTAATCCCAAAGCAGCAGGTGTTCCATTCCGCCAAACGAAGCTAATAAATAAATAATTAAGATATCAAGATCACTTGTTAGGGAAGAAAGGTGCCAATGTACATAATTCAACTTGTGCTGTTTGCTATCTGCCGATCATATTCCGAAGCTTTGGGAAGACACTATAATTTTACACAAGAAGGTTAAAGAAAGGAAATTAGGTGCGTGGAACTTCAAATTTTCTAACACCTAGCTACTAATGGTAATATTACTAATGACTGCTCCATAGTAGATATTACCTAGAAGGCTTTTGCCAATCGGTATTGGTTTCTGCATGATGTCTGTTGCCACTCTCCCCCCTCCCCCCCCCCCCCCCTGTGACACAACAACACAGTGACCAACGGTGCTTTCCAGTCATGTGTGCGTACACGGTGATATATAAAACGATGCTTTATGTATTTTTCCTCATTATTTGTATTTTCTGTAATTTATTATATGTTTGTATATTTTGTTTCTGTGATATATTTGCATTGTCCTGCTAATTTCCATATATGTCAAAAATATTGTAAATGTAGTAGACACGCTGGGTTAGCAAGGGCTTTGCTATTGTATAGAATCATCTTTGAGTAGGGAGTTTTTTATCGCTGGTAGCGCAGAGGCGCACAGCGAGAAGGAGTCATTGTTGAGAAGTAGCGGCGGACAGACGCATTAGTTTGACGGTGCGTTCAGTGGTGTACGGCAAAAGTACGTGGATTGGCACTAGTGGAGGAGACGGCGAAGAGGCAATATTATTTTTCATACGGCCACAGCTCAGATAATTAATAAATGCATCAAGAGGAATGCTGTGGGTCCTAAATTTTAATTAACATTCGTCGCCAAGAAGAGCCTGTGTTTGCCAATTGTTAAGTACCAACAGTCTTCAATCAGCAGCACCACGTCGCACACCAAATTCAGTAAGATCTGTCCAGTTTGTCTTAGCATGTACAGCTAACCAGCGTATTAGTGATGATTGTTCAATAGCGAACACTGTTATTTGTGAACCTGTGTTTAAAAATCATTACCCATAGTCATTGTCCAGACAGGTTCCTTCCTCATCCATTGTTTTTCCGAGAATACTCACAAAGTTATAGAAAACTAAAAATCAGAGTCATTAAAGACAATATAACAGTCG
The DNA here is from genome assembly GCA_026315105.1 of Locusta migratoria. Classification (NCBI taxonomy): domain Eukaryota; kingdom Metazoa; phylum Arthropoda; class Insecta; order Orthoptera; family Acrididae; genus Locusta; species Locusta migratoria. The sequence goes on along the minus strand of CM048750.1, from coordinate 7,217,532 downwards.
TAAAATGTGTTCAGAAAAGTATTACTAAACGTAGCTTATGCCAGTGTTGCTGATCAATAGGTTTGCTAAGTTGAACGAAACGGCTAGATTAACTTTCAATTTCAAAAGATATTTCAATAACAGTGTAAAAGATTAATTGTTTTCCACTGCATATTATTTTAAGGTAAAGTTTGTTTTAACTTGCAAGTACTGACTAGTGAGAATAGTAATTGTTTACAAGTGTTTGAATGCTAATAATTCCTGGTTAAAGATAGAGCAAAAGTTAATCAGAAGGTTAAATGGTTCTTTTCTAAATATTCAGGGTTATCACGACAAGTCATTAATTAATTTTTGAGCTTGCCATTAGTACAGTTAATAGTTCAGTTACAGCTTGATTATTGCTAAAGCGCATGGCATACTCGCTGTAGAATAATTTCTGGTACTTATATAAACAATTAATTATTTGAAACTGTAAATAGTAAGTATTAAGGTGAGAGTTTTGCATAATTTGCTGCATGTTGCATTTGCGCGGTAATGGCTTGCATTTCGCTGTCTTTCATTGAACCTTGTGTTAGTGAACTGTTTCTCAGTAATTAGTATATTGTCAGTGTCTTTTGTACCGAATTTGACGGGCACACTCTGATTTTCTACCCACCTAAATTTTATGTAATTTTTCACGTTTTTAATTAACTTTGCCATTATTGACATCCCACCAAATTATTTGCTCGAACATCGAGCTGGCGACCGTAAATCAATAAGTTATTCACTTTTTCCAAATTAATCCCTGTGTTCCGTTTGTTCCGCAATTTTTTTCATTTAAACATTAATAATTGTATTCCAAATTTTACCTTCCACTTTCTTTATTCCTATCGATCGTTGTTGTCTACCAAAGAGGTGCAGCAACGTTCCGGTTATAGCCTCCGTTACATCATCGGCTTCATTACCGATAGCTTTTCCACCAAATTAAGATAATTAGGCACACGGGTCATTTTTCTAATTATCATATTCTAACCGGTGGTGTAGGACGGGTAGGGTTATACCCCCCCCCCCCTCCCCTCACCACCGCCGATTCGCGTGCCGTGTGTTGGGGATTTGGTTCGTCAAAATTGACATTTCGCTCCATGAGTTGACCTTCGCATTGTGTTTCTCTTTTAAACAAGCATCCTTTAATTCTCCATTTCTCGCACACCTGCGTATAAAGCGTGTTACGTATATGGCTGAACTCTACACACAACGTTCCTACATTTATACCTGCTTTCCCTGTCTTTTCTTTCCCAGTCTTTAACTATCAGTATGTTTTACATTTTTGCAACGAAGGAAGCTTAGGGTCGCCTGCCGCGGTGGCCGAGGGGACTGAGGCGCTACAGTCACGGTCTATACGGCCACTACGGTCGGCGGTTCGAATCCCCCCTCGGGCATGGATATTTGTGCCGTCCTAGGTCGTAAGTAGTTCATAAGTAGTTTGTAAGTTTAGGGACTGATGACCCAGTAGTTAAGTCCCATAACCTTTACAAACATTTAACCTTTACAACAGCGTGGTCATTAGAGACGCAGCTTACGCTCGGAGTGTTTGGGTAGGGATGTGGAAGGAAATCGGCCGTGCCATTTGAAAGGAACCATCCCGGAATTTGCCTGGAGTGATTTAGGGAAATCACGGAAACCTAAATCTTGATGACCGGAGGTGGCTTTGAACCACCGTTCTCCCGAATGCGAGTCCAGTGTGTTTCCACTGCGCCATCTCGCTCGGTCGTACATTTTTGCTTTCTTCTAGCTTCACATACACGGTTTCATAACCAGTTGGTTAGCAGTGTTCCTACGCCTCAGTCATTAAGCGGACCTCATTACATATCACTTTTAACATACTACATTTTAACTGTCGACATGGAGTGAAAGGTACGCGTAACTGTAACATTTGACTCACTGTTTTATTTATTACAGTTTTATGTGATTTTAATGCGACTTTATTCTCATCAAATCCTGTATCAATAACGTTATACTTTTTTACTCGCTATATTGTACATTGTTGCTAGGTACGACTTCTGAATAAGAAAAAATATGATTCTGCCGTAAACTGGTAAAAAAAAACTTTAAGGAAACTTGTTGCCTGTTATTTGTCTACAAATTGAAACAAGCAACGTATTAAAAATGTTTGTCTGAGCGTGTTGTTTACATGAAAATTGCTGCAAGTATTCCTCATTTGATAAAAGGTTTCGCTCAGGCAATTCAGACTGAATACAGTCCTGCGATTACCTAAACAGGGATTAAATTATCGTAATATAATAGTTTACAACACTTATCCTTAGTCCATAACTTATTAGGTACATTCAGCTGTAGCAAGAAATGGAGTGAAAACTTTTGAAAATCTTTTAAGAAGATATTTGGAATAAAATTTGCACATAGCCTCTGGGAATAGAAAACGTCATTTATGTGAAGTAAAACTGTAGTCAAGACTGCATCATTTGTAGGTAGTGGAAACTACACTTTTAGCACAGGAAATAAGTGCGTTGGAGGGAGAGAAATTTTTAGTTTTTTATTTTCTTCCACCACGGTCACCGCATGGGAAGCAATATTTCACAGCATCGATTTAGCGCAGACTTCACGACGGGTTCTTTATCATCCCCAATACAGGAGACGTGTAATGGCCCCCATATTTCACATCTAGCAACGGTCGAAGAAAGGTAAGAACGGTTTTCCGCAATTACTGTGCTGAAGCTTGCACTGAGGACCTTATATTAGGTTCAAATCGCAGTGAGGAGGAAACTGATGGTCCGCTTGTCTTTCGACTAGTGCTGACATGCGCAGAGCAGAAGTAGGAAGACGAAATTACGAGAGGGAGTTTGGAAATAAGTTTTCCCTGACGTCTGTGGTCAGAGATCCGTATGGAAGGAAAAAAAAAAATAGAATGAGACATTAAAGATGACACATATCTTTATATTTCTGCATAATTTCGAAGTACATTGAGAAATTTGTAATACCGTTTTATAAGCGTCAAAAAACCACCCAGGGACAAAAATCTAGGCTTTGCATACGGAAGAATCGTTGAACGGCTTGTCTGGTGTCATCATTACTACTAGGGCACCTGGGCATGTGCATCCATGATTTTTGTTCCTTTGCGTCGACGCGAGGCAGCAACATACGGCAATCAGTATGCTTTCAGCATGGTGGCTGTACATCTTCGAATTATTCTAATTGTTCACAAAATTGTTTTCTTCCTCCATGGACCCTGAAAGTTGTAAATTATTGATGTTAAACTGTCATCATGACAAATAGAAACCAATGAAGACTTCAGAACTATGCAAAGTGGATCACATCATTTGTAATTACGCTCGATTTCAATATAATTTAAACGTTATTTTTCGACAATTATTTTTTTTAGCAAAGGGTGTAAGGGGTCTTCGCCCCTCAGTTCAGAGACGTACAGACGCATCGAACATATCGATACTTGGTGTCGATAGCGCCGTCTGTTGACAGAGAGTGAGGTAGCGGTGGTCCGACTGTGTTGTGGAATGGCGAGAGTGTTTTTCAAAGTGCATTTGCTAGGCGGCGTGTGACTTTTAAATGAGTGAGCTGAATAATTGTTACCATGACTGTAAGACTTGGCCATGAACGTCTGATTATTTGTGTTACATGGAAAATTTATGATTTTTCTATCAGTGAAACCTAAAGGTCATTCAGTCCGAACCGACCTTGGACTATCACATATACTGTATTGTTGGACATCACTCGTAAGTACATAAACACAAATTTATCCATGTTATGTGGATTGTTTTGAGGTCTGCGACTGTATTATAGTTGAAATAAGTTATACTGCTAATTTTTAATAATACTTTTATTAGCACGACGCGTTTCGGCAGCAAGCTGCCATCATCGGGTGCATTTTACAGTTATTGTTTTGTTATGTACCAATTACTTCAAATATTTATCCAGCGTTGAATGTATTTTTCATTAAAATGTAAAATCAATCATGTAACTTTGATGGAATAATTTTTTAAAATGTTGCAACATCTGTTTCAACATATTTTATGGCATATTCACTGTAAATGTAGATGTAAGTAGGTTATCTAAGTTTCTAGGGATCTTTGTACAGTGTCAACATCTAATACAAAATGTCTACATGAGATTTATACATAACTGTGTTCTTGTATTGTGTGTGCCAGATAACAAGACTATCAACAAAACTGTAAGTAAATACAACACTACAATAATCCGGAAGCTATAATCACGAAACATAATACTAAAATAGCTGTATCTCTCTGAACAGGTTGAAACATCCAACCATAACCTCACTGGCACCCACAACACAAAACATAATATAACAATAATGAACCAGTAACTGTAAAATGCACCCGATGATGGCAGCTTGCTGCCGAAACGCGTCGGCTAATAAAAATATTAGTAAAAAGCGACTGCTGCGGTATAAATTATTTCAAAAAGTAAGTACATAAACCTGTTGGAAAAGATCCCGCAAAATTCCACCGGTCAGCTTTATTTCTTAGGCACGGTTATTACAAAACGAAATATTAGCTGTTTTCGGAGTTTTTCAAGGATCTAAAGAAACAATTTTTATTAAGGATTTTTATTTACACAAATATTGGTGATAACAAACGGTATCAAAGTATAGACTAAAACAATATTAATTACTTTCAAATGTACATACTGTTTTTACTAATTTCAATCGCTCATCCGTCTCATAATTATAAAAGAAGTTGGAGACTACTGCGATGTTAAAATACACTACCTTCTGTGAGCTTACGCTATAGCTATGTTGTAGTTTACTGACAAAGTGTCTTACCTTCAAATTTGACCGTTCTTATTCGCCTATTGGGGGCCAATAAGTTTTTAATGATTTCGTTAGGTGCTTTTTGCCATACGTCATAACTAAAAAAGTTTTCAAACATTTACGTTGTATTGTATTAACTTATTAATAACACTAATTTTAATTTTCATTTTGAAGACAGTCAATTTGTAAAAAAAAAAATAAAAAAAAAATAAAAAAAAATAAAAAATAAATAAATAAATAAATAAGGGAATGGTTGATTGAGTTTGACAGAAATACAACTATTTTCAGCGATCCATTCCTCTCTTATTCATAAATATTTTATTGCATCCTGGTTTATCATGGTAATGTACTTTCACAGCTTGTGAACTGGAAAAGCATTTTAAATGCATTTTGAAAAATAATCCTTAAAAAGAAGCACAAGTCTGAGTTTGTATTCAGATCAAATTTATCACATCACATTCGAAAACATAGATTTACCGCGAAGCTACTGGAATGCATCTGACATCCAATAAAACTTGCACCGCAAATATTGCGGAAACGGAAAGTGCGATTGATATGCGGTTTTCACAGAATGGATTAGTAGTCAGGGACTCGGATGATAGCCAATGAACAGATTGTAAAAATACCTAGAAAGTGTACTTTTTACGCAAACATACAACTTTTCAAATGGAACAATGATTTTTCTGTCATGCACTGGAAATTGTGACACCAGCTGTGTACAAAGAAATTTTAATGACATTTATATCACGTTTACTTTGGCAGCTACAACTGTTCAAAGTTTCGGGGATGGAGGCTGCGATAGCGTAACTTACTGGCCGAGTGGCTAGCCCCTGGGGCACGGCCCACTGTCTCATGACCACCAGCCAGTTAGCTACGCTATCGCAGCCTCCGCCCCCAAAACTTTGAATGGTTCTAGCTGCCAAACTAAACGTCATAAAAATGTCTTTCAAAATTTTTTGTACGAAGCTGATGTCAAAAATTACAGTGCATGATAGAAACAACCATTGTTCCATTTGAGAAATTGAATGTTCGCATAAAAATACACTTTATAGGTATTTTTACAATCTTTTTATTTGCTAACAACATTAGTCCTTGACTAGCAATCCATGCTGTGAAAACGCACATTAATCACCCATTCCAGTTTCCTCAATATCTGTAGTGCAAGTTTTAGGAGATTCGCTCCTGTATATGTGTAAATAGTGATAAAAAGTATCCGGACACCCCCAAAACCATACGGTTTTCATATCAGGTTTTATGGTATTGTGCTGCTACCTACTGCCAGGTATTCCATGTCAGCAAACTCAGTAGTCATTAGACATCGTGAGAAAGTTCAATGAGGCACTTCGCGGAACTCACGAGTGTCACTTATGTCTGTACGAGAGATTTCCACACTCCTAAACATCCACTGACGTGTAGATAAGTGGAAAGGTGAAGGGGCACTACAGCATGAAAGCGTACAGGCCGACCTCGTCTGCTTACTGACATGGACCGCCGACAGGTGAAGAGGGTCGTGCAGTGTAATTAGCAGGCATCTACCAGACCATCATACAGGAATTCCAAACTGCATCTACTACAAGTAATATGACAATAATAAAAATCAGCAGCTCTGTTTGGGATATAAAAAGAAGAGTCTTTTCTTGCATATTTGCGAGCTGCAAGACACGACATACTGAAAAAAATATATTATGTATTTATTTATTTATGAAAAGTTCATTACAGTGAATGCATTTAGATATCATGGGCTCTAAAGTATTTTATGGACTGGAAAATATTTATATCAAAACATTGTTTTCGTAGTTACGTATCTTTGGTCCTAAAAAGGCGAATGGTGAAACGGCAATGGTGACTGTGGCATCCGACCTCATTTGTATGAAGTGTTGAACAAGTTTTTAAATTACGTATCACAAAGACTGCACTTGCTTTCGATCTTAAACTCGTGTCTCGGGCAGATAACACACAGTGGTGTAGGGGTCAGCGCAACTGCCTAAAAAAAGGGGACCCGGGTTCGAATCCCGGCTGGGTACACATTTTCAGCTTTGCCCACTCGCAGTTGATGTCATATATTCTGTGAATATTAAATAATAACAACTGCAGGATCAGAAGTGACGTCTTTTCTTTCGGAACAGACGCCACATGTATATATATAATATGCCCGTGACAGGCAATGATCCTATAGTAGGGAGGGGTGGGCAAGTTTGAAGCCCTTACTCTTACGGGAATTAGTTAAACTACGAGTTTGAGTACTATGGGCAGGGCGAAGCTGGGAATTTGTATCTGACGGGAGGCGTGCTTAAGTAGTCCTTGCAGGTGCGCTGATCACTGTGTCCCCAGTGGTGTAGGGGTCAGCGCAACTGCCTAGAAAGCAGGAGACCCGGGTTCGAATCCCGGCTGGGTACACGTTTTAAGCTTTGCCCAATCGCAGTTGATGTCATATATTCTGTGAGTATTAAATAATAACAACTGCAGGATCAGAAGTGACGTCTGTTCTTTCGGAACAGACGCCACATGTATACACACTTATAATTGCTTTAACAGACTAAACACTGTGTGTGTGTTTATCTGTTTGGTCCACTGACTGTGGAATAGTGATTGGGTACGGGAAAGAAACATTCTACCATTTTAAGCAGCTCTGAGAAACCAGCTATATTTTTTATCTCTTGGATGTATTCACATCAGGTGTCATTTGATAACTTGCCTCCTCCAACAAGGTTCGTCAAAAACGTCTGAAAATTGCAAAACTGGTCAAAGCGCTGTAAGTCACCAGTTTCAGTATGAAGATTATCATTTTGATACAGAATTATTTGTTCCATATCATCCCAATTTGGAACATTCTTCAAACCCATACACATAAACACAAAAAACTGTTGATACTTAACCTACCATTTCTTAACACATGTTAATTGTTTCATCATGCACGTTTTCTATTCGTCCTAGCATATCTCATTTAGAATCATAATCTCCATTCCTCATTTTTCTGAAAATTTCGTTTACTTTTGTAAAGATTTGAAACTCTGTTATTGTCTTTCTTGAAGAACATTCAGCACACTGTCAAAAATAAACCGTATATCATTTCTAGAAGCGAATTTCTCTCTTTTTCTAAAGCTAAAATAAGAGAATGAACAAACCATAACCGTGCTTCACTACTCTCACCTTGGAAACATAAACGTGCTTCACTTGGAAACACACTTTAATCAACAATTAAAATATGATTTCAGTGTAGGATACATTTCAATTAGTCTTTTAACGCTGGAGAAAAGAGAGAGCCACCTAGTCTTACAAGGAGACCACACGGGTATCGGATTCTTATATCAGTGGTACTTAAAGTTCAGAACGTAAATAACAATCGGCCGAAGCGATTGGAAGCAACTCACAAAAATCCTTGTGAAAATAGACTTTGAAGTTTTGCAAGTACATGCAAGTATCAATAATTAAAGCAGTTACAGCATCTTGAAAAATCTGATATGTAATCTAACCTACATCCCACATTGTCTGAAAAATGTGTCCTTTGAGATATCGAAACCTAGGTTACGTATTTAAATGTAAGTTGTGACTGAGGGCTGTATTTTTTTAATGTATTACATATAGTACAGTCGCTGACCAACAGACATGCATAACATAAAAATATTAGTTTAAATAGTTTGTAAGTCTAGGGATTGATGACTGGAGTATTTGGTTCCTTGGAATTAAAAGCATTTGAACATTTTGAAGAAACATTTGAGTGCGCCGGCCGCGGTGGCCGAGGTGACTGAGGCGCTCCAGTCACGGTCAGCACGGCCACTACGGTCGGGGGTTCGAATCCCCCCTCGGGCATGGATATTTGTGCCGTCCTAGTTCGTAAGTAGTTCATAAGTAGTTTGTAAGTTTAGGGACTGATGACCCCGTAGTTAAGTCCCATAAGCTTAACAAACATTTGAACATTTGAGTGCACCTTTGACTATCCTCCTGTCTCATATCTGGAAGGGAAATTTGCGTTTTCATCTTATAGATACTAAGTTTAAAAACACATTCACAATGTGGTAAAATTGTACATACATTTCCAATATCCAGCTCCCTAAGAGATAGAAACAAATAACTAAAAAAGACACAAATAACTAATAGGCTGTGGACGACATGATAAAAATCTGCCGAATAAATTCATGTGAAAGAAGGACAATGCACGTTCGCGCATAGCGACCACCACTTTGCTAACAGTCTTATTATTATTTTTTTTTTTTTTCATTCCTCATAACGTCAGCGACCTACCACTTGTTTTTGAATAGCGTCAACGTGACGCACTAGTTACGCTGATTTTCTCATTTATTTTTACGAACTGATGTGTACTTTTTTGACATTGTAAGTCTTGTTTTCTACTTACATCTCGATCCCCATGATGAGATAGGCAGATGACGAATCCGGAACAGAGAAAGTTATGAAAAATTGGCATAGTTTTACCACAAGTGAAACGCATTTTGACAGATTTCACTTCAAGGATAAATAAGATTGAGAAATATAGAAATGATAGTAACAGTACTATGCCATTTATAACAACGGCTTAACTCGGTATTTTACCCAGCCTGATTCACACGGATTAGTTAAATTTCTTTACTGTTGCTAAATGGAAACTTTCAAAAATTCGTGAACATCAAATTATTGTACTGAATATAAAGTGTAATTGTGCCATTTAATAAGGTTAATTAATTATTTTATCTGATGTAAAGAAACAGTTGAAAATAACATAGTATGCTGAAACTAGTCATGTATGCAATAAACACAAAAATCTGACTGGTGGGTTATGAGCATAGTATTCATATGCCTCAAAATAAAAGTAACCCAAACAGTTGTAATCCTGATCGACAATATGTTGGTGTGTAAATCCTATAGTGGTTCACGCAGTCGTGGAGAAAGAAATGATGAAAGCTCGAAAGGTGAAAATATTATGTTCTACAACTGTTTCAGCCACTGTGCTGAAACGTGCATATAACATGAACATTAACAAAAGCAAAACTAGGCTAATGGTGTGCAGTCTAAGAAAATCAGGTGATGCTGAAGGAATTAGATTAGGTAACGAAACAATAAAGGAGGTAGATGAGTTTTGTTACTTGGGCAATAAAATAACAAATGATGGTCGCAGTGCAGAGGATATAAAATGCAGAATGGCAATAAGAAGAAAAGCGTTTTTAAAAAAAGAGAAACTAGTTAACATCGAATATTGATTTAAGCGTAAGGAAGTTCTTTCTGAAGGAATTTGTGTGGAGTGTTGTATTGGAGTGATACATGGACAGTGCGAACAGGAAGAGAATTGAGGCTTTTGAAATGTGGTGCTATAGGAGAATACTGAAAATTAGGTGGGTTGATCGCGTAACTAATGAGGAGGTACTGATCAGAATTGGGGAAAAAAGGAATTTCTGGCATACCTTGACTAAAAGAAGAGATTGATTGGTAGGACACATTCTTAGACATCAAGGAATTGTCAATTTAGCATTGGAGGGAAGTGTGTCGGGTAAAAACCGCAGAGGAAGACCAAGATATTGATACAGTAAGCAGATTCAGAGAGATGTAGGTTGTCGTTCTTATGTGGAGATGAAGAGGCTTGCTCAGGATAGGGTATTGTGGAGAGCTGCATCAAACCATTCTCCGGACTGAAGACCACAACAACAACAAGTACAATTGAAAATGACAGTTAAAATATTTACCTATAATTGTGAAAAAATATAGTAAAAGATAAAAATATTTACTGTCGATTTTCGCATTTTGATATCAAAAAGTCAGAGAAAAAAATTTCTCCAGTATATGTTGACGTTTACAGAAGATACTCTATATATTGGTGTTTTATCAACAACACATTTATGTAACCATCAGGTGGAAGACATTGCCAGTTCGTAATGGTATCATGTGGCTTGCGGATGTGAGACAGCTTTGGTGGCAACAGCTCACTATTGCGAAGTGTGACGCCGCTAGTTAGGACAATGGCTGCAGCTCTGCATTCAGTAGACACGGCGACACCGGACCACCAGACTGCACTACAGCGACTGCGGCGCCGTATTCTGCAGGTGTGGCGGCGGGCTGTACCACGGCAGCTGCTGCTGCTGCTGTACTCGCTAAGTGGGGCGCCAGTAGAGAGATACAGGGGCTGCGGGGCGCTGTTCACCAGCTGTGGATACGGCGCCGTGTTCACAAGCTGTGGCTCTGGTGACCACGACTGATACCAGTGGTTTTCTGGATGTCTCTTCTCTATAAAAATAAAAATCAGTTGCTGCATTTATCTAGGAACACGAATTTAGAAAGTCTCAGGGCAAGGTACGCAGGAAAAAACAGAAAATTTCAGAGAAACTGAATATCATTCTTCCTATGTGCCTTTGAATGTACCCAACACAAACTGGCAATTAAGACGATGTAGAGGGATAGAAACTTCATACAAAAACCAAAATCTATGATTTTTGCAGTATTTTCCCAATTTTTCGACTATCGTTTGAAATCGCACCTTTTTTTCCCCCTCGGTTGATCAGTGGTAGGGTGCCAGACTACAAATCCAAGGGTCGCAGATTTGATCCCCGCCAGGTCCTGGGATTTTTATCTGTCGCTTTCCACTTCTTTCACCTCTGGCAATATTGCTAATGTGAAAAATACCGAGTAGCACCGTGGTTCGGAACCCACGTTAAACTGTAGGTCCCTCTATAACTGGCTGGGTAAGTCAGTTCGGTCGGAGGAACGGTTCGGCATACCATCTACAAACAGGACCATGCCTAGTAAAGCACTGTGGTGTCCAATCTTCGGATTGTTGACTGCTTTACCATTATTACCTTTATATATGGATACATTCAGGAAAAAATCAGTACTGTTTCAAACGACAGCCGAAAAATTCTGAAATACTGCACAAAATCATAGTTTTTGTATGCACTTTCTAACATAGAAGACGATAGGAAAGACAAACTTGCTTTGACCGAACACCATTAAATTAAGCACAAGTCTCTATTCTTCATCTAGACGGTTTTTGTGGTCTGCGACCCACCATATGGTGCGAGGTGGAAGTTCAAATGTTTGTGTTGGATATAACTATGTTGGTCATTAGGCCGTAGGCTTACAAAGTACTTTGACTTATGCTAAGGACAAACCACACACCCGTGCCCGAAGGACGACTAGCGAGTTCCGACAGAGAGCAGCGGCGCCGCCCTCCCCCCCTCCACAAAAAGGTTCAAATGTTTGTTAAGCTTAAGGGACGTAACTTCGGGGTCATCAGTCCCTAATCTTACAAACTGCTTATGATCTACCTTATACTAAAGTCGTCACAAACATCCATGCCTGAGGGGGGATTCAAACGCCCGACGGGGAACGGCCTCGCGCATCGTAACATAGCGCCTCAATGCGCTCGGCCGCTCCGGCGCAAGGTGCTTTGGTGTTCTCGGCCAATCCATCGTGGCAAGGCAAATGTAACTTTGCAGTAGGATGCGATACCGATCTCTCTCCATGGTAGGTGTACGTAATTTTTCATAGAAAACTCGGAGGAGGAGGAGGAGGACAGACAGTCAGAGAGGGAGGGAGGGAGGGAGGGAGGGAGAGGGAGAGGGAGAGGGAGAGGGAGAGGGAGAGGGAGAGGGAGAGGGAGAGGGAGAGGGAGAGGGAGAGGGAGAGGGAGAGGGAGAGGGAGAGGGAGAGGGAGAGGGAGAGGGAGAGAGGGAGGGAGGGAGGGAGAGAGGGAGGGAGAGGGAGAAAGAAAGGGGGGAGAAGAGGTTGGCAAAGGAGAAAGTGGACAAGTAGAGGAATGGTGAAAGATGGAGAGAAGGAGGAAAAAGGAAGTGGATGTATATCCATTAGCAATTGAGAAGCACTACCAGGTTCGCTTATAATCCATAAATTAGTCACACAACGGACGCTAGCTGTCAACTGCATACCAACATAAAATTCGCATTTCAGACTCTACACAATCTTTGAACGATACAACACCCAGGACAGGGTGAGTCATAAATGAGAAAAATATTTCGTACAAATTGTCACACACTGAGCTACAAACATAAAATCGTTTTCCGCATGTTCCTATCTCAATAAATGACAATGCAGTTGAATGGTAAAAATCTGAATATATGAAGTGGAATTTTGGGTGTTATTGTGCACCGACATTGGTCGTGGGGACAGATAGGCAACATGGTACGACACGCGAGTATTGCAGGTAGTCTAGCCGCTCACGAGTAGGCGAGGCATGCGGCGTCCAGTGACGGTCTGCGTGACACTGCGAGCAGTGGCAACGCTCACAGCTATCTCCTACAGTTTGTACCATTTACGTGCGTGCTCATTTATTGACATAGGAACATGCGGAAAACGGTTTCATGTTTGGAGCTCAGTGTGTCACAATTTGCACGAAATATTTTTCTTCATCTATGACTCATCCTGTATATAGAAATCGTGGAATTTATAAAAGTTAATCTAAACAATGCGAAAAATTTCATATGGGTCGCAATGGAAAAGGCTGCAATCTTCGATATCGAAAGCACGTTAGAAAAAGCGACAGCAACTAGTCTATTGTCTTCCAGCACTTAAAGAGAAACCAGCTCTTAGATATAGAACAAACCATGCAAATTTTGCATATTACACAAAAGCGAGCTGTAATAAACTTTCTTGAAGAGGTTGAAATTTGTTCACACATGCGAATATACCATGAAATGAACAAATAACCATGAAACCCAAACGGTACTTTTATAATTTTATTACTACCAAACTATCACACAGATAAACTGAATTTACAAACACGTCAGAGATATTATTATCACGAAATTACTAGTAATATCTGGAAAGTATATCATTACGATTAGAACGTCATAAATCATTATGAAACTCATACACCACAAAATTAGATCAGAATTAATTCTACAAACTAAAATATAGCCACTCAAAATATACAGTGCAGAAACATCATTTACACTCTTGGCATACCAACGACGACAATAGATGCTTTAGATAATAGCAAAGATTTCACTGCATGTAACTAATATACATTACTCATCAGTCAGGATAGCTGTCACATAACGAGAACGTAAGAATTCATAAGATATTTTAACAGCTACATTAAGAACTATAAGAACAACAGTTCTAATATATCTGTTAAATAACAATAAACAGAATAGATAAACAGCGATATTACAAGGAGAAGACGAACTACTGCTCTTTATGTGTAAAGTAGTGTCCACATGTTTGTGTGTACTTATTGCATAAAAATCTACAGCTTTGTTCCAGTCTTGATGAAATTTTGCAGACTTGACTTTCGAACCATGTGGACTGTCGCCGAAAGTGTACGGATCACCTACAATGCATAGTTCAGGATATATGACGTAATAAACAATGATAAGAGCGGAAACCGAGGTAACATTGCATATTTTCTCCTAAACCACTGGACAGATATCAACCAAATTTGGTACACATATTCCATATTCTGAGACAACAATTGCTATAGAGGTAAGAACCATAAACGACACATATTTTAGGAGTTATAAAGTACTAAACAATAGGAGTCGTAAGAAAGTGCCACATCATGCGACGATACTTTATTTATACACTGCAGGAGAGTTAGAGTATTTAGCGACTTACATCAAACTTAAAATATTATTTCAAAGCTTTATTATACTTTTTCTGATGAAAGGAAAATGTTTCTTGCTTACTTATTTTCCGCTGTTCATGAACTAAAACTACGGCATTCGGTATACCGATGAATTTCATAGTTTCTTTACTTAATTTTACAGACATTATACACACATACTGAATATACCTTCGAAATTCTTCCACTGTACAACACTAAAGTAATGGTCATGGTAACCCGCCCTACCACGCATCAGGTTTTAATCTCTTACTTCTACCTGTATTCGCGAGATATTTTACCGATCTACAATATTTATTAAAGTGAATATATGCTGCAAAATTTTACAATTATAAACATATTATTCAATAAATATGAGATGATATATACTGCGATGGGTGAAAGACTGTACATCATGCACCATGTTATGTTTTAATACATTTACTTATTTACTACTAAGACTCCCGTATTCAGTCAGCTTAAGGAAATCCATGAAAGCTTAATGTGCTGTTGACAGCTCTGATCCAACTTTGAACTGTGAAGAGCACACGGCTGTAGGCGAAATCAAAAGTCTCCTATAGAGATACAGGGAGCAACATTCAAATCTTTGTAAAGCTATGGAATCAAACAGCAGTGATCATCAGTGCCTAGACTTACAAACTACTTAAACTGACCTAGGCTGAGGACAACACACAAACACACACACACAGAAACCCCCCTCCCCCCCCCCCACACACATGCCCAAGCGAGGACTCGAATCTACGACGGGAAACACACGCGCTCTCTCCAGCAATGCACCTTAGAACGTTCGGCCCCTTCCGCACGGCGCTACATGGAAAGGAAAAGGAAGAAACAGTATACACGAGTCGCTATGGACAGTCCAAAACTTTTGGCTCCGGCGAATGAGAGCTCGCTAGGTGACAGCCAATGAGATACTGGGTGTGCTGTCAGCCAATGAGATGCTACGTGTTTCTTAACCGGAGATTCCGGCCCTACGCACCATCGCGTACTAATAGAAAACTTCTTGTTTAACGTGTATACGTCTGCGGCGCGCCAGTCACGGTCTGTATGGCCTCTACGGTCGAGGGTTCGAATCCCCCTTCGGGCATTGATATTTGTGCTGTCCTTAGTATTAGCTGGTTCATAAGCAGTTTGTAAGTTTAGGGACTGATTACCCCATAAGCTCTACAAACACTGATTTGAAGTATTGCTGAAGTGCTTGGGAAAAGGAAGACATGGAAGTAGTTCCGCCGAGCAGCTAGGTTTGTTACTGGTTCGACCAATGCGCGAGTGTCACGTAAATGCTCCGGCAACTCAATAGGGGATCGCTGGAGGAAAGACGACGTTCCTTTCGTGAATTTCTGCTAAGTAAATTTAGAGGGCCTGAATTTAAAGCTGAGTGTAGTACGATCTTGTTGCCGCCTACTTACATTTCGCGTGGTGATCACAATGACAAGAGAAATTAGTGCTCATACGGAGGCATATAAGCATTCTATTTTTCCTCGTTCTATTTGGGAGTGGAATAGGAAAGAAAATGCCTAGTAATGGTACAGCGTATCCTCCGCCACGCACCTTGCGTTGGAATGTGGAGTATGTATGTAGATTTAGATGTAGATGTACGTCGCCAGCGCGTTATTCAAAAGAATGAGAGCCGCAACATGGCTGACCTGACAAAGCCACGTTTCCTGCTAGTATATGTGTAAACAGTATATTTTTGAGTTACAATTACTCAGTTATATTAAATATATACCGACCCATGTATTTTACAGTTAACCTGACGATGGAATTCACAGTGAAACAGGCCTGTCAAAATATAAAATTTACTTAAAAGCACTGTTCTTGGAATAAATTACTTTCATAATGTATAAAATGCATGGGATCCAGAAGCATACGAAAAGCAAATACTCATTCATTTAAAACGACAAACGCATTCGACCAGATTACTTGCGTTTACTGACCTAACAGACCATATAGCAGTCTGATGCCTCCGTGCAGGCGTGCAGCCCATTGTGGCTACCTCCTTCTGAAAATTTCTTTTTGAATTTTGTGACGTAAGCTTTACAGCTGAGTTGTAACTTTCATTGTATGACCATGTGCCAAATTTTAATCTGCCATAATGATTTACTCCCTAGCCCTAAGGGCAGAAAGATGTTGTACCGATCTGATTTTAAATATAAAGATACGGTTAATTCTGTATGAAATCTTCATGGATCATTTTCAGCAGAATTTCTTACAGAGGAATACACAGAGGTGCTAAATTGGATACTGGTTCAGGTATGTGGATAATACGCTGTGTTTATGGACTGGTACCACCAGACAATTGGATACCTTTTTACAACATTTAAATTCCCAACACAGGAAAATTAAGCTTACTATGGAACTAGGAGCGTCTGCTGTCAACGTTTTGAATTTTACTATTAATGCCAGCACAAAAAAAAACACTTATTCAGTATTTTCAGAAAATCCCTGCACCCACACAGCCATGAACATGCAGCTTTCCACTCCAAGGTCCATCGTCTCATATCTGTTGCATTATCTAATTCTGTAATTCAAACAGAATTAGAAACAATCAAACATGTAGCATCCAGTAATGATTTTAATCCTGCCCTGACTGACAGTATATTGAACAACAAGAAAATGAGAAAAATTCCAACACTTTCGTATGGTGGCCAGTAAGAACAAGTGAGAAGTCTGAAATACTGGTGTGTCGTTCCATATGTAGACAAAATTTCAGATCACATTGGTGGAAAGCTAAAATCTCGAAGTTACAGACCTGAATTTTACAACAGAAAAGACAAAGCAAAGTATTTATTACATAGTAAAGGCAAAATTCGGCCCCTATCACAGAGTGGTGTGTACAAGATCACGTACAAATATTGTGGGATAGTGTGTGTTGGTCAGTGTGGCAGGGCTGTAGCTATTAGAGTGTCAGAACACGAGAGAAGATCGAGGTTAAAAAAGACAGATTCAACCATTAACATCTGCTTAGAGAAAACCTTGATTACGATGTACACTGTTAAATCGTACATTCCCTGAAGAAAATCAGAAAGATGACACTACTGTAAATCAATAAACATTTGGCTCAGTATGCCAGTTTAGTATTAAACGATCAAATTCAGTTCCCCTTTACACCTTTACTGTTTTCATTTTCAACAAAAATAATCAAGTCAATTTTGATCATTTATATACTTTTATCATATTTTTACATAAATGTTAGTAACTGTCATAAAAATGTTGTAATGTACATTTCTGTAAACTACTCAATTTTTTATGATAACATCTATGTAAATCGCAACATCTTTCTAACATCTTTGAAAACATGATTACTTCAGTTAGTTGTCACCTGATGATGATCTCAGTAGCCGAACGCCGGTTTGTAACGAATAAACAAGTTTTGTAGAACATCAAAAGAAGTTCCTTTTTGAGATTATAAACATACGGCTCTACGACTTCTCTGACCAGTTTCAGTTCGGGAGAGGGCAAGAAAACAGCACGAAAGTTTCGGAACTACCGGGTGATCAAAAATTCAGTATAAATTTGTAAACTTAATATATCGCGGAAAAATGTAGACAGAGAGGTAAAAATTGACACACATGTTTGGAATGACATGGGGTTTTATTATAACCAAAAAAATATTGCTACACGGGTGAAAGATCTCTTGCGCGCGTCGCTTGGTGATGATCGTGTGCTCAGCCACCACTTTCGTCATGCTTGGCCTCCCAGGTCCTCAGACCTCAGTGCGTGCGATTATTGGCTTTAGGGTTACCTGAAGTCGCAAGTGTATCGTGATCGACCGACATCTCTAGGCATGCTGAAAGACAACATCTGACGCCAAAGCCTCACCATAACTCCGGACATGCTTTACAGTGCTGTTCACAACAGTATTCCTCGACTACAGGTATTGTTGGGGAATGATGGTGAACATATTCAGCATTTGCTGTAAAGAACATCATCTTTGCTTTGTCTCAATTTGTTATGCTTGTTATTGCTTTTCTAATCAGAAGAAGCGCCATCTGTCGGATATTTTTTGAACTTTTTGTTCTAATAAAACCCCATGTCATTCCAACCATGTGTGTCAATTTTTACCTCTCTGTCTACATTATTCCGTGATTTATTACGTTTTCCAATTTATACTGACCTTTTGATCAGCCGGTACATCGAGTTCTTCTCCACCGCATGTGATGCTGGCAACGCAGTAATGCGTGATCTTAGCTCAGCTGATAGTGGCCCGGGAATCTTGGAAACGAGCGTTGCCCTCGCGGGATCTGAATCGCCTGGGCAGGTCACGCAGCCACTGTGAACCACCTGAGGCTTCAGGAGGCAGACCGCACCCTGCCGGTCAGTCAGCTGGAGCACACTCTGCCGAGTATAGCAGATCGCCCGGAGCACCGTCCCGCTGTTGACTCTGGCCTCGTCTGAGCTTAATGTCAGTGGCGTCCGCACTCCATCAATCAACCCTCCAGACCCTCTCTCTCTCTCTCTCTCTCTCTCTCTCTCTCTCTCTCTCTCTCCTCTCTCACACACACACAGGATCCGGGATTACTCCGGCTTCTCCTGCGAGCCATTCGCTGGAGCTCATCTCTCCAGATAGTCCAGAGCAGCACAGTTATATCCGACCTCC
Source organism: Locusta migratoria (assembly GCA_026315105.1). Taxonomy (NCBI): domain Eukaryota; kingdom Metazoa; phylum Arthropoda; class Insecta; order Orthoptera; family Acrididae; genus Locusta; species Locusta migratoria. Next base: position 7,198,611 of record CM048750.1, on the reverse strand, counting down.
CTAAGCCTCCCAACCCTCTGAGATTACTCCTGAGCCAGCCTCCGCACCACGACTCTACCACGCATGGCAACTGTGCAGTGACTGCTGCAAAACTTTAATCCTTTCGCGGCTACGGGCATACTTGTATGCCGGGCAGTTAGACGGCCCAGACGGCTACGGGCGTATGTGTAAGCCCGGCAGGCAGGAGGCCCAGACGGCTACCGGCATTCATATACGCCCAGCAGGTAGAGCGGCCTGAAGGCTAAGGGCATTCATGTACGCCCGTGGCCCGGGCGCACAATGGAGCGGCGACGACTCGGTTTTACCCGCGGCTCAACATTCTTGGTGGCACTGCCTTTGGTCTCCTTTGTTATGTCGGTAAGCACTACAGTTTTCACTTCCGGGCCTTCCTGCTCAAGAGCTCTCCATCGGGCCCGTCCTGTATTTTTTTGTTTGGCGAGATAACAGCTTTTCACTGTACTGTCATTGCAATGTCGGATCGTTGTTTATCAAACAAGGAAATAATGGACATCCTCATGAATAGTAGTGACGATGACGATAGTGCTATTACATCCTTTCTTTATATGAAGAGCTGGATGTGTATGGAACTAACAGTATTTATTCAACACAACGAAGTATTTCTGCAGATGATTCCTCTTCTTAAGAGGAAAAAGATGTGTTAAGTGAAATTTCAACACGATTTTATGACTGGTCAGATAATCGTCCTGCGGCGAATCGCCACAATTTCGCGAACACTTTTAGTGGTTTAAAGGTAGATTTCGATGAATAAGCAAATCATTTAGATTATTTTTTTATTTTTTGCACTTTATCTCATTTGAATGTATCAGTTATTTGTAGATATGAACAAGTATTATACATTTCTCACCGAAACAATGACGACAGTGCCCAGCAGATAACAACATGAACCCTCCAGGATTTTATTGCTTTTTGGCTTGTTCCTTCCTTATGCCAAGGTCCAAACAGTTAGCAATGACTGAATATTGGTCAAAAGATTCCTTGCTGCAAACACCAGTATTTTCTGACATAATGGGCAGAGGCAGGCACAAGGTGATACTGCGTTTGTTAAAATGTTTGTTAAGATCATGCGACTTAACTGCGGGGTCATCAGCCCTACTAACTACTTATAAACTATCTGATACTAAAGACTAAAGACAACACAAACATCCATTCCCGAGGGAGCATTCGAACCCCCGACGGGGAATGGCCTCGCGCATCGAAGCACAGCGCCTCAACGCGATCGGCCACTCGATACTGCCTTTATTACACTTCAGTGACAATTCGTCCGCATCGCTAGATATTCTTGTGAAAATACGCACGATTGTGCAGCACGCCAAAAAGAGATTCCATTTGAGAACTTAGTAACTGACGAAAGTTGCTACTTTTCAGAGGAAGTCTACAGTTCAAACCGTATATTCCAAACAGACGTAGCCGTGGGATTAAAATTTCCGTGCTTTTTGTCGTACAGACCAATTACATTCTGGATTATATTGTCTACACTGGTGCTGCTACTAAAGCAGAATCCGGAAATTCTGACTGGGGCAAATCAGGTGATGTGGTTGTCAGTTTGTTGTTACCATACCTCAACAAATGTCAGGCATTTATTTAGGCAATTGGTATTAGAGTCCTGAATGTTCTTATGGCTCCACGTGAAGTGCACTAATGCCATTGGCACAGTGCGTACAAACAGGAAACATTTACCACCTTTACCTGATAAACTCAAGTAAGATAAATACAATTGAAGTCTGGGGTGGATAGTTAGTCAGTCCTGGATGCTTTCCACTGTAAATGGACCAGAGTTTGCTCAGACAGAAAAAAATAATCATAAAATAGGAGGAAATAAAGTGAAACCCACTTGTGTAGTTAGTTACAATTAGTGAGTACGGTTGATAGGACTAACATGATATTAAGTCCCTACAGTGTATACGAAAAACAGAAATGGTACAAGAAAGTATTTTTTCATTTAACTGACTTGAGTATGCTCAATGCAAAAACTATTTTTGAAATGCAAAATAAACAAAAGCCACTAGCGAAATTCCACTTAGAACTAATCCGTCAGTTACTGGAGAAGTTTCATTCATAAACATCTAAAAGCTAGATGTCACTGACCCCAAAAAGAACAGCCCTTTTCGTCTGGAATAAAAAATAACATTATCTCGGGTTTTTTGGTGCAACGGAGAGAAAGGAGATACCGCAAAGACATTGTATAGTGTGTACTACAAAACGGAAAATGATACGAATCAGGTGCAAAAAATGTAATGTTGCTCTCTGTATGGTGCCATGTTTTGAGACATACCACAAACTAAGGAAGTATTAGTTTCTTCAGGTACTTTGAATGTTTAAAGAAAAGAAAATGAAAAAAATAAGAAAACAGTAAAAGCAATAGAAATAATAAAAAAAGGTTTTAACTCAGCCAGCGGCAGTCGAATGCCCGCGTTAGAAATGAGGATGGGAAACCACTAAGTCCAACTCTACCACTCCGTGAATATCTGAAAAATTAATCCGCTAGCAGAAAACATGCAGATGTTTATTATCGGATTATTTAGCATAGTGAATCGAAATTAGGCTTTAATTTCAAACGAAGCAATCGACCTATCAATATTTTTATTTTATTGTTTCCATGTCATTCTGACATTATTTTTCTTGTTTAATTCTTCACTGTGCTACATGGCATAACATAAATTTCAATAAATGTTTTTTTTTATTTACGATTATAGCTAGAAATGTCGGAGTTTTGCAGGTCTTCCCTACGAACAACTGACTTTAAAACTAAACGTTGCGAAACATACTCGAGCGATGTTAATGAAACTTTAATACGTTGTAGTAATATATATATATAATATAACCTCAAGTTATACTTTTTTCAATAACAAATGAATTTACTTAAATCTTTTAGTTCTCAGCCGAGGATAATCTTATAACAAAGCCGTTTAGATTTGGGAGACTTTCGTATCACAAACTTCAACTGCTGTGGCAGAGCAGTGAGATACAGATTTTATAAACAGTGTTATTGAATCAATTGTGTGGTGAACGCAACGCGCGACTAGCGTGCAGCTGCAGCGGCCGTGGAGCCGGGTCAGCCGCCTCAGCCGCCTCTCAGTCCCACAACTGGTTTCGCGCCTTCAGCCAGGCGGGCAGCCAGGGCGCTAGCCCTTGCAGCCGCGAAAGGGTTAACGCAAAACTTGTTGTTGTTGTTGTGGTCTTCAGTCCGGACACTGGTTTGACACAGCTCTCCACAACACCCTATTCTGAGTAAGTCTCTTCAACTCCACATAAGAATGGCAACCTACATCTGTCTGAATCTGCTTACTGTGTCCATCTTTTGGTCTTCCTCTGCGGCTTTTACCCCACACACTTCCCTCCAACGCTAAATTCACGATTCCTTGATGAATAAGAATATGTCCTACCAATCGATCCCTTCTTTTAGTCAAGGTATGCCAGATATTCCTTTTCTCTCCAATTCGGTAAGCGTACAACGGGATGGAGACTTCTTATGAGCAAGACACCCCAGACATGCCCAATAATGTTCATGTATGGGGCGACTGCTGGCTGGCGGAGGTGTTTATACTCAGAAGAGCCACCCTGCAGCAAGTCTGGCCGTGTGGTTGTCGCGTTGTCCTGCTGGAATTACCCAACAGCGTCGAAAATCAGAGTAGACATGAATAGAAGTAATCAGCCAGAATTCGTATGTACGTGTTACCCGTCTTGAATAGCATTCTTATCACTCCAACTGCACGCGCCCCGCATCGTTCAGAGCCTTCACCAGTTTCAACGATCCCCTGCTGACCTGTAGGGTCCATCGATTCATGATACGTATTCTTTGTACACGTAATGCAATCTCTTGAGACTCTTCAGATCAGCGTACATACACTCCTGGCCATTAAAATTGTTACTCCACGAAGATGACGTGCTACAGTCGCGAAATTAACCGGCAGGAAGAAGATGCTGTGATATGCAAATTATTAGCTTTTCAGAGCATTCACACAAGGTTGGCGCCGGTGGCGACACCTACACCGAACTGAAATGAGGAAAGTTTCGAACCGATTTCTCATACACAAACAGCAGTTGACCGGCGTTGCCTGGTGAAACGTTGCTGTGATGCCTCGTGTAAAGAGAAGCAATGCGTACCATCACAGTTCCGACTTTGATAAAGGTCGGATTGCAGCCTATCGCGATTGCGATTTATGGTATCACGACATTGCTGCTCGCGTTGGTCGGAATCCAATGACTGTTAGCAGAATATGGAATCGGTGGGTTCAGGAGCGCCGTGCTGGATCCCAACGGCCTCGTATCACTAGCAGTCGAGATGACAGGCATCTTATCCGCATGGCTGTAATGGAACGTGCAGCCACGTGTCGATCCCTGAGTCAACAGATGGGGACGTTTGCAAGACAACAACCATCTGTTCGAACAGTTCGACGACGTCCCTATCAATACTCTTTCCCACTGTACCTACTATCACAACATGATCTTGATTTGTAAATCCTTTGCACAAGGAATTTATATCGTCTACAATCTGGCTAAGACAAACACTGGGCTTGAAACATTTTGTGGCCTGGTACCTGTTACCTAATAACTCAACATCGCACTAATCCTCGATATCAGCCACATCACTCAGATCAGCCGCAAAGGTCAACACATCGTCACTTAACTTACCAAAAATTTGAGTAATTATACTTGCACCTCCCAGATTCGTTGCTGTGTGCTACCAACATTGTTTCCAATCTATCACATAGCTCTGCCTTATCTGCTTTTAATTACATTATCCTTTACCAGAACTGTTTTCGAGTCAGGTGCACCAATGTCTCTGACTGCCGTAGTAACGATTTTATTAAAAGTCATCAATTCGAAAAACTAAAGAACATAGTTCCTCTTGTGAATCATTACTCTTCTAAGTCCTCCGCCAAATTTATGACCGAATCTATTAATACCAGCTGTTTTTTCCCTGACAATCCCCTCAAAAGTCCGTCAGACAGGTGTCAAGCATTCCTACTGAAACTTATCAGCTTGTCTGTACTTTGCTGCTGACATGAGCACGTGAAATGTACAGCAGAGGTTCCCATGGCTGACTTACTGTATCCGCATCTACACAGTTTCTTTAGTAAGTACATCAAGTTCTAGGTTAGACCTCGACACAACACTGATTTACTTTTTGGCGGCAATCAGTGCATTGAGTTTCACCTCAATAATATAGAAACCGAAGCATGTCTAAGTAAATGAGACTATCAAAATTTGTGTGGACATTGAAGAATATTATTTTTGAGTTGATAACGTTTATGACATACTGACCCCAGCATTGCTAACAGAAATGGGTTGTGTTAAATCTTAGCTTTGGAACTGACTTGGCTGGTTTCTCCTTCTTCCAAGCTGTCACCATTTTCTTCGCACAAGGAAACTAGTCTGCGAGCTCTTTCACTGGTCATAATCACTATTTATAAAGTGACGATACTGAAGATTGAAATATGGTATTAACGCAAGTAAAACCACTGTGACAATGACGTTCGCAACGAATTCACTAACAGCAGGTCTTTAATTCCACCGAACACCTCCCTTACCAAATAACAATGCAGTGTCAACAATGCCACAAAGCCCTATGGTTCCTGGATTGTCGTGACTACCGAACACAACAGTGAAGCCAACAATCATACCAATAAACTGTGAAATACTGAATGTCTCCGCAAACAACAAGTCGCTGTAAAACAATTATATCTAGGATTGTGCAGAAGGGTATGTGTAGACATATACCCTTCTGACCAAATTAGAAAACTAATGAATGTGAGGGTACAGGTCACTTATATCTTTCTGCCTGAAGTATATTTACATCTTTTTGTGTTAATCCCAAATTCACAAAAGCTTCCTCGCTACAATATTCAAAATAGAGTTATACCCTTTTTCTCAAGTAAAATAAACACCATCCTCTGTTGGGGACTCTAAAGTTTTTTTTTTTTTTTTTTTTTTTTTTTTTCAGAAATATATACATTTCTACTTATTCATATATATTCCTGAAAAAAAAATAGATTGCCTTTTGATTTTGTATATTTTGTCATTACAAATATTACGTGATGATCATGTGTATGCCATTTGCTGCCCCCTAGCGCTACATCCTTAAGACAAATTGACATTGATCAACTTGTATTTATCTACAAACTGTCTTGTACCACACATAACTCTCTAATACTAGATGTTGTTTAGTAAGGTACTGCAAATGGCTATTAACGCCCTAGCTTATACTTTCAACGAAAGGTATGTAATGTAAATTTTAGCTGTACCTGTTCACTTTTAAAATATATGCTGTTTAACGCTTGTCACACGTAATATACGTTACATAATTTGTAATTGTTTCTCTACAGATACTCTGACGATCGACCCAGCCAGAAACGCGTAAGAAATATAAGGAGAGTAAAGAATCCACTTCTACCTGGCTTTTCTTCTTTTCTACAGCCCAACGGCCTTTTTAACATCATTTTTATACTCCGTATCCAGCCAGGCAGCTATGCGATGCTGGCCTACTTTGTGTGACGTGCAACGTCAGGCCTCACTCCTTACTAAGCGGTGTTCGTTTCAACTGCCCTCCTCCTAAAGTCCAGGATTTTGCAAACAAAAATCATTGTTTTTCCCAGAGCTGTAAATCACTTTTATTTGATACACTCGACCTGTTCGGCAATTGCTGCTGTGAAAAGGAGATTAATAAAATATTTTAATCTACTGTTGATGGCAGCAGTTACCAAAACCGGTCGAGTATAGCAAATAAAAGTGTTTTACAGCTCTGGGCACAAGAAGGACGTGTGGCACAACAACAAAGTGACCAACGGTGCTTTCCAGTCATGTGTGCGTACAGGGTGGTGTATAAAACGATGCTTTATGCATTTTTCCTCATTATTTGTATTTTTTGTAATTTATTATGTATTTGTATATTTTGTTTCTGTGATATATTTGCATTTTCCTGCTAATTTCCATATATGTCAAAAATATTGTAAATGTAGTAGACACGCTGGGTTAGCAAGGGCTTTGCTATTGTACAGAATCATCTTTGAGTAGGGAGTTTTTTATCGCTGGTAGCGCAGAGGCGCACAGCGAGAAGGAGTCGTTGTTGAGAAGTAGCGGAGGACAGACGCATTACTTTTGACAGTGCGCTCAGTGGTGTACGGAACAAGTACGTGGATTGGCACTAGTGGAGGAGACGGCGAAGAGGCAATATTATTTATTCATACGGCCACAGCTTAAATAATTAATAAATACATCAAGAGGAATGCTGTGGGCCCTAAATTGTAATTAACATTCGTCGCCAAGAAGAGCCTGTGTTTGCCAATTGTTAAGTGCCAACAGTCTTCAATCAGCAGCACCACGTCGCACATTAAATTCAGTAAGATCTGTCCAGTTTGTCTTAGCATGTACGGCTAACCAGCGTATTAGTGATGATTGTTCAATAGCGAACACTGTTATTTGTGAACCTGTGTTTAAAAATCATTACCCATAGTCATTGTCCAGACAGGTTCCTTTCTCATCCATTGTTTTTCCGAGGATAGTCACAAAGTTATAGAAAACTAAAGATCAGAGTCATTAAAGACAACGTGACAGTCGTTAATAAAAAATGTGTTCAGAAAAGTTTTACTAAACGTAGCTTATGCCAGTGTTGCTGATCAATAGGTTTACTAAGTTGAACGAAATTGCTAGATTAACTTTCAATTTCAAAAGATATTTCAATAACAGTGTAAAAGGTTAATTGTTTTCCACTGCATATTATTTTGAGGTAAAGTTTGTTTTAACTTGCAAGTACTGACTAGTGAGAATAGTAATTGTTTACAAGTGTTTGAATGCTAATAATTCCTGGTTAAAGATAGAGTAAAAGTTAATCAGAAGGTTAAATGGTTCTTTTCTAAATATTCAGTGTTATCACGACAAGTCATTAATTAATTTTTGAGCTTGCCATTAGTATAGTTAATAGTTCAGTTACAACTTGATTATTGCTAAAGCGCATGGCATACTCACTGTAGAATAAGTTCTGGTACTTATATAAACAATTAATTATTTGAAGCTGTAAATAGTAAGTATTAAGGTGAGAGTTTTGCATGATTTGCTACACGTTGCATTTGCGCGGCTATGGCTTCCATTTCGCTGTCTTACAATGAACCCTGTGTTAGTAAACTATTTCTCAGTAATTAGTATATTGTCAGTGTCTTTTGTACCGAATTTGACTCGCACCCTCTGATTTTCTGCCCACCCAAATTTTACGTAATATTTCACGTTGTTAATTAACTTTTCTATTATTGACATCCCACCAAATTATTTGCTCGTACATCGAGCTGGCGACCGTAAAACAATAAGTTAATCACTTTTTCCAAATTAATCCCTTTGTTCCGTTTGTTCCGCATTTTTTTTTATTTAAACATTGATCATTTTATTCCAAATTTTACTTTTTTTTAATTCTTATCGATCGTTGTTGTTTACCAAAGAGGTGCAGTAACGTTGCGGTTATAGCCTCCAGTACATCATTGGCTTCATTACCGATAGCTTTTCCGCCAAATTAAGATAATTAGGCACACGGGTCATTTTTCTAATTATCATATACTAACCGGTGGTGTAGGACGGGTAGGGTTATACGTGGCGACCGTAGTGGACAGGACAGTACTTATCTCGTCCTGAGTCGCGTAATCTTAGTGTTTGAATAAATTGTGAAATTTCAAAGAAAGTGCCGGAACAAACAGTAGACCAAACAATAATATCGAATTCGACAATGCAGGCGGGGCATCCACTACAAAGGCTGGAGCCGGCTCCCGCATTGTTTGGTGGTGAGCCAGACGCCGACCGCAACACAGATTTTGACGTGAAAACAGAAAATGTAGGCTATGTGACAATAATGCAGGAAATTTCAGAATGTGAGCAGGATCCGGATGAAACATACACAGAGAGTTTTAAGTATAATGTGTGTCTGAAAACGAAACCAGAGCCAATGTCAAATCTACCATTTGATCCGAATATGTGGATGCAAAGGATTAGTGAAATTATCAGTCAGTCACATCAATCGTTAGCTCAATCAAACAAAGCATAAGCTGAAGACATAACTAGCAAAATTGATGGTTTAGATAACAAAATAGACTCATCAGTTCAGTCTCTGAGTCAAGCTTTTGATAGTAAAATAAATTCTCTGGACACGAAAATTGGTGAACAAATGAAAACTCTGACTGAACAGATGGACAGTAAAATAACCAGTTTAGATAAAAAGTGTAATAGCGAATTAGAATGTGTAAAGAAATTAATGACTAATGAAATTAAAAAGCAAAAAGAGTATCTTTATGACAGCGTGAATAATCAGTTAACTGAAAAGTTTAGGTCCATGGAAGAGATAATAAATGAAAGTATAGAAGAAAAGGCAGAAAAGATTCGCGAAGAGGTAGAAACTAAAGTTGATCGTGATGTAAGGCTTGTCAGTAACAAACAAGAGGAAATTCGTACTGAACTGAATCATTCTGTAAATACATTAAAGGGGCAAATTGTGAAGGTTCAGGACGAGACAGAAACGAAATTACAAGAAACGGTAATTAAAGTCAATGCTGATGTGCAAAATAAGGCTCAGACTTTGGAATCTAACGTTAATCAGAAGCTGGTAGAAATTAAAGAGCAAGTAAAGAGTTTAGAAACCGCAAAGAGTTTGGCTGCCACGTTCACATTAGGTGGCGTGTATCTCAACCATGTGAGCCTGGAAATCGAAAAATTCGACCCGACAGGTAACGTGCACCCAGTGATTTTCATGGATGCGTGCAGAAAGATTATACCTTCTGCGTTACCTGAGGAAGAGCGTATCGGAATAGCTAGAACCCGATTGAGTGGTGACGCTAGTAGCTGGGTTGTGAATGCGACAGATAATTGTAGGACGTTAGAGGAATTTTTGGCAAAATTCGAAGAGAACTACTGGTCCGTAGAAAAACAGGATGAAGTACTTCAAGAATTTATGCACGCTCCTCCGTACCGACCGGGTAAAGATACCAACATGAAAACGTACTGCGAGAATCTGTGCAGGAAAATTGAGCATGTAAAAGGTCAAATGTCCGAGCGAAGCACGATGACCGTGCTGCGCGAAAAGTTACCGTGGAGTGTTCGCGGTTACTTAATGAGCGAGAAAGACAAAGCTTCTTTCTTAAGGAAAGTGGGTGACATGGATGTGTGGTATCGGAGTAATGACAACCGGTACCACGGTAACAATACCTCCAATCAAAACAGAAATAATTACGGCAACCCGAAGTTTGACAACAACCAGGTTAACGAGTTTGAAGTACGGTGTGCACAAGTGGATAGAGGAAGAGAAAGGGGCAGAGGTAGAGGTAGAGGCGCCCATCGAGGGAGAGGTTGTCACCACTCATATCCGTGTGACGATCGATTCCCAAAAAACGAGGAGCCGCAACAGTAGAGGGGCAAACTGCTGCGGGTAACGAGGTGCGGCCCCATCAACAAAGGAACGGTTGCTGCGAGAATAATGACAAAGACTCCGGTAACCGCCTAAATCAAATAAACGACTGCGAGCGATTTCACGCGGAAGGAAATAGGAGCGAACATCTGCGCGAAAGGAATGTACTTCGTACGCATACAGAAACAGATGTAGTAGCTAGCGAAGTCGGGATTGTTATCGAAGCGGCAAAGGATGATGCGCGGCAACATAAAAGGCCGGCGCAGATTCCGGTGCAGCTTCCGGTCACGAAAGTGCCAAATGCCATGTCTAGCGTGTTCAATCTGGAAGTCGATAACCGGGATTGGCTGATACAAGCTGGTAAGATGTATGAAGGTATAGAAGCATGGAAAAGGGAAGGCAGGAAAGTAAATTTTACAGTAAAGGAAGATGAAGTTAAGCATTGCAATACTGAAAAAAGCTGTTTGAAAGGAGCGGCCACGCTGAGAGAGGTGTCACGCAATATGAATAAAGTTAATGTATGTATAATTGGAGATAATGATGATGTTATTGAGTATAGGAAAGAAAAAGGGACACGGGAAGTGTCGACAAACAAAGCTTGTATCGATGCCATTCTCGATTGCGACGAAAGCGACCACGTTGGACGGGCAGCCGGAGGTGATGTGTCGGGAGTCCTTGCTCGTTTTGATGACCGAACGACATTAACGAGCGAAACAGATGATTACAATGTGTACGAGGTTAAAGCAGACGTGATACGAACGGACGAAAGTGACAGTGAAGATGAACTCGCTGAATTATCAGAGGTGCGTGACTTAAAATGTGTGTTATGTCAGTCTGAGGAAAAAGACAGTAGGAGGCAAAAGCAAGTTACAAAGCTCGAACAGGACGGTTTATTATGGGATAATTTAGACGTGGAACAGGATTTGTTGTGGGAAGACAAAGGTGATGAAACTAAAAGGTACGATCAAATCATGGTTCCGGTTAAAGTTCATGGAACGAACGTACAAGTTTTAGTCGATACTGGAAGCCAAATTAGTGCAATGTCTCAGTCATATTATGAACAATTAAAGAAATTAACGGAAATAGTGGAGATGCCTGTAAGAGGCGTAAAAGTGATAGGTGCTACCGGAGTATGTAGCAAACCAATTAAATCACAAGTGCTGTTACAGTTTTCTATTAAACGTTGTGTATTTGAACAGGAGTTTTTAGTCGCACCTCAACTGAGTACTGATATGATAGTAGGAATTGATTGAATGCTGAGATATAAAGTGACAATTGATTGTGGCAGAAAGGTTATATCGTTTTCTGTGGAAGACAGTAAAATGGAAATAGGTTTTGATGAGATGAGCAGGGTAATAAATAATGAATATTTGCGGTTGCGTTTAGTTACGTTGCCATTGTATGGAGGATTAAGTGATGGTTCAAAATGTTATCACATCAGAAATTTAAACGCACTGCAACCGACTGACGATGATTTCAAAACCATAGTAGAAAATGTTTCGGATATTTCATGTGAACAGAAAGCAGAATTATACCAGATTTTGGTCAACAATAGGAAGGTGTTTTCAGAAAAACCTGGTAAAGTACGGGGATTTGAATATAAAATTGAAACTGTACCACATGAGCCGTTTTTTGGACCAGTATATCAGGTGCCGTTAGCTCGGAAGGAAGCTGTACAAAACGAAATAAACAGAATGGAAGAATGGGGAGTTATCGAAAGATCTAAAAGTCCGTACAACAACCCAATGGTTTTAGTTTTTAAGAAAGATGGCAGTGTTAGAATAGTAATAGACGCGAGAGAATTGAACAAGGTAGTCAAACGTGAAACTGATCGTCCGGAATGTATAGACGATGTGTTGCAAAAGTTTCACAACGTGAGGTACATGACTAGCCTTGATCTAACGGCAGGGTATTGGCAAATTGCCATGGAAGAAGAGTCGAGGAAACTGACAGCCTTCCTATTTGCAGGAAAGTGTTATCAGTATAAAGTCATTCCGTTCGGATTGAACACGTCAGTATCGATGTTCATCCGTGCGTTAGACAGTGTATTGGGTAAAGAACTTGGTTCTAGAATTACAATCTATGTCGATGACATGTTAATTGCAACTTCTTCGTGGGAGGAGCACTGCGAATTGTTGAATAAAGTACTAGACGCGCTGATACGCGGCGGGATGACTTTGAAAATAAAGAAGTGTGAATTTGTAAAGAAAGAAGTAGAGTTTTTGGGGCATATTATAACAACTTCTGGAATAACTAAGGATCCGCGAAAATTAGAAGCCATTAGGAACAGCCCACCACCGAGAACGAAGAAACAATTGAAGTCGTTTCTCGGTCTCTGTAATTTCTATCGAAAATATGCGAAGGGACAAGTTTTTAATGATCCGGACTTGTGTAATTTGTTGAAGAAAAACAGTGCATTTATTTGGACGGAAAAGTGTCAAGTAGCTTTTGAAAGATTAAAGACAGAATTATTAGAAAATCAAATTTTGCACCATCCAGATTTGGCAATACCTTTTCATATGGGAACTGATTTATCTGATTATGGGATTGCAGTACATGTTTTCCAAGAAGTAGGAGAAGGCGAAAATAGAGAGGTTCGCTCGATAGCTTTCGCGAGTAGGATCTTGACGAAATATGAAAGAAATTATAGCGTGTCTGAAAAGGAAGCCGTAGCTATTGTCTGGGGCTTTAAAAAATTCAAAGGTTTCTTGTGGGGGCACAAGGTTATTGTGCACACTGACCACTAGGCGTTGACGTTTTTGAAAACATGTCGATTGTTGCACAACCGATTAAGGAGCTGGGCGCTATTCATGCAACAATTTGATTATGAAATCTGCCATATCAGGGGCGTAGACAATTGCGTGGCCGACGCGCTGTCGAGAATGCCGTACGACCCGGACGGTGTCGTTAATGAAGAACAATCAGAAGGCATATTTAAACTGATGTATTTGAAGGAGGTTGAAGGCAGAAAGAAAATTGAGAACATTTGTAAGAACATGTGCCGACATCAAAATGATGACGAAATTTGGAAATTAATTAAAGTCGAATTCGTCGCGAAAAATGAGAGAGGCGAAAAACTGCGCAAATATTACAAGATTTACGACGGCATACTGTACCGGCGTAAGAACTTAGATACGGAAGAGTGGCGCGTCTGTTGGCCGAATAAATACGTGACGGAGCTCATTGACTATTTTCATTTAGCTTACGGTCACTGCGGAGCGAAAAAGTGCGCAGACAAGATAACTGAGTCTGTGGTTTTCGACAATGTGATGAGAAGTGTAACGGGACGCGTGAGAACTTGTGACAGATGCCAGAAAGTAAAAGTAGCTAATATGACAAACCGAGGACCGATGCAGAGTATTCAGCCCAAGGATAGCCTGGAGATATTTAGCTACAGATTTATATGGTCCTCTTCCGAAAACAATTGGAAATTTCGCGTACATTTTGGTTGTATTAGATACGTTTTCTAAATTTGTTAAGCTGTACACATTACGTAAAGCTACTGCTAGAGCAGTTTACAGTAAGCTGATGGACTATTTTCAAAAAATAGGAAAGCCAAAATCAATATTATCCGACAACGGGCCTCAATTCATTTCTAAGATTTGGACGGAAGGTATGGAAGATGAAGGGGTGGATGTCATACACATATCAGTCTATCACCCTTCAAGTAACCCTGCAGAACGCTATATGCGTAAGCTGGGCAGATATTTCAGAACATACTGCCACAACAATCATAAAGCGTGGGGAAAATATGTGTCTGATATTGAGCTAATTATGAAGTCGCTGTCCTACGAAAGTACTGGGTTCACTCTTTATGAGATTATGCTGGGAATGAGACCGAAAAGTGTAGTGGAAGAACTCATTAATTTTCCACCGCGGCAAGAATTAAATCTCGCGCGGAAGAAAGAAATGTTGAGAGATCAAATGAATAAGCGTGCTCAAGCACGGATCAAAAGGCACGACGAGAATTTGAAACCAATAAAATTCAAAATTCATGACAAGGTTCTCGTGAAAATGCACGAGAAATCTAGTGAAATAGATAATGAGATTGCAAAATTTAAATTTATTTATAATGGACCGTTTGAAATTCAAAGTATTCCTCACCCTAATGCTTATTATCTGGTGTATCCGCAATCAGGTAAAAAATTCGGTGTGCGGAACATCACTGATTTACAACCATACCAGAGTAGGGATAATTAACCAGTAAATAAAGAAATGTAATTTGTGAAGGATCATTAGCGAAATGATGTTGCCCGATTACAGACTAAGCTTTCCTTAGGTATACTGAAAACTTAGTATGGACTGCTTAAAATGATAGCAGCAAACGATTCAGTGACCTCTCATTAACGTAATTAGCAAATTTAAGTGCTTAATTAGAGTATGTATACTAAATGTTACTGTGAATGATTGTTTTATTCTCTGATTTCAACTGTATGAAGTGTTTGTGACTTCAGGTTTACTTAGACTGGTTATTTAAGTTGCAGGTGACTGACACAAAATTACAAAAAAATTAATCAAAGTTACTCATCAATATAATGAGGCAAATTAAGCTGAATTTGAAGTTGTGTGCCTTTGGACATGGTGCACATGCGGGCACAGAAATAAAATGAAAGTGGGGCACAACACAGTGCTGATGCCAATAATTTCAATGGTAATGAGGACGTACGAGAAATTTAGTACTGAGCAGCAAATCAGTGCCTGAAAAAAAAATGATTGGTGTTATTATTCGCAGATAATTTTATGCTGTGTGAATAAGATTTTAATTGAGTGTTAATTGAATAATGTGTAGGACATAGTGATTTATCCTATGTGAGTTGGTTAATGAAGTATTTCGGTTAATTAGTAATTGGTGAGAAGGGACACAGATAATTTTTCTGTTTGAGAAAGGTATTGATTAGTTATTGTGTGAGGACATAGCGATTTCAACCTATGTGATTAATTAGACTAAGAGCTGTATTTAGTGAGTAGATGATAATAATGGACACAGTTGAATATGATCCTGTGTGATAATCTCTTGATGTAGTGTTGACTAAATTGATTTGTTTTGTGTTTTTCTTGCATGTCGTTGATCATTGTTTGTTTGAGTCTGGACGTTTCCTTGGATCTATAAGACATTATAGACCAACGAACCGTGGGGCATATGTGACAAAACAACACAGTGACCAACGGTGCTTTCCAGTCATGTGTGCGTACAGGGTGGTATATAAAACGATGCTTTATGCATTTTTCCTCATTATTTGTATTTTTTGTAATTTATTATGTATTTGTATATTTTGTTTCTGTGATATATTTGCATTTTCCTGCTAATTTCCATATATGTCAAAAATATTGTAAATGTAGTAGACACGCTGGGTTAGCAAGGGCTTTGCTATTGTACAGAATCATCTTTGAGTAGGGAGTTTTTTATCGCTGGTAGCGCAGAGGCGCACAGCGAGAAGGAGTCGTTGTTGAGAAGTAGCGGCGGACAGACGCATTACTTTTGACAGTGCGCTCAGTGGTGTACGGAACAAGTACGTGGATTGGCACTAGTGGAGGAGACGGCGAAGAGGCAATATTATTTATTCATACGGCCACAGCTTAAATAATTAATAAATACATCAAGAGGAATGCTGTGGGCCCTAAATTGTAATTAACATTCGTCGCCAAGAAGAGCCTGTGTTTGCCAATTGTTAAGTGCCAACAGTCTTCAATCAGCAGCACCACGTCGCACATCAAATTCAGTAAGATCTGTCCAGTTTGTCTTAGCATGTACAGCTAACCAGCGTATTAGTGATGATTGTTCAATAGCGAACACTGTTATTTGTGAACCTGTGTTTAAAAATCATTACCCATAGTCATTGTCCAGACAGGTTCCTTTCTCATCCATTGTTTTTCCGAGGATAGTCACAAAGTTATAGAAAACTAAAGATCAGAGTCATTAAAGACAACGTGACAGTCGTTAATAAAAAATGTGTTCAGAAAAGTTTTACTAAACGTAGTTTATGCCAGTGTTGCTGATCAATAGGTTTACTAAGTTGAACGAAATTGCTAGATTAACTTTCAATTTCAAAAGATATTTCAATAACAGTGTAAAAGGTTAATTGTTTTCCACTGCATATTATTTTGAGGTAAAGTTTGTTTTAACTTGCAAGTACTGACTAGTGAGAATAGTAATTGTTTACAAGTGTTTGAATGCTAATAATTCCTGGTTAAAGATATAGTAAAAGTTAATCAGAAGGTTAAATGGTTCTTTTCTAAATATTCAGTGTTAGCACGACAAGTCATTAATTAATTTTTGAGCTTGCCATTAGTATAGTTAATAGTTCAGTTACAACTTGATTATTGCTAAAGCGCATGGCATACTGACTGTAGAATAAGTTCTGGTACTTATATAAACAATTAATTATTTGAAGCTGTAAATAGTAAGTATTAAGGTGAGAGTTTTGCATGATTTGCTACACGTTGCATTTGCGCGGCTATGGCTTCCATTTCGCTGTCTTACAATGAACCCTGTGTTAGTAAACTATTTCTCAGTAATTAGTATATTGTCAATGTCTTTTGTACCGAATTTGACTCGCACCCTCTGATTTTCTGCCCACCCAAATTTTACGTAATATTTCACGTTGTTAATTAACTTTTCTATTATTGATATCCCACCAAATTATTTGCTCGTACATCGAGCTGGCGACCGTAAATCAATAAGTTATTCACTTTTTCCTAATTAATCCCTATGTTCCGTTTGTTCCGCATTTTTTTTATTTAAACATTGATCATTTTATTCCAAATTTTACTTTTCACTATTTTTTTTTTCTTTTTTCTTTTTTTTTTTTTTTTTATCGATCGTTGTTGTTTTCCAAAGAGGTGCAGCAACGTTCCGGTTATAGCCTCCACTACATCATCGGCTTCATTACCGATAGTTTTTCCGCCAAATTAAGATAATTAGGCACACGGGTCATTTTTCTAATTATCATATTCTAACCGGTGGTGTAGGACGGGTAGGGTTATAGACGTTTTATCCAAATACATCGCCACTGTAGACTGCCACCTAAAACCCAACATTACTAAGACCAGAGTCTCAAACCAATGCGCAGTGAGCCAAGTACAGTTACAGAAAACAGTCTTCTCGGATACTCGGAGTTGACTATCAAGGCAATGCATGAGACACTAAAATATTTCTCCATAACAGTAAACATAATAAATATTTTAATATTAAAAAGAAAAGAAGGTAATGATTTGACGTAAATAATGCAAATTTATAAGAGTAGCGCCTGACAAAATAGTGTTCCGCGAATTGAAACTTAACACCGAAAGCAAATAAATTTTGAAATCAATAGTAATTTTGAAATGAAAAGATTAGCGCTGAAATTACGGTGGGAAAAGTATCTCATGTCAGTGCCCACGTTGCAAATCACCATCATTCAAAATTGTGCCCGCAAAATTTTACTATAACTGATTGAAGCTGGAAAACGGCACAACAATATTTAATTCTAGTAACGTGCCTAAAAGTCTGTCTGATTTCGTAGAAAAGCAGCTTGCCACAAATACATTGTTACAGAAACTAGCTCTTGGAATGCACTCGTAAAACACCGATTTACCATAAGTCCACGGCTGGCAAAAATTGAAAATAATTAAAGTTGGATAAACCGGCATATATCTCAGGGACGTTTAGTGCGGAACAAACGATTCTGAAATAATTATGGAGAATTGTGCATCCTCCTAAGACACAATTTCGTACACTGCAAAGAAAATAGTGGTTGGTGGCAATTTGTAAGAAAATTTCACACATTGTTAATATATTGACAGTTAAGAATAATGAAATGGCTTATTAAATAAAAAAATTATGAAAAACGCTATTTCTTTTTTATATAAAATTCTCTGACTTAGATTCTGAAAACGATTGAAGGTACACACAATAGTTTACAACATCAATTCTGATATCGAAAAGAAATGACAATTTAAATAACTCAGAGCAACTCGCTATTGCGTCCGAAACCTGTGAATGCTAGAGCGGGAAGAAGAAAGAATGAAGACTGCAGCTCCTTCTTACTAAGTAAAACATGTGATAAGCGAAAATATACTTCTTTTTCGACACATTAAGATGTGCTGGTTAGCTTTATACTTTAGTTACATAGATTATTTCTTTCGGTTTACATTCTAGGAGGCGATTCAATTAGAAAGATATAAAAAAGCCAAGATCACTGATCATCAATTTTTATTTACGACGACCGGTTTCGCTGAACTATGTCAGCATCATCTGGTCAAATAAAATATTTTACAAAGGCATAATCTTGTAATGTCAATCAGTTGTTGTATAAGTGCATAGGTGCACTATGACATTATAATAAAACATAATTATCACAGTGAGTGACAACCTTAGACTTGGTACTGGTACTGTTGTGACCACGTCTCCATTTGTTGCATCATACTCGTCCCGGTCTAGTTGTCAGGAAAGGTACTGGTACAGGAATCGATGGGCAGCTAAAACATTTCTATGGGGAGTAGTATTACAAATTTGTGACTGAAAATCACAATGATACTCAACTTTATAACATGTGTCCGTTTCTTCTCTCTTCTTGCTTCTCGCGTCGTCGTCCGTATGATGCTAGCTGTGCTGAGACATAGTTACCGCTTGGTCCTTAACCGAGTTCTGACTAGTAACTGACGGGCCGTCCAGACGTATGTCGGCCTAGATATAAAAGCATTTAGAGGGCGCGCATCTTCGGTTTCTCCCTCCAGGATGCGCGGCGCCTGCTTGCGATTGTCTTTCGGTCGATCGCTGCCTTTTCTGCGATCGTTCTCTTACGTCTGGCGTGTGGCGCTGACTTTACGCCACATCAGGAACTGCCTGGGGCAGCGTTCAAATGATGTGTACTGCGAGTAACTGCAAATAAATCGTAGTGCTCCACAACACTATAGGTGTTGGGTCGGTCGAATAACAGTTGTTAATTAATTCTAATATGGACAGAATTTACATAAAATACCCAATATCACATGAATCAAATTAGAAATGATGCCAAGGTACATAACAGAGACACATTATTTAAAAATCGAAAAGTGTCTGGTCTTTTGAGGTCAACTCACCTACTATTTTTATTGTCTCACTACCCTAATTCCCACTGCTTTGGATGCGTAGTCTGGATGATCTGCATTGATTGTCTCTATTTCTAAAAATAAATTTTGATAAATTTAGCTTTAAATATGCATTCCTAATTAAGTATTTTGATACAACTTGCCACCCTCTATTGCAATATAGGTGGCAGAATTCAAAATATCCTGAAACACATTTTTTTATAAATTTTAACCATGGTTCCTAATCCAAATTTTCGCATTTGTAGCATCAAAATAGTCTTAGTAGCACCCTCAAAAGATTTTCCATTATTTCACCCTGTTAATGGTTGAATTTCGAAAAAGGTCAAAATACGTGTTTTCAAAATTCCAGTCAAAAATCTAAAGCCGAAGTTTTGTATTTCTTGCTTCAAAATTGACTGAATAGCCACGTATCTTCAAAAAACCCTTAGAGATGATAATATCGAAAAATCGCTGATACTACAGTGTAAGATAAACATCGTCTAATTATTTCAAAATTATATCGTCTGTAGATTCACTTTTCAGCGCCGTTTTCGCACTTTAAGAAACGGATCCAAAATTCGAAAATATTTTCTTATGCTTTGGCATCTTTCTGGGCAGTTTTACTATTCAAACTGCAATATGCACTTATTTTTCTTTATTAGTACGCTTGTTGCTGAAAGCAACTGAAGAAAGTGCATCACGTGATCCTAAGCAGTACACTTGTCTTTCCGGTGTTTATATTGAGATCATTGGTGTATTGCCAGTGTGGTTAATGCTCCGTTAATGTATGTATGTGTTTCCCAGTGTTTTATCTTCCAAGCGAAATATATGGAAACACGTCCCACATTCCACTTTTATATATGTATGTTGTCTCGTTGAAATGGAAGCAGGCTTGACTTCGAAGGCAACTGAACACAGCACTTGTACTGAAAGCGCGTTTATTACGAACTTAACGTGCACACAGCACTGACTGCCTCTCGGGCAGAGTCCTCTGCTATTTATACATAGACAGAATGTATCAGAAATTAGAAGAACAGTTAACATAAGAAACAACTAGAATTTACAAGTGAACATAAGAAAGATGTAGAATATTCTGGAATTATTAAATACAAACAAATAAATTTTTGCTGGTGGGCGGGATTGAACCGGCGACCTACTGCACCGCAATCCGTGACGCTATCCCCTGCGCCACGCTGGCAGTCCGTTTACGTGGTGTCTCGCGGCAATATTAATTACGTAATATAATTCCTAGCGTGTACGGAAATTTGTAATCCTTCACCTTCCCGTGTGCGAGTGCGGACGTGTCTGCCGTGTATACATGTGAGAATGTACCGCGTTTACTCTAAGTACCGCAGTGATGTCCCCTGTCGGTAGCAGTAAAAGGATAGTGTGTGTGTGTGTGTGTGTGTGTGTGCTGTGTTGACAACGGTGGCTAAACTGCGTCAAATGGGGCTTGTCCGATTGGCTGTTTGCGCTCGTGCGCCGCTCAAACGGAGCGGACTGGACGGAGCGTCTAATTGCGGGCGAGCTGGAGGAGTGGAGAGGTCTGGTGGCCTTTGTGGGGCAGCAGTTCTTTGGTTCCGCTGGACACGGCGGCGGCGGCGGTGGCAGCGGCAGCGGTGTTATGGCGGGCGGCCATTGTGGGCCGGCATGAATATGCATGCAAAGGCGACGTGTCCACCGAGGCCTTTCTCTTTGCGAGTCACACGAGCGCCTGCGCGGAAAAAAAGGGCGCCCCGTCTGGGAGGTCTCGTGCCGTTGTAAAGGGAACTCCGTCATAATATTTTACTGTGGACTATTCTCCTCATTCATCTCTCGGAAACTTACTGGGAATGCAACGTCTAGGGAAAGTCTGAGAAATTACGGAAATTATATAAAACAAAAATTTTTATTATTCAAATATGTACAACTGTTAAAATTCTTTGCTACATAGCTTATAGCCACAAACAGGCCTGACCTTATTAACGATGTCTGTGTAGAGACAGGAATTAGTGATCATGATATCGTCATAGCGTCGATGGTGACCAGAGTTCATAAACCAGTCAAGAAGGCTAGGAGCGTGTTTTTGTTGGGGAAAGCCGACAAGAAAATGTTACGATCGCACTTAGAAAATGAATGGGCATCGTTTAATTCTGGGACTATGGATGTAGAGGAATTGTGGACTAAATTTAAGAGCATTGTTAATGAAGGGTTAGAGAAATATGTGCCAGTAAAGACGATTAAGGATGGAAAAGATCCACCGTGGTATAATAATAATGTTAGAAAGCTGCTGAGAAAGCAAAGACTGTTGCACTCTCGATTCAAAAAAGAACACGCAAATGATGACAGGCAAAAGTTAGTAGAGATTCGTGCGTCTATAAAAAGATTGATACGTGAAGCATACAATAATCATCACAGCCATACCTTAGCAAAAGATCTTTCCGAGAACCCGAAAAAATTCTGGTCCTATGTAAAATCGATAAGCGGGTCAAAGCCCACTGTCCAGTCACTAGTTGATCATTCCGGGGCAGTAATAGAAAAAAAGCAAACGCAAAGCTGAAGTTCTAAATTTAACCTTTAAGAAATCTTTCACGCAGGAGCACCGCACAAATATACCATCATTTGATCAACGTACTAATTCCGAAATGGGGGACATAGCAATAGGTATTTCCGGTGTAGAGAAGCAGCTGAGAGAGCTAAATACGAAAAAGTCTGCTGGTCAGGATGGAATACCAGTTCGGTTTTACAAAGACTATTCTGCGGCATTGGCCCCCTACTTAGCTTGCATTTATATCGAATCTTTAATTCAGCGCAAACTTCCTAGTGATTGGAAAAAAGCGCAGGTGACTCCCGTCTATAAGAAAGGAAAGAGAACTGACCCATACAATTACAGGCCAATATCGTTAACATCGGTTTCATGTAGAATTTTGGAGCATATTCTCAGTTCGAATATAGTAAATTTCCTTGAAACGGAAAAGCTTCTTTCCATGAATCAGCACGGGTTTAGGAAACATCGTTCATGTGAAACTCAGCTTGCCCTTTTCTCACATGACATCTTGCGAGCCATGGACGAAGGGCAACAGGCGGATTGTGTTTTTAAAAAGGCATTCGACACGGTGCCACACTGCAGACTGCTAACGAAGATACGAGCTTATGGAATAGGTTCACAGATTTGTGACTGGCTGGAAGACTTCCTAAGTAATAGAACGCAGTACGTTGTTCTCGACGGCGAGTGTTCATCAGAGACGAGTGTATCGTCAGGCGTGCCCCAGGGGAGTGTGATAGGACCGCTATTATTTTCTATCTATATAAATGATCTGATGGACAGAGTAAGTTGTAATTTGCGGCTGTTTGCTGATGATGCTGTGGTGTATGGGAGGGTGTCGTCTGTAACTGTCTGTAATAGCATACAGGTTGACTTAGACAAAATTTCTAGTTGGTGTGAAGAATGGCAGCTAGCTCTCAATGTAGAAAAATGTAAGGTGATGCGCATGAGTAGAAAAAACAATCCTATAATGTTCGAATACAGCATCAGTAGTGAGCTTCTTGATGCGGTCGCGTCGTTCAAATATCTAGGCGTAACATTGCAGAGCGATATGAAATGGAACGAGCATGTAAGGACAGTTGTGAGTAAGGCAGACAGCCGACTTCGGTTTATTGGGAGAATTTTGGGAAGATGTTCTTCACCTGTAAAGTATACCGCGTATAAAACGCTTGTACGACCACGTCTTGAGTATTGCTCAAGTATTTGGGACCCGCAGCAGATCGGTTTGAAGGAAGACATAGAGGCGGTTCAGAGGCGAGCAGCTAGATTTGTTACCGGTAGGTTCGACCAATGCGCGAGTGTCACGGAAATGCTCCGGCAACTCAATTGGGGATCGCTGGAAGAAAGACTACGTTCTTTTCGTGAATTTCTGTTAAGTAAATTTAGAGGGCCGGAATTTGAAGCTGAGTGTAGTACGATCTTGCTGCCGCCTACTTACATTTCGCGTAAAGATCACAAAGACAAGATAAGAGAACTTAGGGCTCGTACGGAGGCATATAGGCATTCTTTTTTTCCTCGTTCAATTTGGGAGTGGAATAGGAAAGGAAATGCCTAGTAGTGGTACAGTGTACCCTCCGCCACGCACCTTACGGTGAATTGCGGAGTATGTATGTAGATGTAGATGTAGATGTAGAAATTTTCTATACTTGTCAGATTTCGTGCCAGTCGTTCAGATGACGTTTCATCCGCTCCAAAACATCCTCGATGGAGGATAGATCATACTGGCGAGGTTATTTGACGTAACTGACGAAAACGCTGAGTGCCACGTTATACATTTGCACGTGCATTTTCCTGTTGGAAAGGCACATAGCTTTCTTAGTGAATGAACCGTAGCAGGATGGTTTTAATGATGTTCTCAATTTATCACGCCGTGTTTAACCCCGTGGCGCACGACTTCCACTGTAACGGACGACTGTTACCGGTCGCATTTCTGTACACCTGCTTTGCTTTTCCAGCTCGTAAACGCATGGAAGCCGCTCTAGGGGACCTATGCGATAGATGCTGCGTTGACAGCAGCTGAACTATTGTCATTCGTAAATTTTTCACGTGAACGCATTAGCTTCGTCTAGATGGCGAGCATTGAGAGCAGCAAACGTTTTCGAAACAGTGTTCCACCAGTTTCACGCTTGTCCGTCCATTCTTGAAGTATTGCTGACCAGTGTGGGATCCTTATCAGGTGGGATTGACGAAGGACATCGAAAGAGTTCAAAGAAGGGCAGCTCGTTTCGTATTGTCACGATACAGGGGAGACAGCGTTACGGAAATGATACAGGATCTGGGATGGGAATCATTACAACATCGGCGCTTATCGATGCGGCGTGGGCTACTTACCAAACTCCAATCGCCAACATTCCCCTCCGAATGCGAAAATATATTGTTCATTCCCACTTGCATAAGCAGAAATGATCATCAGAACAAAATACGAGAAACCAGATCTCCAACGGTGAGATTCTGGTGTTCTTTCTTCCCGCGCGCTATTCCAGAATGGAATGGGAGAGAAATAGTTTAACGGTGGTTAGATGATCACTCTGCCAGGCACTTAAATGTGATTTGCAGAGTATCCCATGTAGATGTAGATGTAAAGACGAAGTATATTTACGCTAAATGCAAGGAGTCTCCTGTCCAAATTGCGCCGAAAAGTTTCCGCACGACAGGAAAATCTAACAGAAGGCACTCTGGGCGTTCCAAGTCTCACTGTTTCCGCACTAATAACATGACTTTACTTTTCTCTATAATGGCAAATTTGAATAAGTTATTTTTATTTTTATTTTCTTATTGTACAAGAGCAAAACAAAGATAATGGAATGCAGTCTTTGAAAATCACGCGAGGCTGAAAGAATTAAATTAGGTAACGAAACATTGAACGTCGTAGATGAGTTTTGTTACTTGGGCAATAAAATAACATGCGATGGTCGCAGTACAGAGGATAAAAAATGCAAAATGGCAATGTGAGGAAAATCGTTTTTCAAAAAAAGAAATTTGTTAACATGGAATATTAATTTGAGTGTTTGTTGTTGTGGTCTTCAGTCCAGAGACTGGTTTGATGCAGCTCTCCACCCTACTCTATCCTGAGCAAGCCTTTTCATCTCCTCATAAGAACGACAACCCACATCCACTTGAATCTGCTTACTATACGCGTCTCTTGGTCTCCCTCTGCGATTTTTACCCCACACACTTCCCTCCAACGCTAAATTCACAATTCCTTGATGTCTAAGAATGTGTCCTACCAACCTATCCCTTCTTTTAGTCAAGGTATGCCAGAAATTTCTTTTCTCCCCAATTCGGTTCAGTACCTCCTCATTAGTTACGCGATCTACCCACCTAATCTTCAGCATTCTTCTGTAGCACCAGATTTCAAAAGCCTCTATCCTCTTTCTGTCAACACTGCTTATCGTCCATGTTTCACTCCCATACAAGGCAACACTCCATACAAATGCCTTCAGAAAGGACTTCCTTAGACTTAAATCAATATTCGATGTTAACAAATTTCTCTTTTTCAAAAACGCTTTTCTACCCATTGCCATTCTGCATTTTATATCATCTGTACTGCGACCATCATTTGTTATTTTACTGCCCAAGTAACAAAACTCATCTACCTCCTTTATTGTTTCGTTACCTAATCTAATTCCTTCAGCATCACCTGATTTTCTTACACTGCACTCCATTACCCTAGTTTTACTCTTGTTAATGTTCATCTTATATGCACTTTTCAGCACACTGTCCATTCCGTTCAATTGCTCTTCCAGGTCCTTTGCTGTCTCTGACAGAATTACTATGTCGTCAGCAAAACGCAATGTTTTTAATTCTTCACCCTGAACTTTAATTCCTTCTCCAAATTTCTCCTTGCTTTCCTTTATAGCTTGCTCAATGTACAAATTGAACAACATTGGGGAAAGGCTACAACCCTGTCTTACTCCCTTTCCAACCACTGCATCCCTTTCATGCCCTTCAACTCTGACAACCGCTGTCTGGTTTTTGTACAAGTTGTAAATTACCTTACGCTCCCTATATTTTACTCCTGCTTGCTTCAGAACTTCAAAGAGTTTATTCCAATCAACATTGTCAAAAGCCTTCTCCAAATCTACAAAAGCTAGAAATGTTGGTTTGCCTTTTCTTAATCTATCTTCTAGGATAAGCCGTAAAGTGAGTATTGCCTCCCGTGTTCCTACATTTCTCCTGAACCCAAACTGATCTTCCCCTAGGTCGGCTTCTACCAGCTTTCCCATCCTTCTGTAAATAATTCGTGTTAATATTTTGCAACCATGACTTATTAAACTGATGGTTCTGTAGTTTTCACACCTGTCTGCACCCGCTTTCTTTGGAATGGGGATTATAACATTTTTCTTAAAGTCTGAGGGTACTTCACCTGTCTCATACATCTTACACACCAGGTGAAATAATTTTGTCATGGTTGGTTCTCCCAGAGACTTCAGTAGCTCTGACGGGATATCATCTACTCCAGGGGCCTTGTTTCGACTTAGGTCTTTCAGGGCTCTGTCAAATTCATCTCTCAGTATAATATCTCCTATTTCATCTTGATCTACTTCCTCTTCCCTTCCTACAACATCGTCTCTCAGTTCATTTCCTTTGTAGAGCCCCTCTATATACTCTTTCCACCTTTCAGCTTTCTCTTCTTTGCTGAGAACTGGTTTTCCATCAGTGTCCTTGATATTCATAGAACTGTTTTTCTTATCGCCAAATGTTTCTTTTATTTTCCGGTAGGCTGTATCTATTTTTCCCCTATTTATACATTCTTCTACATCCTTGCATTTGCCTTCTAGCCATTCCTGCTTAGCCATTTTGCACTTCCTGTCAATCTCATTTCTTAGTCGTCTGTACTCCATTTTGCCTGTTTCATTTACTGCATTTTTATACTTTCTCCTTTCATCGATTAAATTTATTATCTCCTGTGATATCCAAGGATTCTTTGTAGGTCTTGCCTTCCGACCTATTTTGTCCTCTGCTGCCTTCACTATTTCATCTCTCAATTTTACCCATTCCTCCTCAACTGTTCTATTTTCCCCTGTTTCTGTCAATTGTTGCCTGAAGCTCCCTCTGAAATTCTTAAGAACTTCAGGTTCATTCAATTTATCTAGGTCCCATCTCCTTATTTTCCTACCTTTCTGTAGTTTCTTCAGTTTCAGCCTACAGTTCATAACCAACAAGTTATGGTCAGAGTCTATGTCTGCCCCTGGGTATGTCCTACACTTCAAAACCTGGTTCCGAAACCTATGTCTTACCATTATAAAATCTATCTGGTATCTCCCAGTGTCTCCTGGTCTCTTCCACGTATACAACCTTCTTTTGTGATTCTTAAACCAGGTGTTTGTTATAACTAAATTATGTTCCGTGCAAAATTCTACCAGGCGGCTTCCTCGTTCATTCCTTTTGCCCAGACCATATTCACCCACTATCTTCCCTTCCCTTCCTTGTCCTACTACCGAATTCCAGTCTCCCATAACAATTAAGTTTTCCTCTCCTTTAATTGTCTGAATTATTTCCTTTAGCTCCTCATATATTTCTTCGATCTCCTCATCATCGGCAGAGCTTGTTGGCATATAAACCTGTACTACTGTTGTCGGTGTTGGCTTCGTATCTAACTTGACAATGATAATGCGATCGTTGTGCTGGTCATAGTAGTTTACCCGCATTCCTATTTTCCTATTCATTATCAATCCTACTCCTGTGATACCCCCAACAGATTTTGTATTTATAATCCTGTACTCACCTGACCAGAAATCCTGTTCATCCTGCCACCGAACTTCACTAATCCCCACTATATCTAACTTCAACCTATCCATTTCCCTTTTTAAATTTTCTAATTTTCCTACTCGATTAAGGGATCTAACATTCCACGCTCCGACCCGTAGAATGCCAGTATTGTCTTTCCTGATGATCATATCCTCCTGAGTAGTCCCCGCCCGGAGATCCGAATGGGGGACTATTTTACCTCCGGAATATTTTACCCGAGAGGATGCCATCATCATATGTTCATACAGTAGAGCTGCATGTCCTCGGGAAAGGTAACGGCTGTAGTTTCCCCTTGCTTTCAGCCGTTCGCAGTAGCTGTGTGGCAAAGCCACATTAGCTGATGTTACAAGGCCAGCTCAGTCAATCATCCAGACTGTTGCCCCTGTAACTACTGAAAAGGCTGCTGCCCCTCTTCAGGAACCACACGTTTGTCTGGCCTCTCCACAGATACCCCTCCGCTGTGGTTGCACCTACGGTACGGCTATCTGTATCGTTGAGGCACGCAAGCCACCCCACCTCGGCAATGTCTGTGGTTCATGGGAGTGGAATTTGAGTGTAAGGAAGTCTTTTTTGAAGGCATTTGTGTGGAGTGTTGCCTTGTACGGGAGTGAAACATGGACGATAAACAGTAGGTACAGGAAGAGAATAGAGGCTTTGGAAATGTGGTGCTACAGAAGAATGCTGAAGATTAGGTGGGTGGATCGCGTAACTAATGCAGAGGTACTGAACAGAATTGGTGAGAAAAGGAATTTCTGGCAGCATGCCTTGACTAAAAGAAGGGTTATCTTGCTGGAGACATTCTTAGACAACGAGGAATCGTAAATTTGGCATTGGAGGGAAGTGTGTGGGGTAAAAATCGCCGAGGGAGACCAAGAGACGCATATAGTAAGCAGATTCAAATGGATTGCCGTTCTTATGAGGAGATAAAGAGTCTTGCTCAGGATAGAGTAGGGTGGAGAGCTGCATCAAACCAGTCTCTGGACTGAAGACCATAACAACAACATGATAACAGACATTGTTACTACAAAACCCCATAATAATTTCTCTCCTCATTTTTTAATAATCGTGCATCACAAGGTTGATGTTACCTCGACTATCACCAGAGGATAACAGACGGTGTAGGACATGGCTCCCCACACTTTGAAGCACGATCATGCGCACCGTTAGGGCGTCTTCCGCTCACATCGTTCAGCTCGCCTCCAGTGGTGACGCGGAAGGCGCTTATGGAAGGACAAATTCAATCGTGCCGTGTCGAGTGGTGGGCGTCGCTTCTGCCTCGGTGCCATTTATGGTCGTACGTGTGTGTGACATGGCGCAGGGGAACGCGAAAATATGGAATGTATACGACAGAGGCACACGGGGCCGACACCTGGCATCATGGTGTGGGGTGCCATATCCTACACTCGCCTATTGTCGAGGAACATTGAACAGTACACCGTACACTGAAACCATCATTCAACCCGTCTTGCTACTGTTCGTGCACCAACAAGGCAATCGCCTACAGGGCAATGCACGTGCACATATATCCTTTACGACCCCACGTGCTCTTTAAAGTGTACGTCAAATACCCACGCTAACTCGTTCCTCAGATCTGACCCTCATGTTTGGGAAATGATGAAACGTCATCTTACGCGGTCAGCACGACTGGCACGAAATCTGGCCTAACAGAGGCAACAGGTGGGAAGTGCAGGCAGGCCATTCAGCAAAACTGCATTCCTCACCTCTACAACCGTCTCCACAGGAGAACTGCAGTCTGCATTGCTGCTGAAGGATAGTATTCGCGGTACTGGCGTCGACATTGCGCACGGTTTAGCGACTGTACTCACATTTGGCTGTGTCTGAGTGATCATGTATACATGCTGATGAATGTGTCGATAAATTTATCCTCTGCTGAGTCTTCGAATCCGTAGTGTTCTTTTCATTATTTTCCAGAGGTGTTATCTTTACTCGCTCTAGTTTTATTTATTCACTAGTGTCAGAAGCATATTAAATACACAGGGTGAGTCACCTAACATTACCGCTGGATATATTTTGTAAACATCAAATACTGACGAACCGATTCCACAGACCGAACGTGAGGAGAGAGGCTAGTGTAACTGGTTAATACAAACCATAAAAAAATGCACGGAAGTATGTTCTTTAACACAAACCTACGTTTTTTTTTTTTTTTTTTTTTTTTTTTTTTTTTTTTTTTTTTTTTTTTTTTTTAATGGAACCCCGTTAGTTATGTTAGCACATCTGCACATATAAACAAATACGTAATCAGTGACGTTTGTTGTATTGTAAAATGTTAATTACATCCTGATATATTGTAACCTATAGTTGACGCTTGAGTACCACTCCTCCGCTGTTCGATCGTATGTATCGGAGAGCACCGAATTAAGTAGGGATCCAAAGGGAACGGTGATGTACCTTAGGTAGAGGAACACCACGGATTCGAAGCCTCAGCAGAGGATAAATTTATCGACACATTCATCAGCATGTATACATGATCACTCAGACACAGCCAAATGTGAGTACACTCGCTAAAGCGTGCGCAATGTCGACGCCAGTACCGCGAATACTATCCTTCAGCAGCAATGTAGACTGCAGTTCTCCTGTGGAGACGGTTGTATTGGTGAGGAATGCAGTCTTGCTGAATGGCCTGCCTGCACTTCCCACTTGTTGCCTCTGACAAATTACGTATTGTGGCTTAATGTCTAAGGTAGAGTATAAATAGCAACATTTTCAAAATACGTCAAGGTAAAGGAAAGAAAATAATTTTAATATTTCATTGAAAAATTATTGTAAAATGTGTGAATTAGTAGTAAGCAGTTTGTAAAAGGTGTCACGTACGGTAAAGGAAAGATATCTCTGCCCAATGGTTCCTAAATTAAGTTATTCGAAATTTTAATCCGGAAAAAAAAGTTATTCAGTCATTATGACTACAAATATGCAAAGAAACAATTTTGTTCACAAATTAATAAAATTTGGGTAGGTAAGGGTTAACTAGACAAACGCTGACTTGTTTTAAACATACAAAATCGTTTTGACAAAAGGACTTATTTCATATTGTTCCCATTAGGTCAATGTTCATTCATACCACATATGACGCATAAGGATATGTCTGATTGGTAGGGTGGAGAGGGTAAGTCAGTCGAGAGCTTTTTGCTAACCACTTAACAGGACGATCCGTATGCATTTCTCATGGCAGACGTACAGTAAGAAACGCCAAGAGGATGCGAGTTGAAAATAAAAATAGGCATTCAAGAAAAAATTACAACGTGGTACTAAAAAACACGATAATTTAGTGAATGGAGTTGAAGAAGCACAATGAGCTGCTAAAAAAAGACGCAAACTGCGAAAGATTAAATCGGTGCAAGTTTATTGATATGTATATGATGCAAAAGTTAGTGACCGAAAAGAGTCTACGAAGATCTTTTTACTTCTAGAAGGTGAGTCTGGGACGAATTACTCATTAAGAACTTCTAGCAAGACAGCAGCCATATGAACACGCCTTGTTCGCTCTGAGAGTCAGAAGCACGTGCACGAAAAAGCGATTTTGCAGAAAAATGCAACCTTTGTAAATCGAAATATCACAATTGTTTGCCTTTAAATAACGAGCAGGTTTCAGAACCCATATTTCCACTGGTTGTCTGATTCCAGGTAGCTGAATATCTCGCTTGCATGGTGCTGCATTCTTTAGCACGATCCGACAACGGGTAGAGAAGGTCATTCTCAGATGCCATTGTGCGTTTGATAGTGGTAAACGTTTCTTTGTATACAGCTATTCCTGCTTGCGAACACTTGGAGATAATACAGGCATTTTTATTAATTCATAACATTTTTTTTTATTATTATTTCCAACCCATGGTGTTAGGAAATCCCGAATTACCTAGGTAAAACCGTATGTTTCTATTATCTGTTGCCATATTACTGAATGAGTAAATGTTCAGGATTTTTATTCAGTTATGGCAATATTTGAATATTATCTCGTTATAATACAGCACATTTTCCGTAACTTAAAGACAGCTAAGTTACTCGTAATCTTAAATTTAAGAAAGGTACCCAGTATTAGGGGACTTTGATTTATACGTACTTGTTCGCCTTTTATTAAAATTTATCTATCATTAACTCCCAAGTTACTCTGGTTAAACGACATTCATTTATAGTTACAAGACTATCTTTACGGTGACTTTTTCAAAGAAGCTACCCTGGAATTCCGTTCCCTTATCTCTGTTACGTGGAAAGCGAGTGCTGCTCTTGGTGTTAAAATTTGGATTAAAAGTCTATCAGGCGTCACATGATTAAGTGCTTTTTACTTAATTCTGGTTATAAATCTAATTTGACTGTGGCATTGTCTGAATAAGAAAACAATCCTGTAGAGTTCCATCAGATGACCAGAGTGATTTCTACCTTCACATAAGAAAGAATTTTAAAGTACGGTACCATGATTTTATTAAAGTTTATATGATATAATTATAATTACGCTATTTAGGGAAGGTAAATTAATGACACAAGTTTTCATTGAAAGAGTAGTTTTAATTTTAAGTATAGAATACTTTTATCATAATTACTCGATTCATTTTCGTAAACGTAGGTATTTACGAGAATGGTTTAAATTTTTTATGTTAAGTTCCTGTATTCAATATCTATGTATAAGATTGCATTTTTTTTTTTTTTCAAAAATGAAAGAGTCTCTTTGCAATTGTTTGACTTTGTGTTATTATAGACTGCTGTATGTACAGTTGCCGTAACATGTAATTAAACGTTGTACCTCGCTATGTCAAGTGTTTGACATCTCACTGATATTCAGCTTTTGTAAAGCTGCCGAGCGACTAAACAGAGTGCAGAGGAAACAATGTCATCGCAGCTGTACCTTTTGTTAATTAATTTTTGCTCATAATTCACTTAACAGATTAAAAAATGTTCCGACTGCTTTCAGCTTGTTAAGTCTTCCCAGTCAGAATATAATATCCGTTCACGAGAGCGTGTTTGATTGGAGAAAATAAATAACGGGAGATCGCTGTTTGCTCTTCATTTTGAAAAGGCGTGGTCAAACAGGCATTACAGATAATAAATATGCAATTCAAACGTTGCTGCCCAGTACGCTGCTCCATTGAGTTATTAAAAGCGCTGCAGATTCGCCTAATTTTTTTCTCTCCTCCCATTGTGAAATACTCCGCTTCAGAAAATCTGAGCACTGCAAAAAGGTGCTCGATTCGTCTGGCTTCCCCTTAACGTAAAGAAATTAAATGCCAAATTTCAGCTTTCTGCAAGTGAATACATTGAAAAATGCTTAGAATTCTGCTGTAAGTTGCATTAAAAGTATTATTTGTCTATTGATGATTCGTTTTGGACTCTTGTCCATTTTCAAATCATTTTTATAAAAGAAATAACATTACATTTACAAATGTATCACAATGTGTACATACATAACTTGATAATTACATTTACGTAATATAGAATTATGATTTATATAAAAGTTATGTAAATGCAATACACGTTATATACACCAAATTTTATCACTGTAAACGCAACTGTAATTTTATTTCTTTTTTGGCATGATTTTAATTTCGACGTGATTCTGAAGCTACATATCAGTTAAAACGAATAACAGTAATACAACCTACTGCAGAATCCAAGCTTCTCCCAAAACATAAACTGGTAAATAGGAAACCTCATCCATGAGTACTGTAAGCCGTGTTGGCCCTTGAAAATGCTTATAGTCTCAACCTGTAGTGTAACATTTTAAACAATTGTTTTCATTACTTTGATGATCAAGTTACTGTTTATGTCTTTCGTCCATCATCTCGTTCTTTCCTTGTTTATTATGGATATGTGCACTACAAGCACCAGAGTGAAATCCATCCACTACTGTATAACTGCCCCCCTTGAAGCATACTCAGCGACTGGGGAAACGGTCACCTCAAAAGGTATCTTAGTGATGTAGTAATATACTAAATATTTGATTAATGATGGAATTCTCCTCAGAGATGATAAATTATTTGCTACCCAGTAAATACCTTTGTGGTGTACCGCCGATAGTGACACAAATGAAGGAAAAAAAGCAAATGAAACGGACGAAAAGGACAAGCTTTCGGAACACATTTCCTTCTTCAGGTGGGAGAGAAGGGAAGAAAACAGGATGGGTACGGAAGGAGAAGGTATATCATGACCAAGGTCATTGACGATGGGGTATATATATACTGGGTGAGTCACCTAACATTACCACTGGATATATATCGTAAACCACATTAAATACTGACGAACCGATTCCACAGACCGAACGTGAGGAGAGGGGCTAGTGTAATTGGTTAATACAAACCATAATTAAAATGCACGGAAGTATTTTTTTGTAGCACAAACGTACGTTTTTCTAAATGGAACCCCCATTAGTTTTGTTAGCACATCTGATCATATAAACAAATACGTAATCAGTGCCATTTGTTGCATTCTAAAATGTTTTACATCCGGAGATATTGTAACCTATAGTTGACGCTTGAAACCGCCGACGTTCAGTTACGTGTTGCAACAAACACGGGCCACGGTCGGCGAGCAGCATCTGCAGGGACATGTTTACGATGACGACCGTGTTTACGACTGTGGCTGTAGTGCACTGTTGAGGTTTGTCTAGCTGTCGCAGTGTCCGCATGTAGCGCTTGCTGCTATTGTTATTCTGCATTCGTCTTTGCACGCAGACTAACTAGAGTGCACTGTGTTACCAGACGTCTGTGATAATGTAGTGTTGTAGGAACTGTGACCATGGCGTTTTCGAACTCTGAAAAGGCGGAGATGATACTCATCTATGGCGAGTGTCGACAAAATGCTGCTGAAGCCTGCAGGGTGTATGCAGAGCATCCGACGTGCCTCACATTTCAAAACATCTACCGCCAACTGTATGCAACAGGTATGGTCGTAGCACGCAAACGGGTCCGTAGCAGGCCCGTCACAGGAGAAGCGGGTGCAGTTGGTGTGTTAGCTGCTGTTGCCGTGAACCCACACAGGAGTACACGGGACAATGCGAGAGCCGGTGGACTGAATCAAAGTAGTGTCATGCGCATACTACATCGTCACCGCTTTCACCCGTTTCATGTGTCGCTACATAAGCAATTACATAGTGATGACTTTAATCATCGAGTGCAATGCTGTCAATGGACATTAACAGAGAATGCGTTGCAGTTCTACCTGTTTACCGATGAAGCGGGTTTCACAAACCACGGGGCAGTGAATCTACGAAACATTACTGGTCCGCGGACAATCCTCGCTGGCCTCGACAGGTAGAGCGACAGCAACCGTGGACTGTAAATGTATGGTGCGGAATCATTGCGACCACCTCATTGGTCCTCACTACATTGCAGGGGCCCAAACAGCTGCAACATACATCGCGTTTCTCCAGAATGATTTGCCAACGTTGCTCGAAAATGTCCCACTGGAAACGCGTCGATGTATGTGGTATCAGCATTATGGTGCACTTGCACATTCCGCAATTAACACTAGGCTGACCCTTGACAGGATGTTCTACGGACGTTT
Source organism: Locusta migratoria (assembly GCA_026315105.1). Classification (NCBI taxonomy): domain Eukaryota; kingdom Metazoa; phylum Arthropoda; class Insecta; order Orthoptera; family Acrididae; genus Locusta; species Locusta migratoria. The sequence goes on along the minus strand of CM048750.1, from coordinate 7,163,377 downwards.
CATAGGACGTGGAGGACGCAGAAATTGGCCAGCCCGTTCTTACACCTCTGGACTTCTTTCTGTGGGCTACATTAAAGGAAAATGTGTACCGTGTTGTACCTACAACCCCAGAGGATATGAAACAACGTATTGTGGGAGCCTGCGGCGACATTACACCAGATGTACTGCGGCGTGTACGACTTTCATTACGCCATTGATTGCAATTGTGTGCAGCAAATGATGGCCACCACTTTGAACATCTATTGACATGACATGTCGGGCCACACTCTATTCCACTCCGTAATTGAAAATGGAAACCACGTGTGTAAGTGTACCTCACCCCTCATTTGGAAAACGACTTTCACCGGTATCAATATACGGCTGGGGCCCATGAATAAACATATTTGGAAACATTCTAAAACGAAAGCAAATGTGATTTTTAACACAAACGTATGTTTTTTTCTTTTTTTTTAATGGACACGCACGTCCTGAGACCCAGGCGAGTACCCCATGCTGCTGAGGACGTGCGCTAGCCGCGCGTTTCGCGTATTTCAAGCGTCAACTTCGCGTCGCAATATCTCGGGATGTAATTGCAATATTGCGATACAATCAATGCCATTGCTTATGTGATTTGTCATGCTATAGATAGCTGAAGAAAAAATATAGGGTGTGCATTTAAAAAAACATAAGTTTTTGTTAAAAAAAAAACACATTTGCTTTCGTTTTAGAATGCTTCCAAATATGTACATTCATGGGCCCCAGCCGTACATTGATACCGGTGAAAGTTGTTTTCCAATAGCTGTTATTGCTCCAGAGATATTTTGGGTGGACAAAATAGCTGGGACACCCTGTGTACATCTAGATCTTTGTCTAAACCAGTATTGTACCAACTGGTCGACTGACTTTTAATTTTTAAGTACGGGGAATGAGAGATAATGTAAATGATGGTTTATTAAATTTAATAATAATGATAAAGGAAATTTTCGTTTATTTAGTTAATTTCATAATACAAGTGGCAAAGACGTAATTAACAGAAAGACAGAGAAATAAAGAACTGTGATATAAAAAATTGATATGTCCGAGTCGTCGATTGTCTGAGCGAGAGTCTGGAGCTCAGACAGAAGGATGTGCTCTCTCTCTCTCTCTGTCTCGTTTAGGTTGTTGTCACTACAGGCCGTTTTTGCTATCTTACCCTGACTGTTATAATTTATGGAGGTAACAATCTGGGGGATTTATATTAATATGTCTGTTGGCTAAGATGGGTTAAATATAATGATCACTCGACAGAAAATTCGAGTCGTTTACTTGATTTAAATGACCACTTGATCATATTTCAGCACTTTTTTTGTAGTATGATATGATCATTTTAATTTGAGCGACACGCCGAATTCCAACTTGGCGCGGAATGAAGACAGTTCTTGGAGATGTGAATTGTGATTACACATATTCCATTTACGGAATATAAAAAATAAATGTCTTCTGATGTCTGACTATTTATTAATTGTTTTTTCTAGTGAGCCGTGGTTAATGTTCAATAAATCGGCAACCTGCACTCCAACAGTTGGCATCTTTCGCCATCGCCAACTAATTAGCGACTTTTGAATGGTGGTGCACTGCTTCATTTTTATTGTATCAGAAGTATTCTGTTTTATTTTTATTTTTGGTATTCAGTGCTTGACAGTATTTACGCTGGAGCATACTTTTAAATATTTTAAATACAGCGACACCACGTAGGAAAAATAGCACTTGTCGGGATATCTTCTTTCAGGTACTGCCACGCGTAATATAGTTGTAAATTTTATGATATTTAGAGTCTTAACTATTTATTTATAAATTATGTAGTCACTGTCGATGGGATGTTAAACTCCAAGCTTCCTTACTTCTTAATTATTTAGAGTTTGCAGTTTGCATTCACGTAAAATAATTTTGTTCTATTTTAAATACAGCTTTCTTCAGAATACAGTACGTAAAAATAAAGATTTCATTTCATTTGCCGGCCGCGGTGGCCGAGGGGACTAAGGCGCTCCAGTCACGGTCTGCACGGCCACTACGGTCGGGGGTTCGAATCCTCCCTCGGGCATGGATATTTGTGCCGTCCTAGTTCGTAAGTGGTTCATAAGTAGTTTGTAAGTTTAGGGACTGATGACACAGTAGTTAGGTCCCATAGACTATACAAACATTTGAACATTTTTTCGTTTCATTTGATGTTCCTCCACACCGCATTTTTGTGTTATATCTCAACTATATTCGATCTACGATAAATATTATATACGAAGTATAATACAAAGACGGAGAATAATATTTTAATAGCAGGTTACAACAACACCGCATCCTCGGCATCCCAACGGACTTCTAAGGGGATGCAAAAGTATGTTGAAAGTGATGCAGTGGGTGCACATTATTAGAATGCTTCCCGTTCTATTCGTGCTTTCAGCAACTGCCGTATACTGGCTCGCTTTCACATGTCCGGACATATTTGTGCTACATGGCGTAGTCCCCAACGCTTGACGCCTGTGTATCATTTTTTTTTTCTTTTCATTATATTTCTTCGTCATTCCCAAAAGGTAATTCGGTTCCTCTTTGTTTGTTACAAAGGTGTGAAATGTTCGCCACGCGGAGTAGCCGCGTGGTCTAAGGCGTCATGCTACGGACTGGGCGGCCGTTCCCATCGGAAGTTTGACTCCTCTCTTGGCCATCCATGTGTATATTCTCCTTACTGTAAGCTACATTAAGTAGTTTCAATAGCACTAATAAACACGCTTTCAAATCTAAATTGAAGAGTTACCTCATGGCTCACTCCTTGCATTCTGTCGAGGAACTCCTACAAATGTTAAACAATTAAGCTAATTCATTTCTTCATTATTGATTCTTTTCACTTTGTCTTAAGATTGTCGTGTGCAAAGACCAACTTATAAATTTTCTATTTCCATTCTTGTCTAACAATTAATGTATTGACTTGTTCCACGACCATGGAGTCTCGCTCCTCAATTGGATACTATGGAACAGAAAAAACCAGTAAACAATATGACAATAGCAGTTTGGTCCAATATGTTTAAAGACCTTTGAACATTTAACGTGTCACAAATTACAGACATAATTGTCTTGCATTCAAATGTTTGTTAAGCTTATGGGACTTAACTAAGGGGTCATCAGTCCCTAAACTTACAAACTACTTATGAACTACTTACGAACTAGGACGGCACAAATATCCATGCCCGAGGGGGGATTCGAACCCCCGACCGTAGTGGCCGTGCAGTCCGTGACTGGAGCGCCTCAGTCCCCTCGGCCACAGCGGCCGGCTTGTCGTTCAAAATGTTCAAATGTTTGTAAATCTTATGAGACTTAACTACCGGGTCATCAGTCCCTAAACTTACAAACTACTTATGAACTAGCTAACACTAAGTACGGCACAAATATCCATGCCCGAGGGGGGATTCGAACCCCCGACCGTAGTGGCCGTGCAGACCGTGACTGAAGCGCCTCAGTCCCCTCGGCCACCGCGGCCGGCGGCTTGTCGTCCATTAAAAATTTCGATATCTGTTTATTTCTTAATCTTTCTTCGTAATCCGATTTCTATGAAACGGAGCCTGTATGTTGGCCCGTAGAATAATGCACCATGAGTTACGAAATATTTATTTCTCCGTGATTGACGAAATTTTATGTATATGTTGATGCAAACTTCGCTACAGTTTCTTGTTAAAACCTTATGAATTATTGTCTAGTAGTTTTTAAGACCGTATTATATAAAGACAGACCTACGATACATTTACAGTTTTCATATTAGTATTAGATGGAAGCCTGCACAGTCATCCGGTCCTGATCTGTCTTGGAAGCTTGAAGTTTAAAACAAATTGTCAAACTTGTATCGAACAAAAATTCTAACAGCCAGGAATATGACGCAATAATAACGTGTTGTAAAGGATCTTAGCATAACCTGTCGATACATGAGGACGTGATCGGTTTATGGGTCTCTTGCATTGTTTTAATTTGAAAGGCAGGGCTCCAATATCTCCGTTTGCTGCTGTGCTTGAGCTGTAACTAGCAGGTGCTGCAAACTCGCTCGCCCGTCCGTTACCGCTGCCTGCTCGGTGTGTACCGTATGAGGCCAGCCACTGTGCGGCCTTTACTGGGCTCATTAGCGTCAGGGGCGAATCGCGCTGAGTGGGTTCGTGTATCTGACAGCGGCGGTGAAAGCGGCGTCAGCCACAGTGGTAGCTGTGATGGTCGGCGCACCGCAGTCAGGAAATCCGCGGCCTAAAGCTGCAGCTGCAGTCGCAGAGGGCAGAGGGCAGGGTTCTGTCTGCGCTTTGTGCGCAGAGCCTGTCGATGGCGCACCTGCTCTCGCCGTAATGGAGCTCATTCAATCGGCCACGAGTCCTACACGACAGCGACTTAGCCGTACAGCAATGTCGAGCACTGTTGCGCCCCCAGTGTGGAGCGAGGGGCCAGCAGAACGGCTGTCGATGCTAGTGAAACGTGCTGCCACGAGATGTACACTGTCGTATGAAAAGATACAAAGGAATGTACGACAATATCTGCCAGTGGGCATACAATTACATCAATAAAGAAAATTAACAAATTGTATAGAGCCGGGGTCTCCTGCTTCATTCAGTTTCCACTGGCGACAAATCTCATAAATCCCTTTGTGTCTTGATTGATAAAAGCCACAGGATCAGGATTTTTCGAGAGACCAGACGACCCTCCAATCACATCCCACCTCCCCCCCCCCACCCAAATCCTCCGACACACACACCTACAACGAGGCAAATACGTTTATTATGAAAGGAAGATTACTTAAGTAGACAAGATATAAACTGCAGATTGGATGCAGGAAGGAAAGAATTTCTGAAGAAATAGTAATCACAGTAAAATGAATACTCCATTAGGACCGGTGCGAACCGCGACCATAGAATAATAATTGTTGTTGTTATTGTCTTCAGTCCGGAGACTGCTTTAATGCAGCTGTCCACCCTACTCTATCCAGAGCAAGCCATTTCATCTCCTCACAAGAATGGCAATACGTATCCATTTGAATCTGCTTACTATATGCGTCTCTTGGTCTCCCTCTGCGATTTTTACCCCACACACTTCCCTTCAATGCTAAATTTACGATTCCTCGATGTCTAGGAATGTGTCCTACCAAGCGACTCCTTCTTTTTGTCTGGGTATGCAAAAAATTCCTTTTCTCACCAATTCTGTTCAGTACCTCTTCATTAGTTACGCGATCTACCCACCTAATCTTCAGCATTCTTCTGTAGCTCCACATTTCAAAAGTCTCTATTCTCTTCCTGTACGCCCTGCTTATCGTCCATGTTTCACTCTCGTACAAGGCACCACTCCACACAAATGCCTTCAGAAAAGACTTCCTTACACTTACATTAATATTCGATATTGTCAAATTTCTCTTTTTGAAAAATGCTTTTCTTTCCATTGCCATTCTGCATTTTATATTCTCTGTACTGCGACCTTCATATGTTATTTTACTACCCAAGTAACAAAACTCATCTACCACCTTCATTGTTTCGTTACCTAATCCAACTCCTTCATCATCGCCTGATTTTCTAAGACCGCATTCCATTATCTTTGTTTTGCTCTTGTTAATGTTCATTTTATACGCTCTCTTCAACACAATGTACATTCCATTCACCCGCTCTTTCAGGTCTTTTGCTGTGTCTGATAGAATTACAATGTCATCAGAAAAAGGCAAATGAAACTTCAGCATTGGTCGTAAATTAACGTTTATTTGTTATTAAAAATCGATTTCGACTGTGGTATTGAAACATTTCATGCTTTATGTATCAAACTGCGAGGCAAGTTGCACTGAGATTGTCGAAATCGAGTTGCAATAAGAAAATAAACGTTAATTTACGACCAATGCTGAAATTTCTTTCGATATTATGTTAGGAAGTCCTATATGAGAGCGTTTATCTGGAGTGTAGCATTGTACAAGAGTGATACGTGGACGATGATGACGTCAGACAAAAGTATCGTAGAAGTTTTTGAAACTTTATGCTACACTAGAGTGCTGCGTATTAAGTAGGTAGATCGCGTAACATATGTGGAGGTGATGACCAGAATTGTGCCGAAAAGAAATTTCTTGCATATCTTGACTGAAAATATTGGATGGTAGTGTATGGAGTAAACAATCGCAGGAAGAGACCGAGAAACGAATACATTAAGCAGGTTTAATAGGATGAAGGAATACATTCATGCACTTGACAGGCTGGCTTGAAGAGCTACAGTAATCTAGTCTTTGGACTGGATACCACATCAGAACATATAAGGAACGGAATTCATCATCAGCATCCACATGGAATGGAAGTAGGTTTTCGTAACATCCCACAGTTAAAGTGACAGGCAGACAGGCAATCATTAATAAGTCTTAAATAGGTCAAAAGAGGTTGATATTTAAGTTACGTGACTGAGATCTCGAATTTTCCATTAGACAAGTAGAAGGTCTCGCTGGGTTTTCAAAACAATTGCTACTTTATCATTTACTGGCTGCAAGTACCCGGCTTTGCTCGGGTTTAAAATAAGGTTTTCTGTAGAAGCGTACAAAACCGTTTATTTGCATGTAATAAAAGGGTACATTTATGTTAAAGCAATGTGATAATCAACATTTTTGGCAGTTCCATTTGGAGTATGTACACAAAGATTTTCGTCTTTGCCCACTCTGGAAGAGGCCACATAAAATGTCCATGAGAAAAGCATGGTGTCTGCAAGTCTATACCAGCAATCCCAAAATTTCATCAAGTTCGGAGCTAAACTGTGGATTTTGGGGAAATCCAAAAGTACCCTCAACCATGCACTGAACTATTTTATGTCGACAGTGCCCTTCCTATTGTTTTGAAGAGTCAATTGTGCAAAATTTCATCAAGATCAGTGCGAAGATATAGATTTACACGGATATATTAAAAACGCACTTTTGCTTTTTCTCAAATTTTTCGGTTGTTTTCCAAAAAATGGAACGAAACCTGTTAAGAACCTTCCCCATATAATTATGTGTACGTGTACCAAATTTCACGTTATTTGGTAGTCTGGATCTTGAGTTATAAGAGAACAGACAGACAGTCAACAAATGCGTCTTATAAGTATAGATATTTAATAGAAATAATAATAAGGTGAAGTCCATTTTAAAAATTTTACATTTGAAAACCAGCAGGTGAGGCCCATACATTAATTGCTTAATCTTACAAGAACTTTAAAAGCCAAGGCAAAAATCTTAAGTGAATACTTAAATAGTAATTATCGAATTAAACTGACCATTGGGTGAAACCCACTTCAAACATGATGACCTGTGGGTAAAATCCGTACTTTAAATAGCTAATCAAGTAATATTTTAAAACGAAATGGCGTCAACCATAAAAGAGTAATCAAAAATGCAATAACTGCAGCAATTTAAACTTTGACAATAAGCGGGTGAAACCCATGCGCTAAACTGCTAATTAGGCTCACTGAAAGTAAAGATTACGACAAGAAATGAGACACCGAATAATCAAATGTAATAGACACAGTATATACATAACATGACGTAATACAGTAAACTAGCTTGTAAGTCCGATGTTGTTGTGGTCACACCTCGCTGATAATGATTATACCTTGCGACGAGCCGGGGACGGCAACCATTAAGCACCAGAATGAATCAAATCCACAAAAAGTAGCCAGCAAGTGGAGACATCATAATAATATGAGCACTGCAACCAGAACATGTAACCAGTTAAAGGGGACAAATTAAACGCAAATACCCAGTTGACATCTGTGAATAGGAAATACGCCTGAACTAATAACTGGAGTATCGGAAATGACCAATAAGAATTCTGTAGAATGAAACTTTCACTCTGCAGCGGAGTATGCGCTGATATGAAACTTCCTGGCAGATTAAAATTGCGTGCCGGAACCGGGACTCGAACCTGGGACCTTTGCCTTTCGCGGGCAAGCGCTCTACCACTGAGCTACCCCGACACGACTCACCATGCCGCCTCACAACTTTACTTCCGCCAGTACCTCGCCTCCTACTTTCCAAACTTCACAGAAGTTCTCCTGCGAAACTTGCAAGACTAGCACTCCTGGAAGAAAGGATATGGTGGAGACATGGCTCAGTAGCTCAGTGGTAGAGCGCTTGCCCGCGAAAGGCAAAGATCCCATGTTCGAGTCCCGGTTCCGACACGCAATTTTAATCTGCCAGGAAGTTTCAAGAATTCTGTAAATATGTGATAATATTTTTTTTTAAACTGTTAAATTTTTTTTTAATAGGAGTGCCGAAACTACTTACTAGCATAATGATTGATTACATGATATTTAGAAAACAGCGTCCAGCTTTCAGGAGGCCTTGCTAAAATACTCTCGCAATAGGGTGAGGTCGTCATTTCATACATAACACCCCATTACGAAGAAACCAGCAATGTGAGTCTAAAATCGGAACAGATTACGGTCCGAATTGCTACTCACGTTGAACAATCTCACTGTAAGAAGTCAGTATAAACTGCGTAAAAACAAACTACTAAGAGTGTATGATAGAATTCCTACAATGAATCGCTTACCTGGAAACAAACGGCATCTCCAAGATCAGGAAGTGCTAGTATAAAAAAAATCAAATATTTACAAAATTCTTACTTATTGGTCCTTTTAGATACTCCAGTTATTAGTTCAGATGTATTTCCTATTCGCAGATGTCACCTGAAAATGAATCTATACCGATATGAAACTGGTTGTGTGTAAATAAACACGTCTTAACAACTTTGCGATTTTCTCTTTCACATCTGCACCCAGGACTTAGTATTATTGAAGTAAACTTTTAATTTTTAGATTTTGTGGTGTTTGTGTATTCAATTTTATCAAAATGTACTTAAGCTGTGGTTGCCCTTTCAGAAAATTATTTGTAAAACTAAGATGCCACAAATTAGACAACAAGGCGGTGATGAGAGCTGAGAGACGGGACACAACAGAAGAAAATACGCGAGAGCCGCCCTTAGAGACTACTCGCTGCCCTAATCTAACGTGAATCACGGTAAAATTAAACTCCCTCAAAAATAAATACAAATTAATACTCTCTGTAAAAAATACTACACAGTAAGTGAAACACTGTGGTTTCGCGTACATAAAAGGAGGCTAGAAGTTCTTGAGGTTAATCACTAAATTACGACGTTATGGAGCAACCAATATAAGTGACGTCAAGAACATATATGGCCACAAGGATGACGTTCAAAAGTGGAATTAAACAGATTTGCGGAGGTTGGACAGGAAACATGACCAGATGTCCAGAGGTGACATTGTGCAACTTCTGACCTCGCTGGACGGTCATTGCCCTCGTCCCCTTCCCGAGTTCCGGTGGAGTAATAAGAGAATATTTAGCCTTCAGCATAGTGATTCATTAGCATTCTGGGACCACGTTATACTGAAATGTTGATGCAAAGAAAGGGGTAAAACCAAATATTCATTCACATATCACTATTCTTCCTTGGAGGAATGCACTGTATGAGAGGAAGAAACCGATAAGTAATTCCATCAATATTTCCAAATTAAAAATATTTCAGGTTTTTGAGCAAGTCGTAAAAAATATTTCCGCAAGCCCCCACGTTAACCCACTGCCGGCGTGGCGCAAGGGATAGCGTGCTGAAGGTCGCCGGTTCAATCCCGTTCACCGACAAAAACTTATTTCTTTGTAGTTAACATTTCCAGAATATTCTACATGTTACTTATGTTCACTTGTAATTTCTATATGTTTCTTATGTTAAATATTCTTATAATTTCTAGGTACACTCTGTCTGTGAATAAATAGCAGAGCACTCTGGCCGAGAGCAAGTCAGTGCTGCGTGTACGTTTCAGTTCGCAATAAACTTGATTTTGGAATAATTGTTCTGTTCAGTCGACAACCCTGCCTTCGCAGTCAAGCCTGCTTCCATTTAAACCCGACAATATTACCGTAAAAACATGTAAGTCTGTAGTAATCCAACTCTGGTACTCGTCTATGATCTCTGAGCAGCCTCATTACATTCTTTAAAAAATAAAAATAAAATATTCATAAAAAATAAAAATAACAACTATCACAATTCTCTTGATGCAGGTCAAATAAAAATTCCGAACACTGGTAGATGCACTTCCCATTTCAAAAACAGTATTTTGTATCCAGTCAATAATGCCAGAAACATCTCAAAAAAGAATTTTGTGGCATTCATTTAAACATATTCTATTACGAATTTTCAAAATCAGTCATGTCAAAATCTTCACAGGTTATTTTAGCTGTAATTTTTATTTGACATGACGTTACACCAAGACGGTCAAAGAGTAACTGAACAAAAAAAAAAAAAAATCATTTGACATTCCCGAAATGTCTCCATTAACAATACAAAATGTTGTTTCATGTTTTCTTTACAGGAATTATTGTTGATGGTTGACATAGTTCTGCACAGTAATCTATACACATATTGGATCTACAACTCTGGTGTCTGAGCATACAACTGCACATTCACTTGTTTCACACATGATTTATTATTGCACGCCAGGTTTTAATCTAGCAAACGAATTTCCCTTAGTTGTTATGTAACAATAAACGACATTAACATAGGAATGTAATTATAGACTGTTACCGTTTTATATAAAGTGTTTGTTTTACCAGACCGGTTTCGAGCACATGCTCATCCTCAGTTATCTTCATTTTATTTTTATGTCATTATCGCCGCGGCGGAGCGGCCAAGCGCATTGAGACGCTATGCTACGATGCGAGAGGCCGTTCCCCGTCGGGTGTTCGAATCCCCCCACGAGCATGAATGTTTGTGCCGTCTTTCGTATAAGCTAGTTCGTAAGTAGTTTGTAAGTTTGGGGACTGATGACCACGCAATTAAGTGCCATAAACTTTACAAATACTTGAACATTTGATGTCATTATCAAAATTATTTTAGCTTTGCTATTTGACTTCAGTTTTTATTGTTTTAAGTCGGGAAAATCCTGTATTTCTGACCAATAAAATCACTTACTACAGAAGCGCTTCGCTTATGTGCAGCTGTTCAGAATTTACACTCTAAATTCACTTTTTAAAATAGCTCTTCTAGCTGGTCTGCTGGTAGCAGTTTGGAAATCTCTTGAGATTCTCCCCCCCCCCCCCCCCCCTCAAGGGATTCAATGCCTATTTTCGCAACTCTCAGCATCCCTCGATAACCCTGTCAGTATATGAGCTGTGGCAGGTATTTATTTAACTTATGCTGTTTTTGGTGTTTTATAACCCTCACGTTCTTACCGACTATGGACGGTGATGAAGGCTGCTACGCTCTACTGCGGTTTAGAATCAGAGCTATCGATTTGCAGCCAGTTCCCAGAACGGACTCCGGTCCTCCGGTTTGTCTAGGGCACTTAAACCAGAGGCGCAGACACAATGCAAACTTCTCGACCTCCTCTTGTAACCTGAAACTCGCAGTACTAGGAACGGTGTCCTGACAAATGCACCCAGTGACATTAGCACCCAGTTCTGGTCGAGTGGCTGTCCTCTTATCTCCCAGTCCGATCTCTGCCGGGCAGGTAGAAGAGCCGAACAGACGCCACATGTATATATAGAAGAGCCGAGGGCTGAGAGATCGCATTGACACAGGCCGTGCTTTACGGCAATGCGTGGTCGCAATAGCGTTTCTGCAATTTATAATGGAAGCGAGACTAAAGAAGAACGAAGACATATTCATAAGATTTGTGACCCGGAAAAAGCTTTCGACAATGTGACAGGCTGTATGTTGTTCGTAATTCTGAGAAAAATAGGAGTAACCTGGAGGGTAATACATAGTTTGTATAAGAACCAAGTGGATACAATAAGTGTCGAAAGTAAAAAAAAGCGAAGTGCTCAGATTAAAAAGAGGGTAAGGTTGTGGACTGCGCCATCACTATTCAACTTGCGCAATGAAGACGTATTATCGGAAATAAAGAAGAGGTTCAAGGCTGTGATAAAAGTTCTGGGTAAAAGAATAGCAATGATAAGATTTGCTTATGATATTGCTATCGTCTGTGGAACTGAAGGAAAATTACAGGATCTGTTGAACAGTATGAAAAGACTAATGAGCACAGATCATGGATGGAAGGTAAACCAAAGAGAAACGAAAGTCATGAGATCACAATGTACACGAAGACAAGGAATTCTGCTACTTTTCCAGTAAACTATCCAACGACGGAAAAAGCAAGGAGGACATGAAAAGTAGGCGAGCACGATCTAAGAGGGCATTCACGGGAAAGAGAAATCTACTGCTATCAAACATCTCCGTGGACTTGAGGCAGAAATTTCTCAGAACACGTTTGCAGCACAGCATTGTCTGTTTGCGAAACTTGGACTGCTTGGAAATTAGAACAGAAGAGAATTGAAGCATTTGAGATTTAGTTTAGAGAATAGGACAAAATACTAAGGTAATTTTTTTTACGGTACTGCTTATAAGTTTATCTTTCAAATCCATAAATGCCTGGGTATTTATGAATTTTGGTCATTGTCCCAGGCATTTATTCTGGGAATTTGCCCCAACTTGTGAATGACGAGGCATTTTACCTCACTCGGGGAAACAAATTTGAATACACCCAGCAAATAATTGACGACGTAGGTTGCAATGCTACTCTGAAATGAAACGGATGGTAAAGGAGATGAGTTGGTGGCACGTCGCATCAAACCAGTCAGAAGACTGATGACTAGGGATGCAAACGATACAGCGGTATCGCCGATGTGTCGCTGATGTATCGCCGATAGAAGTAGAAAACTATCGACACAGTTAAACCCTGGTTCTTAGCCTTTTTACTGTATATTAAAAGGATTTTCTACAATATTGTATGTTATTTACATTTCCATCTGATTAGACAACTAAGGAAGAGACAAATATTTGAGTGTTTATTTCCGAATAAGTGACAATTTTCGAATGTGTGGTTAGTCTGGTTAATAGTTTTTTGTACTTCTAGGCGAGCATCATCAGGTACTCCACACTGATGCTCGTTTGCACTGAGCACCACACAGTCCTTTGTCTTAAGGCTTTCTGGACAGTGCATTATTCTATGTTTTGAACAGCGCCAAATCACTGTTCCGTCTGCTTTGGTTCTTTTTACGATGTAAGAGTAGCCTTCATAGTGGTCACAAGGCTCACCCTTGTTGCTCGTCGATGTCTCCACATCGAACGTATAAGGTTACAAACACATAACCGAACACTAAGATATTCAGAAAGTGTACTGACAGCTAGCGGTCATCGGCTGAGGTGAACAAGGACCTTGGGACTGCTAGCAGACTGTGTCGAGAGAGCGTTTCCGGTGAACGAGGACGCCCGGGGATGAGGGCGACGTAGAATCAACGCAGGCACAGGGGCGGCTTAGCGAGGGTACGAGCTGCAGGAAGGTAGTGACGCAGTAAACAGGTGGTTTCCAGTCAGACTGGGTGCAAATGTCACTGGGTGCAATTGTCACATATCCACTAGGAACATGGAAGGGCTTGTATTTAGGTTTCTAAGGTTTTATTCATACCAAACTAACCTTGTATAGGGCATTCCACGTCTTGTCTACAAATAGTTAAATTACAAGACTAATGATCTTTATTCTCTTCACAAGCAAAATCAAGTTACAGACTGTTGAATTTGAAATTCTTTCCAAACGACAAATAGAGCACAGCAGCGCTTAATGTTATAATGTTAACCAAGTTTGATGAACTTAAGTAGGATGCATACATCATTTCTTTTTTCTTTTTCGGAATCAATATAAAAGGGGAGTCCTGTGACAAATATGTATATCTGATAAAACAAGCAGTTTCCGCTTGGTGAACGATATGAAATATTTATTTTCAACGTTCATTTATCGATTTCGTTCTATGATAGAACATCATCAGTGCTATAAATTCAATTTTGTCAGACATATAAAGAAAGAGAAAAAAAAAACACGCCGTGAGTATTACAATTTTATAACAAATTACATACCAGAATTGGAAGTCATCATGACACATTTACTCTGTATAAAACAATCACTGGTCACATCCATAAAACAATTAGAAGGTCTTCCTGGTAGACGTCACAGTTTTAAAAATGAGATGGCCGCTTGCACACACCTATGCTGCTTAACCTGCAAGCCATTGGTGCTTGGCACCCTTTTTATTTGAAAGGTTCAATACATTCTACATTTTTAAAGACAGATAAAATTAAATGTGTAAGAAGGTGTAGATGACAATGCGAGAAGAAGTAGAGTTTAAAAAACTAAAAATCACATAGATTCAGCGTATTTCCCAAAAACATTAGTGACATTAACAGCTTACAGCGCACTCGTGCGAGTCTCTATTAAAACGTGTATTAAAAACATTAAAAACTGTCTACATTAACCATTGAAATTTAAGATTTACTGTAACAGGAGCATAAAAGGTCAACAATTTTCGTAGAATACTTTTGTCGGATACAACGCAGTACAATTCATCTGCATTGTTATCTAACAATATTTTGCTGTCTGTTTATCTATTACAGTTCATCCAAACATGAAATATAGATCATATAGGTTGGTGTTAACAACAGTCATCTAAAAATTAATGAGCAACACATCTTACTTACAAACGCGATTGCATGTTAAAATGATGTCGGTACAGGTGGTTGTCATAAGTATCATAACACAACCGCAACCAACGCAAAGTTTCATCCCAACTATGACGACAATGGGGAGACCACAGTATACGGTATATATTCTAAATAAAGCTAGTTACAAACATATACACATTACAGAATTGTGTTATTAAAGCCAAACATGAGTTCCACAGAAGTAAAGCTACATAAAACATGTATATTATAAGAAATAGTGTACCCAGATGGGGTTATGCACGTTTGCGGACATATAAGGGAATCTGAGACCTACCCAGCCTCCCCTCCTCCGTCCCCCGTCCCTCCTGATTCTCCTCTTACTGCCCTCCCCTATCCTTCTTCCCCGTGGCTTCCTGGGACACCATCCCCCCCGTCCCTTCCCTACCGGCTCTGTGGCCCCTCCCCACCCTCTCCCTATCCTTTTATCCCTCTTCCCCCCACACCACATCTTAAATGCTCTCAGTGCCCCACCTCCCTTGTGCTTCGACAAGTGTGGTGTGTTTTAGTTACATTGTTTTATTTTACAACAGTGGACGGCCAACCCGCAGCCGACACCGTCAGTTTTAACTTGTATATCTCTCTGAGTGTGTGTTGTGTTTTTTGTTTTAACTCCAAATAGCGGACGGTCTCAATATGGCCGCCGCCCTATGCTCATTTTAAACTGTGTGTGTGCCACTGACATTCGAGCAACTGTTTTTATTCACCACTTTCGTCGTTCCAAGTGTTTTATGTCACCACTGTTTTCCTCCATTTTATATACTTTGTTTTATCTCCATTTTAAATCTCCGTTTTATGTCTGTATTATCTCCAAAATTTTATCTCCTTTGTGTTTTTATGTTCTCCGCTGTCATTTTTTATTTCTGTAGGCCGAAGAGCGCCAGTGAGCGCTGCCGGCCCGCCCATTTGTTTAGGGGAATTGAAATCACAATAAAGGAAAAAAAACCTACCCAGATCATCTCCACCCTCTCCACTCATCCCCTTTTCCCCCCACATCTCATCATTAATACTGCGTGTGACCCTTATGATGTGTTTCTGTGGGAGTGCTTCGCAAGTGTGGTTCCCATTAGTTGCCTCGTTTTATTTTAAGGACAGTGAACGGCCAACCCGCAGCCGACACCGTCTGTTTAGAATTGTGTGTTTCTTCGTAAGTGTGACGTGTTTGTCGTTTTAATTCGACAATAGCGGACGGTCAACCCGTATCCGCCGCCCTGTGTGTGTGTGTGTGTGCCACTGCACCTCGAGCAGCTGTTTTACTCTCCACCGTCGCCGTATCAAAACTTTTATGACGCCACTGTTTCGCTCCGTTTTAAATACTTTGTCTTATCTCCATTTAACATCTCCTTTATGTTTTATGTGTTTCTGCTGTGTCAAATATTATATTTCTGGAGGCTGAAGAGCGCTTATGAGCGCCGGCAGCCCGCCCCTATTTAGGGAAATTGAAATTACAAAACAAAACAAAAAATAATAATAAAAAACAAAACTGCCCAGCCTCTCTACACCCTCACACTTTCTACATCCTCTCCCAGGGTAACTTTCGCCGCCTTCCTCTCCCGGATGACGCCCTCCGTTCCAATATTTGCCCATCTTAATCCTTTCAACCCTGAATTTTATTAATTTGTGATCAAACATTTTTTTCATATTTATGTACATAATGATTGGAATAATGTATATCTGATGGAATTTTTGATTAGTTTTAGTTTTTGGAGGGAAATTTGGGATGACTACATATTGCATCAACGAGGAGGATATGTTTCCTTTATCGGAAATAATAACATTTTAAAAACTGTTCACCACTAATTTAGACATTTTTCTATTATTTAGTAATGAAATTTTCAAATTACTTCGTTCCCTTTCCCTTGATATAATTATTTGAATGTTTTGCTGCATGTACTCCAACTTAGACATTAAGCAACGATGGATATTTTGATATCCATTATAGCCTAATGCTCTGTTTTTCCTCGAGGTAATGGTAGACAACCCAGTCACAATGAATTGTTGGAGTTCCTGCAGTGTTGTTTACAAACTCTGGACATATGCTTGTGGCTTGTGGGAAAGGGTTAATCCCTCCCCTATGTTCCCCCCTCCACTCGCACTCTCGCCTTCCCTCCCCCCTTGGAGCTCCCTCCCCCTCCCTCAGAGTTCTTACACTGTTCTTCCCCACTCCTCCCCCCTCCCCTTCCCGCCCCTCCGAACTTTCTTCCCCTCTCCCCCTGCTTTACTTTTTAACAGTGTTTTTAAGTGCTCCGTGTTAAAGTGTTGTGTCAGTGTCAAATGGTGAGCGTGATTTTGAGACATCAGCAGCTGTCGCATAGGCAGAACAATGTGGTGTCAGGTTTTTTCATTGTCTCTCTGTTGTCATCACCATTAACTGTGCAATATCTGTGTTTTTTTAGCCACTGTGGCAGTTGTTAATACTGATTATGTGTGTTTTAGAGCCTTCATTTCATTGTTTTGAATTCGCCACTTTTATCGTCTTTTCTAATGTTAAATTCAACATTTTTATCTCCTGTTTTAACCTACCGTTCCGACTGTCAAACTCATATGTATCCTGGGCTGAAGAGCAGCTGCTGCCGTGACACCCAGACCCACAGGGCATTAAAAATAAATAAATAAATAAATAAATAAAAATAAAAAGACGACAGCCATTCAAATACTGTTTGGATGAGCCCATTTTACTTTCTTTGCACAGCATAATCGATGTGTAGCTGTATGCAAGTGGCTACCTCATTTTAAATTTGTTTTGGCTACCAAATTGAGAGAGATCTTATAATTGTTGTATGGATATGACCAGTTATTGTTTTATACAGAATAGATGAGTCATTATTACTTCCAATTCTGGTATGTAGTTTGTTATACAATTGTAATATTCTTGCCGTGTATATATTTTTACCTTGTATTAATGTCTGACAATCTTGAATTTACAGCACTCATGATCGATATGTGAATTTTGAGAAATAAATATTTCATATCGCCCATCAACTTATTTTATCACATATATATATATATATATATATATATATATATATATATATATATATATATATATATATATATATTGTCGGAACCTACAACACCGACAGCCATCCAAGGTGAGCAATAGTTCAGCGTATCACAAGCTAGACCATATACCCGGTGTAATCCCACAGTTTCTTGACTAATGAACTACACGTGAAAGCATTCGCGACGTATAGATCATACGCCCAAAAGACCATGAATTGAGTGCAGGCGATGTCTGATTTCATCGCTGAAGACCTCGGCCTCGCATTCTACTAGTCAAGTCCTGCATTTTGAAGTTGTGGCGTGAATGGGTTAGATGTTTGCGTGTTCACAATCTCTCTGCTAATGACTTGCAACACCGCGGGTCACTAGCTCTCTTATGAGTGCTGTGAAAATGGTTCAGTCTGCCACTGCTACCCCCTTGGTGGACGTCTGTAATACATGTATGTCCAGAATCTCTTCTATGATTATGAGAATTTCCACGTGACCATTACAACCAGAATCGTTGCACAACTGTCTCAGTACGTTCTACTTGTTCCACAGTCATGTAGTTGTACCTTATATCGGATTTCATGTATTTCACATGTGTTGACAACATAATGGAGTGTATGTCGTCAGAGTGCATTAGGCATGTGTATTTTTACAGAAGTGAGTGAAGAGGTTGTGTGTGTAATCTTAGATAGTAGAAGAATATTTTTTTCCTCTTCTGTTAGTTTATTATGATGAATTGAGCTTCTATTTTAAGGATGGGGTTAATGAAAGAGCGAAGGGGTTGAGCCTTTGTTTGTGTCATGCATTAGTGCAAGTATTGTTTAATAAGATTACTTGTTGATTTAACTGGATTTTCCTGTCTGCTTTGGTTTTTCGCGTGTTAACTTTCAAAAGACAGTGTATAAACAAGGCATCCACAACAGACAATTCTATTAAAACTACACCGCAAAGCTAAAAGAAGTCACAGACGTATTCCAAAATGCTAAAATATACCAATTATAATTTCACAATTATGATGGGAAAAAATTGTGCAAACAATCAGAACGTTTAATGTAACGCAGAGCATGGAAGGAAGGAAGCTTAGGGTTTAGCGTCCCGTCGACAGCTTGGTCATTAGATACGGGAGCATGGAAGGTGGAACAAAACCACACTATAAATTCTAAACTATTATGAGAACACAATCACAAACCATCGTGCAGAGAAGTAAACAGAGTACTTACGAGATTGGGAACTTAAACAGTGGCAACACTGCTGTGGAGACACTATACAAATGAATCTACAATAGTCACTGATAGCACACGTTGTTGACATACCTACCCTACCTCCGAGCAAATGGACTCGCCCGTCCCACGTCACCGGCGTGCGCACAATCGAGGGAAACACAGCCACTTCTGAGCGAGCGGACTAGCGTAACGGTGTCACTATGGTTTCGAAACAGGAACAACGGAGCTGGATCGAAACTGAATGTGCCAGAGGTCGTACAGCACGACAGTGCCTTCAAGGTCTTCAAGAAGCGTGCGGGGACTCGGCATTGCCGTACTGAACAGTGGCACGTTGGGTAAACTGTGGCAGACATGTATCGGGCAGGTCGTCCTAGCGTCTCTGAAGAAGAAGTGCATACTGTTCGCCTTAGTGGACATTGATCGACGCCAGACGATTCGTCAGCTCCGCCACGAAACCGGATTAGTGCGTAAGACTGCTTCACATACTGAAGGTACGCTCCATTCGCACCATCAACGGAATACTACGCCTTCCACTTCCCTGGTAAAGGGGTCCAAGTAACGCTGCTGACTACTTTGAAAGATAATAACAGAGGCGATCATCTAAGGCTTATGTTTCGTTTCTGAATAAATAGTCGCCACTATTTAAGTTCAAAATCTCGTAGAATAAGCTGAAAACTTTCAATACCAGAAAATTATCATTTCCAACAAAACCAAAGCAGTAAAAAATATCCTCTTAAACGATCAATAGATGAACTGGAATATTCCTTCACTCTTCCGTTAACTACCCTCCCCACAATACACTGAAGGCCGCGGCGGAGTGACCAAGCGTAACCGTATCAAAATGTGTTACCATAACTATGTCGAAGAAGACGATTAGCCATGAATGGCCGAAATACTGAACGTGTTCTTACCGGTTTCAAAGCTGCTTCGTAGAGGAAGATCGCTCTATTGTACGTCCTCTCCGCCATGGCACCAACGAAAAACCGGCGAAAATCAGAATAGATACACAGACTGAAAGGAAATAAGAATCGCCGCTGGACTAGATATAAAGCATATGTGGGCTCTCCCCCCCTCTTTCGTATAGTACTATTGAATTGTAAGTGGCAAGCGAAGAGAACAAAATACGGGTCATTCCCGTCTTTTGTACGGTCACCTAAAAGATGAGCAGAACTGTAGGCCTATTTGTTACAGAATTGCGGAAGATATATTATATTCGGCATTTGAAGAGACCGCGACATGGATTCCACCATTCGTCCCCAAGACCCCACCATTCATCCACAAGATGCAGAGAGAAGTAAATAACGGCTACTAGATACCGGTCGTATATATTGAGTTATGGAAGCAGTACGTTACGTCTCGACCTTTATGGCATGTGCGGCCCACTGTGTAAATGGAGTGAATAATTTGTAGGGAACCGAACACAACTTGTGTTTCTCACACCAAAGAAATCTCCCGAAATGAAAATGATTTACGGCCTGCCCTAAGGGAGTATTGTATGACCATTATTTATCACACACACACACATATATATATGTGACCTCGATCCTCGATAACATTGGCGGTTCAATAAGGCTTTTAGCTATGACGCTGCTCTATACCGAGAATTAGTAGTTTGGAAATTGTATCGAAATTCAACAGAATATGCGACGCACCGCCGCGTATTCTGTGTAGAGGCAATTGATTCTCTACGTAATTAAATTTAACGTACTGCGAAAAATATAGAATACGATTGGAGAATAATCACTGCAAGTTGTCACTTCCATAAAACAGCACAAGAAGCGATCTGAAGAGCAAAGTGACAAGTAACATTATTATGTTTTGGTTTTTTGCTGGTTGGGACACAAATTAAAATTTAAAAAAATCTATGTTTGTCTCTAACGTACTGCACACAAGAACAACGTATTTAAAAAATAAATCAGTTCCTACGTTACAGTTCCCTGACATTGTTATTCAGGTTTAGGAGGTGATCTAAAAATTGGTGATAATTCTCCTGCGAGGTTTCTTTATTTGTCCAGATCGCTCGTTTACATAATAATAATCATCAGCAGTTCCTACGTAATGGCACTGCATTTATCATGTACTGTAATATATGTACCAGGGCAAATTTAATTTAATTGTTAGCTTCAAAATTGTAATCCCGATACGAAATAATGTAAGAAAATTATTTGTTATACATGCTTTGTAAAACCACAGATTTATGTTGGTATTTTTTATTTTCCTTGTTTGATTATTGTTACTTTTAAAATACATTCAGTAAAGGTTTAACCTCTTCAGTCTATAAGTGCACATATGTGCACCTTGGTTCGTAAACTGTTTTCTCTGTCTGTGGCGTATTTTGTGTGCTCAGACGTCGAGTGCACAATGGTGTACCTTTTTGCTTTCAAATGACGCCACAAGTATAACCCTTGCAGCAGTACTTCTGGAGCTACGCGAATCAGAAGTTTGATGTTAGTGAAGCTGGCAGCCTGACAGCGTCGTTATGACAGCAAGTAACAAGTAAATAATACATAAAGCGTTATGTGTTTATCTTTTTTGTAGTGAGTGGTAAGTGAAGTTTGAAGAATCATCTGAAATACAGCAAATGTGAATTATTTCTATTTTCCAGGGGAATAATGCCGATGTTCTCATAGTACACATTTGTGTACCTTGGTTCTTAATGTGCACTTTTACAATAGCTCTGTACTTCATAACGTGCCATATTTTGGCAGCTCATGTGCTAAGTGATAAAGATATATCATAATATTCAAATTCTGTATCTGAGGATGATTTATTTGCTGTAATGAATCGACAGCGTAGCAATTCTGACTCCCCACTTGATGCTCCTGAGGAATTTCAGGCTCAAAACATTGAAGATTTAATGAATGGTGATGTTTAAAAAATCCATAAGAGGTTTGACGTGAAGAGGTATTTGGTTGGTATTGCTATACTTTGAAAAAATGTATTTATATTTCTTTCTTTATTTGTAAGAATATGTGTAAATTGTCACATCAAATTTTAAGAAAAATGTAGGTTTGGTGCCTATCCATGGTTTGTTCGTTACTTTTTTAGCATGCCTGACATTGGCGCATCTCCGGAGAGGAAAGTGATTCCAGTGGACCCAAAGGAGACTTGGAATCTTTCACTGAATTCTTTCCAGTTGAATTCCGAGAGGTTGTGACAGTTGAATTCCGAGAGGTTGTGACATATTAGACAAACCTCAAATCTGTTCAGACTAGTTAACTTAGTTTCAAACCAACCGCATCAAATATTTTGAATCATGTTGGGGATAAAGTTGTCATGGGGACTCATACAAAACCATCCGGCAGTAACAATTACTTGTAAATATGTGTTGTAAAATTTCTTATTGTAAATAAAATATGTAGGTTGTACAAATACAACATACTGTAATTAATTTTACCCTTAAATACAGTATGTTCCCTTAAGGAAATTTTTGAAATGTGTTTACGATTAAGACCCAAGGTACACAATTGTGTACCATTCACGTTCAAAAAATGAAAATTTTGCAAATTGCAAACGAGAGAAATATGTTGCCTAAGCAACCTAATGAAAAAACATTGTCATTTTCAAAATTTTAAATTAACCTTGGCACCGGGACTGAAGAGTTTAAAACAAGTAGTTATTACAATAGTAAGCAGGTTAACTGAAAACGGTTGGTGTGAACCACGATAGCGTCACCGTGCAGCGGGCGCACTTGCAATCTGTCCCGGTGCGCGAACTTTCGGCTAGTCTGGCGCATGCGGGCAGCGCTGTAGCCGCGGCGACATCAAAAGGACTGCAGCAGAGCAGAGGCAAAGCGCCTGTACTGCAACCATCCACCTCGTGCAGCTAGACGCTTCCAGACGTTACGACGCCCCGACTATATACAACACACCTTCTGCCGCAGTCATTCAGTGTGGATAGTTTCGTTCAGTGCATGGCGCAGACGTTGGACTATTTTATATGGCTATATTTTATTCGCTTACTTTAGTCTCTTAGTGTATTGTGAGTTACGTTTAGAATAGATAAATTTGTTACCAAAGAGGCACGCTTGGAAGTTGATGATACTGCCCTAACATTGAATAATAAATCTGTTTATTTCTACTCGTCTTGATTTGTCAGTGGATAACAGGTTAGTGCGATGATGGTGCCTCGCATATGAAAGATAAGTTCAGAGAACTAAGAAAGTTAGTTTTGGGTATTCAACCAAAAGCACTTTATGTATACTGTACTGATCACGGTTTAAACTTGTCAGTTGCAGACATTCTCCGCCATCTTACGTCTATGAGGGATATTATAGCTTAAACAAGGACTTTATAAACACGTGAGGGAATCCAACAAAAGGATGTGAGTTTTCAGAGATGTACGCTGCGAGATCGCCAACGACCAAGGTGGCCGACGACTCTTTTGCCCGACTAAATGAACTATGCGAGCTTTTAGTATTTTGACAAAACTGAAAAACTCTGTAGAATTTTTTTTAACATTTTCTGTAGAGGACAAACTGAGCCAAGTTACAAGTGTACAGGCTATCTTCGTTCAATGTTACTATTCAAGACATTTCCTTTTACGTCTTTATTGCCGTGCAATGAACCTACTACAAAATGTCAATGAAAACATTCAGTGCCCCCGTTTAACTGTTGCTGATCTGGGTAAAAAAAATATGACTGCTTGATTTGTATATTGAATGGAAGGCGTGATAATTTTGAACACTTTTAAGAATTGTGATTAAAAGAAAAACCTTTACAAGTTTACGATCCTTCGCTCGGAATCTAAGTTCACCGAAGAAGTATGAAAACAACGAAGCCAGCGCACCAAACACTTTAAGAACCCCAAAGGAATACTACAAACCTACTTACACTGAAATTTCTGAAATGGTGCAATCTTGCATTACTGAGCGGTTTGTTTCAACTGGACTCACACAGGTCATTGCAGTTGAACAAGAGTGCTTGGCTTTAGTAAATAAATGTGAAAAAAATTCGAAAAATCAAATCATTTAAAAAAAAAATGACCTAGACATTGAGATCTGTGGCTACACTTCGATATGGTATCCAATATCGCTAATAAAAAACAACTGGTCTTAAAAAACATGCGTAATATAAGAAAGTACAATACACAAGATCCTGCCGTTGGAGAAGCGTTGTGTGTAGTTAAGTGCATTCAGCTTCTCCAAGTAGTTCCAATCACGACAGCAACAGCAGCATGGTCATTTCGCGCCCTTAGATGTCTTAAGTCACACCTGCGATCAACAATGGGACAGACGCGATTCAACAGCTTGGCTGTTCTTCACGCCCACCGAGATACTTTGTATGAATTGGATATTGGACCAGTCAGCAACGACGGTCGACTTTTGCACCTTTGTAAATACACTCTTCGTAAAGACAATCTTTATAAAATAGGGAATTATATACATAAGTAATGTTAAATTTTCAGTTTCGAAGGTAGTACTAGTTTAGTGCTTTATTATTATATTACTATAGTACTGTATTAGTTACTTTCAAATACTTAAATATTTTTAGGGTGTAAGACCCAATTAAAATCCGCTATTTATCTACTTTTTGATAAAGTATTAGGCATACTGTATTAACTTTATTAACTGTCTTAAAGCAATAACTTTGAGATATTGTTTTTATTTAAAGAACCCTGAGCTTATTCAAAGTAAGTTTAAATTAGCTACCTCATTTATTAATCAAAGTGCTATTACTGTGCGACAGAAATATTTTTTTAATTCTTTTAATGATAGTTTACGATTTATTTAAATAAAATTTCAGTCTTTTTGAGTTATATTTTCACTGCCCTGTAATAGTCTATAACAATTATTACTCTAAATTAAATTAGCTGTTTTTGAAAATACTGTGTGTTTATATTTTGTTTCTTGTTTCAAAGCCAAAACAGTGTGTTAGGTTTGTCGAGATTCCTGAGATGTCGAGTTAACGAGAGTCCACTTTTCAGGGTTCTAATGTTGATCATATGACTCTAAAATGTTTAAATAAACTTTAAAACTCAGAATTTTAAACTTAAACTTAGAAAATTTCCTGCCCGCATGTATTCAGCGCCCCTGGTAGAATGGTTGTCACCATTGTAGGTTTATCTGGAATTAGAAACACATCCTATTGATGGAGAGTAATTACATGTTGAATCGCATTAAATTTTGGAGGTTTCCATTAGATGAGGGTGAGTACGAAAACCGCTATCGATAAAGAATAAACATTTTCGGAATATTAAAATGTCCTGCTAACATACATACAGTAACAAACCAGTGCTTCATAAGGAAGACAGCCTAGATTACGTATCACTGAACTATTTATTGCGACTAGTTTCAACAAATTTGTTGTCACTTTCTAACATCATTAAAAATATTTTTTAACCATTTTGAAATGAGTATATTCACAGATACGTTCATAGTTGATGGTACAGTAATGTCCAAACTGTGTACTGTTTATTCTAATACATTTCTTATACACTCAACTGTAAACAGTACAATCTGAACATTCGTTAGATTGTCAAAACGAGTCAAACTCACCGTCGGAGGTTCGAGTCCTCCCTGGGGCATGGGTGTGTGTGTGTTGTCCTTAGGTTAGTTTACCTTATCTTAAGTAGTTTGTAAGCTACGGACTGATGACCACGCAGTTTGGTCCGATAGATTTACAAACATTTGAACGAGACAAACTAAATAGTTCATAAATACGTGATAAAGGCTGTCTTCCATGTGAAGCATTGATTTCATAATAGATCGCTGTCCTGTTCCGACAATGTCGGCTCCTAATGAGGCACAGAACATACAGATAAAATTAGAGCCGTTTTAAATGCTTAGTTGTTTAGATATCTGCATCCCACAATGTCGGCTCTTAATGAGGCACAGAATATACAGATAAAATTAGAGCCGTTTTAAATGCTTAGTTGTTTAGATATCTGCATCCCACCGTGCGATGACGACAAGAAACATTTCTTGTAATTTTCTGCGTAAGTACTGTAGCTGTGAACCTTTGGATCACGGTAATCAATAATAATATTGGTAAATTAAAAATGTTCCTTAATGAAATAGTCGTAAAACATGTTAAAAATTTTCATAATTTATTACTATAAATTATCATTCCCAGTCTTAGTTTTTCTACCCAAAAAGTAATGATTTTGTTTTCTCTGGATCATTCCATTAACAAACAATGCTTTCGTAATCCGTACATACCCCACAGTAGGCAAATACAAATTAAAAAATAATAAACAATTTGTCTCGAGTGCTGAAGTGTGTAATCTTTAAATGTGTCCATTCTTGAGGGAAGTATACAAAAGCTTGGTAGGCAAAGGCAATTCACAGTACTTCACCAGTTATCTCTGACAATAATAGAACCCCAGAATTTTCCATAGTGCTCAATAGTAGCGAATGTCTTCAAAGTTCACCCTACTCACTGTTTTCGTAATTTATAATTATATCTCCTATAGTAAACGTCCCTTTATAGTACTACTACACATCATACAGCTATAAAATTAGTGGAGGACATGGAATGAAAATGACACAAAGCATTGGCAACTGAGTAGTTCGTAATATTTTAAGTTATCTTTCAGGATTTGAGATACACCTTACTTAGATTTACACCAAGGTATACATAGCACTGTCACTTTTGTAATTTTGATGATATTTATCAGACATTAGTAGAAAGAATTTTTGAATGAGTTCTCAACCGCTTATCGATAATATTCTAACCGTTACAGAGAGAGGGGACTTCAAGTAAATTGATCGTATAAATGCAAAAAATTACTAGCTAGTGGTAAATGTTAGCTTTTCTCTTTTCCTCTTTGAAGAAAGAAAAAAAAGGAATCGAGCTCTTGTCACAGGATATTTTATTTTCACGAACAGCAAAAAGCCAACGTTTCGCGCGCGCGGTATTACATTTATCAGTCTCTCTGCCAGGACGTACAAAGCTTTTAAAATTTCAACACGCAATTTTGTCATTCTGAATGGCGCGCGGAAATGTTTCGTTGCCAAAGGGAGATAAAACCACTCCCCTGTCAAAGTGCGCTGCTTTTTGCGCGGTTTCCAAGTCGTACTTAGAGCACTAATGCCGGAGTGTATCTAAGGTTTTTATCTGAAACTGTCCGTATTTTTCTTTGAGGGAATTTTGGAGTAAAGGGCACGAATGGTATCTTTGATTTTATATGTTTATTTACAGTGTCCCTCTTTATATAAAACTGGTTTAATTCCCCTTGTTTCGCACGCGTAGACTGGATGGTCTGCATTGATTGTTTCTACTTCTAAATATAAATGTTCCTAAATTCAGCTTTAAATATGCTTTCCTAATGAAGTATTTTATTACAAATTGCCACCCGCTATTAAACCGTTGATGGTAGAGTTGAAAACATCCCGAAACACATTTTTTAAATTCTTACCACGGTTCTAAATCCAGATTTTTGCATTTCTAGCATTAAAATAGTTTCAGTTGTGCCCTTAAAAGATGTTCTCTTATTTCACCCGCTTAATGATTGAATTTCCAAAAATATCGAAATATGCGTTGTTAAAAGTCCAATCAAAATTCTAAATCCGATGTTTTGTATTTCTTGCTTTAAAATTGTCTGAATAGCAATGTAATTTCAAAAAACCGTTCGTCCCCTATTTCATCCCCTTAGGGATGGGAATACCGAAAAATCGCTGATGCCTACAGTGTAATATAAACAACGCCTACAAATTTTAAGTTTCTATCGTCTGTATAATCACTCTTCAAACGGAAAGGAAGGGGAAAGAGACGAAGCGAGATTAGGTTGAGAGGATATGTGTAGATGTGTAGGCTCCTCCTGATTCTCGGAGTTAGGCTGGGATTTTATACGAAATAGTAATTATTTTGCTAATAAATAAATAAATACAAAATAATAAAAAAACTTTGATTTTTCATGATACTTAAAAATTTTAAGAGCTTCAACATGTATGCAAATCTTTACTTATCTTCCAGATGTATGGTCTTGTTGTAGCCTAGTTCATGGTTTGTCACGGCTAGAACAGTATTGCTTCTCTCAAGTGCTGCCTTATTAATTGTATCGCTGTAGTTTCTGGCGAGCGATATTCAAATATTAGCGGCAAGACAGATCTGAAATTGTAATTGGCAGTTCCCAATTCCGTAAGGTTTTTCTGTAAGACAACAAGGATATAATAGTGACAAAGGATTTCACCCTTCTACAGAATATCATTGAACAAAATGCAATATATTTTACGCTAACCTGTGTTTATTGTTAGCAATTAAATTGTCAATTATTAATAAAAGCCATTAACTGTTGAATAGGAATAGTATGTAGTTAAGTAACTTGAAACGTATATGCCGGCCAAGGTGGCCGAGGGGACTGCGGCGCGCCAGTCACGGTCTGCACGGCCACTACGGCCACTACGGTCGGGTGTTCGAATACCCCTCGGGTATGGATATTTATGCCGTCCTTAGTGTTAGCTAATTCATAAATAATTTGTAAGTTTAGGGACTGATGACCCCGAAGTTGAACATTTCTTCAAACGTATCACCCTCAAAAAATAACCCTGTCGGAGCATATAACAAGTTGACAACCAGCTGTCATAGTCTTCAAGCAGCCTTCCCCTCCAATTCTTTTGTATGCCAAGATATAACGCTCTTAGAACAGGAACTCTTATTACTGAGTCTCTCATCGTTATGAAGTTTTTACATTTCCTTTACCTTCTACTGTCTACATATATCTTTCTCCATCTCCATGATCTCCGATTTACATTTTCACCTGTTTATCTCTTCCACTATCTCCTTCCTTTACTTATCTAGCACATTAGCATTCTACTCTCTCACTATGCCACTGTCTCTCAGACTCTGCTTTCTATCTGTGCAATCACAATTCTCTCTGTCTGCCTACACATAATTTTCACTTGACTGATTCTTCCATCGGTTCTTTGTGGAATATCATCATACTGAATTAAAAATTACAATTCTGAGTATATTCAACAAGTTTATTTTAATTATTGAACTGATTTTGGGCTTATAAGTCCATCTTCAAACGTTATTGTTTATGTCAAATAAGTTGCAATATTTTGATACTGACTTGAAAGATATTCCGCGCTTTACACTTACAGTCAAGCACATTACTACAATCATCCTTGACTCTACTGTGGTAGTACAATTAAAATGGTCCAATAAAACAATAATAAATAAATATGCAGGAGGGGGAATGAGGAACAGACTTAATCATAATTTCGGAAATCTATGTTTAAAAGTTTTGAATTAATTCAAGCACAGCATGTTATGCACATAAACCAACATACTGCAGGAATTGTGTAATAATTTCCATCTTCTACTGTATGCTAACTGCAACGATATTTTTTTAAAAAAAATTATGATTGGCAAAGGAGTTTAGATAGAATTTCACCCCGTATCGCTGTGATCAATGGAACCAGAGTTATTACTCCGTAAATAATCAAAGTTTCCCTCGTGGCATTTACAAACCTATTAATACTGTATAAAGTCGTCCATGAAACTACATAATAAATTTTCCATGTTATATTACATATCATCTGAAGCGCTTATCTCTTATTTCTACAAAGAGCACAGGTTTCAACTGTCCTTATAAGCAAGATTATTAAAAGAAAGTGTAGGCCCGAAGCAAGAAGCGCTGCGATTGGCTGGCGCTGTGACGTCACATTAGGAGAAAAGCAAGGCAGAGACTTGCAAACACAGATAACTACATATACCTGCCATAAGTTATCATAAAACTATTTTAAATAGTTGTCTTACGTGTTTAGATGTTTGTAGCGGATGGAGAGTGCCACTGCCGTGATTTCCGATTTTGTGCTGCCGCTGTTTTTTGCGGTTTCATATTGACAAACCTCATGCGAATGAACTAGTTCTGAGAAAGTTTTACAATATACAAGGAAAAGTCTGGATATTTAGTTTTGATAGAAACACAGATTTGTTTTTACAATATTTGTTTCCTTAGAAATATTATCCAGTATAGTCCTGGCATTGGGAAACTAATCTGATTTCTCAATAAAACAAGTAACACTTCCTAAATACATCACGAAGCGTAATTGCTTTTCACTTGACCTTATTTTGCCACTTTGCTTGTTTTTATCCCATCAACATGCAGTTTATTTGAATTTTGGAAAACAGTTTGCCTTTCTGTCACTTTCTCCTGCACAAGAGTCTGATGACACTTTTCCTGACGTTTTATTCTGTGGACAGAAGCTTTCAATTTTTATTTCAGAGTCTTTTCTCTAAAGCGAAGGTTCCCACACAAAGCAGCCAGCATGCGGTTCCGATATTCTAATTCCTCCACACGTTTGGGAAGTTCCCTGATCTGTTCACTGTCAGTTTCACATTCATTTGTCACAGTTAGCTGGTCTATTTTTCGTTTCTTGGGAGACACATTAGCTAGATGTTCAAGTGCACTCTTCATTGTCTTCCGTGCGGGCCTTCCGAGGAGTTGCGAGAAAGTCACACCGACCACTAATTTCCCCAGGATTCTGTTTAATTGCTTAACACAGCCGGTTCATCGTTTAATTGTTGTCCCTCTCGGCACAAATCCCACGTGCACCAAACCCTCCATGTCTAAGCACACTGTCGCCGGTAGCTTTCCTGCTGAAGGTTGAACGTTGGTCCTGTGTCGGTGTGGTTATGACATGTACATCCATTCCATCCACGTTCTCTTTGTTTCGGGGGTGCAGTGGTGGACTCACGTTTCATCCGCTGTGATGATTCCCTGCAGACACTCTTTGCCCTCTGCGGAATACCGAAACGTTATCCCTTGTGATCATCTGTGATTTATCAAAGGCATTTGATTGTGTGAACCATAACATCCTTTTAAGTAAATTAGAATTCTATGGCGTCACGGGAATTGCTGCGAAATGGTTCAAGTCGTGCTTTGCTAACAGGAAAAAAAGGGTGTCAGTGCAAGGGACTAGTGTATTAAGCCAACAGTCATCACCAGATTGGGAAGAAATGATATGTGTGTTCCACGAGGATCAATCTTAGTATTATTATATTCAGCTTGTAAAAAGTGTATGTACTTGTATTAGTAATATTATATTATCAACTTGTAATGAAAGAATGACATATTCCACATCCATGAGGATCACCTCAACACGGATCTATGGAACTGCCCAACTAATCTAATCTAATCAAATACGTGGCACCCATCTGTGACAGCTTACGATATTCAAGGTCCTCGTGAACAGTGGAGAACACACTGTGAAAGACTACCGTTAATTGTAAAGTTAACTCTAGCTGAAAGGAGACAGTTAAAAAGCTTACTTTAAAAATATAACTCTGGCCGTAAAACCAGTTAAAGGATTCGCGTGAACTGCTGACTACTTCCTGCAACAGAAACTTGATCCCTGGCCCAGAATTTAGAACTGACTCAAACTTTACTTAAGCAACAGGAAGACAAAGAGATGGTGACCAACATACGTCGTAGATCACGGGAATTTCACACAATCATTAATATACAAGCTACCCTTAACTAAACCATTTCATGAATGTGGCGCTGTGGGAACATATATGACGCAACGGAATTAAAACATGATAATTTGCATCTGAGTTTGCTGCAGCACTGGCGAAAAACATCATTAAATAAAAAAGAGAGGATATTCATCAAGTGATATTGATAAATAGAATAAAATTTTACTTGACAATAAATTATTTATTCAGTTCAAACATGAGCAAATGGGGGAACCAATTCTGTTAAGCAATAAAAATGCGTCCCATTTAATGTTAAAGTAATCAGAACTGAACATCGTCGGGGGAAGGATTTACAATCAATTCATCCACTCACACGCGTTAAGCAAAGCGAAACTCACCCAACTAAATGTTCAAATTTTTGTGTAGCTTATGGAACTTAACTACTGGGTCATCAGTCCATGCTCGAGGGGGGTTTCGAACCCCCGACAGTAGTGGCCGTGCAGACCGTGACTGGCGCGCCTCAGTCTCCTCAGCCAAAGCGGCCGGCAAACTCAGCGTGCTGATACGAAGCAGAAGCAGGTGCCGCTATCGTAGGCGAAATTCAGCGGACTAGGATGTACCACACAACACAAGAAAAATAAACTTCTTAGGTGGCTCCGGTCTGTCTTTCTTTACTTGAGATGGTACGCGATAATACCGAGATTAATTTCCGTTTGAATCAAACCGTGAGCATGCAGACTTCCTCAGACATACGGCACGTGTCTGCTACATTACATATTAGCACACCACTGAAGGCGAAGTGCTTGAAGGTCGTATTCATTTCAATAAAAATCAACGCAATCATAGATTACGAAGCAAGAATACACAGTAGTAAGGCACTGGTATATGAGCAGTGGCGAGAACTCAAGTGACTAGCCGTAAACCCTTGAAGTCGGAGTTCTGAACCACGTGGTTCCCAAAAGCAGTAAAAAATACAATATTCATTTTCTGAAAAATAAAGAAAAATAGGTACGGCATACAACTCTTCGAAATGCGTAGGATATCTTAAGGAAGCTATAGAAATACAGTTAGACGCGATTGGGAAGGTTTTACACGGATGGACTAAATCCAGTCTTCAAAAAGCAAATTTCAAAGTCGGAGTACATCAACTAAGAAATACGGCATGCAGCCCTAGAAATACGTAGTATTTCATAAGCTAGCTAATAAACGGGGAAGTACAAGGCTAGAAGAGAATTTACTGGGGGGGGGGGGGGGGGGGGTCTGAATGCAAAGTACAAGACAAGTTTGGAAACGAAACAACATTTTAAAATAGACAGAGAGGAGATCGTGAGGTTTTAAAGGAACAGAAAGATACATAATTTCTTGCATAGAAACAGACACAGGGGTAGATGAAGGCTTTGTTCTAAGAACACCCCACATGGAGTACATATCACTCGCGGAATGAGAAAGTGGAAAAGAGTATTTCACATGCACTACCCAGAATAAAAATAGTCCCACACACTAGTTGCATCCCACCAAGCTAGAAAGAAATTAAACCGAGTTCATACACCACCAGATAGTTTCACAAAGGTTACCGATTCTCAGTTGTTATCAAACCGAATCAGTTACATATTCACCGCATGTACCTAAGCAAATCATCGAAATGAAACAGAATACACTTCTGTACAGGGGTCTAAGTTCTGGGGTCTAACTTGAACACTTGACAAAGAATCGCTACCATCTCAAGGGAAGAAAGCAAATCAGTACGTCTTTCCAGGTCGAAGCGCAGCCACAGAGTGTGCAAGTCGGCCAGCCAGTCCCCGCCACCACCAGAAATCCACTGGAAATCGGTAAAAATCCCAGGAAAAACCGAGGTGGTGCGGAGAGCTTAAACTCGCGCGTCCTGTCGAGGCTCGCTAGTGGGCATTGCCAATCCAACTTGTAAGCAAAGGGTGGAGGAAGCTCTTTGTTAGCATAAAAAGCAGAGGTTGCTAACGACTACGTATCGACACGAAGCTAGAGATGCAAAGCACGCAGCCAGCAGCCGGCGACGAAAATTCTCATACATATACTCAGACTCCTATGCTAGAAGATTCTCATACATGCACATACAGAATAAAGCAAGTACACATTCTCACGGGGACAGTGGCGTCACAGAGAAACCGTTCATCCTGCCACATTCGTAGACACAATAATAAATTATTAGCATAATAAAATCCCAGCAATATTACAGAAAGAAACATTTAAAAACATGAAATGAAATGCTACTCCTCAGGCTTCAGAACGAAAGGGGTTCTCGTTTAGCAAAAAGGGCCGTCTAATGAACTTAGATAAATTACAAGGTTAAAAACAGAGGGAAGACGGCAGACAGCCGTCTTTCAACTGCCATACGAAATTTCAAATGTTTGTAAATCTTATGGGACTCAACTAAGGGGTCATCAGTCTCTAAGCTTACAAACTACTTATGAACTACTTACGAACTAGGACGGCACAAATATCCATGCCCGAGGGGGGATTCGAACCCCCGACCGTAGTGGCCGTGCTGACCGTGACTGGAGCGCCTCAGTCACCTCGGCCACCGCGGCCGGCTACGAAATTTCAGCACCCAGTTGTATACGCCGATTCTCTCTTATGATACACGCGGTCAACATTTGCGTTGGTACTTCGCGATCGTCTGTGTAAACTATGCGTCCTTCTTCACGTCACTTTTCCTTGCCGGGAAATAACACGATCTCCGCACACAGCAGTGACTTCACGATGAATATCAGTGCTATTCACCCGTTTGCCCCATAGAAATCGGATCGTTGCTCGCGCCTCCACTTTGGAGCGAACACCCAGTCGAGGCGCCGTTGCTAGTCACACGACACACAGCGAGCAACCGCGGCAACCGCCCTGCTTGACGTCTGCTTGCTTGACGCCCCTTTCCCCGCTTACCAATACTGCGGCACACAGCGCGCTCCTGCGGCGAGTTACTGCAACTTACTTTCAGATCCGCACTCCTAGAGAGTGCGTACAGTTTTGAGAAGCTGACTGTTGTACAACGGGTATCGGTCATTAACCCTTTAGACGTCAGAACGTCTTTTTCCGAAAATTTGAAAGGTAACATTTTTATTGCATGTCCTTTGACTTGTATAGCCACCTAATATACTCAGAATTATTTTATGTTCATTTAACTTGGTAGTGAAATGAAGAAATAGGTGGAAGATGGTACAGTCCACTATCAATTTTGTGTGGGGCTTAGACTATTGTGCCTGTAGGTCATTTAAAAGACCACCTTATTATATCTGGAATAGATAAATAAAAAATGACATTTCGAATGCAAAGAAGATTGAATTTATTAACTATTTACTGAATTGCAAAAACTGAACGCATTACAATATTCAAACAATAAAACATTACTAAACACTATGAAATATTACAAATTCCAATGGTGAAATTGCTATTTCGAATGAAACGGGTTAAAACAAGGAAGTTAAAGAGCAACTTTAAAAGGTGCATTGTTTCGCACTTATGGTAGGTGGGCAATATGTCGATCACCATCCTATGTAGGGTTAAAGATACTTTCGCTGCCGACGATATGGAACTAGCGTGAGTCGCGAATGTGTTGTGTGTGTGGGGCGGGTTGTTATGTATGTGGAGGGGAGTAGGCGTTTGTGGGTGTTAGGTTGTGTGTGGGTGGTTGTGTGTGTATGTGTTTTGGGATGGGGTAGGATGAAAAACGGGATATGGAGGACAAAATTCACGAATGAGCATTAGCCGATAAAACTTCACGAAGGGGAAGAATAGGCAGAAAATTCTGCCGTTGGAATATGAAGATTCCGTTTTTTCCTAGAGCGACATTGCACGAAACACCAATTTCTCAGTACCTAACTTGAAATGGAATGTAGTCCCGGGATACAGCAAACAATATAAACTGAAACATCTCAGGCCCCAACAGAGAATTAGTAATCATAACACGCAGGCTGTCGCGGCTGGTGTACTTAATTAAGATGCCGTGGTCCATCTGTAGACCTTTCTTGTCCCGACGTTTCGTTGCCTACTGCGGGGAACATCTTCAGGGATGAGTCGCCCACTGGCTACTAGCCGCTGGAGGTCCTGCTATGCTGAGCGTATAGAGGGCGCAACCACCTGTCACGTGCTAACGACTATCAATTCATCGAAGTGGTGCCGCTACTTGGGACATGGAATCAGGTGAAGAGGAATTGAATGGTTTCTTGGTACATTTAAACAGAATTAATCCGAAATTAAAATTTACTATGGAGAAAGAGACAATTGGACAATTGAATTTTTTGGAGGGCAGATGGAACCTTAGGGAATAACGTATATCGAAAAGAAACACACTCAGATCGTTACCTCCATAAAGATTCCAATCATCATCCCACGGAGAAGAGAGGTGTAATCAAAACATTGGTGGATAGAGCCAATAATATACGTGAGCCAATTTATGACGTTTCATTTGCTGAACTACGCCGTAACCGAGCGGCCGAGCGGATGGAGGAGGTATGCTACGATGCGCGAGGCCGTTTCCCGTCGGGGGTTCGAATTCCACCTCGGGCATGGATATTTGTGCTGTCTTTAGGTGGTTCATAAGTAGTTTGTGAGCTTAGGGACTGATGACCACGCAGTTAAGTCTCTTAAGCTTCACAAGCATTTGACATTTTTTTTTTTTTTTTTTGTTGACGGGTCAGTATCTCTTAGTCAGAGTTATCTATTTTAACACATGGTTGCTTTTAACATTCACTGTTTACACTTAACTGTTGTATGCAACATGTAGCTAGTATTGTTATGATTCGTTTTTTCATGATGGGTCTTAATTACTTAGGTTATCAGTGCCTAGCTTACAAACTACTTAAACTAACTGATACTAACCTAAGGCCCCCCCCCCCCCACAGACACACACTTCCATTGAACGACAAGAAAAGTGTATTGTCCACGGAAAGTAAGATGTTAAATCCCTCCCTTATGCTTTTAGTAGACATTTCCTGACATCGCAGGTTGTGGATGAGATCTGATAATTATCTTTTATAGCAGAAAGCCAACATCGGAAAATGTTTATTTATTTTATGACGACTGGTTTCAATAGGCTACGCCACCATCATCTAGTCCTATAAAATTAATCAAGTTGGTCACCTAACGTTATTTAACAAATGGAGGTGAAATAGTATGTGCAACATAGCACTTAGTCGAAATATTAAATACATAAGTTATAACTTCAAACAGCTTGTAAGAGGTTCTTACTATTCAACCTACATTTTTCTAAATGACGTAAGATGACCACTTAGTCTAATTTTATATGACCAGATGACGATGGCATAGCCCACTGAGACCCGCCGTCATAAAACAGTCAAGTATTTTGCGATCCTGGCTCTCCACTTTTGAAGATAAATAACGAATTTAGGAGATTCACAGGTGGCCTCTCCCAGTCGCGGTGCCTGAGACTGGACGGCAGATTCAGGTGCGCTACCTGCGTCCAATTAGGAACTGTCCTACAGCACTGCCAAAGTCGAGCAAGAAAGGGCTTAACGGATCAGCAGAGTTAAAGAGCTCTTCTGCCACAGGATTCAATTCCAGTTGCTGATCCCCCTGCACCGTCCCAAGTGTTCCTTGTCTTAGTTGAGTTTTTCTTTTTCTTTTCTCAGTTACCGTACTCGCTGCGAAACCTCGCAATCTGTCTTCTAGCGTTAGGATTGTGTTTCAAATTTTCAGTGTCATATTGAGTCAGCGAAAGCGTGCAAATATAGTGACGGCCGCACTGTAAGAACAAAATCAACTTTACAAAGGACGATTAAGATGTAAATTAATGCATTTTTTAAATCACAATTATTGCATCAAGGGTTGAGAGAAGAAAACCCGACTACAATTTAACCCTTTGCGGCACATCAAATAGTCAACATCAGTAATTGCTCCACACAAAGTAACAAAGGAGACCATTAATGTTTATATTAAATTTATTTTCAGCAATTTGTTTCACATAATTACAAAATTATGAGTAGTATTTTCACAATCCACTAAGACATTAAAAGGCGGATAAGCTAATATCATAGTGGTATTGTGAAAATACCACTATGAATCGAAGGGTTAAAACAGGTATGTTGGTTGGTGGAATAAGATAAGGCTGTTCTATTGATAGGAAAAACAGGGTCGCTACAGGGATTTGGCAATTGTGAGCCAAGCTAAAGGAGGTCTGCTTCAAAGCTACTCGTTCAAAACTGATCTGATGTTAAATGCAGCACTAATAATTATCATCATCTCGTAGTTAACACTAACTTTTCAATCAAGCCAATTAAATATTACTTGAATACATTTATTATTTATTAACACTATAATTCTGTTTGGTTATGGCACTAATATAAATACCTGCACAGTTAATTAAGAAACGGTGCGTTTAAACTGATTGAAAGAGCAACGGATATTTAGTACAAAGCAAGAACAATGTATAGTCTGCACAAGGCTCACTGACTACACTATAAATTTGACTGCGAAAGAAATCTGAAAAAAAAAACAAAAACTTTCTAATAATGGAACTGCAAGAATTTATCCCGCTGACTGATTGCAGAAACTTAGTATCTTGTTCACCTGTGTAGTATTATACAACGATCACTATTATCATTAAACGTCACACCAATAAAAAATCTGTTAATCCAACTCAGCTTAGTCAATACTATAGTCTTTGACAGCGATGTCACACAAGAGAGTAAACCATAGACGTAGTTAATCAAAGAAGTTCATATAACATTTTACATACAAATATCGATACAAGACAGGCGAAACAATAGTATTCAGTTGTACATCCATGTTTCAAATTACGAGCGTGAAATAATTTTCCTTCTATTGTGGAAAGTTTTCACCACATGGATGACTTCAGATGTTACGGGCAAACTATTTCCAACACCCTGGTGCTCTGCCTTACGTGTCACAACACGCAGTTCACTATCATGAAAGAGAAATCTCAAATAATATTCCTTCAGTAAAAACAGTCTTGATTACAGATTGTTTTATTAATTAATAACGCGTTTCGCCCTTTAGCAGGGCAGCTTCAGGTTATCTGCGTGACAGAATTTAGACAAAATTACAAGACGGAATTACAAAACTGTTATAATGGTAAATGGGCTTATTTTGTCTTAAGAAGAGAGTATAAATAGTGAACAAAGCTTACAATGCGCTCTCCGTGATGTGACTCAGTAAGTTGTTTTTGTAATTTTGTGTAAATTATTTCACGCGGATAATCTGAAAATGCCCTGCTAAAGGGCGCAAAGCGTTATTAATTAATAAAACAATTTGCAATCAAGACTGTTTTTGAAGGAATATTTATTCTCACTGATTGCTGTACACCATGGACTTGAAATCATCTTAAATAATATTTCATCCAGTGAGCAGGAGCCGCGGTGGAGCGGCCGAGCGCGTTGAGGCGCTGTGCTCCGATGCGCAAGGCCGTTCCCCGTCAGGGTTCGAGTCCCCCCTCAGGCATGGATTTTTGTGCTGTCTTTAGTATAAGTTAGTTTGTATGTTCCATAAGCGTAACAAATATTTGAACAGGATGTGATATTACAGATACAGGAGGAAGTTGATTGTTTCCACGTGAAAGGTGAGTTTTGCCAGGCTGTTGGGTTCCCCAGCCGGTCGGCTACCAGTTTGTACGTAGTGAATGGGGTACAGCAGGTGGTCAGGGTTTTCCTAATGTGGGCGGAAGCCGGAAGCAACGCTCCTGAATGAGCGAGGGCGGCTAACTCAGAATACAACTGAAATACAATATAGCCAGACACATTATTCTAAAAATCCATATAAAATCAGGAAATGATCATACGGCAAATATAATTATATGAATGGATTCAAGAGACTCGAGAGAATCAAACGCCGTAATTACAAATTCAATATCGCTAACAAATAAAAAAGCGACAAATTTCAGTACCACAATAATAATATTATAAGGCTTATATTTACAATTATTGATACGTAAGGTTTGTCAGTAACAATTTAAGAAGCAAATGGGCAGCATTGTATCACGCTGCCTATCTTCAAAGATGTAGCACGTTATTTCCGTATTATTTCAATAAACTTTGTTTTACTCTCTTGTTCTGTTTTCGTTGAGGTAATAATATGTCAGAACATATATTCCACCACAGAAACACAAAACATGAACCCAGCAATGCGCATTACAGTTATGTATATATTTTATTATATTTAATATTATTCTTAATAACGTTGGTTTTTTATGTTGTAGACTGCCACTTAAATATTTCATGGCCGACTAAAAAATAGTAGATACGCAGATATAAACAATTATAAGCATTTGTGGACAAGAAGTGAATATATTTGTATAAAAGCCATATAAATATTAATTGTGCAACTATATTTCGACGGTGGCAGTATATTTGAACAGTGAGATGCCACGCTTAATGGGTACCTGAGCAAAGAGCTTCAGTCTCGACCGTTATTAGTATTGTTAAATATATATTTTTTGTAAAATATAAATAACATTTGTAGTGAGATGGTCAAAGCATTTAATTCTGTGATATTCAAATAGATAATATTTTGGAAAGGAAATTGGATTTTAAAGATGAGGCGTTGGAAGCAGAGAGAGCACGCTTTCGAACGCTTGGGAAGGGACTCGTAAACGTGGACGTGGTTGTGAAAGGTTGTGACGCTGGGCGGTCTGAAGCCGCGTTACGAACTTGTGATTTAAATAGATAGGCGTGTGTGGACTTAGAAAATTTATGGGAATGTGACTGCAGAATTTAGTCTCTGCTTGAAAAACGATAAACTATGCACAGTAGTAGGGCTGTGGAACTTTGATAATTCAGCAATCGTGTACTCGTGTGATGACAAAGTGTGAAAACAAATACTTTTATCGCAGATTAACTTGAAACTGCAAAGTTCGATGGACTGCTCTAACTTGCGAGTGATAATTTGGAACTTTTACTCTCGAGTGCGTGTGATCATTATTGTGCCTCTCATAAACAGTAGTTGGGGAAGTATTTCGTTATTTACCGACGTATAAAGTAGGACCACCTCCGCGTTTCATGTCTAATAAGAGTAATAAACTACATTTATAAGGAAGTAGTTCGTGAGTGAATCACTTCTTTATTTTCCATTTTGTCGGTCATTCAGAGGTTTAATTAATGTTTGTTAAATATATTTTCACGTCATCATATGCAGATTGATAGACTGGCTAAACTACAGATTAATTATTGATCTTGTTTAAACAGATTGGGTAGCTGTTTAGGTCATAGAAGATGACATACATAACTCACCCTAATGTACGGAGACAATGAGCCATAACATTTTACTATCCTGAGTTATGTATTACCCGAGTCTTATTGGTGTGAACCGATAGGAAGGTCGCAAGGATATAGATATATGTCAAACGAATTCTGTTTGAAAGGCTGCGGCACTATGCTAACATACAACCGCTGACAACGAAATTCGCTGGATTAAGTCAACATGATTGCTCGGGTAACACAGGCGAGTCTCAACGCTGTATCTTTTAATACCTGTTCCGTGTTAGACCCGTTGGACGAAGTGCTTGTTCTGAACTGTGAACAGCGTAAAGAACGAACAGATGATCAACATGCAGTTTTCCTAAGCTTGACAAGGCACCTAAAGAGCCGTATGCGATTCTGGTACGTTTGTGTGGGGATAACGCACTGTCTATGAAGTGTAAACAAGTGGTTCGCCCGTTTTCGAAGCGACCGAGAAAGAGTCTCTGCCAGTCCCCTTCGCCAACGACCGTTGAGAAACTGACGTCATTAATCAGAAACGATCGTCGATTAACTGTGCACATGTTGTTGTGGTCTTCAGTCCACAGCTCTCCACGCTACCCTGTGCTGTATAAGCGTCTTCATCTGGGAATAAGCTCGACAACCTACATCCTTTTGAATCTGCTTACTGTTTTCGTCCCTCGGTCTCCCTCTACGATTTTTACCCCACACACGTCCTTCTAATTCTAAGTTAACAATTCCTTGATGTCTCAGAATGTGTCCCACCAACCTATCACTTCTCTTATTCAGGATATGCCAGAAACTCCTTTTCTTCCCAATTCTATTGATCACCTCATCATTTTAGTCACGTGATCTACCCATCTAATCTTCGTCTGTAGCACCACATTTCAAAATCTTCTATCATCTTTCTGTCTGAACTCCTTATCGTCCACGTTTCACTCCCATACTATAGTACAATCCAGGCAAATGCATTAAGAAAGGACTCCATTTAAATTACTATTGAATGTTAGCAAGTTTCGCTTCTTTAGAAACGCTTTTCTTCCCACAGCCATTCTTCATTTCATCAGAAGTTATCTTGCTATCCAAATAACAAAACTCATCTACTACCTTTATTGTCTCATTGCCTAATCTAATTCTTGCAGCATCGCCTGATCATCTGTCACTACATTCCATTACCCTCGTTCTTCTCTTGTTAATGACCATCTTATACCCTCCTTTCCAGACACTGTCCATTCCATTCAACTGCTCTTCCAGATCCTTTGCGGTCTCTGACAGAATTACTATGTCATTGGCAAACCGCAAAGATTTTCATATTCGCTGACTGTTCCGTCGGTTCTTGACAGAATATTTGATACATTATGAATGAAATACACAAGATAACTGTGAGATATTCTGCACATTTACTGGTTACGCCATCATCAGGTAAACATTACAAGTTTAAGTTTCCTACCCACTTGTCTCATACCTCTACTACTGTTTCATAGCCGTGTTATAGAAATACTTGTGTCATCAGAACTGTTTGGCTGCTTACCAGATATAAATTGTAATGCCTTATTTTACTAGTTATAAAATTCTTCAGTAATCACAACTGTTTTGGCTGCTTATGTGGTATAAACTTTAATGTCTTATTTTACTAGTAACCATAGTTTAATTTGACCAGTTAAAATTTATAACATATATTTAAAGATGTTTCATTCAACTTTGTCAAATGCGTCCATGTTCCAGACATTGGACCAGTTTAAGATACTTTTTGGTCAAGTTTAATTTAACCAGTTAAAATTTTAACATATATTCACAACGCTTCCACGTTTCTAAACGTCAGACCTGTTTAAGATAAGATGCGTTTTGATCAATATTTTTCTATCAATTTCTATTGTTTCACTTAATATGTCTTAGGATAACGTCATAAACTTTCATATTGTAACGTATTTTATCAATGTCAGGAATTAACACCACAACTTGAATTGTAATTATTTCCGCAGGTTAGTTATAAACCAAAACATTAGTCTCATTTGAAAGTTATATATCTGGCAAGTTAAGATCTTTGAAACTTAAACTTGTAAGTTATCTGATGATGGCGTAAAAGAAAACCGCTTCGTAAACCAATAAATTTGCAGAATATCTCACAGTTATCTTGTGTATTTCATTTATAACGCAAAGTTTTATTTCTGCTCCCTGAACTTAAATTCCCTCTCAAAATTTCTCCTTGCATTCCTTCACTGCTTCCTCAATGTACAGATTAAACAACATTGGCGAAAGGGTACAACCTTGTCTTAACTCCCTTCCCAACATCTGCCTCCCTTTAATGCCCTTCGACTCTAATAACTGCTGTCTAGTTTTTGTATAGGTTCAATAAAAAAATCTTCGATCCCTATATTTTTTCCCTGTTACCTTCAGAATTTGAAAGAGTCTTTCCAGTCGACATTATTAAAAAGCTTTCTCCAAATCTACAAAAGCTAAAAACGTATGTATGCCTTTTCTTAGCCTATCTTCTAAGATAAGTCGTAATGTGAGTATTGCCTCCCGTTTCCTACATTTCTCCTAACTCCAAACTGATCTTCCCCTAGTTCGGATTCCACAAGTTTTTTCCATTTGTCTGTGAGTAATTCGTGTTAGTATTTTGCAACAATTTCTCATTAAACTAATCTGTAATATTTATCTGCATTGTCTTTCTTTGCAATTGTAATTACGACATTCTTCTTGAAATCGGAGGGTATTTCCCTGTCTCATACATCTTGCCTACCAAGTGATACAATTTCGTCACGACTGGCTCTCATAACGATATCAGCTCTTCAGATCGCATATCATCTACTAAAGGGGCCTTGTTTTGACTCAAATCCTTCAACGCTCTGTCAAATTCTTCTCGCAGTATCATATCTCTTACCTCATTTTCCTCCACTGGGTTTTCCATTTGTAGAATACTGCCTTCAAGTGTATTTCATTTGTTTAGGCCCTCTATATATTCCTTCCACAGTTCAGCCGTTCTACGGTCAGGGGTCCGAATCCCCCCTCGGGCATGGATATTTGTGCCGTCCTTAGTATTAGTATTAGTAGTTTGTAAGTTTAGGGACTGATGACCCCGTAGTTAAGTCCCATAAGCTATACGAACAGTTCAGCCTTTCCCTATTTGCTTATTACACGTTTACCGTCTGAGTTCTTGATATTCATGCAGCTGCTTTTCTTGTCTCCAAATGTCTCTCTTATTTTCCTGTAGACGATGTTTCCCTAGTTATGCATTCTTCTACGGTTCTGCATTTGTCATCTAGCCACTCCTGCTTAGCCAGTCTGCACTTCCTGTCAGTTTCATTTTTCAGACGTTTGTACTCCTTGTGCGCATGATGGCATATGAAATGCAGATTAACCGCGAAATCGTGCCAAAAATCCTTACCCTGGAGTTAGGGAAGAGAAAAACACATCAGTTGACTGACGATCAGAATCAGGCACTTTTAGAGGCTTCACAGGATTTTGTCGAAATAGAGAATACGACACCCAATATCCTGAGTCTTATTGTAACTGAGGATGAAACGCAGTGTCTCCTGTACGATCCTGAAACGAGACCGTACAGCGTGGTATGGCATTCTCCGACGTCACCTTGTCGTAGAATGTAGAAGGACTTTCCAAAGACAAATGCGAGTACCTAAGCAGATCGGCATCCGATAATAACATTGATCTAATAGCTCTTCAAGAAACTCACCAGCCAGCAGAAGCTCCTGTAACAAGAATTAATATTACAGGATACAAAGAGACAAAGCACATCCCATCTACCATCCATGGGTTAGCTGTATACATCACTATAGAATAATTAATGAAGAATGCCAAGACGATATCGAAGCCATAACCATTGAATTTAACAGTATATCCATAATGGCTATTTACAAACCACCCAATATAACCTGGGTAAATCCGGTACTCCCAACTTTAACTCACCCCTGCATATATATAGGTGATTTGAACAGTCGTCATACGAATTGGGGCTACA
This sequence comes from Locusta migratoria, assembly GCA_026315105.1. Lineage (NCBI taxonomy): Eukaryota > Metazoa > Arthropoda > Insecta > Orthoptera > Acrididae > Locusta > Locusta migratoria. The sequence continues at coordinate 7,119,091 of CM048750.1, read as the reverse complement.
ACAACATTGATGGAAATGGTGAAAAACTAGCCCAGTGGATAGAAAAAGAAGATCTATATGTGAGCCACGATGCCAAGGACTTGAAAACTTTCCGGTCTGCAAGATGGAACACAGACACCTACCCTGACTTGTGTATTGTTAGCAAGGACACTAATAGTACCCCTCTACCACACACAAAGAGAGTGCTAAAGAGCTTCCCGAACAGCCAGCACAGGCCTATGGTAGTTACCGTGGGTATAGAATTCCCATTAATAAATTCCATCAGAAAGCCACGATGGAACTTTCAAAAAGCAAACTGGTCGCAATATACCAAAGAAATCGAAGACAATATACGCTCATCAAACCCAATGTAGAAAACTACAAACGATTTATAGGGATTATAATTGGTCCTGCTAAGAGAAAGATACCCCGAGGCTATCGTAAAGATTACATACCCTGCTGGGACGAAGTCACTGAAAAGTTATGCCGAGACCACAGGCAGGGCAGTGACAGCGAAAAGGGAAAACAAATACTGGAATCACTAAACCAGAAACGCAAACAGAGATGGGAAACTTTAACATCAGAAATGAATTTTGCCCACTCCAGCAAAAAAGCATGGTCACTATTAAGGAAATTGGGCTCTGCTTCCTCCAGAACAATCAATGAACCAAATTTAAAAGCACTGCACATAGCACAGCACATTAAACAAAAGCAGAAAATGTTCCTCTAGACCAATCAACTGCAGCTGAAGTAAAGAAAGAGCTGGATGAAGCGGACAAAAATCTGCAACCTCACCCCTATTATTCAAACCCCTTAACTGAGAATGAAATAACAGAAGCCATTAGGAGTCTCAAAATTAGAAAATCCTCTTGCATAGACGGGATCTTTCCAGAATTCATCAAACACCTTGGTAAGAATGGAGTAACCTGGCTAAGAGACTTCTACAACGACATACTCAGCACTGGTAAGCTACCACAGCAGTTCAAAATAGCTCACACAATAGTAATACTCAAACCTGGTAAACCTGCCAAAGAGCCATCTAGTTATCGGCCAATAACATTACTCAGCATAAGCTTCAAACTGCTGGAAAGACTAATATAAGGCTATAGATGAAGTGATACCACCATTCCAGGCAGGATTCCGCAGCAATCGCAGCTGTTGCGAGCAGGTACTGGCTCTGACATCATACATAGAAGCTGACTTTCAAAGAGGAATGAAAACTTCAGGCGCATTTGTAGACTTAACAGCTGCCTACGATACTGTGTGGCTGGATGGACTCATTCTGAAACTCAAGAAAGTGATCCCATGCCTTTGACGCACGACTCTCCTTAAAAACATGCTTTCAAATCGCTGTTTTAAAGTAACGAGTGGAACTGAAATAAGTAAATCCCTTAAGATCAAGATTGGATTACCTCAAGGCTCAGTACTGGCACCATTACTATTCAACCTCTATACCAGTGATATGCCTTACACAGTAAGCCAAAAATTCGGATATGCGGAAGATCTGGCCATAGCAGTGCAAAGCAAATCTCTGGAAGAAGGTGAAAAGACTCTAACGGATGACCTTGAAGTCCTTAGCAAATACTACAGAAGGTGGCGTTTGTGCCCAAATCCGGCAAAGACTGCAGTTTGCGCTTCAATAATAATATAGTCAATCAACAATTGTCTGTGCTATTTAACCAACAGTGAGTGAAACACAACTTCCATCCTAAGTATGTGGCTGTCACACTTGATAGGTCCACGTAGAAATAACACCTTAAAATGTTGGCCAGAGACTAAAAACATGAAATAATATTATTAGGAAACTGGCGGGAAGTTGCTGGGGTGTAAATGCATCCACACTGCGAACAGCAGCAACATCGGTAGTGTACACTACTGCCGAATACTGTGCTCCGATCTGGGAGAGAAGCCACCACACCAACAAGGTAGACGTGCAGCTCCACGAAACCATGCGGGTAATCACCGGCACATTAAAGTCTAGTCCAACACCGTGGCTCTCCATCATCACTAATATAGCTCCACCAAAATTGAGAAGACAAAATGCTTCTTTTAAAGAATGGGAAAAAATAGTAAAAATAAATGAAGGAAAATATTTACCTATGCAGGATGTAATAAAAAATTTGCCAAATTACCGTTTGAAAGCACGAAAGCCGATATGGAATAACTGCTATATAAGAGGAGAGGTCACCTTCAACCTAAAAGAGAACTGGAAAAAGGAGTTGGAGAATTCAGTCTGTAATCATCACCTCATAAGTGATCCCTAAAAAGACCTAAAAGGGTTCAACTTCGCTAGAAAAGACTGGACTAAGCTCAATCGCATCAGGAGTGGCCATACCAGAAGTAAGGCCATGCTTTATAAGTGGGGACTCACGGACAGCCCAAGTTGTGATTGTGGAGCACCTGAGCATACGCTGGACCACATCCCAAGAGTGTGTCCAAAAGGAAAATATAGTGGCTCTGCTGAGGACTCTATAGAAGCCACACCTCAAGCTATGAATTGGATTCAAGATCTGGACATTGATGTGTAGCCAAAAACTTATCTCACATGACATGTCGTAATTCCAAGTGTTCTGTCATAATATATCATTGATCACTCACATGTACCGAAAATGAGCTCTTGTACAATCTTTTACTGATATTTGTATGTATATTCTTGTTCTTTGTTTAATTATATTTGTATATATGCTGCTGTCATATGCCATACGATAAATAAATAAATAATAACCTAGTCGGGAAGAGGTCAGAGTCGAAAATCACGCATCAAATATATCGATGCTCCTCATCTTTCTTCGATAGTGAAGGCATTATCCACAATGAATTTCTACCTGAGGGAACGACGTTGAACGGTGTAAGGTACGTTGACATTTTGGCGCGTTCCATGCAACATCTATGCAGGTTACGACCCCAGTACGCACAATGAAGTTCCTTGTTTTTTGTTGAAGACCAACGGTCGCCCACACACAGCCAATATCGTCAAAATTTTCTGGCAAAAAAGGGTATGGTGCAACTTGAACATCCACCAAAATCGCCGGATCTCAATCCTGCAAAATTCTTCGTATTCCGACGAATTAAGCTCGTTTTGAAAGGAAAGGCATTAGACGATGTTCCTGACATCTAACGAAAGGTGTTCAAATGTTTGTAAATCTATCGGACCACAAACTACTTAAACCTAGGTAAACTAACCTAAGGACAACACACACAGCCATGCCCCAGGGAGGACTCGAACCCCCAATGGCAGCACGGCGCTCCAGTACACGCGGCTAACGAAACAAGACGAGGCTTTTAAACACCATCCCAAAGCAAGAGGTCGTGCACGGGGACTGATAACCTTGCACTTTATTCCCCTCCAACCCCCCCCCCCTAAAAAAAAAAAAAAACTACTTCTTGCACAGTTACCAGGACAGGTATCCCGGTGCATAGTTACGGGAGGAGAGTATTTCGAAGGACGGTAAGGTAATTGTAATTGTTGATAGTTCATCTTCGTTAATGTTAAAGGACTATTCACCCAACTTTACTGTCAGAGGTTGTATTATCCAACTTATTTTCCTGCAAAGGACTTTTCCGACAAAGTGGAAGGCTAGTGTGCAGTAACCTGCTCTTCCGTAAATAATGAATCAGTCTGATTTCTTTGATGGTGTCTGCAAATAACGCTATAGTCGAAATGAAATTAGAATTATTGTAACAGTTAAAAATTTTAATTAAATCGCTTGTTTCGTCGTGTTGTGCAACGCTGAGCGCCTAAGCAATCAGTGTATGTAATCCAAACTAATTGTCCTATGGCCGGCCGCGGTGGCCGAGGTGACTGAGGCGCTCCAGTCACGGTCAGCACGGCCACTACGGTCGGGGGTTCGAATCCCCCCTCGGGCATGGATATTTGTGCCGTCCTAGTTCGTAATTAGTTCATAAGTAGTTTGTAAGTTTAGGGACTGATGAGCCCGTAGTTAAGTCCCATAAGCTTAACAAACATTTGAACATTTTGAATTGTCCTATGTAGCTCAGACGTCATCACCATTGGCTACCGTGCAAGGAACCCTGCTTCGGTTCCCTGCAGGGGACTGGGTGTTGCGCGTTGTCCTCGACATGATTTTATCATCATCGACATGCTAGTCACCCTGTGGCGTCAAATTGAAGAGACGTGTGCTATGCGGTTGAATAATCCCCGATGGGATCTCCCGGTCAATAATGTCATAAGATTAGTTCATTTCAATTAGAAAAGAATTCAGCAAATACATATTCTTAGGATTCATCTCAAAAGTATGATTACTAAAAATATTATTAATCATACTAATAATAAAAGTAATAAATACTTTTCTGTGAAGGTAAAAGTAATAAATACTTTTCTGTGAAGGTAAAAAGTAGTTCATTAAATATTGTTTCTTATTGTTTTACTGTTATAGACGCTATCGTAACACAAGCCGCGGTGGAGTAGCCGAGCGGTCTAAGGAGCCTCGCTGTGGAGCGCGAGGTTGCTCGCCGTCGGAGGTTCGAGTCCTCCCTAGGGCATGGGTGTGTGTGTTTTGACATTAGGTTAGTTTGCCTTAGTTTAAGTAGTTTGTTAGCTACGGACTGACGACCACGCAGTTTGGTCCGATAGATTTACAAACATTTGAACATTTGATCTATAGCAATTCCTTTATTCATTTCTCTGGTAACCGGTTTCGGCAATTTATATTACCATCTTCAGACCACGACCATAATGTTGGCCACCGGTTGTCTTCGGATGCAGCTGGAGCCGCATAAAAGGTTTAAGAGCAGCTGTTTAAGAGCAGTCAACATTAAACCATTAAATTACCGAAACCGGTTACCAGGAAAATTAATAAAAGAATTGCGGTCTAGACAGCCTTATTAGGAGAATTATTGATTAACTTCGCTGGTAATCCAAATTATTGTCAAAAATTGTTTCCCAGATGACATTTTTTCTTACTCTCTAGTGGTGTGTGAGCTAATGTAATACTTCTTGGAAAATTAAAACTGTGTATCGCACTAGGATTCGAAACTGGGACCTTTTCCATCCGCGGGCAAGCATTCTACCAACTGAGTAATTATGGCACGACTGTCGGCCAGTGCTCACACTTCAGTTCCTCGCCTCCTGTCAAACCGTTTGCCCGTGAGAGGCAAGTGACGCAGGTTCGAATCCCTCTCCGGCACACAGTTCGTATGTCAGGTAGGTGCAGGTGATATTCCTCTCGGGTCGGCTGGCGGATAACATTGTCAACTAGACACAACATTTCAACAGACCAACTGGCTGCCATATTCAGGTGATTACGTCGAATGCACTTTCTCGCCGGAAAAATGTTTTATGTCCAAGTACGTGCATTCCACGTAATCACCTGAAGATGGCAGCCGGCTGGTCTGTTGAAAAGTCGTGTCTAGTTGACAATGTTATCCGCCACCAGACCCGGGAGGAATATGACCAGCTATTACACCGGTAAATACTACGCAACTACAGGCGCTTGTATCTTGAATGTCCGTTCTCACTTCAATATATACCTCCGCCTTATTGTTTTGCAACTCTCAATTTTTAAACTTGCCTGGAGAGAGAACGGAAGCGCTCTTCGTCTTTCTGTTCTCCACTCTTGTACCGATCAGACACCATACTCTCTGCTTGGAAAATGTAAGCGTGAGCTTTATCTGTTCTTATTTTAATAAACCCTCCAGTTTCATTTCAAATATTCTTTTTAATTCAAAAAGACCTTCCATTCCCAATAATTTTTTTCCATTGTTTTCAGCAAGCTGCGTTAAATCGTAAAGGGATGTTTCGTAATTATTACGATTCGCTTCGCGATTGCAAATTCAACTCTTTCCTACATTCAATTCATACTGATTTGATTTTCAGAACCTGCAACTGGTGTTTTTTATTCAGCGAAGTCCGATATTCTATGATTTTATTCCTCTGTTGTGTCAGTAACGTAACGCTATCGTGAAACTTTGTTACGCGAAGCGTTAGATACCCAAGCATAAATTTAAGGCGGATAGTTTCATCTCATTTCCTATACCAGCACAAACAATGTCTCATCCTACATGTAAAGGTAACTATTTGCCGACGTTCTTTTCTAGTGGTGCTTTCAGGTGTTGCATATGCAGAACAACTAAGAGGTTTCCCGCCGTCATATGCATTAAGTATGAAGAAGAGCAGATAGAAGAGGTTGACAGTATTAAATTCCTGGGATTACAGCTTTATAATAAATGCAGTTGGGAGGAGCACACCAGAGAACTGCAGAAACGACTCAACAAATCTGTATTTTCAATACGAGTGTTATCAAACATAGCAGACATAAAAATAAAAAAGTTTGCATACTTTGCTTACTTTCATTCAATAATGTCATATGGTGTAATATTTTCGGGTAACTCATCAAGTCAGTCAAAAGTCTTCAGAGTTCAAAAGCGTGTAATACGTATTATTTGTGGAGTAATTTCACAGACGTCCTGTAGAAGCTTCTTCAAAGAGCTGGGTATATTAACTACTGCCACTCAGTATGTTTATTCCTTAATGAAATTTGTCAATAATAATGCATCCCTTTTCTCAACAAACAGCTCAATTCATACATACAATACTAGGAACAAAAATGATGTGCACAAAGACTTAAAATTGCTTACTTTAGTTCGAAAAGGGGTCCACTACTCAGGAACACACATTTTCAATAATTTACAAACAACTATAAAAAATTTAGCTAGAAATAAAAATCAGATTAAGAGGAGCCTAAATGACTTTCTATTGGTTAACTACTTCTACTCCATTAGTGAATTTCTAAATTGTACCAAATGATGTATGCATCGGTATTCAAACAATATTAGTATTATTATATTATCGGCTCAAAAATACAGGATGTCGAGAAAAGGATTCCCCGATTTCAAAATTAAATATCTCGAAAACAAAGATCGATAGAGGAATACAGTAAACGGTATGTTTATTGTGAAAGCTGTAAGAAGTTTATGCAGCAGTTTGAAATAATGATTACAAAAGCTGTTAACAGATGGCGCTGTAATCGCCTTACGTAATGCCTAGTATAAAAAGTGATCCGAAGTCCAGAGCGATCAGTTCCACTATTGAAACGTTAAAGGAGGTTAGCGTACCCAAGGAAGAGATTAAAACCATGTACTCCATTGAACAACGCGTTTTTCTGGTGCTAGAGTACCACAGGTTGGAAGAGAGTCCTACGGCAACAAGGCTAAGTTTTCAAGCACGATTTAATGTTCCAGAAAGACCCGATGCGAAAACCATTCGTACGGTCTTCGCAAAATTTCAACGAACAGGCAGCGTAACTGGTGATCTAGTGGGGCATGTTGGCCGCAAGCAAACCGCAGTTGCGCCTGAAAATATCGCCAGTTTCTGGAATTATTCAGCGAAATCCAATGACATCCGTCCGTAGAATTGCATCCGACACTGAAACAACAACAAATGTTTGTAAAGTCTATGGGACTTAACTACGGGGTCATCAGTCCCTAAGCTTACAAACTACTTATGAACTAGCTAAGACTAAGGACGGCACAAATATCCATGGCCGATGGGGGATTCGAACCACCGACCGTAGTGCCCGTGCAGACCGTGACTGGCGCGCCTCAGTCCCCTCGGCCACTGCGGCCGGCCATCCGAGACTGATTTGAAGCGTTTCAGCACGCAGAAAATAGTGAGAAAGAGCCTACAGATGTTTCAATTCAAAATTCTAACGCACCAGACCATACCCGTACGAGCTGTGCAACAAAGGGTTGCCTTTGCTAATCAAATGCTCACAATGATTGATAGTGAAGGATTTGATGTTGGCTGCATCTGGTTTACAGGCATTATGGCCATTTTTTCAGTCGAGAAACGGTCACTGGTGCACGTTACGTTGCAATTTTGGAACAATTTGTCGCCACACAGCAAGCGTTAGAGGATCGACCAGGTATTGAATGGTTTATGCAAGGTGGAGTCCGACCACATCGGACCGAACAAGTGTTTTGCTTTCTTGAGGGATACTTCGGGAATCGAGTCATTGCTTTGGAATATCCCAAATTTACTGGTGCAGTAACGGATTGGCCTCCATATTCGCCGAATTTGACTCCCTGTGACTTTTTTTTGAGGGGCACAGTGAAAGACATGGTCTGCCCGAAGCATCCTGCCACGCTGGACGAGCTTGAATCGGCAACCTCTGTGGCTTGTGAATCCATTTCGGTTGAGACACTACGGAAAGTGATGGCGAATTTCATTCTTCGTTTGCTCCACCTCTGTAGTGCCAATGGTCACCATTTTGAAAACATTGTGATGCCATTGTTTGCAAAGAGTGTTTCCATACGATTATTTCACTTATGTGTGCTGATATGAGCTGTACAGCGTACAGCGCCATCTGTTAGCAGCTTTTGTAACTATTACTTCAAACAGCTGCATATAATTCTTACAGCTTTCACAATAAACATACCATTTACTGCATTTCTCTATCAATCTTTGTTTTCGAGATATTTAATTTTGAAATCAGGGAGCCCTTTTCCGGACATCCTGTATGTATGTATTTATATTTATATTATTAGTATTATCTATTATTCAGCTTGTTAATTTGTTTCTTGACATGTTCCACATCCACGAGGATCTCCTCAACATGGATCTACGGAAGGAAAAACTAAAAATAAAAAATTAAAAGGAGTCTCAACTTCATCAGTGACTACCGCTATTTCTGGATGCCGATACGATCCTAGCTCTAGTCTGACATCATCTTTAAAACCTTATTTTCTGCAGATATTTCACAGTTCATTCAATTCCATAAACGGCATTTAATCCAGGTATTTACAATATCACACCAAATTACAAAAGCAACTCTACAGGTCAATGTAGCGAAGCAGTCCTATGGGCGACGAAGTAGTCTTTGAACAGTGCCTGCCGCTGGCTGCTTTCGACTTCTCGATGGTTCACATATATTTCGTCTGACAACTGCTGCCTGCCGCTGCACGTGTCTCGCTAATCGTCTGCTTGCAGTCGATGTGCCTTATCGATACGCACCACGGATTTGTTTCCGTTACTTCGTATTTGTCCTGAGAGGGCAGCCATCTCGTCTTAACGATCGTCGTTGGTGGCTACTTTAGTATTTAGGAGGGTCCTCCACAAAGTATGTTCAGTTTCCATTTCAATGCGTGCCAGCGCTACGATGTCAGTTCCGAAACGTGGTCTATAAAAGACAGGTCTGGACACCAATATTCCTTATGGAGCCACCGATTTCGATCTAGAACGGACGACGCTAGGAGAGAAAACAGTCGCTTTCACTGTAGCCAGTATGTGTACCGTATTGTAACATGGTACCGACAATAATTCAAAACGCCTATGTTTCTCAGTCTTACCAGGAGAGGTCACAAGACGATTCTCACAGATCTCAACTGAATGAGAAGAACCGGCTAGATGAACGTTTTAAATTTCTGAAATATGTGGCCTGAGTGGCCCGTAAGGAAAAAAAAAAAAAAAAAAAAAAAAAAAAAAACCTAACGTGAAACATTTCCGATTTCAGAATACAAGAAGCACGTTTGGATAGTGAACAATGCTTTTATAGCATGTGAATGGTGTAAATATTATGTTTATTAATCATAATCTCCCGAAATAAATGTAATGCAACTGACGCAGATAACTCCTAGATTAAATTTTTCTCGGGTTTCTACATTTTCATCTACAAGGGCTACTCTGCAAATCACATTTAAGTGCCTGGCAGAGGGTTCATCGTACCACCGTTTTACTATTTATAGTTTTCAAAATATACAAGGTGTTACAAAATGGTACGGCCAAACTTTCAGGAAACATTCCTCACACACAAAGAAAGAAAATATGCTATGTATACATTTTCGTTTATGGGGGCATTTGAAAGCTCTTGTCTGCGCAACCCCGGTGCCAAATCTAGAGACTCTTCGTGCTCTTATTGTGGACGGCTGTGATACGATACGCCATTCTCCAGGGCTGCATCAGCGCATCAGGGATTCCATGTGACGAAGGGTGGATGCATGTATCCTCGCTAATGGAGGACATTTTGAACATTTCCTGTAACAAAGCGTTTGAAGTCACGCTGGTACGTTCTGTTCTTTCCATTCAACGATTAATGTGATCTGAAGTAATAAAATGAGTTCTAACATGAAAATTAAGCGTTTCCGGACACATGTCCACGTAACATATTTTCTTTCTTTGTGTGTGAGGAATGTTTCCTGAAAGTTTGGCCATACCTTTTTGTAACACCCTGTATACTATTTATCCCCATTCCATTCTCGAATAGCGAGCGGGAAGAAAGAACATCTCAATCTCTTCGTTCGAGCTGTGTTTTCTCGTATTTCATTCTGATGATCATTTCTGCCTATGTAGTTGGGAGTTAACAATATATTTTCGCATACGGAGGAGAATATTAGCGATTGGAGTTTCGTAAGTAGCCAACGCCGCAGCGATAAGCGCCGTTGTCGTAATGATTCCCATCCCAGATCCTGTATCATTTCCGTAACGCTGTCTCCCCTGTATCGTGACAATACGAAACGAGCTGCCCTTCTTTGGACTCTTTCGATGTCCTCCGTCAAACCCACCTGATAAAGAGCCCACCCTGGGCAGCAATACCCCAAAAAACGGCGGACAAACGTAGTGTATGCAGTCTCTTTATTAGTTCTGTTGCATCCTTTAAGCATTCTGGCAATAAAACGCAGTCTCTCGTTCGCCTTTCCTACGTCATTATCTACGTGCTCTTTCCAGTTTAAGTCTGAAGTAATAGTAATTCCTAGGTATTTTGTGGTGTTTCTGGCCTTCACATTTGATTGATTTATCTTATAACCAGAGTTTAACGGATCTCTTTTCGTATTCATGAGTATGACTTCACATTTCTCATTATTTAGAGTCAATTGCCAATTTGTGATATCTTATTTAAATCGTTCTGCTGTTGGTACTGATCTTCAGATGATTTTACTTCGCGGTAAATGACGGCGTCATCTGCAAACAACGTAAGAGGGCTGCTCAGATTTTCTCCTGAATCGTTTATGTAAATAAGGAACAGCAGAGGACCAATAATACTACCCTGTGGAACGCCCGATATCACCTCTGTTTTAGTCGATGCCTTACCATCGATTACTACGAGCTGTGTCCTCTCTGAGAGGAAATCCCCTATCCAGTCGCAAATTGGGGCGATATACCATAACCACGCAATTTCATTAAAAACCGTTTGTGAGGTACGGTGTCAAAAGCCTTCTGGAAATTAAGAAATACGGAATCGATTTGCGAACCCTTGTCGATAGCCTGTAGTTTAGTGGGTTACTGCTACTACCTTTTTTGAATATTTGGTGTGACCTGTGCAACCTTCCAGTCTTTTCGTACAGATCCTTCTTTGAGCTATCGTTTGTATATGGCTTACTTAAGGAGCTATCAGATAGAAATGTAGTGGATATACAGTCCGGACCAGAAGACTTGTTAAGTGATTTCAGTTGCTACACTACTCCGATGCTATCTACTTCTACGTTATTCATTCTGGTCTCTGTTCGTAATTCGAAATCTGTAATATTGGTTCCGTCTTCTTTGGTGAATGAGTTTCGAAAAGCTGTGATAGTAACTCTGGTTTAGTAGTGCTGTCATCGGCGGGATCGCTATTTGTATCACGCAATGAGGGTATTGTTTGTGTTTTTTCTCTAGTATATTTGACATTTGACCAAAATATCTCTGGGGTCTTTCCAGCAGGATCATGCCGACACCTGTACACAATATTTCTGCGGTCCAACTGGCCGCCATCATCAGGTGAGGCAGCTAAGCCGCTCTCGCCGTGACTGAGTGAAACTGATTTTTTTTGTTTTGTTTATTGTGTTTTCACACCAGCTATTACACCAGTAGGCTGGCAGCAGCTCCAGAGGCTGCTCCTCAGCCGAGAGAATAAAACACATTGATGAGATGAAAAATTAAAATACAAGACAGGCGAAAAAACAACGGAGGAACAATGACAAATACATGGTGACAATTCGAAGTACAAACAGTTGACATGTGAACAAAAACACATTTAGTCAGTTAAAAATGAGGAGCCACGGTGACCTAAAAAGCACATGTAGGACGACAATACCACAGGACGGCGAGTACACGGAGACACTAATTAAAATACACGGTGCGACACTTGTCTGGTTGCGGTGGACGAAGTTAAAAAAAAAAATAAAAAAAATAAAAATAAAAATAAAAAATAAAATAAAACACTTCACTGGAGCACATCACACAACACTTGACGTAGCATTGTTAAAACTATCGGTCCAGGACCCCGAGAAGGGGTGGGGGGAGGGAAGTGGGGGAGAGGAAAAACGGCGGGGAAAGGGGGCGGCAGGGAGGAGCCGTAGGGACTCCAGGGCAGGGAGGGGGTAGCCAAGCGAGGGAGTGGAAGGGGAGGGGGGGAGAGGGGGCGCTTTATCTATTTGTGGGGGATCAGAGCTGGTAGGACGGGTACAGGGTAAGGTGGTACAATTACGATCGTTTCGGACACTTGTAACTGGAAATATATTGAGAAAAGAAATAATTTTAACTATGGCATTTGTTCTTGGATTTTTAATGAATATGTAACACAAATATTATACAATTACAAAAGTTGGTATAAACACAAGAACAGGTTACAGAATTGAGAAGAATCGATCGAAAATGTACCACACTAGGTACAATTGTGATCACTTCCTGGTACAATTGTGATCACTTGCATCTTCCACATATAAAGCACTTTTTCCCTCGGGCACCAACGCATACTTCGTGGTACCAAACATTGCATTTTTGGCTGCGAATCCAGTCACCCTTAGCTACTGATTCTGCACTATAATAATTCAATAAACAAAATCCACAATTATTTTCATTGTTTGCTGGCGAATTGAAGCTTGGTAAACTTCTTTCATCATTACTCAAAGACGTACATTTCCGTTTATTGTTCTTGTGGCATTTGTTCATTGTTTTCCTTGTGCCCTGTTGAAAAAGTTTCCTCTTGCTGCGGAGGTTATCCAGGTTATCAGCTGAAGTGAGTCTAGCTGATGTCTGTGTTTTCCTCTTCCGAGACGATAACTTTTTCTCTGGACTTGGCAAAATGTCCTTGACAGCATCGTGCAGAGAAATTGTACTGGATCCTGGCGTTACGGATTTGCCGTGTTCTTCAGTTACATCATTTGACGATGAGGGTTCTTCTCCCATAATGCTGTTAGTAGCTTGACTGGTGGAGATTGAATGCAGCTTTTCTTAACTGGAGTGGCGACAGACCCAATCCGCGCTGGTCTAGAAATAAAACTCTCTGGACCATAGCCTCTTCCATTTCAGAACTGAGTACCGTTGGATGACTAATTCTGTTTTCTATAGGACTAGTTGGAGTTACTCCAGCTTACATTTTCTTTTTAATTTGCACTTTACAATGTAAAGTGCTGAAAGGAATGTCATATAATTGTGAAGCAGCTCGAAGGCTCAAATGTCCAGTCATTACACTCTTTATTGCCTCATGTAATAGAGCTGGACTCCATCTATTGTACATTTTCTTTTCTGCTCGTTTTCGTGGCATCTAGAAAATAAGAGGTGGATTTAAAAATCGCGTAGGAAAATCTTTAAATACACAGAATTTATTTGCAATAATTGTTTATAATATGTCTATGGTAACCAATAGAGACGGAAGAAACTGAAAAACTGCATTGGTCGAAATTGTACCAGGGTATCGAAATTGTACTATTTTTCTGATCGAAAATGTACTACTGGCATGAGTGAATTCACGAGTAAATAGTAGTGAATTCTGCCAAGAAATGGCAGCACATGTCACAGAGGCTTTCTCTGTTGGTGCCTCAGAACACGCCCGAATGGAAAACAAGTTTCCAACCTCACTAATATAGAATTTGTAAGCGCGTGGAAACTAGAAAATTTATAAGAGCGCGTTAGACTAAGCAGCTTCACTTACCTATTAACAGGAAAAAAATTATATCTCCGTAGTACAAAGTGGTGTATTCTTGGAAAACACAGGAGGAGCTGTAGAAACCTGATACACTACGACGCCACACAAAGGCAAGTGCTACCAACACTACGAGAATGACAAATGGCGCGAAACCTTATGTTGATCGGAATTGTACCTAAATAGAATTTGTACCCCCTTACCCTATGTCGGAACGGAGGACGTCATCAGGGAGCGGGAGGCGGCGGAAATTACCCTGGGAGAGGACATGGAGGGTGTGGAGATGAAGGGAAGGGGGTATAACGCGGTAGAGGCATGGCAGAGGCCCAGGGTTGGTAAGGATGGGGTGGACCAGGGGGTTTGCGGGAGTCAATTTTACGGGTGGTATAGAGGATACGGATATGCTGGAGGTATTCAAGGAGGTAGGGAAACGGGATCAGGTCATACAGGATCCGCGTGGGGGAAGGGAGCCGGATGCGGTAGGCGAGGCGGAGGGCGTGGCGCTCGAGGACTTGAAGGGTTTTATAGTAGGATGTGGGAGCGGAGATCCAGGAGGGATGGAAGCTGCAGCAGACAGGACGCATGAGGGACGGTGAGGAGTTTGAGTAGGTTAAGGCGGGAGAGGGCTTTCTGTCAGACAGTGCGGAGGTGGGGGGTCCATGAAAGGTTACGGTCGAGGGTTAGGCCAAGGTACTTCAGGGTGGGGGTAGTGAAACTGTGGATAGGCTGGCTCTATATACGCAACGAACGTACGAAGGCGCATGCGCTAAGTACAGAGGGCGTGAGTTTTCTCGTAGCTGCTGACCTCTGGCGCGAGAGACATTGTAGCGCCTCCGGTGGTGGATACTGTCAAAAACGATAGACCGTTATGGTTAGTCATTCGTTGCTATTTGATGCAGATTCCGATGTTTCTTTAGGTCTGATAACACAGGATTCCAAGATTTACTCAGAAAACAACCACTATCACGATTAATTGTGTTATCTGTTATTCTGATTTCAACTGATTCTTTCACAACACAATCCCAGTAACATACGTGTTTGCAACAACTTGTGTCTCGTCGTATAGCATCCTGTGTCCCTCTGAGAGACAGTGTTCGGCCACCACAGATTTTTCAGGATGCATCAATCGCGTATGGCGGTGATGTTCAACACATCTGTCACTGACGGTACAAACAGTCTGGCCAATGTATGTTTTGCCGCACTCGCAAGGTATTTTATAAACGCCAGGCTCTCTTAGGTCTAAATCATCTCTTACAAAGCCAAGAAGTGCCCTAGTCTTAGCTGGCGGACGAAAAATACACTTTATTTTGTGTTTCTTTAGTATCCTTCGTATCTTGGCAGATACGTTGCCAGCATAAGGAAGGAAAACAAGAGCTGGTTCAGGTTGTGCTCCGAACTCAAAAGCCCATCGAATCTGCCTGTCTATATAACCATTTTGGTTGCATTCTTGAGATATTGCAGCTCTTGAAGTAAATTTTCAGCATCCGACCAACTGATTTTGTATTTGTAACTCTGTACCTCCCTGGCCAGAAATCCTTTTCATCCTGCCATCAAACTTCACTAATCCTCATTATATGTAATGTATAAAGTTTCGTTCGGTGCGTGGTAGCGGGTACTTACGGAATTTTACAAAATGTATAGTTTAGCTGCAATTTTTGCACCCATGACATTTAAACCAAATGTTTGTATGGTACATGAGAGACGATACCTTGTAGGAAACTTTGCCGAGAGAGGGAAAGGTGGAAACGAACAGAGAGATGGGAGAGAAAGAGGTGGATGCGGAGAGAGGAGGGAAGGGAAGGTGGAGTACGAGAGTCTAGGATAAATAAACACCCGGGCAACGCCGGGTTTACAGCTAACGTCATTATCTGTATACTTATAAGACGCGTTTGTTGTCTGCCTTTCTGTTCTCTTATAACCAAAGATCCAGACAACCAAATAACGTGAAATTTGGTACACATACACAAAATTACATGGGGAAGATTTGTAAAGAGATTTCGTTCCATTTTTTGCGAAACCAACCGGAAAATTTGAGAAAAAGTGAAAGTGTCCGTGTAAATCTTTATCTTCGCACTGACCTTGATAAAATTTTGCACAATTGACCTTCAGAACAACAGGAAGGGCACTGTCTACATAAAATTTAGTTCAGTGCATGGTGGAGGGTACATATGAATTTCGCTAAAATCCACAGTTTTGCTCCGATCTTGATGATATTTTGTACACTTTACCTTGAAAACAAGATGAAGGTTACTGACTACATATCGTTCGGTGCACGGGGGAGAGTACATTACTTACAGACTTTCTACAGAAAACCTTATTTTAAACCCGGGTAAAGCCGGGTACTTGCAGCTAGTAAACTACATATCTCGCTCGGCTTGCATGATATAAATCAGATGCATTATCAGTGATTAGCTTAGAATTTTCATTTTACTCACGTGAACGCTGTAAAAAAGTTATTAAGTGAAATGCAGCGTTAGTAGCTGCAGTGCTCAGCCTGTGGCACCAGTACTGTGCACTGTGCTGACGTCATCGGGCGGACAGCTGACGCTCCCCCGCGGGACTCCGCCCCCGCCTCAGGGCTGAGGTCGGGACGCGGCCCACAGCGCTGCCCGAGCACGCCGCTGCTGCTGCTTCTGGGAAGTCTGCAAACGCGTCCACTGCCAGCGAACGCAAATGGTGCGCATCCCTCTGAACTCTGAAGTCGACCACAAGCGACCCTTTCTGGTCGTAAATCTCAGTTAATACTCTCTGTGACCTACTGCTATACGTTTGTACACACAGTGCTCTGCCGCTCCAAGAAAGTGTATATACATGCGGGTGACCAAAGTCGATACAGCTGCACAGAATGGCCGCGCGGTCTAAGGCGGACTGAGCTGCCGTTTCCACCGGAGGTTCGAGTCTTCCCTCGGCATGTGTTGTAATATTACATTGATATTTTTACTCAGTAAAAAATATATCTGCGACGTTTGTCTCTGACCACCCGCCTTCTCTGGCAGCTAATTACGCTCTTTATATATTTTTTCTATCTTTTACGAGCGGCCCAGAACGCGGTTGTGCACTTCGTCATCCATGTTTTATCACTCGATGAGGACAGATCACGTATTTCTTCACTGCCAAATGTAAGTGTTGTTGAGTACGTTTTCTCTGTGAAAAACGACGAAAATATCATCATTTCAATTGAAATTTTTACTTATTTAAAATGACCTACCCACCTTTTAATGATTCATGAAGTGTTTCTATTTTTCCAGCAGTAATCTTGATTATGTAACATGATGTTTGGAGCCAATGTTGGAATTGTATATGTAATTTCCTAGAAACTTCTAGAATTCATTACGTGTAACCTTCATGAATGTGACTCTATTGTAATGCCTACAAGGAAATCTTGGGAATTAAACAAAGTCCGATCGATTTAAACAGCCTTTGTCACTAAAACTAACGTAATATTTTTATGGTCATTCAGTTAGCACAATCCGCTTTAAGCAAACCAAGCATCATTTACACAATGCAGCAAGAGTTTTACAGCCTCATCCGCAACGATCCAGTCAACTTCACACAAATATTTCGATGAGAAAGGTAACAACGGAATCTGTTAGTTTCTTTATGTTATATTGTGGTCAGATGTTCCTTTTATTCCAAATTACCACCACCGTTAAACTATAAAGTCAGGTTCCATCTCCTTATCTGTTATCTATAAAATTACTTAAATGTGCCTGATTTGCCAAATTAGTTCCAGCTAATATTACAACGCGAGTGAAATTTTAAAAGCGGCCCCGAAAATTAGCAATCACTCCAACACCTGGTTAGGTTAAAGAGCGCAGTATTACAGTGTGTATATGGTATATGTGTATGTGTGTGTGTGTGTGTGTGTGACTCGTCCTTAGTGTAAGTTAGTTTAAGTAGTTTGTACGTCTAGGTGCTGATGACCACAACAGTTGGGTCGAATAGGTTTACAAACATTGGAACGTTTCGATAGCCATACAAACAATAAAACGGTGGTTGACTCATGAACTTTCGTTTCTACTCCGGTAATTTTTATGAAATATCACAGCCGTGATCATGGCTACACAGTAGCAATTAACAGTCTTCAACGCAAATTCGTAGTTGAAAGTAAGCGAATGAGACATTCAGTTTCGAAAATCCTTCAGCAATTCAGTTTTCCTAGACTAACACTTTCAAGACTTCGGCACTAAACTTATATTTCAGACATCATGAATTATTTATTCCAGACAAATGGAAGAACTAGTAGAATCCAAAGTCGGGGAGGATCAATTACTATTTTGGAGAACTCGAGCAACACGTAAAGCTATACTTATGTTACGATTTATCTTAAAAGAGAGATTAAGGATGGCCTACCTACGTTTTAGATTTTGTAGATTTGGAGAAAGTTTTTGACTATTTAAACCGGAATACGCAGTATCAAATTCTGAAGGTAGCAGGGGTAAAATACAGGGAACGAAAAGTTATATTTAATTTGTACAAAAATTAGTCGAGGGACATGAATGAGAAGTAATTTTTGTAACGGGCATAAGGGTTGTAGCATTTCGCCAATATTATTCAATATCTAAATTGGACAGACTTTGAACGACATTAGAAATAAATGTGAAAATGAAATTAAAGTCCACGAAGAAGACGTAGAAACTTTGATGTTTACCAAAGAAATTTTATTTCTGTCAGAGACAGCGAATATTATGAAAGAGCAAGTGATCGGAATGCACAGTGTATTCAAGGGAGATGAACATTAACAAGAGCAAAACTTGATAATCGAATGGAATGTAAGAAACACAGGCGATGTCGATGCAATTATTTTAGGTAACGAAACAATAAAAGCTTTGAATAAATAAAATTTTGTTATTTTGGCAGCTGAATGACTTCTGATAGGCGAAGTAAAAGTAAAAAAGTTGAAAATCTAAGGGAAGGAAAGCAGTTTCGAACAATAGAAATTTGTTGAAATCTAATGATAATTTAAATGTTAGAAAGTCCTTATAGAAAGCATTTGTATGTAGTGTAGCACTCTACGTGAATAAAACATGGGTGATAAGGAGTTCAGACAAAAATGATAGAAAGATTAGAAGCGTAGTGGTACAGACAAATGGTGAAAATAAGGGCAAGTCACTAATTTGGTGGCACTGAACAGAAATTAGGAAGGAATAAATTTATGGCAAATAGATGGACACCATTGGCGGGACACATTCTTAGCATTCGACGCGATATAAATCGCAGAGGTCTAAAGAGGTTGTGGATGTGTACTTATGTCTATTGCAACTAAATGAAAGGTCTTTCCTGTGCCATATGCATTTTGCTTCTTGATTTTTGAAGCGTCATCAGTGACCTGTCGTACACGTTTGTTTCTTGTATAGTATTTAACTGGAGTACAGTTAATAATATTTTGCAATGTTCCACAGTATAAGAGTTCTAATTTCATACATTCTAACCTAGTAGGTTATAAACACGATTTTGCGAAGTTAATTTAATTTTTCCTTTCTCAAACGGACAATTTTGTCACTTTCTCAGGGGTGGGCTCACCAAAGAAATTATTCATATTAGATCCTGGACAAGTCACAAGGCATATTGTTTATAGTAAAGTTGTTAATTAAATGAATGTACCTACGAAACATATCATTTGTAGTTTGATTACTAGCTTTTTTGTATACTGCGATTATAATTTTGTAGATTATGGAAGGCTGTCTTATATCTTACATATTCTCTGATAAATGTAACATGATTTTGAAAAACAGAGATGAACAGAGAGAGAGAGAGGGGGGATAAGAGGAGTAATGACTCAAGGCAGGAATAAATAAATAAATACCTGTCCAACGCCGGGTTTTCAGCTAGTCTGAAATAAAATATTGAACTGCGATCTTGACATATGTATTTAATACCAAATGTTCTCAAATTGTTAATGGGTCCAAATACATAGTACTCAGCCAGAAATGTTCCGGTATGCTTTCTACAGCATTAGAAAAGTACAAAATACCTCACCAAGGCAATAAAATGTTTATGTCGCAACATATCTGAACCGTTATGGGGAGTTTAGAGGAAGAGAGCTAGGGACAGATTTACAACTCAATCAACGCTGAAGTATCGCGGATGTTTTAGTACAAGAATTGATAACATTTGGTTAGGAACTGCGAAAACATTTTGTGAATCTGTTCCTCGAAGCACTGCAGCGGCTATCTATAAGCCAGTTATCCCAATACTCCTTACTAACAAATACATATTGTCTCTCTGTTAGATGTTCATACTATATTGTGCACCCAATGAACGGACCTGCCGCTAACTGTAAATCCGATCTCTCATGTACGTGACTGAAATAATAGCTCTCCTCGCGTGCATTTGCATTCAAATGCGTACCCTGATTTTGCTGTTACACCATCGGAAAAGCAATAAATGTCATCGAATGACTTGCGAATTCTCTGTCGATGCGTGGACGAATATTTCCTCTGGAACAGTAAAGGAATTTTAGTTCGGGAAATAATACAAAATTCCATTTACGTTCGCATACGCGTGGAAAATTAGGCCTGACGGTGAACTTCCGATTCGGGAATGCAAAAGCCGCCCACGCCATCGGTGCTGTTCGCGTCAGCTGTCGACGCACTGCGTGTAATTTTATCAACACAGCACTCTGATTAATCATTCATTCAGCGTGCGCAACCGAGGCTTTGCGACTTGCATACAGATTTTGTACGCTTCAGATCTCCGAGTTTTCTGTGATACTGGAGCGATTTTAACTGTATGCCATACATTATTTGTCAACAGAAGTGTACGTTTGCGCAAACAAATCATATTAGAAAAGTATTTACCTCCTTAACTCTTCCTTATTCTGTGATAATGTTTGTCTAGTCTGAAAGCAGTACTAGCAGAAACTTTGATAGAAAACTAATAGTGGAAAATTAAAGTAGGAAGGGAGGGACTGGAATATAACGTTCCGTCGACACAATTAGATGTGGAAAAATAAGCAAGTGCATATCAGTCGAATTCCCATAAAGCCTAGATATTCTTTCGTTTGAAAAAGGGTGGTTCATGCCTTGAAAGAAATCAGAGTAATTAAGGAATGATTAATTATTGACTTGCGGGACCTATTTCACACAATGTAGCTGTCCCTATTTTGCGTATAATGCCTCCGGAATTATTCATATTAAGAAAATAATTCTGCACAACATAGGCTCTAATGGTTTGTGGAATAATATATCTAAACATAAGAAATAAAGCAGATTGGAGAAAAATATCAGGTGATGTTGATTATTGCTGAGACCGATGTGCACTGTGACGGAGCGGCCAAGCGCATTGAGGCGCATTGCTACGATGCGCGAGGCGGTTCCCGTCGGGGGTTCGAATCCCCCCTCGGGCATGGATGTTTGTGTTCTCTTTAGTATAAGGTATTTCATAAGTAGTTTGTAAGTTTAGGGACTGATGACCGAGCAGTTAAGTCCCATATGCTTCACAAACATTTAAACTTTTTTTTTTTTTTTTTTTTTTGGACGATGTGCTGAAATGTGGTGCCAAGTGTCCAATCTCTTTGCAGATATTTCCGGGATTCTGCAATTCTGCAATGAAGAATAATGAGGGTGGAAAATTGTTTAAACTGTTACACTTTCACTACACAAACTACCAGGCAAACATCCTATAATAGTTAAAAAAAATGAAGTTGAACAGTTTGAGCTCCGTGCTACAATCCTTAATTGTGTCTGCGGGACCGCACACTTTTTTCACTTAAACCGACATATCTTGGTCACGGGCCTTGCGTTTATTTATTTATTTATTTATGTATTACATTTACGTATTAATTAAAAATACCGACCGGTGGGCACTTGGTCCCAGGAAGCAACTGTGAATCACATACAGCCTGCCACATAGGCAGCCAAACACCCACGTCAGTTCCCCGGGCAGCATAAATGGTGAGGTACTGCGTGATTCTAGTTTTGTAACTGCTACCGTGACGGTTGAGAGGTACGCCGATATTTTACAGAATCGCATCATCCCCAGCCTGGTTGATAAACACCTGCTGGAACGTACGATTTTTTATGCAGGATGGCGCTCCATTCGATATTGCTAGACGCGTGAAAGATCTCTTGCGCGCGTCGTTCGTTGATGATCGTGTGTTCAGCAGCCACTTTCGTCATGCTTGGCCTCCCAGGTCCCCAGACCCCAGTCCGTGCGAGTATCGGCTTTGGGGTTACCTGAAGTCGCAAGTGTATCGTGATCGACCGACATCTCTAGGGAGGCTGAAAGACAACATCCGACGCCAATGCCTCACCATATCTCCGGGCATGCTGTACAGTGCTATAATTTCTAAGACTTTCCCGGCGATTTGTTGTCATCTCGTAAAATCGGGTGTACTGCTGGTGGTCCGCGTCTTCCCAACACGATATTTCGACGTCGTAACAGGGCGTCTTCATCAGGTGTTCCCTGAGACTGGTTGGCGAGCTGCCCTCGTCCCATATTTATGCCTGGGCGGTGTGTGGTGCTCCCTATGCCGTCCGCGCCCGCTGCGTCCGCTTCTGTCGGTGGTGTCAGTCTCTAGGCGCTTCCTCTTCGGTCCGCGCCCGTTGCGGCTCTCTTCTGAGGTAGCGGACGTCCCAAGGCGTTCCCTATTGGGTCCGCGCCAGATAGGCGCGATCCTAGCACTGTCATGGCTCTGTTGAACCTCCTTATGCTGTCCGCGACCGCGGCGAGTTTCTCTCGTGGCCGAACCATCGTCCTCGCCTTCTGAACCCGGTATGTGCCTGTGAGGTGCGCTTTCTGTGGCATCCGGTTGTTGTTGGAGCTGCATATTATGATGGCCAACCTCCAAGGAGCTTGCTGCTGCCTGGTATCGCGTATATCGTTCTGTTCCGTTACTTACGCCCTTGGACGTCTGTAGTTCATTACTGGAGGATGGAACTTTCTTCCGTTGTTTCTGTAGTAGTTCCAAAGCAGGATTCCACGCAGTACTAAGCTGATATCCTGCTTCTCGGTTGATCAAGTTCTCTGTCATCTTGATTTCAATCGATTCATTGATGACACTAGCCCAGAATCGGGGGGTCTGAGCCAGGATCCTAGTTTTGTCATAATCCATGGTGTGCTTAAGGTCAAGGCAATGTTCTGCTATTGCAGATTTAGTTACTTGTCGTAGCCTGGTATGCCTCTGGTGTTCTTTGCATCTTATTTCAACTGTTCTGGTAGTTTGACCGATGTAAGCCATCCCACATTCACATGGTATATGGTAGACACGAGGTTTCCTTAACCCCAGATCATCCTTGACAGTTCCAAGGAAAGTCCTGATCTTGTTAGGTGGGCAGAACACACTCTTTATATTGTGTTTCTTCAGGATTCTGCTGATCTTGGCAGATATAGGCTCCGCATATGGTAGAAAGGCTACTTTCCTGGTCTCTTCTTCCTGCTCCTCTTCTGTTGCCTCAGGTCGTCTGGTGGGATGGAGCGTTTTGCGGATGTCCCTGGTGGAGTATCCATTGTCTGTGAACACTCTTTGTAGATGTTCTAATTCCGCTGTCAGGCTGTCTGGGTCAGAGAGTGTTTTGGCTCGGTGCACGAGTGTTCTCAGCACTCCATGCTTCTGTGCTGGGTGATGGCAGCTGTCAGCCTGTAGATATAAGTCAGTGTGTGTTGGTTTCCTAGGAAACGTGGGGTGGCTGGCCGGGCGGCGTCGCTCTGCATTCAGTCGGCATGTGGATCTCCAGGTGGAGACTATAGATTTGTGTGTGGCAATCGCCACGTGTTGTTGCTCGTCGTAGACTGCACCAAGTTGAATCGAGTGCTACTGTGTGTTGTGAATATTTAGCCGGTGGAACAAGGTGTGCATCGCATTGAATTAAAGTGACTGTGATTTGTTAATGTAACACGTTAATAATAGGCACGAACATAAACGGTGTTTGAGACAGCCACATGGTGTGAAAACAATTTGCGACAAATATTCATTTTTGTCTGGGTGCTCACGAGCTATATCTTCATTTGATAAATGTGTCGACGTACAGACGTATCATCCACAGGGTTCTAAGATTGTGAAATAAACAACATAAAGTGAACTTTTACGTGTTTTCAAAAATAGTAGTTAGTACACCCTTTTCTCTCATGAACTTGACTTTATTATGAATTTTTTTCGTTATGCAGGGAAGGAAAGCTGCGAACGTGTGATATCATCCCCTAGAAAACGAGTCAAACAGTAGCAATCACAGATCCATTGTTTTTGCATGTTTAGGAATTTGGTTCGCAGTTGGTGGTTTTGAGTTTTAAAAATTAAACTTCCCCTATTTTAAACTCTCACCCCGACCTTCACTCTCGCAGTATGCATCCAAGATCGCTTTCTTCATTTAATTACATTACCGGTTTTGGCGTGCTAGACGCCATCTTCAGACCTAATACACAAAGTTTTCTACAAAATGAGCTGCAACACATAATAGCAAAAAACGTATCTGTCTACAATTACACAGTTACATGCCTGTAGTAATCTTACATGAATTCACTGGTATTGTAACAATAATTTACATAGTAAAACGATGTACATCCACATTGATGTGTCATCAACGTGTAATTTACAAGTCAACAATAAAACGTCTGAACCCATCTTTCTTACGGTCTTAACCAGAGGCACCACAGAATCCAAACTCAATGCTGATTGAAGCCTAGATGAATACTGACTATTAGTCGGGAAGCCATAGACAAAGATGTTACATGTACAGTAGAATTACATATTTGTCTTTGCCTTTGAGGCAATATATATATTTTTTAAATAATATACAGTAAATGCCATATATACACAAATTACATGAAGTACAATTTTGCATACATTGAATGTCATATTTATACGATTTGCATACAGTACAATGCTAAGCACCATAGAGTATGAGGTGTTATGTCAGGTACCAAACATAGAAGTAAGTACCATGTCAATGATCTACAAGAAATTTAAAATTGTATAATTGTTATTATTATTATTTCTTTCTTTAATAAAGGGTGTAAAACCATAGTACATATAAACTAGTACACGTGGAAAATAGTTTACATGTGAAATGAAACAGACTGGGTATAATGTGTTAACCGCGTTCTACCCTTTGTGTGGCAGACATTGGCAAAATAAAACTGTATAGATTACAGGTAAGTGGGTGTTCAGCCTATTGTCCCAGATGGACTTTTTATAAGGAATAGTATCCCACTAAGGGCAATACCTTGTGTCATGTGCCTCGCATGTAAAAGAAGTAGGGCATCGTCTATTAGCACTTTTGCCGCATTTCGTGTTGACACATATTTCAACTTTGTTTCTGAACAATACGTTATTAGTTGTAAGATATAGTAAAGCAACTGAATTTGTGTTTGAGAAGCATTTCTGTAACTTTCTGTGTACAATGTATGACAAAATACAAACGCCTTCTCGTGGATAATAGCGTTCGTCCCCACAGAGATGCGCCCGTGGAAAAACGCTTGAAACAGAGGGGACTGAACGATTAGTGTGCCCGACTCATTTGTGGTACGTGCTTAGCAGATGCATTGCAGCAAGACTAGCACCTCCCACAACGGTTGCAGATCTTGAAATTGGCCAAATATCCACCAAGAGTTGATTTATAGCCTCATACTGTCTATTCCACACAGGTGTGCAACAGTACGGGTGGCTATACACCTCATTAGGGGGCAACGAGAATGACTTTTCCCACTATTTTGGTACAGACTAATTACCCTAATAATCCGTACCATAAGGGTACTCCTAAAGGTCATTCAGTACAGAAACATCGCGAAAAGCATTTGACTTAGTACAACACCATACATTTGCACAAATTTTGAGAATACTGGACATAGGCGGAAAAGATATTCGTTGTGTAGAAATCCTGTGCTGGAATCAAACAACTGGGGTTAGGTGGTCAAATGAACGAAGTACAAAAACTCTGTAGAGGCGTTAGACAAAGATATGTAATTTCGCTATTCATCTTTAATCTGTACCAGAGCATGCTTTATGAGCGCGAGATACGTGGGAATGTAAATGGGGTATGGATTAACAACATACGATGCTCAGATGAAACGGTTTTAATAGCAGTTAATGTGCACCACCTGCAAGATCTTCCGACTGCATTGGGAAAACACAGTCGGAATATGGATCTCAATATCAACACCCATTCGCAATTCTGTTGAGCACCAACATGCAGAAATAATACATAGCAATCAATTAATAAACAGAGTGAGCCGATTCCACTACTTAGGGATGTGGCTGTACGAAAGTTGGTCATCCGACATGCAAATCAGATGCAGAACAGAGAATGCCTGCAGTGCAACCATGAAATTCAGCAAAGTGTTTACAAGCACTGACTTCAATCTTAATCTCATTATTAGATTTATAAAAGGGTATGTAATGTCAGTGGTCTGGTATGGCGTGGAACGTAGTACGTCGAAAGTGATCAAAATGAACAACATGGAAGTATTCGAGACGTTATTACATCGAGAGATGCTTAATATTCCATGTATTCCAAGGAAGAAAAAATAAAGATGTCTTGAGAATAGTAAAAAGAAACCGCCAACTTCTAACCACAATAAAACGTAAGATAACAGCTTACTTAAGTCACGTGATACCAAATGAAAGGTATAATCTGTGGTGTCGCACAAGTCCAAAGTGCGCGCCACCTACTTTCGCCGCGCGCCGCCATGCACGCACGGTGCGGCGTTCTTACGACGTCAGCCACGAGCGCCCTCTGCTACAACTCCGCTTGTGGTCACCACTGAATGACATTGTTCACTTGGGACTGAGATAGGAACCAGTTAACACTTCGGAATCAGATAGGCACCAGTGTAGACTTGGCTTTCGGACAGACACTAGGCAGGCCTCTAGCTCAACTATGTATCAGCATTCTGCAGTACTGAGCTATGTAAAAGTTAAGTATTGTATAAATTCTGTGTAATATATATCTCGTTCTAATTTACTCTAGTGTTTCTAGTTTCTGCTGTCCCAATGGCTGCTCACCTTCGTACCTGCACAAGCGTGCTTCCTTTATTCCTGTGTCGGTACTTTTCTACTCGGCCACCGACACCTACGACGGAAACGAGACACAAAAGCGGCGACGAGGCTGGGACACAAAATAATCTTCTCAAACTGATAATCGATGGGAATATTGAAGGCAAAAGAGGAACCGGCAGGAAAAGGAGGTAATGGCTCGGCAACATCAGGCAGTGGACAGGAATGAGAAACGCCGAGGACATGACCCAGGCGGAAAGAGGTAGAGATGTGTGCTCAAACGTGATTGCAAACATTCAGTAGTGGATTTTCGTTAGAAGAAGAACATAGTTTGGTGGATTGCATGGTGAAATATTCGGAAATGGACCTTAGTATTACGTTTTTCCACTAATATTTTGCCTAACATTGCAACAGACTGTGCATTAGTTTCGGATGGGTGAACGTTAAATTCGTGTACACATGCCAGGCTTTCCCGCAGAGTCTGCACGCATTATTCACAGCTCGTAATAATTTGAGCGCTGTCGTAAAAAAAAGGTAAAACCTGTCCCACACCACAGTGTTTAATGGAACTATTTGCAGTATAATGTCGAAACGTGGTTGGGAGAGCTGAAATATTGAAAATTGATGATGTACATTACATCTGTCAAACTCTGACAATGTCATATGACTTATCGAAAAACCGTCGAAAAGCTTTTCGTAATACTGCATTTCTACCTGAATGGAAATACCACAGTTTCCTGTACTCACCTGATCTAAATATCTCAATTTATAAATTCCGGTTGTTTCCTACGTTTTTAATAGGTTTCTTCATCTCACAAATTCTTCAGTTTTCCTCAGAACGTGGAACGCATTTGTTGTGTGGCTGTCTTTTCTCTAATAATTCAAGATACAGACAACCAAATAATGTGAAATTTCGTACACGTACACAAAATTACATAGAGAAGTTTGTCAAACAGATTTCGTTCATTTTTTTTTTTTTTTTTTTTTTTTTTTTTTTTGTAAAACCAATCGTAAAATTTGACAAAAATTGAAAGTGCGTTAACATTTTCCACAATTGACCTTCAAAACAAGAGGAAGGGAACTGTCTACATAAAATTTCGTTCAGTGCATGGTGGAGGGTACTTATGGATTTCGCAAAAATCCACAGTTTCTCTCCGATCTTGATGAAATTTTGTACACTTGACCTTGAAAACAAGATGAAGGTTACTGTCTATATAAAATTTCGTTCGGTGCATGGGGGAGATTACTTACCGACTTCGATTGCAATCTTTTCTTGCGCAACACAGCTTGCCCTTTATTCACATGAAGTGTTAAGTGCCATCGACAAGGGATCTCAAATCGATTCCATATTTCTGGATTTCCGGAAGGCTTTTGATACTGTACCCCACAAGCGGCTTCTAATGAAATTGCTTGCTTATGGAATATCTCCCCAATTGTGCGATTGGATTCACGATTTCCTGTCAGAAAGGACACAGTTCGTTGTAATTGACGGTAAGTCATCGAGTAAAACAGAAGTGATATCTGGCGTTCCACAGGGAAGCGTTATTGGTCCCCTACTCTTCCTCGTGTTTATAAACGATTTAGGAGATAATCTGAATAGCTCCCTTAGACTGTTCGCGGATGATGCTGTCGTTTATCGGTTAGTGAAGTCAACAGAGGATCAAAAGCAACTGCAAAGCGATTTAGACAAAATTTCTACTTGGTGCGAAAATTGGCAATTGACACTAAATAAAGAAAAGTGTGAAGTAATACACATGACCACTAAAAGAAATCCGCTGAACTTCAATTACGCGATAAATCAGCCAAACCTTAAGGTCGTAAATTCTACCAAATACCTAGGAGTTACAATTACGAACAACTTTGACTGGAGAGAACACATAGAAAATATTGTGGGGAAGGCGAACAAAAGGTTACGTTTCATTGGCAGAACGCTTAGACGATGCACCAGCTCCACCAAAGAGACTGCCTACATCACACTTGTGCGTCCTCTCTTGGAGTACTGTTACCCCTTGTGGGACCCTCACCAGGTGGGACTGACGGAAGATATTGAGAAGGTTCAGAGAAGGGCAGCTCGTTTTGTTTTATCACGTTACGGGGGGAAAGCGTCACGGAAATGTTGCACGAATTGGGGTGGAAATCATTAAAAGAAAGACGTTATTCATTGCGGCGTGATCTGTTTGTGAAGTTTCAATCACCGACTTTTACTTCTGAATGTGAAAATATTTTGCTAGCACCCACCTACTTAGGGAGACATGACCATCCCAACAAAGTAAGAGAAATCAGATCGAAAACGGAACGATTTAGGTGTTCTTTCTTCCCGCGCGCTATTAGAGAATGGAACGGTAGAGAAAAGTTATGAAGGTGGTTAATGAACCCTCTGCCAGGCACTTAAATGTGATTTGCAGAGTATCTATGTAGATGTAGATGTAGATGTAGAAGACGCATTTGCTGTCTGTTCCTTATAATCAAATAACGTGAAATCTGGTACAAGTACAAAAAATTAATTTTTTTGTACATATTCCGAATGAAACTGCCAAAAATGTTGTTTATGACATTGCTTTAACATAAATGTACACTTTTATTACATGCAAATAAACGGTTTAGTACGCTTTTACAGAAAACCTTATTTTAAACCCGGGCAAAGCCGGGTACTTGCCGCTAGTGTGACTATACTTTCACATCAACGCATTTTAATTTCAGGTAGATGACACATTCAAGCAATCCAATATAAGGTGTCAGGATATGTGTTTACTGCGCCATATACCTCACAGAAGAATGATAGTAAGTGAACGTCATTTTATTTATGCAATATTTACATGAGATAAGAATGAATATGAACTTCCCTCTATCAAAATATATTTTATTATTTAATCGCATTAGAAACATACATATTTTCGGAGTTATATACATCAAGAAACAAGGTAGTAAAAATACAAAATAAAGTAAAAATCCAAACTCTGGTACTGTAAATATTCTAATTTCTGGACACAATTACAGCTAACACAAATGTAATTAAGTGTCCCGCGAGCGGAATGCGACAGCTTCACACGCCTCCCTAGTAGCGTCAATCACGTTTTGGGGAGTGCATCTAGTTGCACACGGTTTTCATTCTAGAAGACGGCTCGTTGTCTGTTCTTCGCCACATTGACATACGGTCGAGTCGCAGGGAAAAGTTCTCACGTTGATAATTGTTCTTCCAACTCCTGAGCGCAGTCTGTGTAGCTTCTTCCAGGTTGAGCAGCTTTCCTCTTGACCGGAGAGATGCTTTTCTGAGGGCACCATCCATCCTGCGAGGCGGCTACATCTAGAGCGTCATGAGTTCAATCTGAAGTTTGACGGTGGTTCATTGAGGCTTTCTGTTGAATGAAGACAGCTTTTCATTGTCCTGAGCCCTTGGTGTTCTGGTTGGTATCCATGTAGTCGCAAGGTTTCGTGCTTTAGTTTTCTCCACTCTGATATCTAGAGGTGGGATACCCGCTAGACAACAAACATTATTATCAAAGTGGTGTGGCTCTCAGAAATCGTGTTATGAGTCTGAATGTCTCACTTCAAGGGGTGAAGCTGACTCGTGCCCCTCATAGGTACTTGGAATTGATCTTCTAATACCGAACCGAATGTTAGCACTCCAGAGCATACATCCCATAAAAGATAACAAAATCGAGAATTAAAAACATGCGACAGTCACGTAAGTTCTAAAAAACCCACGTGGGAAAATGAGATTCTTTAGACCCATATCTAGGGTTTATAACATCATAGATTTAAGGGTTAAAGAGTTTTGGATATCCATTCGCTAGCGATCATCTGTGTGCCTATCACGGTAATTGACGTACTGTAGGTATGCTGCAGTACAGAGTCAAATTTAAACATTGCATTCCTTCAGTTCACCGAAATTCAGTACATTACACGTAAACTGGACGGCGGGCATTACACGGCCTATAAAGATATGAACTTCAATTGTCATTCCTGAGGAAATCACAAAATAAGATAATATTTGAGTACCAAATTTACCACCTGTCGGAATGACCAATTCTACAATGTTTTTGACTGAAACTCCTCAAAAATTTTACCATACTTTCCTAAGATCATATGTCAAACCCTTACCGAGACCCAGAGGTTCAAAATTACCATAACTGACACACACACACACACACACACACACACACACACATACACACATATTAACAACGGACATAAAATGCCTCACATTTTAACAATACATTTAGTAGATATTTTCTCATTATTTATTAATAATCAAGGCACACCATAAAAACTTTTTATTTTTTTTGAAACCAAGAGGTTCAGTTGTATTAAGATATGTTCTGGCCAACGTGAAACTTAAACTCTCATTTAAAGAAATCAACTTCTCAACTATTTACGACTTGTTTGCACATTTCTTCGCTTAATGAAAATTTGTTGTTATTTTCTTTGTCACAGTTATTTTGCACCATCAAAGCAAGTACAATATTGCAATGTATTTAAGATTTTGTAGAAGTAAATACCCATTCCGTGCACTTGTTATGGCTTAGGCTCAAAGGCTTACGGCTTACGCTCAAAGGCTCACAGGAGGTTTTGAAGCTTATTTATGATCGAGGACACGACGGTATATCATTGCGTTCTCAAGTTATTGGTTTCATACCCCGACGGATGTATCAGCACCGAGTGCCAACTTCTGTCCAAACGCACTTGGCGACCGTTGTCAAATACTCATCATTACATTTTAGGAACAGTACAATGTGAAGAAATTATATGTCTGTAATAATTTCTGCTATTAAATCAACTGCTGTATCAATAAAAAGAAAGGAAGCTGCAGTAACATTCTGCTGTCAGAGTACAAAAAAGGCAAATACAGTGTGACAAATTATTGACCCATATGACACAAAACAGAAATTATCACCAAAGACTTTATTTTATAGGTAAACGTCACTACACGTTCGATATGCATGTCTTCCACGGCGATGGCGTGGGGCAGACGAATAGCGAAACTCTTCACAATCCGCTGCGGTGTCCGACCATCGATGCTGTCGACGACCTCCTCAATGTTCTCAGCTCAGCAGTAGTATTGTGGGTATTGCTACAGATGCGCAGATGCGCAGATGCGCAGAATATGGTGGTCACGCGAGGCCCGTGTCAGCGTCCCCTGGGAACCACACAGTCAGAATGCGTTCCGCAAAGTGCTCCTCCACGACACGAAACACTCTCCTCCTTCGATAGTGTTGAGCTCAGTCTTGCTTCAACTTCACCTTCTTTAAATCATGATCACTTTTGATAATGGGGATGAAATCATCTTCTAGCACCATCACATAACGTTAAGTACCCATTGTGCCATAAATGAATATCGCACGGGTTATTTCGTTAGTGGATGTTACACAACATACATCAATCTCAGAAACCGAACCTAATTCTCAATGATCAGATCCAATTCCAGTATTCACCATTATTAAAGTAACCTATTATGTGTAATTCCGCCACTATGCTTGTCGAAAGTGTGTAATGTCTCCCACCCACATTCCAATGTTTTCCTCTCATTGTTACACCACTCCCTTGAAAACCAGCGAATTTTGATGTAGGCTATATACTTCAATATGCCCTTTTATTCCATATTCACATACTCCAAACTTATGTAATTGTTCCCGAACAACATTAATTTTTTATGTCTTCCTCACTCACCTGTTCTACTTTTCTTCATATATATACAATTATACTTACTAGTATTCACTGAACCATTGTTCGTTTCAACCTATTTGTTGAAAATTAATGTACAGTTATGTTATACTTAAAGGCTGCATAGTCTATGACTGACAGTTATCTTTGTAAAATCCTTGTACACAGCAGCTGGTGTCATGTGGACAATTTGCAGTATTAAGTTATCTGAAGATGGCCTAAGAAGTCAAAAGCTAGTTCACAACAAAAGTAAATATTATTGTGGAAGAAACACATAGTGTATACAGTTATTTAATAAGTCTATGTTCCATCAAGAACCGACGGAAGAGTCCATAAATACTGTCACCTGTTGATGATGAAGAGACTTCACTATCGCCAAATGAGGATTCCTCGTACCAAAATACGCCAGCTTTTTCTTATTGAGGAACGTATGTGAGAGGTGATTGGTGATTTCTGTCCCAGGCAAACCGCCACCAACGACGTATACGATGTCACCAAGATAACACTATTATAGACAACACCCGGAAAAACTTTGAGCCCGGTACGAATCCCACATGCTCCACAAAAGACCAGCTGTGAAAGACCCACTTACCACCAAACCACTCGTGACAACTAAAATTCAAATACATTTACCCAGCGCGTACAATAGCGCAAAACACCTCCCAAGAATATTCTCAGTTAGCACTCACAGTGACCCAACTGACGCAGAACGAGACCACACTACCTCACCTGGATAGAAGACCCATGCCACAGATACCGTAACGAACTCCAACACACAAGCAACAAACAACAGCACTACAAGCAAGTCAACCTATGCAATGAACCACATACATCAACACAAGAGAAAATCACACGACTACGACACTCAAAACACAACCACATCAAAACACACACTGCGATACGAGAACCGCCGGCCGCGGTGGCCGAGGAGACTGAGGCGCTCCAGTCACGGTCTGCACGGCCACTACTGTCGGGGGTTCGAATCCTCCCTCGGGCATGGATACTTGTGCCGTCCTAGTTTGTAAGCAGTTCATAAGTAGCTTGTAAGTTTAGGGACTGATAACCCCGTAGTTATGTCCCATAGACTATACAAACATTTGAACATTTTTGATACGAGAACCAGCTCACGCAAGCGATCTGTATCACAGAAAGGAAGACTGTAAACTCAAACAATATTATCTGTTCTTTCTTTTCATTGTATTATAGTCTTTTTAGTTTTTCTTATCTTAATTATTTTTGCTGATTCTCAATTTATTTTTATTGTAACATTGTCACTGTTTGCATATTGAAAGAAAGCAACTACTCAACATGTCCTCTTAAATATTTACTTATAAGAATATTGTTAAAATGTTTTAAAAATTGGAAAAA
Organism: Locusta migratoria; assembly: GCA_026315105.1. Classification (NCBI taxonomy): domain Eukaryota; kingdom Metazoa; phylum Arthropoda; class Insecta; order Orthoptera; family Acrididae; genus Locusta; species Locusta migratoria. Next base: position 7,085,296 of record CM048750.1, on the reverse strand, counting down.
ATTCATCAAAATCTTTACAATTTAAAGCATGGACTCAATTACATGAAAATTGTAATAAAAAGTGAATGAATGTAAAAACCTATGGCTGATAAAGGGCAAACAGGATGAGCCCTGTAACAGCCCGCCACTGAGAAGATGAAATGAAATGGGAAAAAAGTAAATTTCATATACTTTTCCCCTTCTAATAAATTTAGTCATAGAAAACCCATATGTTTTGGTAATTGAATATCAGGATACCGTTTACGCCTATTTATGTTACAGTAGAAGAACCACACTTCTACAGCCATTGTTATATTTACAGGATACATACCTATTGATACATGGTTAAAAATTTGCTGTAATATTAATGAAGGAACTTCTAAAAAATACATCACTCCGAACCAAAAGTCTATTGACATTACACAAATATACCACAATGCAAATTATGTTACGAAAGTACTTTGTCATACCTTTAACATTACTCTCTTGACCATTCTGTCAGACTACTTTTGTTTATATAAGGTTACAAATATCTCCTAATAATAGTGACTTAACATTATGCAACTTTCATATTACTACCTCAGTATACTTACTAACATTTCCTGAAGTTCATTACAACACACTAAACAGTTTATCATAACCTGTTTGGAACAAAACTTTACGACTGTTTTACATTTAACAAATTTCAATTGTTAAACAAACCCATTGTGCTCCAATCGTAACTTGCATACACATCTAATCTCTTTTTTCTAATAATGAAAAGTCCAGTTTGGAATTAATAATATAGTAATAGGACAGTTTATCATTCACTGCAAAGACGTGTTCCGGCCGCAGTGGCCGAGCGGTCTGCGGCGCGCCAGTCACAGTCTGCAGGGCCGCTATGGTCGGGGTTCGAATCCCCCCTTGGTCATGGATGTTTGTGTTGTCTTTAGTATAAGGTAGTTCATAAGTAGTTTGTAAGTTTACGGACTGATGACCCCGCAGTTAAGTACCATAAGCTTAACAAACATCTGAACATTTGGAAAGACGTAACAACGAGCCGTGACAGGCACATAAAAAAGACACACACATACAACACTTTCAGCTGTCGGCCATGGCCTTCTTCATAAATAGGAGCATTCACGCAACCACACAGGCACACCACACAGTCACGCAACCGCCATCTCAGGCTGCCACACTTCTAATCACTCTCTGCGATGTGGAAAGAGGGGAGGAGGGGGTAGGAAGGTTGCGTCTCGGTGTTGGGTATTTCCTATCCCCTGTCCCCACATCGCAGAGAGTGATTAGAAGTGTGGCAGCCTGAGATGGCGGTTGTGTGGCTGTGTTGTGTGCCTGTGTGGTTGCGTGAATGTTCCTATTTATGAAGAAGGCCATGGCCGACAGCTGAAAGTGGTGTATGTGTGTGCATGTCTTTTATGTACCTGTCGCGGCTTGTCATCATGTCTTTGCCGTGAATTGTAAAGTGTCCTATTACTATATTGTTAATCTCTTGTTTTCATTTCTTACTTAAATATTTAAGAACATAATTTAGATTTACACTTAATAGACTGTTTTGCCTATTATTTGTGAAAACTTACATTCATTTTACGGAAATTTAATTCAGTACATAAGCTGTATGAACTTTGTTCTAGGTTCTAGGACATTCTAGAATACAACATTGTGCGCAAATAGTCCATTTGCTAGTCTATGTGTGGCTCAGATTCTGTAAACATCGAAGTGTCTCCGGAATGTGAACAGTCACCAATGCAGTAAACATTTATATTTCATGCAACACATGTAGTTCCTGTGACATTCAAGAACATGTGTTCATTAATAAATAATGATTACAAATTGGAAACTGGCTGACTGACGGCGTGGCTGACGACTATCAAGTGGTATGATGCACTACTTTAATGTGATTATTGGCAGTTCCTGTATTACAAATTAGAGTGAAAACGTTAACCCCTGTGCTACAGAGACTATTCTGAGTGTGTGTGTGAGAGAGAACAGAATTGAGATAAATAAAGAGACAGTGCAATGTGAGAGAAGAAGATTGGGCCAAAGAAAATGAGAGAGAGAGAGAGAGAGAGAGAGATAAATAGAAAAACTTTGGACGACATTTAAATGGAAAATCAGTAGGGTTGGAAATAAGTCGGACACAAGTAGGAGAAAGGGACAACGCGATAAAGCTCGTGACAGGCGAGTGTAGACTTCGGCACTGAAGGGGAGAAAGGGGAGGAGGATTTAGCATGTTATATGTTAAAACAGCGTGAATATGTTTGCATGACAAGGTTTATTCAGGAAAGCGGAAAGAGGAATGACGCAGCTGGTTCCATACTTCTGTCATTTTGTTGCACTTACAGAAGCATTTTTCTCTTAGTATAATGTTACCTTACTAAGATGAAATATATACTAGCTGAAAACCCGGCGTCGCCCTGGTACTTACGCATTCCAGTCTTAAGTCCATCTCTCCTTTCCTTCTCTTTCTCTCTCTGTCCACCTTCTCTGTCCTCCTCTCTCTGTGCATCTTCCCTCCCTCTCTCTCTCTCTCTCTCTCTCTCTCTCTCTCTCTCTCTCTCTCTCTCTCTCTCTCTCTTCTATTCTCACCTTCCCTCACCCTCTCTCTTCTTCCCTTTCGCCGTCTCCTTCCTCCTTCGCCTACTTCTCTCCCTCCTATATATCAAAACATACATGCGCCACGTTTCGTGGTGATTGGTCAAATGGTGTCAGAGTCGCAAGGTACCCTCCACCATGCTAAATTCACTGCCTTACTGATTATAAAAATCTCCTTCGTAAAAACATACTTTCTTCTGCTGACATTCATGGTCACCAGTCAAACAATTTGGATGTTTGTTGTGAAGTACGCTCCATAATGCATCTATGGAGACTTACGAAAGGTAGCCCATGTATTAATTCGGGGTATAAGCTATATTCATTCCACATTTCATTCAATTCCGTCCAGCCGTTTCGGAATGAAGGAGTAGGAAACATATTAACCCTTTGTAAGGTACCCTCCGCCACGAACCGTAGGCTGTCTTACGAAAGGGAATAAGCTATCTCTGTTCTAAATTTCATTCATATCCGTCCAGTAATTTTAGCGTGAAGGCATAAGAATCGAATTAACTAATTGTAAAGCACCCTCTGTTATGCACCATACGAAGTTAATTTTAGTATGCCCTTAACCTTCGCGCCAGTGCAAACAATGAATTCACAAAGTTTTATGGCAATCGTTTGTACTGTATGGCCGTGCATAAAATACGAACGTGATGACAAACAAACATTAATTTTATTATATTAGAATTATGTATTTATGAGAGTGTTGGTTTGCGGAAGCGGTGGGTAGTTGGTTAGTGAAGTTACGCAAGGGTAGTTCAGGTACCATTTGTTTGTATTATGTGTGTGTGTGTGTGTGTGTGTGTGTGTGTGTGTGTGTGTGTGTGTGTGTGTCAGATATTACAATCAGCGGCTGGAGGCCCAACAACAGTTCAGATAAATGATGCAAGACATAAGGCCAATTAAACAACACACAATAAAATTTACAAATGAGCCCTGCAATTTAAGTGAAAGTGGAAAATTTTAAATGTTAATCAACCTTTGTAAATACAACAGAATTTACAAATCACCCCTGCAATTTAAATGGAAACAGCTCAGTTTATTTATCAAAATCAAATTAAAGCGAGGCTCCAAAATTTAAGTGAACACAGCCCTTTAAAAATACTAGTACCAAAACACGCTAAAGATGTGCTCAAAGTTTAAGTAAAAGTCTGTATTACTTTATCTAAAGCCTGATAGCAGGAAATCCCGCTCAATGATATAAACAGACGGAAGGCCAATTAAACAAACCACAATAAAATTTACAAATATGCCCTGTAATTTAAATGACAGCATTTCACCTTAGTTATAGGCTACTCGTTAATTTAATACACCCACAAAGGTAACACATAAGCTCACTCAATGCTGGTTACTGTGCCCCCCCCCCTTTTCGTACAATACTAATCTAACAAATTATGTGAATGGTGACTGGGACTTATCTGTGCATACCTTCAATTTGGTAAGATACGCCACAAATTTATCTTCTCTCCAGTCGTCATCGGTACCTACAGATTACTCATGTGTTCTGCCCACAGAATCTGCGGCACAAACATCTGCATTCATAGTCATACGGTGTGTGGCTGAGTGTTCTTTGTATACCATTTTCTATTCCAGTCAGGTATGGTTCCCGCTAAAAAATACCTGTATGCCTCTGTGTGGGACCTAATCTCTCTTATCCTTGTGTCTGTCTTTCGAGATATAAGTGCAATATGACGATTTTAAACATATCTTGTCAAGAATCGGAGCAACCGTAATTTTATAGACGCATTAAGAGTAATCTTTTTCATAACTTGAAATTTTCTGAGTCACCTTTACAAAAATCCGGCGTGTATAAAATTACATGTAGATCGTGTCCTGTATATTACAGTGGACTGACTGGACAGGCTATTGTTACCAGATGTAAGGAACACTGCCTAGAGAAAAAAAACGGTACTAACGTTTGCAACTCTTCCTTTGTCGACCATTTGCTAATTGCAAATCACAAACGAAACAATGTTCTGTTGCATACAGAAAGAGAGGAAACTCTATGTTATTGAGGAATTGGAAGCTTTCAAACATTTTTCTTTGAAAGATAATTTCATTCTTAATGAGCAGCTACATTTACGCAATAAAGATTTCTTCGGTGCTTTGAAGTCAGTGCTCATTGACTCCTATTCTTGTCTTTTTGTTTGGGTTATTCATGTATCGCCTTTAACAATATTTTCTACTTCCATTCAATATGATATTCACTGTTTAATAAGCCTGTTACTTCACGCCTTGCCTTTTCTTTTACTAATAATCTGGAAACTTCTGTTTAACGCTACATTTTATGTTAAACTGTGGTGTATTTGAATATTTCTGTACCCGAATCTTGTAAATAAAGTAATATTAATTTAAAAAATCCCTGTCTGTTAATTGCTTCTTCACAAAATGTGAGGTGTATGTGTTTCTATATCATTTATCTTGGACTTGAGCATATCGCTCATACGTTTACGTCTCATGTGAGTACGTATTTCTACGTATGGTTTTGTATATAAAAAATTATTGTATAAAGTACGCCATACCAATGCCTGTTAATTTATTTTTTGGTAATAATTTTAATCTTTTGATGAAGGCATTGTTAGTTCGTGCCGAAATCTAGATCAAGTATCTAAACAAAGTGGAACTTGTTGGGCTGTTTCTACAATCGTTGTCAAGGAAGCCGTATATTGATTTGACTCTTTGTGAAGTGTTTGGTCTTGGACAGAAGCGAACACAGCGATACAGAACGCCTCTTTCGCGGCGTCTGCTACTGGAAGTTTTTTAATAATCTCTGTAGCAATGCATGATCAAAGAACATATTCTCTACCTGTTTGAGCTTGCTATGATGCGCGTTACTTTTCTATAAAGTTCATACTCAAACTATATTTCGACGGAATCGACATCATTTGCATTAACACTCCATGTTAACAATTCGGTCTTTCACAACGCCAGTCTCCATGTTATATGATCTCTACTTTAGCCGTAATCAATTAATTTATTGCCATAATTACAAACTTGTCAGTTACTTTGAGTGTCTCAGTTCGTAATATACTATAATACCTCCAAGGGTTATTAGCAGAGTGGCGTCGTCGTCTAGTTGTTATGTTTCAGTGGACTGCGTATCCATCATCTTCAGGCTAAGTGATTCCATATCCATCATCTTCGGCTGAAGATGATGGATACGCAATTCAGTGAAACGTGGCAACTAAGCGACGACGTCACTCGGCTAATAACCCGTGAAGATTTCATTGCAGAAATACGCCGAGAAAGTCTGTCATCATATTTGCTAATCTAGTTCCCCTACTTTCATTAGTTTTGAAGATTTCGATTATTTTTATTCGCACTTGTAGATATTGATGTTTTATTCTCCGTTCACACACACACAGTTCTAATTACTATCCTGCCATTTTAGTAAATTAGAGTCTCATTGACAAACTTCAGAGTGTTTCCTTGTTTTCCTTCCAAACATTTCTTTCACTTTCATGACTGCTTGCACCATGTCCATATATGAATACCAATACAAATGTTCCTTTTTGACAATTCGTAATTTCTAAAAGTTCCTGAGAATTCCTCTCAAATTTTGACAATTCCGTATCGTGATCTACATCGACATCTACATAGATCCTCTGCAAATCACATTCAAGTGCCTGTCAGAGAGTTCATTAACCACTTTCATAACCTTTCTCTACCGTTCCATTCTCAAATAGCGCGCGGGAAGAAAGAACACCTAAATCATTCCGTTTTCGATCTGATTTCTCTTACTTTATTGGGATGGTCATGTCTCCCTATGTAGGTGGATGCTAGCAAAATATTTTCACATTCAGAAGTAAAAGTTGATGATTGAAATTTCCTAAATATATCTCGCTGCAACGAATGTCTTTTTCTTTAATGATTTCCACCTCAAATCGTTCAACATTTCCGCGACGCTTTCCCTCTGTAACGTGATAAAACAAAACGAGCTGCCCTTCTCTAAACCTTCTCAACGTCTTCCGTCAGTCCCAACTGGTGAGGGTCCTGCACTGGGCAACAGTACTCCAGGAGAGGACGCACAAGTGTGATGTAGGCAGTCTCTTTGGTGGAGCTGTCTCATCTTCGAAGCCTTCTGCCAATGAAACGTAACCTTTGGTTCGCCTTCCCCACAATATTTTCTGTGTGTTGTCTCCAGTCTAAGTTTTTTGAAATTGTAACTCCTAGGTATTTGGTAGAATTTACGACCTCAAAGTGTGACTGATTTATGACGTAATTGAAGTTCAGTGGTCATGTGTATCACTTCACACTTTATTGATAATTGCGAATTATCGCACCGTGTAGAAATTTTGTCTAGATCGCTTTGCAAGACGATTTTTACATATCTACTTCCTTAATATCTGACCGAGCGAGGTGGCGCAGTGGTAACGCACTGGACTCGCATTCGGGAGGATGGTGGTTCAAATCCACCTCCGGCCATCCAGATTTAGGTTTTCCGTGATTTCCCTAAATCACTCCAGGCATATGCCGGGATGGTTCCTTTCAAAGGGCACGGCTGATTTCCTTCCTCATCCTAACCCAAAACCTCCGAGCGTTAGCTCCGCCTCTAATGGCCAAGCTGCCGACGGGACGTTAAACCCTAAGCACCCATCCATCCATTAATATCTGATTTATAACCTACATGTAACAGGTGGTCCAAGTACTCTGCCCCAGGGGGCTCACGGTTCTTTCGTAAGTACGTGCACGGTGATAATGGGGCCTCTTACCTACCTCTGTCTTCCCTTCCCCTCCTTTCCTATTCTCACTCCTGCACCTCTCCTGCGTGGTACAGGTGACTTTGAGAGTTTGGTTCCCCTACCCCCAACAACCCATCCAAGTACGACGACCATCTTTGACGTTAGATTATCCCGCATACCACAGACGCCAAAAGGTCTGTCTAAGCAGAACAGCAAAGAAGGTTCTCATTAACAGAGGCCTTGCGAAACGTAAGATCCGCGCTTGCAAATAAATTATCTGTAACTGGTTCTTCAGCTCGTCGCTAGAGAACTTGCTTGCTGCAGAAGTGGTGACGAGTTCCATTCCTTCGCTCTAGAAAGCTTCCTGTGTATAATAACGATGTCACTGGCCAAAAAAATTACGCAATTGCGAAATCATATTAATCGTTTCCAATCATGTTAATATATGATAGCTAATTTATACACAATACATAATGAAATAATTCGTACATCACAAATAGCAAATATTAAATAAATGCTATTATATCATGGTTGGAATAAAGAAGTATATGCCCGTTTGCTTTATTCATAATACAGATGTTTAAATGCACGTACGCCTATATGGGTGAATTGGCGTAAACATCTATCTGTATTAGCAAGGAGACAGGCAAGTGCTGAAGTACAAGCAGGACAAATTCGTCGTCCTTTATACATCCTCTTTTTCCAATTTCGTTTAGTATCCTCACAAGAAAAATTCCAAGAGTGTACACAAACGTTGGGAAATTTTCAGAGTCCAGCGCGACGAATTCTGCGGCTGTGTTCGTCACTTGTCGTCTCGCTCGAATTCACTGCACTCGCAACACACGTCTGCCGTCGACTGATGCTGGGCTGCTCGCGGCACCCCCTTATATACGACATGTGGGGTCTTTCCAGTAATACGTACCCTTAACGAGGTTCAGTAGCTCTCCCAGTAGTGTACAAAACTTTTTAAATAATGATTGAAACGTTGATATGACGGCATCGTTAGATGTGCCCTAAGGTTCTAATGCAAATACATACTTTAATTTCTAACACAAATAATACCCCCAAAATCTTAAGTTTAAGCAAATGAGTACCTTCAGCATGGGACCTTTGCCTTTCGCGGGCAAGCGCTCTACCGACTGTGCTATCCCGACACGACTCACAATGCCGCCTCACAATTTTACTTCCGCCAGTACCTCGCCTCCTACTTTCCAAACTTCTTCTGTGGCTGTGGCTAAGCCATGTCTCCACCATATCCTTTCTTCCAGGGGTGCTAGACTTGCATGTTTCGCAGGAGAGCTTCTGTGAAGTTTGGAAAGTAGGAGGCGAGGTACTGGCGGAAGTAAAATTGTGAGGCGGTAATGTGAGTCGTGTCGGAATAGCACAGTCGGTAGTGCGCTTGCCCGCGAAAGGCAAAGGTCCCAGGTTCGAGTCCCAGTTCGGGCACACAATTTTAATCTGCCAGGAAGTTTCATATCAGCACACACTCCGCTGCAGAGTGAAAAGATTCATTCAGGTCATAATGTACGTTTACGACACCTGAAACTCATCACGGCCTCGCTGTTTATCTATCTTCTATTAAGTTATTAACAAATCACTATTGTTCTCGTTAAAAGTGCATTATTATGCGCAATATAAATTTTACAGATAATATGGTTATTCCAAACTTTGCGTGTCGATGAGACCTTTCATTTGAGGCCTCGATCGTTACTGTTGTTCAGTTAGTTTAGCGTCTGGATTTTTCCAGATGAATTACTATTAGTTTTTTGAACCACTTTTGATATAAAATTAATATAAATGATGTCAACACGTAATTTGGATCCAGTGGTTATCCTCTCTCATTTGCCCCTACGTGCTAATCTGTAACTCTATTAGTGTCAGCGCAGTAACTAAAAATAAAGACAATGCCTGTTTTCGGCGGGACAAATGGCAGTTTGACGTGACGTCACGTCTGCCAGCGAGCTCTCCATTTGCACGCGGCCCACCAGAGCGAAGCAGGGCGCCCTAGATCGTCGCGCCGGCCGAGTCCCTGTTCACTCGTCGCGACTTTCTCCGCTGTCAAACCAGCGCGCTTTGCCCTCCAAACGGTGTTACGCGTTGTTGTGACGTCACATTCCGCACCACGCGTTTCACATCGACACCACAGTTGGCTCTCCTGTCCTGTGTTAATAAGCTGTGACTATTTGCAGGAACACATTGATGCACATCACGTCTACTTACAGTGAATTCCCTGGAGATATAAAATTC